>JAKTSX010000006.1:0-679471 GCA_030580455.1 Barnettozyma sp. UFMG-CM-Y5996
TAATCTCTCTTCTTTCACAGGTGATGTATACGAGCAGTATTATATGTGTGAATGGAATTTTTTGAAGAACATATGGAAGCACAACTACAGTGAAGCGCAAACAGCTGGTTCATCATCATCGGAAACTATTGCTGTCCCAAAGATCTTCTTCAGGGGAGAGCGGCTGCACCTCAATCTTGGTCGGTGGGGAGATTATGACGATCTGGGATTCTTCATGGTCATGGAGGAACTCAAGCCAGAAAGCGGTGGATGGGAAAAGTGCCTACCCCTCTCAGAGTCGGTGGTTGCAGATGCATGCAAGCAGATTGAGGTGATGATCAAGAAGGTTGGCATCAGACATAATGACTTGAAATTGTCAAATCTGGTGTACACCAACAAGCGTGTTCACTTCATTGATTTTGGGCTAGGTTGTGATGTTTCCGAGAAATCAAGTGAGGTTTTGGATCAGATGGTGATTGAAGATCAACAAAGACTAAGGGAAGTGCTGTTACGTAGTTGAGATAGCCCTACAGTGTAACATTTGAAATTGGATACCATAGCTATTATCACAGTTGGTAATGCACCACGATCATTTATAGCCTAAGAGAATACTATGACTTTTGCTATCAAGTGACTTGAGTAGTCAAAACTTACGTAATGCCTACTCGTTAAAACTTACATAATGCTTAGCTCACCACAAATCAATGCAAGTACAACATATAATGCAGCACTGATCGAAGGTGTATAAAACCACTAAACACACCAGCTGAACCACATGAACTACGAATTAGCTACACTAGGTCTTGACCACCAAACTACCCACAGCAGTCCACTTACTACTTCATATACAGATGAGAATGACTTCTTCACACCCTTCTGGTTGAGGTTTGTGAAACCTTCCACAATCCGCCTTTTTGGCATGATGTATATACTGTTCCATACAGCAGAGTATTTGATATCAACAATTGGTCTCGATGTGGTTATGCCAACCGCCAAGTTCATCAATCGACCAGGAATTATAGTGGTGGTCAGTATCTTCACATCCATTCTTGTTTTTGCCTCATTCATATCAACATTCTGCAGCATTGGGTTCATTTCACCCACACGCAACACTTTCTTTAGCTTGTGCTTCTCCTCTGTGTGTCAATTCGTGGCCACCTGTTTAAATATATGGTCCTTGATAGTGTTGCAAAGCTTAACCAGCCCGATTACAATTCTCTATCGAGAAGAACCTCCCCATGACATAGCACCTCTCTATAAAATCCATGCTGTGGTGATGTCAGGTATGCTGACCTTAGGATTGGTACTTTCCATCCCATGCACCGTGATACATGGTCTTGTTTCCAAAGAAGCACGGTATGAGTCGGTCAATTACGAACTCAGCACACCACCTCCAATGCCGTTACCCTGGTTGCATTTAGTCTTTCCCAGTGGCCACGAAAGGGTTGGGGTTACACCTTTCAAGGACACAGAGTCTCAAAGTATAGAGCTTTTCAGTCTCACAGATGGCTTGATACCATGAAGATATCATGCAGATGATACCCATAATGTGAAGAAATTGTGGAGGCAGTGTTTTAAACACGATACACTACTGTTGCCAAATGTTATCTTAGCGTCAAGATGGTACTATTCCAAACTTCCTAATCGATATAAAAACTGCCAGAGTTCTGTTCCTTTTCTTGAAGTTATTCGGTATAGCTTATCAGATTTCTATATTTGCAGGTCTATTGTTTCCACCAGATGAAAACCCTTCTTCAACTTCACCTTGGTTTTCTGATTGCTGTCAATGAACTTCTTCACAAACTTCTTTTGTCTTACGAGGTTTGTGATAACTGACTCTTTCTGTTTACATAGAAGCATATTGTCTGACTTCAATTGCCTTATCGTTATTAACAGATCTGTCACAAGCTCATCATTTGCATATATGGCAGCTGACTGTTGAAATGTTTTCTGGTTCATCATTGGTGGTGTCCGTTGCGGTGGAGGCATGTTCGGCAGCTTAAAGTCAGCGAACTCTGTATTAGGCATTTTGGAGACACTGGCTTCGGTTGGTGTGTTCCCCTGGGAGGACGACTTTGGTGTAGACTCTAGAGATGTTGGAGCAGAAACATGTGTGTCTTTCTGGTATAGAACATCCAATTCTTTTGAAAGCTGTTCGTTTTCCTCCTTCAAAACTTCAATTTGGCTCATCTTAGACTTATTGCTTTCATTATGAACGAGTTTGAGCTTGGTTATTTCTTGTTGTAAAGATTCTAGCTGTAATTGAAAAGACTCTCTTTCTTTGGCAAAACTGCTTATTTTCTCTTCCTGCTCCTCATTAGTCTGTCTTAGTAGTCTTAGATCTTCATCTTTGGTACTATGGGAGAACTCGTGGCTCGCATTAGCTATTGACAGCTTTTCACGAAGAATCTCATTCTCCTCAATCAGCACCTCGTTCAGCTCTCTAAATTCTTGAAACTTATTGATTTCATCAATTAGCAACTGATTCTCGTCTTCTAGTTCACCTATACGTGCTAAAGCCCATGTGTCATATTGCAAGTCGGGTGATCCCTCAGAATAGGAAACACCGTGCTCACCCAGTTCGCCGTCAGCTGGAGATCTTCCTCCAAACCACTGCCCTTGAGGAATGCCTCCGTCTTGGGGTGGGCCTTGAGTGTGCACTTTTGGAGCCGTAGGCTTCTGAAGTGAACTTCTCTGTGATGATGATGTGAACGAGCCTGAATATGCGCCACCTGAATGCGCGTAAGTAGGTTGAACAAAGTCAAAGCTTTGCTGGGACTGGAATGATATCACCGATTGGGAGCCATGGTGAGATTGCATCCCATGCTGGTAGTGCTGCTGCTGCTGCTGTTGGTGCTGCTGCTGCCTATTAAATTCAGAGAACTGCTTCTGCGTGTGTGTTTTATGTGTCTTTTTCTGGTTCAATATCTCGAGAGACGTTTGGTTGAGCCCATCGTTGCGATGCGTGTCCAGCACAGAGTAGCCTGACGAGTTACCGTACACTGACATTGGTCTTTCGTGAAGTGCACTATCTATTCTGCAGAGCTCACACAGACTTTTGCTATGAAGGACAGGCGTTGAAATTTCATTAAAAAGGACACCATTTTCCTTTTATTAATTCTTGACCCTTTTTTCACACAAGGGTTGTTGATGAAAGGGGTGGTCACAGGCAGGAGCTGACAAGGTCTCAAACCGCAGGCAGGACCAGATTGGGTATTTATTACGCTTTGGGTTTGTGGGTTGAATATTTTTTAGTCGTAAAGTGTGAGAGATTCCTAAAACGGTAAAATGGTTTGAGATATGGTTCATCACCAAACGCGTGGCTGACGCGTGTTTTTGTTTTTGTACTCCCATATATAACCAGATTGGGAAATGTAAAAAACTGACTCAAGACTATGCTATGTATATATGATGATGTTGGGATTTGTACAGTTAGCTATATAGTATGTCCGGTGATTGCGATGTGCATATGTCGCACTTGTGGGTGGATGTGATACTCATGCAGTAGAGCAGACTCAGTATCTGCTGCGTAAATGATTCCTGTTGTGGATTTGTGAGAGGTTTTTGGATCTGATACGTGAACTTGTTCTGAACCCACTCCTTTTCAAGTTGATGGCATTGGTTTTCTCCTCGTTATCTTCGAAACCATAATCTACTTCTTCGTCGTCTTCATCTTCATTGATGGCGTCCAGATCCTCAATCAGAACGTCTTTGTCGCTATCATCGTCAAGCTCGAATAGCTCTTCATCATCAATATCTTCGCTGCTGCTTGCATCAATATCCTGGTGATTGTCTGTATCATCAATCTCATTTTTAGTAGGTTTCCTTTCCCGCATAGAACTAACTTGCGTTGCCCCACTCCTTGTTCTTCGACTTGGGCCACTATCGGGGAGGTTTTGAGTCCGAGAAGTTGTGTTCTTGTCCAGATTGCTGTGGACAGTGCTTGCTATTTGACCTTGAGGCAGGGCTCTGCTCCCATTTACAGTAATTCCATGCTGTTTATAGTGATCATCACACCCGTTCGCCATTTTTTCGTTTTTATCGCTATCTCTTTCTTCATCATCATTATCATCGTCGTCGTCGTCGTCGTCGTCGTCGTCGTCCAGGAGTGTAATCCTGGATCGCTTTTTGGGTCTTCTATCGGCCTTCTCCATATTCATTCCTGGGAAACAAACAACAAAGTTATTGATATTCAAGTTCGTATCGAAATCTTCATCCTTAATTGAAGACAAATTCGTGGTAGCACTTGATTTAATTTCTGCCATAGTCGCTTCCTCGGTGTTTCTGGGATCTTTCAGGTCATCTTGTAAAAACTTGCAAAATATCTCAATGCTGTTTTTCATTGGATCTACAATTCTAATACCTTCACCTGTGGTCACAGTTGTCTCAACTAATGGTTGGTTAGAAACCTGATTGACTCCACAAGAAGGGCCCAGGATCACAGGTTTCCATACTAAAGAGTTTGGGTTCAGCTTAACGTACGCTTTTGCCTCCCATCGTTTGATAAGACTTTCAATAAGGCTCAAGTCAATTTCAATCGCATATTTAGAAGAAGCAGGATTGCGGATTAAAGCATTGATCTGCTCTAATCCAACAATCACATCGGATGCAATCATCCCAGTAAGGTTGGATAATTGTTGAATGGATACGCTTATGTTGGAAATGCCATCACTTACCGAGGACTCTTCCCAAAGCTGTCTCAAAGTATAAGCCATTTTGATCTTCCAGAAGTTACGATAACTCAATAAACCTAAATCGGATAAAGGCTTCTCAGGTGTGCCTTGCTTAAACTCTCTTCTGGACAGTAGATAAGAAAACTCCATTAATAAGTTCCCATAGCCTTTCCTCTGGTAAATAGGTAACGTCAAAATACAACTCAAATTGTAGTTAGTAGAGTTTAATTTCTCTTTAGAAAAGTATCCCACAAAGTGATGGACTTTGGTGATAGGGTCAACCTCAGTTAGAACATAGAACATGAATGGTTCAACATCATAGTACAGTGTCTTAGAATTCAAGAATAGTTTCGCCAGAAGACATAGATTTTGGCAATAGATCACATTTTTCCCACCATCGATTTCGAATATTGAATTGTTTCCCTCCCTATATATCTCATTTCCAGGAGGGTGATATATATCACATTTTAACTTATGTCTATAGAGAATGAACTTGGAGCTCATGTACTTTAGGCAATGTTCACATATGTACAACACATGATTCTTGTTGTATTCCTCTGGATATGGTGCTGTGTACCACGTTTCGATCTCAAAATCA
Source organism: Barnettozyma sp. UFMG-CM-Y5996 (assembly GCA_030580455.1). Taxonomy (NCBI): domain Eukaryota; kingdom Fungi; phylum Ascomycota; class Saccharomycetes; order Phaffomycetales; family Phaffomycetaceae; genus Barnettozyma; species Barnettozyma sp. UFMG-CM-Y5996. The sequence goes on from JAKTSX010000006.1 coordinate 5,251, forward strand.
CGGATCTGTATGAACTTAATGCGAGCTGATGAGTTTCGAGATTGTGAATGACGTTCTTCTCGATACATTTTATTGTTGATGATCAATGTGCTATTTCTCAGACGCTCGGGCTCGCTTTTCCTCAGCAACTTCTTGAATAATATCCGATCTTTTTTTGTAGGCATTGCTTTACTGTTCTGAGCATCTTTGATGGATAATGCCCCTCTGTAGGGCATTTCGTTTGCTTCATTAATTCCGTTGAATATGCCCATGCTTTGCTCCAAATCGTCGCTTGTGAGATCATTCACATTAAAATCATCGTTCACATTATCAGAGATATCTAATAAATCTGTCTTTCTTAATGGTGAAGGGTCCCTAAATCTGAAGAGCTTGCTTCTGGGGTACATGATCTTTATCTTTAACTGATTGGAGTCTGACATAATTGTTACGTGGGGATTTTTACTGACAAAGGGGACAACATGGTCCTTCTTTGATATGCGTCCGTTATAGCTGTTTCTATTCTCGCTACCCTTGTCTTCAGAGCTCCTTTCAATGTTCCCATTTCCCATCAGAGAGGATCTCTTTCTAAGACACTTCGCGATATCATGTTTATCGAACTCTGATAAAGCCTGATTTTGGATGTCGTTATAGAGTTTGTTATCTGGGATATGCAGATTTCGAAGAATCTGCTGTTTCCTGCGGTTTATGAGTTCCTCTTTTGTCAATTCTACCTCTGGTGAGCCTCTCTCCCGTCGCCTTCTCCTGCTAGCGCCACGGTTAGCAATTGACTCATTAGTGTTGGACCCTGTGTCCGCGTGAGAATTAAGCAAGGATGAAACTCCAGTAAGTGAGTCCGATGTTCTTTTGGGCACAGAGTTTGTCATGTCATCTACTTCAGCTTTCTGTTCGATGAAAGGCCTTGAAACGCACCTCAACAACAACCTTACAAGCCTCACCAACTTTTTACGCGAATACTTGGGCTAAGGGCAGAACAGGTATTGCCGCTATAGTAGTAGGCTAGAGCGCTCAATGTAGTTCGTAAAGAGCACCAGATAAAAAATCCCTGCACCAGCTTGTGTGAAGCTCTAGTAGGTGACCCCAGCTGAGTTTGATGGCAACTGGTCCACCTTGTGGTGTACTGTCAAATCAAATCAAAACAAGTAGAAAATTTTGATATTCACACACCATTATGTAATACCTGTTGATCATGATTTGCTCGATGATCGCATTTCCTGAGAGTTATGGAAAGTAGGTGTAGGTAGTGAGGGTGTGTTTAGCACTTCTTCCATTACAGTGTCTTGATAAAGAAATAGAACTTTATTGACGGAACATACAATAACTTGGGTTCGTTTGGGAACCAAGTAATAAACAATAATTACAGAAAAAAAAGGATGCCAAAAGCTTCATAAAAGGCGGACATGAGTGGATGGAAGGAGATGATGATGGTTGCGATGAGTATTGAGTTCTTTAATCGACTCTGGTCTGGAAAACATCATCTAAGAATGCGGCCTCTTCAGCCAAGTGCATACTCTTAGAACCAGTGGCAACAGAAGCAGATGGGTCTCTGCCGGCATAACGAACCTCCTTACCATTGTGGATTGTTTCCTTCAAAACAGTAGGTAGTCTTGGCTGAACATATGACCAAGATCCCATGTTCAATGGTTCCTCTTGACACCACACCAAGTCTTCAACATTCTTGTATGAGTTCAAGGTGTCACGTAATTGAGCCCATGGGAATGGATGCAATTGTTCCAACTTTATAAATGCTGTAGTCTTATCCTCCAACGCGGCACGTTTCTTGTGCAATGCGGTGTAAACTTGACCAGACATCAAAACAACACGTTTGATTTCGTCTTTTGGTGCTGGTGTATCCTCGATCAACCATTGGAAGTGAGACTCACCAGTGAAGTCAGACAATGGAGAACGGGCCAATGGGTGACGCAACAACTGCTTAGAGACAAAGATGGCAATTGGTTTTCTGAATTGACGGTGCATCTGTCTTCTATACAAGTGGAACAAGTTTGCTGGTGTAGTTGGGTAGACAACTTGGAAGTTGCAGTCTTGGTGTTGACGTTCCAACTTCTCTGGAGATGGGAAATATCTTGGATCCTCGTTGGTCAACTGTAGGTATCTCTCTAATCTACCTGATGAGTGTTCTGGTCCTTGACCATCGTAACCATGTGGAAGAGTCAAGACCAATCCAGATCTTTGTTTCCATTTAGATTCACCAGCAGCGATAAATTGGTCAATAATGACTTGAGCTGTGTTGGCAAAATCACCGAATTGAGCTTCCCATTGAACAAAAGCGTCTGGCGAGGTCAACGAGTAACCATATTCAAAACCCATCACACCATATTCAGATAGTGATGAATTGGAGATACTGAAGTCAGCTTGGTCCTCTGCGATGTGTTTCAATGGAGTGTATGTGCTCTCTGACTTTTGGTCATGAAGAACAGCATGACGTTGAGAGAAAGTACCTCTTTCAACATCTTGACCAGAAACTCTGACATGATAACCCTCAGCAAGCAAGGAACCATAAGCCAAAGCTTCACCGGTAGCCCAGTCAATACCTTCTCCAGAATCAGTGGACTTCTTACGTTGGTTCAAAATTCTCTTTAGGTTTCTGTGAACTTCAAATCCTTCTGGCCAGCTTGAGATGACGTTACCAATGTGCTTCAAAGTCTTCTCCTCGACTGCAGTTGGCAAATGTGGCAAAATTTCGGTAGCCAATTCCTTTGGCGATTTGAAGCCTTCCCATGGAGTAGTCAACCACTCTCTTGATGTAGGCTTGTACTCCTTAGATTTCCCGAAGGACTCCTCCAATATGTTCCAGACCCATTGTTTGTGTTCATCAATGTCGGCCTTGGTGAAGGAACCCTCTGAAATTAGCTGTTCACTGTAAATATCAATAACAGATTTCTTCTTGGCAATTTTCTCGTACATTAATGGCTGGGTGAAAGAAGGTTGGTCAGTTTCGTTGTGTCCGTACTTTCTGTATCCAACAACATCAATGATAACATCAGAACGGAAAGTTGCTCTCCATTCAGCAGCCAAGTTGAAGATGAAAGTGATACCTTCAACATCATCAGCATTGACATGGAAGATAGGAGCGTTGATAGCTTTAGCAAGATCAGATGGGTATGGAGTAGATCTTGAGTATCTTGGATCAGTTGTGAAACCAATTTGGTTGTTGACAATGACATGGATTGTACCACCAGTTGAGTAAGCTGGCAAAGCAGAGAAACCTATTGTCTCATAAACGACACCCTGGCCTGCAAAAGCTGCATCACCATGGAATAAGACACCGATTGCCTTGTCGTAAGTACCAACATCGTTCTTGTACTGCTGGACAGCTCTAGTTCTACCCAAGACAACAGGGTCTTCAGCTTCTAAATGGGATGGGTTAGCAACAAGAGACAAGTTGACGTGTTTACCTGAAGTTGTTGGTCTTTTGAAGTTCATACCCAAGTGGTATTTTACATCACCGGATCCGGATTCTTCATCCTCTTTGGATCCAGTAAACTCCGAGAAAATAGACTCATTTGGTTTTCTTACAATGTTGGACAACATATTCAATCTACCACGGTGAGGCATACCAATGATAACATCTTCGACACCCAACTCAACAGCACGGTCAATAAGAGCTTTAACACCAGGGACAACAGACTCGGCACCTTCCAACCCGAATCTCTTATCATTTGGGAATTTGGTAGCCAAGAAGTTCTCGAAGGAGGTCGCCCAGACCAATCTATCGAGAATCTGTCTCTTTTGATCCACTGTGTATTTGTATCTGGTTGGGATTTCAAGTCTTTCTCTCAACCAGTCACACTTCTCTCTAGAAGGAATGTGAATGTACTCGTAACCGATGGTCGAGCAATACAGGTCTTCGCAGGCCTTGATGATTTCGCCTAAAGTCATACGTTCCTTTCCATCTTTGGCAAATCTAGGAAGAATACCCGGTCCTAGCTGAATTTCTTTCTGCATGTCGCCTTCCACAAATCCGTAATGCTCTAGAGTCAATTCCTTTGGGATGGTGGCGTTCTTATCTGAGCCAAAAGAGATCTCCAGTGGGTCAATCTTGGCCTTCGAGTGACCTCTCACTTGATAAGCTCTGACTAGCAACTGAGCTTTCAAATGGAGCAAGACATCATTGTTGGCGCCAACTGAGGCCCCCGGGATCGCAGTTGCTACACCGCCAGATGGGGTAGGAATCAGTGTTGGAGGCGCTTGGAAAGCCTGCGCTGGATGCACGTTGCCATCCATGTTCTTGAAGTAGGCGTTCCACGACGCATGTACGGACGATGGGTCCTTCTTCCAAGCGTCGTACATCTCGTCGACGTACGTGGCGTTGACAGTGGAGAGAAAACTATCTGAGGCAAAAGCACGCAAAGCAGTGCGTTTTACCGAATTGGTAAGCCTAGTGCGAGGCAACTTGAAGGCGGCTTTAAGCATTTTGGCTAGCTATGCTGATTAAAACTGGTCTTTGGGGTTTTTGTATCAGGATACCTAGAGGAAAGGAAGAAGAAGTGGTTAAAACAAACCAAAAAAAGTGCTTCTCCCCAAGTATTTTTCTGGTCGTGGTGGAGGCAGGAAGAGTTCTTGCAGAGAAAAAAGTCCGTCCTCCTAAGTTCCCTTCAAGACCAAGACTAACCGGACTAGGGACTAGAGACTAGTCTGTATTTATTTTTTGTGGTTGGGTAGTCGGATTGTGCTGTCTCGACCTTTTGTGTAAAGTTCTGCTCCGTCTCGCCGTTCGGTTCGTTCGGGTTTGTAATTATTCATGGACTAGACCAATAGCCGGTGTTCATTTTTACGTTAGGGGACTACAATTGCCGTTTCTGGATATTTTTTTTTATTTTTCTTTCTTTTGAGTGTGAGAGTCGGAGCCGCGATGTGCAAGTTCAGGTAAGCTGAGCCGACCGCATCGCACTGGTGGCGAGCGAGGGCTGCGAGCGATCAGTGGGAAGTAGGTCGGAAAGTGCACGCTGTGTGGCCACTGCGGCGTGCCCGTGTCTGGTGGCAGCCAGCGGTGCGACCTCGCTCGAAGTGAGCACATTTCATCTAGACGCAGGCGGGGCCATTGGCTAATCTGGGAGGAGCTACGTTGCACTACTAAGATGTTGTGTTTTGACGCAACCTCGGAGGATTCCTCGATCAAAATCTGGGGAAGTTGTACGGGGAGCGATACCGGCCTCCGTCCGGCTCGCTCAGACCCTATCAACGACTGAAAGAAAGAAAACAGTAGCTTCGAACCAGGAACCAGATACAGACATATCCGGAACATGACACAAGTGGGCTTGGCTCGGTTCCGTACCTACCTGCACGCTCCAATTTAGATACTGTCTCGAGCATCTGGGCATGGATCTACGTCGTCTAAAATCTAAAGTATCGTGATACATACCCGGACCAGTATTGCAGTTGATAGTTACGGTTCTCTCACCTAGCAATCGGTGCACAGCCAGACTGAAACTCCTCCACTGGGCGGTCTTTTGTGTCTTCTGAGACTGAAACCCACGCCACGTTTAATCTGATATCGCGCTGATCACATGGTCTATCCTTTATTTTAATGTATTTTCAGGTCTCAATGTTCCGTAGCTTTGCCCTGGCTTCATGCTCACCATTAAAAAGTTGGCACATCCTATACTTTGTTGTGCTCAAACTGTTTCATGTTGCATGAGTGGGTCTCTATAAAGTAGAGAATTCCATGTAATCACATAACGCTGAACCACTATCGGGTGGATCAATTGACCCCACCTGAAGCACTTTACTGATGATTCAACTAAGAAATACACCATCATCAACAATTAATACTTAGAACACCTCGAAACCCCGATTCAGGCATGCAAATTACATCAGCTCTGAGGCCATTGCTGCGCTTGACGCTCCCTTACCATCAGCACCGGTCAAAGTAACTAGATCATTGCTGATGGCATTAATCTATTGAGAATGTCCTAAAGACATAAAGAGAACATTCGCTACTTGTTCGTCTCCTTCGAACTGAGAGACTGGACAAACAAGCTTGATTCCAAACTTCCCTTCGAGTGTTAATGCTCTCACAGTTATGCGCATACGTGGTTTCGATTCCACAGTGACAGTATTGGTAACATAATCCAGTGGGCCTTCATCCTCCGCTTTAACACCCAGTATTAATTCTTCAATAGATTCAAGGCACAGCTCAAATACTCCCTTTTAGCCTTTTTTATACTCTTCACTTCCTGCTGAAGAAGATGATGTTGGTGGGATTGGATATGCACTGCTTTCTCTGATACTGGCCCGAGTTGAAGTGTCAGAAGAATTGCTCCAAGTTCTTGCTTGGTGATTACTACTATTGAAACTGTCATATGTGTTCAAGTTTGAATGCTGATGTTTTTGGGAGTGCTGTTGTTCGTAGTGTGTTTGTTGTTGCCGTTGCTCTCGCTGTTGCTCCCGTAGATCTCGTTTTTGTCCTTGCTCCCTGTGCAGTTGTTGTCGTTCTTGTTCCTTGTTGTGGGTCCCCATGCTCTCGTTGTCCACAAGACCTGCCCTGGCTTCCTCTTGTGTTGGATTCCGAGTGAAGAGAAATTCTTTTGAGCGCGTCTCTTACTGCCACCATTTTGATTCTGACCTGGTGAATTTGACCTGGTGATTTTGACCTGGTGATTTTAACTTCTCAACCAGTTTGTGAACAAGCAGAATCACCTCAACCATCCCACTCAAAAAAGGAACTTTGGTCCCACCAACCACTGTCTCCATTGGATAAGCCTTGAACATCACTGGTACGTCCTTCTCTGAAATTGTTTGGCCCTCTCTTTTGTTTTCGATCAAAGACACCGTCATCACATTAATATCATTATTATGGTTGAATTGAAGTGCCTCTAGATCAACTTTAACATGTGCGAATTGCACGATTTCATGATGGAGAAATACAAAAATAACATGATTGAACAAGACTTCAGATGATTCAGATAAATACCGTAGACCTTGTTGAAGAACCTTCAAAAAGTTTGGATATTCCATTATTTGAGAGGGTGTCCACCCCCTTTTAAGATCCGGAGTGACATCACCATCAACAATCTCGTCAGCCAACTGGACCCCAATCCCAATTTTAGATGTATCGAAAAATCCCATTTTGGCCTCAACAGGGAGAACGGTGATATCCATTCGCAGGAGACCATTATATTCCTGTTCAACTTGTGACCTTGTAACAACATCTTTAGCGAGGGGATAGTATTGAAAAGCAATTCTTGAACCGTTGAAATCAGATACAAGCTGTCCATCTGCGCATAACTCCAACGGTCCAGAAAGCTTCTCTTGAGCTTTGTACGCAATGTTCAGAACTGAGAAATCTACTCCTGATCTTCTTATCTGTACCAATCTTTCATGATATACAGCATGATTCTCAGGGTCTAAACCAACAAGGAGGTGTTCATACCAGAATTCTAAGAGTTGTAGGTAGGCACCATCAACATCTCGTTGCATTCTCCTTTCTGTTATCCTGGTATCAGCTTTCCTTCTTTGGTTCAACAAGAATGACAAAGATCACAATACTGCATCCATAATAGGATGCACAATCTCGCAGAGAACATTCCCACACAATGCAGCTTCCTGTTGGGTACGAGGAACGTCACCAGATCCATGTGGATAGGTTGTGATATGACCAACCATGGCCACATGCCGTTTGAACAAATGACTGAATCTGTTCAAGTCATTAGCTCCCGCTATTTCAATATCAGAGCGACTGATTTCCAGAGAATAAGTAAGCACTTCGTAGTAGCCTGCTGCGTATCTCTTGCTTGTACTTCCACTGCTTATCTTGGCAGAAAGGTTACTGGGCCCTTCATTCTGATCCCCAGAATTGCCAGTTGCTGTTTCCGCAAGTCGTGATTGAAAATTAGTACGCCATCGGGTGGTGGTTCTCCTTTCAGATTTGGTGGCCGGTAGGAAAAGGCGATAGTCAATGTGAGAGGGTATATGAGCAAGCGTTTGACGTTGTCTCTGTTTTGTTCAGAAATTGTGTCGAGGAACGAGGAGAAGTATTGCAATTGTGGGTCTGGATTTGGTGGAGCATTTACATGTTTAATGTATGACCGAATATCATCTTCCAAATAAGAAATGCCCTTGCTGATCGTATCTTGGTACTCTGACCTGTGCTGATGGAGAGCGTCCAGCGCAGCAATGGTTTCGGGGGGCTGTAAACACTCCTGATTCGTAGGCGTGAGTCAGGACTTCAAGACCTTCAAAATGTTCAATTTGAAGTGCTTTATTGTTGAAAGCCGAACCAAGGAACGAAAATGCTCTGGCTGGTTCACCCGACATTCGTTTGTTTGTTGAAGTTGTTCTAGAGGTATAGTTGGTGAATGTGTCAACTAAGAAACAACGAAGGATAAGTTGATCTGAGCTTCTCACTTCTCTCATTCTTGATGAGCTAAGCTTTATGTATCATTAGCCCACCCCGAATTTATCTACCATACTATGCTTAATATCTGCTCAGATTTCAAAGCTTAATAGTACGGTATCAAGATCTTCATTGCGGTGGTTATCTGTGTTATATACCCGTAACTGCTTGTTACATGCCAAAATGCTGACGTAATTATGTGATCAAAAATGCGTAACGGACTACTGAGGAGTTATATACGTATAAGTAGAGGAAAGAGAGTTCCAACGATGAGAAGAATGACGATGGTATCTACCATCACGTAACTTTGATACATCAACTTATACGTCGCATAGTTATATACAGGCGACTAGCGGAACTCATAGAACTCATTTTGGCCATGGGTTAACACAGGTGCTCTCTCTGAGCCCACTATCCTTTCGAGTGCTAATCCATCCCATTTGGAATACAGAACCCTCACAGATGATATATTCAGATCAGAGATCTCCTCGTACGCAGATCTACCAAGACAACTGACAATCTCCCCATAGAATAGAGGGTTTGCAGGAACTCCGTACATAACAATGTTTTTGACACCTCTGAGTTCAAATCTTCTATAGTGGTGCAGTCTCTCGGTGTAGAGCAAAACTTTACTCTTACCTTGTTGGAACAAGGCGCGGTTCTTAGTGAGCTGTTTCTGAGTAGAATACTCATTCACATCGCTGAAACTCAAAGATGTTCTTTCGTGCAAATAATTCTTCACACGGATGAAGTCGGTATACGATGGAATGTAAACCAATAATCCATCTTCATATGTCGACGACTTAGCCAGCGAAGGAACAATCACTGTCTTGAAGTGGTTGAACCGCTCATCCGGTTCATCAAACGGCGAAGAGGACTCGAATCTGGTGAAGATTTGCTTAACTCTGAGCCCTACTTTGCTTAATGCACAATCATTCGCCTCAATTCTTGGCCTGAATCTATACTTACCAAAAATATTCTTTGCTCTTGTTATGACATTATTGATATTTGGCGTGTTGTATTCTGTAAACACTATGCTCTGAGTAAAGTATTTGGCCTGATCTTCAATTGACCACATCCTAACTCTGCTGAAATCGGTATCATGAAGCTGTGATGGAATTTTATTGATATACTTTAAAACTGTTAAAATGTGGTCCCAGTTCTGCATCTCAATCACATGGGCTTGGTCTATGATCATGATTTCTATTGATGCTAGAAAATCTGTCTTTCTCTTCTTCTTGTCCGGATTCTCCAGTATCATCTGAAGCCCAATAGGTGATGCAAGTAGGATATCTGAGTTGAAGAATGAAGTATAAAGCTTGATTGACTTTCTGTTCATCTTTGCCCCAATACAGAAGAAGTCATTAGTGTTACCTTTGAAGAGTTCCTTGAAGTCATCAGGTTTGTTGTCAGGTACCACTGAATCCTCAAAGAACTCGCTTTTGAATTTCTTCTGATTTTCGATCTGTTCGGCACCTGATGTCTTGATGATCTCTTGCACTACTTTATAGCAGTGGTTTCTGGTAGGTAGCATAATTAAAACCTTTGGTCTTGTGAATCCTTGATCTTTATATTCAACTTCGTCCTGGGGATCAAGCTTTCCTGCGGCAACTCTCTCACTCTGCAGATGTAATCTGTGGTTGTTTTTCAAGACATTATCAGTACTTCGGTAAACATGGTTAAGTGCATGCAGAACATAGAGCTTTCTGTAGTCGGGAATAGTGGAGTATGTACTGTAAGGGTGAAGAATGTCATTATAGGAAAACATAGGGTCCAGTATCTTTTTCGCCACTGAATTGTTTTTAGTGAATTCTTCACCGTCGCATTCTTTGATGAATGTGTCTAGTACTTTCTTCTTGAAGTGATAACTCCCCAAACTATGCGTGGTGGGGACAACATATGGTAGCTGCCCTGAAGATGGTTGTGATATCAGAACAGTAGAGTCATCATAGGTTTTCTTTGTATTCCTCCACTTGCCCTCCTCTAACGACTGGATGGCCGTTGTTGTGAGTGAAGGGTCTGAGTTTGCGAAGTGATAATTGAAGGGATCGAGTGTGTTGTCTTCATCTTCTGAGTTATCTGCAGCTGCTGCATCAGCTGCTGCATCTGTGGCTTCCTTCTCGTCGTCTTCTTCTTCTTCTTCTTCTTCCTCCTCTACATCAGCGCCAGCAATGTATCCTCCCTCCTCCCCCTCATCCTCACTTCCTCCTTCTGGTGTATCGTTGTTAGCGCCAGGGTGTACTTCCATCTCGTCGCTGTCCTGCTCCACAGCTAGAAGATTCAGTAGAGCATCATAGGCTTTGTGTTTGTCACTGTCACCGTACAGTTCACCATTGTCCTCAACTAAGTCATCCGACTCATCCCCGCTCTCTCCAGAGCTTTCGTGGTTCTCTTCTCTATGTTCCCCGTCCATGGGGCCTCTTCTAGCAGTTCTTGTCACATTTCTGTAGTCAGATCTACCACGACTACTCTTTTGTCTCTTTCCATACTGACCAGAGCCATTATCTCTTTGCTCAAACTTCTGTCTCCGCTTGAACTTTCTTTCCTCGCTGGCTCCCATTTTCCCTTACCGCTTTGCTTCACAGTTATTATCGCAATACGGGAGTGTGAAGATAATGGTGATGGTAATGGTGATTGGTACTGTACCTAAGTAATTTTTTCTTTTCTTCCGATGAGCACATCTTGTGAATGTTTCCCTCTACAGCAAATTGCCTGTTTGAGGCAGTTTTGTGCATATTAACAGCCTAAAAACTTTTCTTTCTCTAAAGGGAAAAAAAATTGAAAAGTTGCATAGAAATAAGAATGCCACACCAAAATAGAGAAGTAACTCTGATATAGAAACACACCACATCAATTCCAGCGAGCCAGCCAACCCACCACCCGCATCGGACCATTCATCCGAAATCTCAGACCACAAGTCACATCGAGTCCACGCCACTGAACACCACACACTCCCCACAGAAAGCATATTAGGTGTCTCTGCTGGAGTACTATCTAGAATACTACAAGTACGGTTATCACAGCATAGGTCAGATAGTACGTATTTGTGATAATCGTGTATGAACGTTCATTCAAAACCGAAGATACACCCCAGTCCAACCTTTTCACGGATCACTGTTAGTCTTTGCTAGATTCTAGTGTCATCACCCTTTGCCTCTTCGACTACTCCACCCTTTCTTTCCTTCTTACCAATAATGGCAAGCACTTACAGACACATAATCACATCGATTCGCGGGCTCTTTACCGTCCTGTACCTGGTACTGATAGTGCTCACCATCCCGATCTCGTTCCAGGTTGGGGGAGTTCACTGTGGTCTTGCATTCACTGTAACGTTATTCAACATGTATGGGCTCTTAACAATCCTAAGGCTCATGCTGTACAAGAATAGTCTATTCCAATTACTGTACTCTTCACAAACACTGGTCATTCCAAGCTTGCTGACTGTGTTTTTGTCCCTCTTCAATAACCATGAGGTTGACCATCTGAAGGCTGATAACGTGATATACTATAGCTTTTTCATCAAGCCTTGGAGGTTTTTCATCACAAACTCTACTCCGCTGTTCACTATCCTTGAAGGATTGTGTACAATTTTGGCAATTCAGTCCATAGGTCAAACTTTCAACTGGTTGAAAGTCAATAAGTCAGAAAGTTGGGTTATCGTGGGACTGTTGAGCTCAAGCGGTGTTATCACAACCTCTCTTTACTTTCTATACAAGATCTACTTGTTCCCTATTGAAATCTCATCTGTCAGCTCCTCCTTGATCGGTGTCGTGCTGACGTTCTGTTCAGGCTTGGGCATCTACGGGATAATATCCAACAAAGGGTCAACCATTGAGAGCTCTCTTTTATTTGGATACATTGTCAGATGTATCTATGAAACTTTCCCAGAGCTATCAAACCTCGCGTCCAATGAAATAGGTCATCTGATCTCCACAGCTACAAACCAGTTGAAGCAAGAGTTTTCGAATATGCCAGCCGTTATCTTTCAAAATACAAAGCTGAGTGGGTTTCTCCAAACTGTTACCTGGAACGTCCCTAGTTCGTTTCAAACTTTATTCGAATTCTTCTTTATCACGGCAACAACAATGACACCGTCTATTCTTGTGAACCTGGCGTACAGAGTGTCAGTGTTTTATTCAGCCACCAGAATCATCCCAGCGCTCAAAACCCCGCAGCCTTCTACTAAATCTATGAGAATCATATACGCGTTCAGCCCGTGTATTGTCATTGCTGTCTACACACATTTGATGATGCAGTACTCGAATAACCTGGATGAGGAAATGTGCATATGGAATTGCTGGAGTTTGAATGGAGCTCCGATCGAGCCAGACTCACAAATAATTGTACAGCCCTGGCTGTTCTGGAACTGGATCAATATGTTCAGCACCCTTGGTCTGTATGCACTTGAACTCTTCACAGAGCATTCCGAGGAGGAGCATTGGAAGATCGACTAGTTAGCGACTACACTATCGTCGAAACTGCTACCACCACCTCTTTTCAAGAACCCCTTCATCATGGGACCCACAAGATGATCTTCTCCTCCGCTGCCGCGCGGTGTCCCGCTAGGCCACCCATCGCACAGCACCTCAGCAACAAGTGTGGCTTTCAAAGATAAACCTCTGCTGGCTGTGCTTTGACGCGGTGCCCTGTGCCCTGTGCCCTGTGCCCTGTGCCCCAGGCGCCTGGCACCTGGCCACTTGATGAAACACTACCATAAGAAGTTCCCCATAGCTAGAGAGACGTCCTGGCTGCGTGTCCCCGCAAACTACCAACTGGCTGGACCGAAACGGACACAGCAGCTCTTGTGCTGTCACCTTTGTGATTTTCTGTTTTGCTGTCAATAGTTTCTGGTGCATGGCGTGAGTGTGTGCCGATCAGGCGACAGACAGCACACGCCCACGAACCAACGGGCCGCGGTCAGGTTTTTCTTTCTTTTCTTTTTTCTGTCAACGTCAATGCGTGTGTGCATGTGGTGTATGGGTGTCTGCTGTGTGTCCACCTGACCGCCGTGCCGCGCCACGCCTCTGTCGTCCACGAAAACCCCTCAGCTTGCGCCGCCATGTTGCTTTTGTGGTGATAGCGCACGGCCGCGCCTCAACTCAATCAGCTCTATTAAGTAATCATCGCTTCAAACAGCACTCAGCACCAGAGCCTTCATGATTTAAGTGATCCTGTCATCGTCGCGGGCGAGTCGCACCCCACCCGCGCCGGCCATCACAACGAAGAAAAGCATTTACTCACTCGTTGGTTCCAAATCAGCAAGTAACTTACCCTTACATACGTACGTAAAGCCGAGACAGGCAATAAAATTATATCGTTGGATGTCATATCTCACTGGTGTCCCCCTGTGTTGCTCTTGTGTAACCCTCTCTGCTGCCGTGCAGATAGACCCGCCCACCTATATCTCTCTGCGCGGCACACACACACAGACATATACGGAAGCGCAACGTAAATGCTCTCCCTCTATCCACAGGTGGCCTGTCCGGCCCGCCCACACGCAGTCTCTCTGGCTGGTGGCGCACCTGGTTATCTCGCCCCCTCCCAATCACCACACTCCACACGCGACTGGACTGCTATGCGGGCCCTACCAGATATTAATATGACTGAAGTTGTATCGGTAGGGCCCGCACAAAGGCCATCGCCCATCTCGACGTTTCATCCATCCCACAAAAACCTCTCTCTCTTTCCCTTCGCATCTATATATATACCGTACATCAACATCAGTTCAGAGCATCATCCACCAGCAGGGGACGAGCGACATATCCTCCATCTATCCGTTCGACAGGCAAGCGCGTGCGCAACTTACAGAGCATAGGAGAGAAAATCAGAGAGAGCGACGCAGGGCACACCCACATCACTCGTCATCCCCCTCCAAGCACCCACTCGACCTTTGACCAGATTCAGACGTGTATTCCTCAGGTGTACGTATTTCACACTCTCAGACAACACACCTGTTTTAGCGTGTGTGCCTAGAGCTTCTGGTAACTGGTTGTCTGCACATTTGCCTGGGTTTCCCGCTGCATCCCTCGGTCTAAGCGTGAGGTTTTTGAAGACAGTCGCTAGGGATAGGAGACTCCCTACCACAGTGCACAGTTGTCAGTCTAGATCCATCATATTCCCCCTTTGGCTACGCAACTCGGACTTTCGCTGTTTCTACCAAGGCCTCCAAGATGGACAAACTAACCACTGCCACGGTTGTAACTGCACCTACAGAGCCCAAAAACGTCACCCGCATCTTTTCAAGAACCCCTTCATCATGGGACCCACAAGATGATCTTCTCCTCCGTCACCTCAAAGAAGAACAGAAGCTGGGCTGGAAGGAAATAGCATCTCATTTCTCCCACAGAACTCCGAATGCGTGTCAGTTTCGTTGGAGAAGACTCCGTTCAGGTTCATTGAAGGGAAGCAACAACACGGATAAGGATAAAGACAAAGACAAAGCCTCAGAAAGACCTAAAAGCGAGTCAGCCAGTGTGACTCCGAAAATCTCCTCTCTGAAGAGCACTACCTCTCCTTCAACAAGCCCAGATCCTCATGTGTCTGGTGCTTCATACAACAAATTCCAGAGCTTGCCGTTATCGACAACATCAGCAAGATCTACCTCTTTTCACAAGAAGAAATCAATGACAAGACTAGGTGATACAGGAATCAATGATACCTTCAGCTTCAACGCCTCCAGCAAAAGTTCCTCAAATAGGAGTCACCATCAAAATTCAAGTAAAAGAAGGCACTCTTTTAAAATCGAACCTACAGACATGGCAACGTACTCCTCTAGTTCATCTGTTGAATCAGATGATGATGATTTCAAGACATCAGATTCAAGATCTGTTTCCACTATTTTGTCATCTGACTGGACACATGAAGAGGATGAACTTATTATGGCACGGAGACACAGACAGCTGACTTTTGCGGAGCTGAGTATCCTGCTTCCACTTCGTTCTGAAATAGATATCAACTCTAGAATCAGTCAACTGGAAACTACCCATCACCATCAGTCTAAAGCTACCTCTGTGAAGGACCATCTGCCTGTCAAAGTTCAGCAATTCCACAGTCAGTCCTCGATTCTACATCCAATCATGAAAAAGTCGAACAGGTCATTATCGTCTTCTATTAACTCTCTTCAAACTCCTGTGATATCCACCTCGAAAACCCGGCCGTTCTCTAGAAGATCGAAATCTTTCTCCCTCATCACTCCGCCCTACTTCACTACCGCCCCAACCACCTTCCAGGAACGGTACTATGCTCAGCGGAAGAATTCGATCACACTGGGTAGATCGATAAACGTTCCTTCCGATCGTAAAAATAGTATGATTGCAGGACTTATGAGACCTCGATATGGATCATTGAGTGAATCGGTTGACGATCCTATGGTGGATTCTTCTGATGATGAGGATTTCGTCACGTACAATACTTCAAACATTAGAGTGGAGCCGATCAATAAGAGTACCGTCGGCTCTCTTGGATGACTGGCATCATAAAGCAGATCCAAGCCAGGACACGTCCTTCCCATGTTAATGAATGAGATGTTTATGTTTATGATTTATACGCACACCTTCTGCTACTATGTATATATTAACGATACATATGGATGGTATTGCTAATGAACAATGTTAATGCTATTACAAAACCATGACAAGTGCTGTAGATGTGCCCTTATTTAGTGGCATCCTTGAAATCCTGGGCTGTCTTCTCTGCTGTCTTCTTTGCACTTTCAGCCCCCTCCTTCAAGCCTTCCTTGCCTCTAGCAGCACCTTCTTTGATATCCTCCTTCAGGTCTTGTGCGCGTTTCTTCATATTGTCCAACGCCTCTTTGCCTTGTTCGACTGTTTCTGAACCAAATTGCTGTTTAGCCTTCTCCTCCAGACCTTCGTTACTTTGTAAAGTCTCCTTAACCTCATTGGTCTTATCAGCCACAGTTTCAGTTACATGCTCTGCGTTCTCTATACCCGCTGCTGCTGCTTCCCCAACTTTCTTATTCAACTCATTGAGCTTGGCCTTAGCAGAATCAATGATTGAGTATTGACTAACTGGGGTGAATGACAGGTTTCTTGAGGAGCTGCCAGCCCTAATATTCACAAGAGATCTCTTGAGCAATGTATTTCTAAGCATCTTTGATTATACGATATCGAACTACATCACGCTACTGGTTTAGCAAAGATCTTTGGTAGAGTTTAAATACTTTTTGGATGAAGGCATTTTAAATTGTCACTTGCTTGCTATTTACCCAAGATGCATAATTACATTAAAACACATTACCCACCAGACTAGAAGTGGTTTATAAAAAGAAAAGACACACCCAGAGCAGCCATAGGGATGCTACTGTATGAAGTAATCATTGCTTGCCACAGGGATCAGACCACTACTGCTGCACTTTAAGAATTTGTTCAAATTTATATAGAATATACATAAGAAAAGGAAAACGGAGAGAAAACAAATGTTAGTAGGCGATGTCGACCACTCGCAATTATTCTCCCCATTCTATATGACAGTGTGTTCTTGTTTCGTTAAAAGATCAGTGATGAAGGAAAAGTGGGTACAACATGGAAGTTTTGATTATTTGTAAGTTAAGTTGGTCATTATTAGCATCATCATCGTCATCGTCGCATCATCATCGTCATCGTCGCTGTCGTTGTTCATCGTTGTCGTTGTTATTGTCATCATTATTATTATCATCATCATCATTATTATTGTCATTTTTTATCATCTCGTTGTAAACATTATCAAATAATTGTTATATCATTGCCTTCTTGAAAGCTGGGCCGACAGGATAAAGTCGATACTTCGGTTGTCCGCTAACTCGATTCTGTATCAGCTTAGCTCCTCGCTATGTGGACAAGCAATACAGAGCATCAAAGCTTTCATCAAGAAGTTAACATGAATGAGCCTTCTGTAGCTGATAACCACCCTGAATGAGTTCCAAGCAGCTTACCTCATGATAACATCATGTCATTTCAAAAGTTGAATGTAATCGGAGAAGAGCTTTTAGCATCAGTAAGAGAGAAAAAGAGCAGAGGAGGAACCAGGAAAGATAAAAGAAGCTATGACAATTAACACCTTAAAAATGGAAGAAGAGTGAGAGATGCATGACAACTCTCCTCTCATGCTCTTGGCCCCCAAATATTTGAACCATTGTCCAACCCTAGGTTCAAGGAGTTCATTCCATCACTCAACTCGCCACCATCCGAATTCTCCCAGGATCCATGCAGTGGTAGTTGGGACTGTTGAGGGAATGGAGATGAGGTGGCAGACTTCTGTTGTTGTTGATTCAAACCACCTGATGGTTGTGGTTGTAATGGTTGTTGAGATTGCGTGGGGGTACCAGAGGTCAAGTTAAATCTCGAAAAGGACTCAAAACCAGGAGTTGGTGGTTGAGAGGTGGAAGGTGTCTGTCCCTGGTAAAAAGTACCAGATGTAATTCTAGTTGGAGTTGGGTTATTTCTTAGAATAGCTGCAGAACTCAGGGATTGTGGACCACTGCTTAAAGAAAAGTTTGGAGGGATTCTTGGGTTGGTGGTATGCTGCTGAGCCGGAGATTGTGGTAAAGATAGATTCTGGGAAGGATTTCTAAATCTTTGCGATGACGACTGTTGTTGGGATGGTAATTGTTGAGGAAGATTGATATGCGATCCTGCCCCAGGTGATATTTTGCCCCCTGTCAATTGGGCTTGTTGTGGTTGTTGTAATGGTTGAGCTGGTAGCTGTTGACCATTGTTATACAACTGAGATTGTAGCAAAGGTAGAGTTGAGTGTGACTGTGATCTCAAGAGTGGCAAAGGGTCATGGAGGAGAGATCTTCTCTTGATCACGATGAGATTGGCATCTGTGGTCTCAATTAATCCCATCCATCCAGTCAGTATCGAAATTACCCGCTTGTGATTAGCAGATAAGGAAGATGGGTATGCAATTTCATTGAACAAACCTTCTCTATCATCTCTGAAAAAAAGCAGTTGGCTATAGTACTCTAATGTTTCAGGGTCATTGAAATCAATATGCTGCGGTTGAACAGGTAAATTATTCACGAAAGGAATAGGTGCATAGAATCTGTCTGATTGTCCAGTTGTCTGCTTTGCCATCTGATGGTGTGACGAGTGAGAAGCATTACCAGTCAGCTGTGGGTTCACAGCTGGTGTATTTCCCACTTGTGAGTTTGCTTGGCTTGCCCCAGTTGGAGCTCCCCCTGGAGCACTTGCAACAGATATCATTGACGCTAAAGAAGCATTTGAGTTCGAGCGATGCTGCTCTTCTAACTGACCTCGTTTTTCCCTCTTTTCACGTTCAATTCTTTCCCTCTCTGCAAGAGGTAACATTTTCTTGTATTCAACTCTCAGTTTCCTACCGCCAATTTCTCTTCCGTTCAACTGTGTCACCACTGCAGTTGTTTCGTCTGTGGAGGTAAAGTTTGCGAATGCTAATCCTCTAAAAACACCATTATCAAAGTGGTAGTTGAATGCATATGGTAAGGGAAGATTCAATTTGGTCATCACATCTAGTAACTGTTCCTTTTTTATAGCAAATGGGATGTTTTTGATCACAATAGCTGTTGGAATCAATTCATCATCATCTAATTCCGAGTCGCCTTCATCGGCGCTGATGCCTTCGTCATTATTTTCCTGTACTGACTCATCGTCAGGGTCATTACTAGTGTCCGTGGAATGATTATCGTTTGGTTTTGAGTTCCCCTTGCCATTCCCTCTAGGGGTGGTCTCATCAGTCTTGTTGGAGACTACCCTCTTCTCGCTGCTGGTAAGAGACGGAGAAGCCCTTGTGGAGCGGGAGTCGTACGTTCCTTGAATAGACTGAGTGGATGCCAATGCAGTGCCATTCAAAGAAGGGACGGCGCCTGTGGCAGCCTGGAAATTGGCATTCAGGTTACGCCCGTAAGAGTTGACAAAGTTTTGGTTCTCAATGCCGGTAGTCCCGTTAGTCACCTCTTGCTGCTGCTCTATCCATGGTGTCACGTTCAGGGTGCCCTGCTGGATCCAATTACCTGGGCCGCCAGGGGTGCTGGTGCCCAGTCCCTGGAGTCCAGGTGGAGGCCCGACCTGTCCAAAGTAGCGGGATTGGCCCACCCTGCCGCCTGACGGGGCGCTATTCGGGTTGCTTGCACCCCCGTTACTACCGCCACTACCACCGACACCCTCGCCTGTCGCCCCTGTGACGCTCCCATTGCCGCCGCCGCCACCACCGTACTGGGATGATGTGGTGTACCCAGAAATCGTTGAGGACACAGACGTACGCCTAGGATCGTCATGATTGTTCGGAGTTGTAGTAAACTGTCTGAGATCCATACTGATTATCGGTTGAAAGATCCACTCTACTCTGTTCAAATGAAACCCCTCCTCTCCAGCTGTAGCTATGGAGAAAGAATCTTTTCACTTGTAGAGAGAGAAATCAAAATTTCATAGGTTTTTTGCGATTCTTGACTTTCACTTTTTTTTTCCGTATTCTCTTCTGCTTTTTGTTCTTTCTGGGCGGGCTTGGTTGGGCTTACCACCCTTTTGGCGACTGCTGTGCCCGGCTTGCGCTCGCTCGCGCTCCCGCGCTGGTCCCATTAAAAATTTTCCCATTGTGCAAAAACGAATTAGAGTCGAGAAAATGTCAGAAAACTAGTGGAAACGCACTAATCCGGTAATAGTCTGTTTGAAGTAGTTGCTGCGCCCAACTGGGAAAGTTTCCATGTTTGTACATGGGTTGAAATCTCTGTACGTGTCCAGACGGTGGCGGCCGGCGCGGTTTGGTTCCAGTGCAGGCAGGGCAGGGCGATGGAGTGTCGGTCGGTGGTGAATGGGTGGACAAAGAAACTTGAACAACACAAAAACACGACACACACAAAAAAGAGGTGGAGCGCCCCATATAGCATTCAGCACGCAAAGCTACGCCCACACCCTATTCCAGTAATGTCATCCTCTGGTGCCCCTGGTGGTCAAAGAACCGACCTCAAGCGTCGTAACAACGCAAAGGCCAAGGCCAGCGCAGCGCAGCAGACCCCTACCTCTACCCGTGCAGCTGGGTTCGGCGGATCATCCTCATCTCTATTGAAACTATACACCGACGAAGCGCAAGGCCTCAGAGTCGACCCATTGGTAGTACTCTTCCTCGCAGTTGTGTTCATCTTCAGTGTCATCGTTCTACACGTCTTCGCTAAGATCACAGGGAAAGTGTTCTCTTGAAAAGGAAAAGGAGCCGGGACTCCCTTCTAGTGTGTGTTCAGTAGGGGAGGGCTCTTGAATGTACGATAGTGTCATAGTTAGTTACTCTATAAATATCTTTAGAGGAATGCTCAGTTGTTTCCTGTAGATACGTGGCGTGTAGCGCTGTGCTTGGCGAGCTTCGCTTCTCTGTAAAATCTACTTCTTTCGGTCTATGTACATGTTGAATACCTATCTAAAATCTATGTATCCCCCTCCTTCTACAAATCTTTGAGTAAGGACTTGACAACCAGCGCAACGTGGTCCTTATGCACCAGATGTTTTTCAATCCCCTTGTGCACACTCACGCTCCACTGGTACTCAACAGCATGCTTCTTCATGTCCTCCTCAAATTCCCGGGTACCACTCCATCTTTTCCCACGAACCTCTAACTCCACCAATGGATAGTTCGTGCCAATGATAGCCACAAGTGGTATTCCTATCATCTTGGCGAATTGCATTTTGGCACCAAATCCTAACTTGGATCTGTAATCAACCATGCATTCCAGCCCACTCTCTCTCAGTGTGGAAAGCACTTCATCCTGGTCAGCCGTATTTTTGTCATTAGTATTCACTAACGAGACTTGGTAAGGTGCAATCGGCGCAGGCCAGATCAAGCCATCCTTGTCTCTGGTAATTTCGGCAATAGCACCCACAATTCTGGTCACACCAATACCAAAACATCCCATTTCATATGTAACCATCTTGTTGTGAGGAGCCACATACTGAGCCTTTAAGGGTAATGAATAACGCTGGCCAAGGTAGAAGGTGTGACCCACTTCAATGGAATTGAATGCGTCCAAAGTTCCTTCCTCGCATGAATTACAAATTTCCTTCTCCTTAGCTTCCACTATCGAAATGTCGTTGATCATGGAGAAATTATTCTTCTGGAAAACTTTCAGAGGGAAATCAGGAAGATCTGTTTCATTATTGATTCTCACGTCCATAACTCTGATGATATTCTTAAGTATAAGGTCACTCTCATCTTCGCCTTTAAACTTCTCAATAATTTCATCATTTGTTAGTGTCTCAGATTGATTGAAGTCTATCTTCTCTGAGTGTGACAGATCGTCATCCACCTCAAGTTGGTCCTTAATAAAACCTGGGATCAATTTTCTATCAGAAGGATAATATGCTGCAACTAAAGTTTCATTGTCTCTAGTCAAAAAGTACTTTACTTTGGCACTTGTAGCAAAGGGCTGACCTTCAGTTGGAAGTGATATTGCTTTCTCAATATTTGATACAGTCAGGCACTTGTCACATTTGAACAATACGTCCTCGCCTATATCGTGAATGAAATGCCACTCCTGACTCAAATCCCCGCCCATGTCTCCTGAGTCAGCACGAGCTCGCTCAAAGGGTATTCTGAAATCTTTGAATATCTTTATATATGCATCATTGACCTTATTATATGTCACCATGGCATCTTCATATGTGGCATCAAAAGAATACGCATCTTTCATTAAAAACTCACGACCACGGAGTAGTCCGAACCTAGGCCTTTTTTCAAATCTATACTTCTTAGAAATTTGGTACGTTAACAGAGGCAGCTGTCTGTAGTTGATTACACTTTGGTTGATTAAATTCGTTATCTCTTCCTCGTGTGTCGGTGCGAGACAGAAATCTTCTGTTTTCATATTATTAACCTTCAACTTGAACAGTTCACTATTATCCCACCGTCCAGTCGTTTTCCATAACTTCTCCCCTGATAATGTGCTCAGTTCAAACTCCTCCCCACCTATCTCTTGCATTCTCTTGTGAATGATACCCTTGACCTTATTCAAAACCTTCAAACCGAGAGGTAACCAATGAACCAATCCTGAATGTGCTTGGTATACAAAGCCTAGGTCCTGCAAAAGCTGATGCGATGTGAGCTTAGAGACCTCATGTGGTCGTAAACGCTTAGATAGCACATGGTTTGAGGTGATTGATGATAAGCTTCGTGTGAAAATCATCCTCTCCTATACACTAAAAAGTGGTTGCTTGTCAGTACCTCCCCTACTCAAGTAATTGTACCGAATTTTTATCAGTTTTTTCCCCCGCTCATTACATATAAAAAGGGATAGAAACGAAGCACAAGTTTACTTCTCAGGAATAACTTATACAACTTTCGATTTGATTTGAGGAGTATATAACTGTCTTTTCTAAACATTGGTTGCAGGTACTTGGTATATTTGAAGGTATAATGTCGTCAGAGCGTCAAAGAACAGCTCTCGTCACAGGTGGATCATCTGGAATAGGTTTTGCAGTATCCAAGGAGCTGGCCTCTAAGGGTTACAAAGTCTATGCTGCAGCAAGAAGATTGGAACCAATGGATCCGCTAAAGGAATTTGGGATTATTCCAGTCCAATTGGACGTTTCCTCCCTCGAAAGCGTTCTGAAGGTTAAGAGCTTTCTTTCCCAAGAACTCAAGGATGGAAAATTGGATGTTTTGTACAACAATGCGGGTCAGTCCTGTACCCTCCCTGCAATTGATGTTACCGATGAGCAAGTCACCCAATGTTTTGAAGTGAACGTTAATGGGCCAATCAGGCTGACCAGAGAACTAATCGAATTTCTGATTAGTGCAAAGGGAACAATTCTATTTACAGGATCCTTGTCTGGGATCGTTCCTTTTCCTTTTTCTGCAGTATATTGTGCAACTAAGGCTGCTATCCATCAGTACGCCCGTGTGCTTCACTTAGAACTCCAAGGATGTGGTGTGAGGGTTATCAATGTGATTACAGGTGGTGTTCACACAAACATTGCCGACACAAGGCCAATTCCAAAGGGATCAAGATTTGATATTCCTGAGGCGCTGAAAGCCTTTGAGGACCGTAAGGAAATGGCAGTGAAGAACAAACCAATGAGTGCCGAAGTGTATGCTACCAAAGTTGTAGCGGATATAATGAGTTCTAGAGACCCTATCGATGTCTACAGGGGGTCTTTCGCGACTATTCTGTCTACTGCGGCGGTGTTCCTACCTGGATGGCTAGTTGAGACATTCCTCACTATGAAGTTCAAGCTAGGTCCTATTTTCGCCACTCAAAAGAAGCAGTCAAATGTCGACTTGCACCTGGAGTGAATGAATACAATCTTTATAATACATATCGCTACTATCCTTCCCAGTCGGGAATGTAATTCCCAGGTACCATGTAGGCCGAGATCACCCAGGCATACACCAGCAGATTGACAGATCAATGCGAAGCCAAGAACTGCTAACTCAAGTCCACGTCGATCGATGTGCAACAGAATGCTGCTCAGATCGGTGTCGATGTTCATGAGCCAGCCATCTCATCTGCTTGATTAGTGTGTCTACCAGGTTGGCGACCAGCTTTTTTAATTTTGGAAACACGGGTAACGAGCTTTCAGCCAACAGAAGAAAAAAAAATTGAAGTAATTTTTTCTGGTAAACACTTCCAACAGTGCTATAACGAGATATCAAACACTTGAAACCACTCACTTAAAAGAGACTTCGTCGTTCTAGTTTGCACGCTCACTTTTGCAACTGCAAATATATCCAACTTCTTACATTCCTTTCTCTCCAAAACTTCAGAACACACATTCTTTTGACGCAAGTCTTTCAGGCACACAGTACCGAACACTCATTTCACCAGTTTTGATCACAACAATCCTGGGTAAGACTGAGATTATTTGATATCACAAGTAAGTATTGCATATCCCAAGATGAACCACTTTGTTTAGCCTTATTGTCCATCCCTTCCCCCTGTGTTTTATTTTATCTCTTGTTCAACTGTTCCACAACTCTGTTTTGGCTTAATTCCTTATCGCAACAACAGACACCATTAGCATTATTTAGTAGGGGTACTACACTACAAAAAGGTTTTGATACTAGAGCTGTCTGTATTCGCACTACGCTCATGCTAGCTAAACTTATGGTGCAAGTTCGCTAGTGCTCTGCTTACGCTCTTGTTCTTCTCCTGTTTGTTGTTTCATTCATCCCTCATATTGAAATTCTAATGTTATCTGCTGTCCATACGGGAGGAAACCTCCAAATTGGTCATCACCTGCAATCTCTCCTCTTCTCTGGTTGGCGCAACATTCTGTTTGTCTCGGAATTGACTTCTTTTGGAAATATTCGCGTATGTGAAAAACTTGCGAAAAATTCTGTTTTAGGAAGTCAGAAGGAGCATGCCGCGATTTTTCGCCACGCCACACGCCACGATTCAGCTCCTACACCAATGCTCAGCTGGAGAAGAACACCAAGACGCTGCAACAGACGCTACATGCTTCCAACATCGCGAGAACAGTCTATCATACCCTAGCGCTGTAAAGCTACAGAGAGACCAGCCCGCTGCTGATACATTGCTTTTTTTCGAACGCTGGTGCCTTCACTGGCACCGTAAGAAAAAAATTTTACGTGTTTGTTTACATTTTCATGTGTTGATCCTAAAAAGGTTCGCTAGCGGCCCTTAATTTTTTTTTAGTACCAAGACAAGAGGGAAGAACAGGAAAACAGCGAGACAAAAATCTCAAAGGAAAAAAAAGATATGGACATAATACCTTTCATAAGAAGTCACTTTCAAAGTGGACCATCAGCATCATTGTTGGGCTTTACTAACATAACTTGCAGTTGAAAACAATGAAATTTTCCACTCCTTTTATCGCTGCTTACGCAGCTTATATAATGGGTTCAGCTATTGCTGCCGATCCAGAGGCTAAGGCGGATGACTGCACCACTACCAGACACGGCCACCATCAGCACAAGAGAGCCGTTGCTGTTGAGTACATCTACTCGACAGTGACAGTTGACTCCAAGGGCTCTCTAGTCAACCCACCAGCACCTGAGCAACCAAGCACCACCATTTTGGAACCATCCTCTTCTGAACAACCAGAATCAAGTGAGCAGAAAAGCGCCGAAACCACCACTAAGGAGGAAGAATCAACTTCCGAAGAAGAGAGCGATTCTGCCACCACTTCTTCTTCCGAGGCACCAGCTCCAACAAAGACTAAGAGTCCAAACACTAACTCAAACGGTTACTATGGTGACTTGCCAAACTACTCCGGACCTTATGAGGAATTCCAAGACGGTGTCATTGACTGTCAAGACTTTGACTCTCTAGTTGGTCAAGGTGTCATTGCCTTGAAGCACCTGGGTTTCGGTGGTTACTCTGGTATCTACCACTCCGATACATCAACAGGTGGATCATGTACCGAAGGTGCATACTGTTCCTACTCTTGTCAGCCAGGTATGTCCAAGACACAATGGCCAGACTCTCAACCAGGCAATGGTGTCTCTGTTGGAGGTTTGCAATGTCGTGGTGGTAAGCTGTACAAAACTAGACAGAGCACAAACTATCTGTGTGAATGGGGTATTGACAGAGCGGTTGTTGTTTCAGAGATTGGCCAGCCTGTTGCCATTTGTAGAACTGATTACCCAGGTACTGAGAACATGGTCATCCCAACGTTTGTTCAACCAGGTGGTGAATTGCCATTGACTGTTGTCGACCAAGATAACTACTACATGTGGATGGGACAAAAGACTTCTGCTCAATACTATGTTAACAATGCTGGTTTATCTGTTGAACAAGGTTGTGTGTGGGGTGACCACGGTGATGACTTTGGTAACTGGGCTCCATTGAACTTTGGTGCTGGTGAGACTAACGGTATCAGCTACTTGTCTTTGATCCCAAACCCAAACAACAGACAAGGCATGAACTACAATGTGAAGATTGAGGCTTACGATGGTAACTCTATTGTCAATGGTGACTGTAAGTACGAAAATGGTGTCTACAACGGTGGAAGTGATGGTTGTACTGTCGCAGTTACTCGTGGTAAGGCTAAGTTTGTCTTGTATTAGACACCACCCACCTACCCGCATATATCTACCTTCACCATGCTTTCAGCCCAACAATTTCACCTTTTATCCTCCCCTTTTTGATTGATTTTTGGCTTGTCCGTGACGTGACTCTTTGATGATTCGCCTGTCTGTCTTTTATCTATTTTTTACTTCGATTTAGATCACAACGTGGTTGCCCTGGTCCTTCTACGCCCAACCATCGATGTTTGTGTGTGTATGCTATTTACGTTTCCTTTTTTTTTGACATTATCTTTCTCCCTATCTTACTTCCTTTGTTACTCTCCTTTTTTCCTTTCTTTCTGTCTTTCAGATGCGTCTGTTCACCTGAATACTTAGTTGATTTGTTTACTGACTATGGATGTTTTTATGTTTTTTCAGTCTATTCCCGCATGTCAATCGGTAGCCATGTCTCTGATGTTCTCACTTCACCTACCCACTTAGAACAGCAGAATATCTGTCCAGTAAATGCGAGCTGACGTCCCTACTGGCTCTATTTTGCTGTTTTTGGTTCCTTTTGGTTCCTTTTGATCTCTTGACCTTGATCTAGAACTGGCACAAAAAAAGAAATGCCAGCTGGGGAGGCCATTGATGTGAACAATGCAGTCAACTCCGTTTCTCTCGATCCCCAAGACGCCATAACAATATATCCAGACGCTGTATTCTGTCTAGCTACTGCATTTCCTTCAGTCTACGTACTCCCTTTGTCAATATTTCTCTGCCAGGGCTGTCCGTTGTGTCTACTCCGTGCGACCTGGGATAGTGATAGGACAGTGGTTAGCTTTGTTGTGAGAACAAGTCGTTGTGTGAGACTCAAAGACTGCGTTGCAAGTGCTATATTGTCGGGAGCTTTGTTTCTACCGGTTACCCGTGGTTTCGCTGGTTGTTTGTTCCGCTCAAGTTCACTGAGGTGGCCACTCCCTGTTCCATACGAGCTAGTTCGCCTGGCGCCTACTCCTCCCCTCTACCTTAACTGCTCCTTCTCTCATTTCCCACCTCCGCCAATCCTACCAGCCCAGCAGCGCTCCCTACATAGCCTTACAATCGAGGTATTAGCTGTTCACACAACAAACGGCAAGAGTCCGGTGACCGGCTACTGTTGCAACTAAGCCCTAAGTTGCCATTGTTTTCCCTTCTTCACATCCTTTTTTTTTATTATTCACACTTGCTACATATCAACATCCTCTCCCAAGGAAATCAAGTCATTTCAATCTAGTCCGATTCCTGCTTGCTACTCTTGTGACAAGAACTGGTAATCTGGGGAGTATCGTTACCGCCCTGCTTGACAGTTAGCTTTGGTCTCTGCTCTGGTTCATTCCTTTGCCGGAGAGTGTCTGTGGTACTGCCCACTGGCGTAACCCCTTCTTCTTGTTGGTGTTGTCGTTGTTGTTTCTTTTGCCAGTGCAACTGGAGATTGGAGGGACACGTGAGCAGCTAGTTCTTTAGGTTATTTCTAGTCTCTTCATCCTTGTCTCCTAGCTGTTGACCTGTCGATCTTCTACTGCTGGGCACATTACATACAGTACGTTTGCTACTTCACCACATTCCATATTTCCTGTCAGTTTATTGTTGTTTGGTAATGGTGAAGGAAGAAAAAGGTGCTACCAATGAAGAAACACAGTCTCTGCCCAACGTTAGCCTAGGAACGTCCCCAAACTCATCTCAAAACTCGCCTCGCGTAACGCAGAGCAAACCACCCCTTGAAGTGATCACGGCATTGACACCTTCCGAAGATCAGCCTCCTACATCAGGGCACTCGGAACACAGCTCCACTTCTCATCAAGAAAGCTCAGAAACCCATACCAGCACTGCAGAAACGGGACTCACCTCAATACATGATACCTTGAAGTCTGCACTACCACCCTCCACCGCTGGTACCAGCAAAGTGACTTCATCTGCTCTACCGTTTTCAGAATCTTCGAAAGAGGACGAACTGATATCACCATCACATCACAACAATTCCCGTGCGAAGATCTCGATAGAGGACCTACTGGGAGTTTCACTAGGTGACTGGGCTCAGTCTGAAAAGGTTCTCCATTCAACTATGGTACTAAAAACAGAAATGGAGAAAACCAAAAGGGAACAAATACGACTTGAAACAGTCAATCGCTCTATAGAACTATTGAGGTTTGCCTTAGACTCCCAGATACCTCCCAGCCTTATTCCAAACATATTTGCCTTCTCTGAAAGTAAAGAGAAACTAGAAGAATCGCTTGATAGAGAAAAATCACATGAAAAGCAAAAGACCACCGCAACCTCTGTCTTCAAAGTACAAGTCCCTTCACAACCTCCACAGAAGTTTGAATTTCACCACTGGCAAAAACCTAATCACCAAGAAGTGAGAAGTGATACTGGCAGTAGTGCGGGCGCTACTGCCAACTCGTCTCATAGTGGACTAGCACAGGTTCCAACAACCCCAAACAGATCTGTGGATGATAAGAAGAGGAAGTTGAGCACTGATGAGCAAGACCAAAAACTCAACGTCAAGTCAAACCACCACACCATGATTCATAGAAGAAACCAGTCAGAAGCTAGTGTCTCTCATTTAAGAAACATGTATGAAGCAAATACCAGACAAACTCCTAATCAGCAACTTCTGAGATCTCCATATGCATACCCACCTCGCGATCGAAATATTGTTCCAACTGTTGTTCCTCCTCCCCATCAGCAACAACCACAACAGCACTCTCCTCAAGGTTATCGTCAATACAGATTCCCACCACCACCTCTTCCTCAATCACATCAGCATCCCTTAACCCATCCCCAGCAACCTCTTCAACCACATAGTACAATGTCACCAGTTCCTCCAAGGGGTCCTCCTCCTCGCCACAGGGAGTTAGTTCATCAAGGACCACAAGGACCTATTGCTCCTCCGATGTTCAGCTATTCACCACAACCACCGCCTCATCAGGGGCAGCTTCCAACAGGCCCGCCTCATCCCATTCACGCTGGAGGAATGCCCAATCTAGGACCTAGACATCATCTCCAAAATCAACCCCAGATCACTATACATCCATCTTTCAGTAACGACAACTCACCAAACACCAGTCCCGCTTCTTCCAGGCCAAAGGGGAAAAGTGATGTCAGCTTCTTGATTACGACTCCAAACAACCCTCCAAAGAGATGAAGATTGTCAAAAGGTTGAAAAGTCACTCTACATTTTTGGTTTGTTATTATAGAGTAGAGTGAACTTTACATTTCTATGAACACGAGTGCTTAGTGTATGACTTCTATTGTTTATATACTATATTGCTTTTATTAATACATCTAAATGTATACCGTGAGTCTGGTATTCATCTCTACTGGATGCGTAGCAGACTCATACTCCGTAATTCATAGATTAACTGATCGCTCATAATAGGGAGGCGAGCAGTTTACCTACATGTCCAATTGGGACAAATGAGTCTTGAATCTCATTATCTTGAAAAGATGTATAATCTATTATACAGATGGCTATCATGAATGACAGCCCCAATTACCAGAACAACAACAATGACAACAATAACAACAACACCAACACGATTAAAAACAACTGTAGACAACGCTGGGTTTCACATTACGCAAAGCCTAAGCCAATGGAGAGAAAATTCTAAAATATGAAGCAAGTGACTCAAGAGGTGAAGGAGGCATTAAAGATCAGTCTTCTGGGCAATAACAAAATGATGATGCTTCTCTCTTCCCTCTTGATGTCTTTCTTTAGCCGGTTAATAAATCTCAGATTGTGGTATCAGCTTACTGGGATGCACATTGGACTCCCTGACCACCTTGTCCTTCATCATCAGAATCACCATCATAATGTTGGGTTCTTCTTCTTGGTTGATGCTTGTGTTCATCAAATTCAACCATGGAAACCTCTTCCACTTCAGCTCCCTTTGGAATACTGTTCGATCTTCTAGGTGGTAAGATAGTCTCCAATTTCTTCAAAGTATCCTCGTCGGCGAAATGCTCTGCTGGGAACTTGATATTGAATTTCACTATCAAGTTACCGTAGCCGCCAAGCTTATAAATAGGCATACCCTTGTGTTCCACTACTTTGATGGCACCTGGCGAAATCACCTCTCCAGGAAGAATGACAACCTTCAAGTACTCACCACTGACATGTTTAACACTGAAATCTCCTCCAGCCAAGGCTGTCAAAAGATCAATCTCAGCTTCGTAGATCAAATCATCTCCTTGTCTCTTGAAGACAGGATGTGGTTTCTCCTCTACAACAAAGACAACGTCACCTGTGACAACATCAGGCTGCTGATCTGCTTCTCCCTTGAAAACGATTCGCTGCCCATCCTTCATACCTGGATCAATGTGGACTTGTAGAATTTTTCTTTCATTTGACACCTTCTTACCGTTACAGGAAGTACACTTGTCCTTTGGATCAATAATGTCACCAGACCCATTACAAACCTCACACTCCTGTTGGAATCTTTGGATCATTGGGCCCATCTGTCTAGTCACAAACTTCATACCCTGACCATTACAAGAAGAGCACTTCTTTACAGAACCGGCTTTACCACCTCTACCTTCACATCCAGTACAGATGACGGTTTTGTTCAAGGCTAGCTTGGCGGTACGTCCCTTGAACAGCTCTTCTAAACTTGCACCAATAGAGTGCTGAATGTCTTTACCACGCTTTGGTCCTCTTTGGCCACCGCCCATACCGCCAAATCCGCCCATACCGCCACCAAAGAACTGTGAGAAGATATCATCGCCACCAAATCCACCCATGCCGCCTGGCCCACCGGCGCTGAGGCCCTCCTCACCATACTGGTCGTACAGCGATCTCTTCTGCGAGTCTGAAAGAATCTCATACGCTGTAGAGATTTCTTTGAACTTCTCGGCACCTTCCGGCGTAGGGTTCTTGTCAGGATGGTACTTCAACGCAGCTTTTCTGTAGCCCTTCTTGATTTCAGCGTCTGATGCTGTTGGAGATACGTTCAATAGGTCGTAGAATTTAGTTTCCTTCACCATTTTCAACTAAGTCGCTTCTTCTTCCTCTGCTCTTTGTTTTTCCTACTACAGCCAACACTGTTGTGAGTGATTCTTCTTCTTCTAGCTTCTCTTATAGATGTTAATGACTGGAAGCCCTTGAAAAAAAATAATTCCACAAAGGAAGAAGCCTTTCTATAGTGTTTAGTAATGGAATAATCGAGAAAGAATTTTCTTTCTCTTTCGGGGAATGTAGAGGTCGGATATGGTGTGTGTCACATGACCGGATGAGTCGGTGTTGCCTCTGGATCTGGATACTCTGTACTACTGGAGTGGTACTGTAGTGGTAGAGGAGGGTAGCAAAGGGCAGGAGCTGGCATATCACACGGGGTTCGTAGGGATATGGGGAGCAATAGCCACATGGGTATCGAGGCTGCTGGCTATGTCGCTGAGGACTCCTGTCTAGGACGATCACAGTTCAAGACGTAAGCCTGCGTTTATATATGTATATATATATATTATTTAGAGATATAACTGTTAGGGTGGGTTACAGGGGTGGTGTTGCGTGCACACTGCACTTGCATCCCGTGTCAGATTCTAGATCTTCCCAAAAGTGAAGTAAAATATATTGAACAAACCTAAACGTTATATATGACACATATGATACATATGAATGTTAAGAGAAACCAGCTCAGAGCTTCAGAGCTGAAACCAGAATATGAATTGAAACACAACGCAATGGCAATGAGAGGCAATCGAATCGAATCAACCATGTTCATTCGCGCATCACAACAACCAATCAACAAACTTATTCCATGCACCAGATGCTGGTTTGAACTTCTCCCTGTCGTAAATCTCAGCCCTCTCAGCCTCTTCCAAACCAGTGAAAACGTCGATCTCTTCGATAGGATAAGACCACTTCCAGTTCTTGGTCCAGGCCTTGTGGCCAAAGTACAACAAGAAGAAGATTGGTAATGTAATGTACGCCGCCAAAAAGTCACCAATATTGAAGTCGAAGAACACTTCGTAACCATTGGTAATGGTAATGATTGTCAGGAATCCGACAGAGTAGTAAGCACTGTATGGCTGGAATGGCGTGAGGAAAGGACGTCTGTCCATCAAGTTGTTGTATTCAAGTGCTTTTCTCCAGCGCAAGTAGGTGATACCAATAATGATCCATCCAATAAAACCAGAGATTGT
Source organism: Barnettozyma sp. UFMG-CM-Y5996 (assembly GCA_030580455.1). NCBI lineage: Eukaryota > Fungi > Ascomycota > Saccharomycetes > Phaffomycetales > Phaffomycetaceae > Barnettozyma > Barnettozyma sp. UFMG-CM-Y5996. Next base: position 37,712 of record JAKTSX010000006.1, read on the forward strand.
ACAAAGGTTAGAAAACCACTGGAATACCTTGGCTGAGGAAGCTGAGACGTTCAAGAAAGACAAAGCGCAAACACAAGAAGTCAAGATAGCAGCATAGTAAGGTACACCTGCCTTATTGGTTTTGCTGAAGAACTTTGGTGCGTCACCATCTTCCGCCATGTTGTAAAGGAAACGGGTCGAAGCGAAGAAGAACGAGTTACCAGCAGATAAAGCAGAAGTCAGAACAGCAGCATTGATGACGTGGTTAAGGCCATTAATACCAACATTTTGAATACCGATAACAAACGGAGAGGCACCAGCGTCATCAGATGTTCCTAGTTGAGGAGAGTTGTAAGGAACCATGATACCAATAACAAGAGATCCGCAAACATAGAAGAACATTAATCTCCAAATAAATCTTCTAGCAGCCTTGGACAAGTTTCTTCTTGGGTTTTGAGTTTCACCGGCAGTAACAGCAACCAACTCTGGACCTACAATAAATGCAAACCCAGACTTGATAATCGCAGTCCAGACATCCAAGAAACGAGCAGTAGACCCTGACGCCAAGTGTTCGGCAAATGCACCTGGATTCTTCCAGTAGTGGAAACCAAGAATGCCTGTTTGATTTGGACCACCACCAAAAAAGATGACAACACCGAGGATCAAAAGTCCCAAGATACAGATAACTTTAATCGATGCAAACCAAAATTCAGCTTCACCGTAGTATTTCACAGCGATGAAATTCAAACCAATCAATATGAACATGAAAATGACAATCCAAACTGCTGTGGGTACCTTGTCGGTCCAGTACTCAACAATGATAGCTGTGGCAGTAATTTCTGTGCAAACCAAAATGACGAAAGTGTAGTAATAGATCCAACCAGTGGCAAAAGAAAGCGATTCATCAACGTAAAATCTAACTAAGTCAGACACAGCACCACCCTTCTGAGGCAAGTAACACACCATTTCTCCAATCTGGTTCATGATACTGTAAATGACAGTTGCAAGAATCAGGTACCCCATAAACAATGGTGCAGGTCCAACCTTACTCAAGGTGGCACCAGACCCGATGAATAAACCAGTACCGATAGTACCACCGATAGCGATCAGTTGGATATGACGGGACTTAAGACCCTGATGTAAAGCCTTACCGGTGGTCATAACCGGCTCCAGATCGTCAACATAGCCTTGCGAAGAGTCACCAGCCTCTAGTGTGGATGCTATGTAGTCAGCTTTGTCGTCTCTTGACGAGGGCATCTTTGAAGAGTCCATTTGCGAAAGCTGGTATGCTTAGTATCTACCTTCCTTACTGAAGATATGATGAAGTGGGAGCGAGAAAAGTTATCCACCACTACCCCATATTGCAGAAGAGACATATCTATTCACTTATATAAACCTCGACTCCGTTCTGGGTGGTATCCGTACTCCCACACAGCTTTTTCTTTTTTTGTTTAAGGTCATTGATAAGGCAATAAGCTGGAGTTGGTTTCTTTACTTTTTTTGGGGCTTGCCATGTCTCCCTCCTCACTTCGCACCTGCGACGACAGGGGAGTAAACTCAGAGATATGCTTTATCAGATGGGGTACAGAAACACCAAATACCCGCCAAAGCCGTCTGGTCCAATCAACTGGCTGTTTATCTACAGGGGCGAGCGCTAGGGGCCAGTGGAAGCCTCCATCGACAGCCCGAGCTTTTATTTTTCCTATGGAAAAGTACTGGCGGTGGTTCGAAAAAGAAAAGAAGCATACACTTGGCCTTGGCAGCATAGTGAGAGACACATAAACGGTGTGGTGAGATTGATACAATCAGGTGACCCTGACAGGCCAGGGCTTATCAAGCTTCGACACGGTCCACCCTGTGGTCCAGGTGGTGCGATGGAAAAGATCCTCTATCTTCCACTGGATAATGGTATCTCTATCTTTGTTTGGTAATCAGCAGCGCCAGAAACGCGATGCTCCTACATGCCAATCACTGTGATAAGCGGGGGAGTCTAAAACCCGCCAGGCGCACAAAATAAAAATAATCAAATCATTGTTAGCGAAAACGATGCGCATCAAATAGCTGCTGAGAGGTGTAGTACCTGGGGCCCACAGGCGTCCCCCGCCTGTCCCGTGTGTGCTGCTCGCTGCTGGCCTGCTGGCCATGCCACGCGGCACTCAGCACATCTCTCCTCGACGCTCGCCCCGGCCATACTGGCTCGCGCTGCTTGTAATCCCACCACCATCAATGTGTCATTCTTTTAGATTGCTTCACCTGTGCCGTGTATGTGCGCCTACCGTGTGCAGTACGTAGGGAAGAAAAAAATTTTCTCTCACTTGAGAGGGCTGGGACGTTTCGGCTACCATTTCTGTTTTGGTGAGTTCGAGACATGTTCCGTTCGTTCGTTGGTTGCTTCGTTTCCAAACGGCATGGTAAGCTTAAATGAAATATGTGGAGAGAGATAGCTCTACAGAGATACGTTGCACTCGTTCGCGTACACCCTCGCCTACTTTGAATCTTGCTGCGCTGAGTGTGACGGGTAGATTTGTTACGTACATATCGCACTCTCCAATCAACGGAGAAAAAGAAACGTTTTCCCGCGCGCACTTTTCAATAGTGCGTCATTATGATTCTGCTGATTCTGCTCAGCTAGACGACAGACGACAGACCCTTCTTATCTCAACAAGCCCTGACTACAGGTACAACGTACAACGTACAACGTCCACGGATAACCAGCTCCCCCAAACGGTGTGAGATACAGAAACGGTCTTGTGTGAGCCTGCTGCTGTTGCCTGCTTCTTTCTGGCTTTCTGTCAAGCTGTCACAAAAAAATGTGTGCTCTGACATGAGAGCGCTAGAGGCCTACCGAGACCTCCCTTCTCCTCCATCAGCAGATCTCCTCCATAGGCCGGTAAGCTCAGCTGCCCGACAGTGTGTAATGCACACAGCATACAGAAAGTCATCCGTCCATCTTGTGTGTGATCTGACTTTTCTTCACACTGGGCGCAAAACCCCTGGCGCGCCCTTGCAAATATGGGAAAACCCGCACAAGTGTTATACAGGAGTATTCCATCCACGGTACCACAGCACTGTATCCTTGCCCAGTGAAGTAAAGATTTGTAGTCGAAGCCTGTTGCGCTGCGCACCTGTGGACATAGTCAGCATATAACTAAGTATACGTCACGCAAGCGCCCAGCCAGTCTGTCGTGTTACCGCCCCCGCCGCCTCTACGAAGGGAGGTCAGAGTGAACTAGTCTACACTTCGCTATCAAGAGGAACATCATATCGTGTGTTTTTGTATTAAGAATAATGTAATTATTAATGGAGCAAATATATCTCAACTATTGTCCTCCTAGACACCCCCCACAAGTTTGAACACTGGCGGGTATCTTGAACTCATCACCAAGGGTGACGAGGCTAAGATTGTAACTAAAAATTGAAAACATGAACTAGCGCAGCTTAAACATCAGGTTCTTCGGCAGCTGGCTTTTCGAGGTTTGGGTTAGAGCCATTCAAAGTCTCGTCACCAGAGGATGAGAATTCTATCTTGCCCAAACTGTCAGGTCTGTAGAATCTCAAGTCAACACGGCCAACCAAGTAAACCACGTTAACAATGGTTTCCAGTGCACCAAACATGACATACATCACAGCAGGCTTGTAAATCCAGCTCTCATCAGCATAAGTGTCACCAATGAAGGTGGAAACACATCTGAAGATAGATGACAATAGAAGAATAAAAGTGGTCAAGAAAATAATGAATAGAGAGATACCATGACTCAACTTACCAGATTTGGAGACAACAGACTGAACACGTTCAACAGTTTGGTGCTTGTGTTCATGGACAGTGGATGCAATGACACGAATAACACGTTTTGCTAAGCCTGGGTCACGGTTTTTGAAGGAAGCCTCTGCAGTTTGACAAGCATTCTTCTCAACGTAGTAGAATGGCTCAAAAGACTCAATCCACCATGGCTGGTAAGTGATCACCTCGCTAGCTTGAGAAGTAGGCTTTAGAATGAACGAAGCCAGAGTCAAAACCATCGCAAGTAAACTGTACAAGACAGCTAGAATGGATGCTGCTTGAACAACCTGCTTACACATGTTGTAATGGTGTTCTGACAACAAGTACAGGTATGGAACTAAAGCACCGACAATGGCCATGACAACAACACCAGAGACGAAGACATAGATACCAATCATCGCAGCCCAAAACAACTTGTGGGAACCCAAGTGTGGGTGGTGCAAAGTAAAGATACGCTGTGCAAGAACCAAGTTCAATGACGCCAACCAGACGGCAGGAACGATGATGAAAACAGAAGAGGCCATACCAACCTTAAGTGAGAGGATATCCTTGGCCCAGGCAATTCTCATGGCATACCCTATCAATCTCATCACACAGTAGAAGGTGAAGAGCAATGATAGAAGGAACTTGTGTCCACGCCTCCAGTTCTTCACGAAAATGAAGAGATGCGCCATAGCAAACACAGTGAAAATGGCAGTGAACAGCGCAGATGGTGCAACGTCCTTGTGATCTGGATAACTGCCAAAGATCGACTGCTGCTCCCCCAAAGTGTATTGGACAATGAACTCGGGGATGTTGTTGCCTAGAAGACTTTTGGCCTTGTCAAGAAGGACAACAACACCGGTACCTTCGGCAGCACCATTGGTCTGCGATTTAAAGAGCTGAATAAGAACTTCCATCTCGAGATCTCTGCAACTATACTCTCTGCTTACTTGAGTCGAGAACTTGCAGGGTAGACCAGATACTTTCTTTGAAACAAAAAAGAAGTCACTTCCACACGTATAAATACACTCCTGTCTACAACTAACTGCTGTCTTTACGAACTTGAGAGGAATTTATTACAATCTCTGGCTCTGTCTTCTCAGAATTGGGATGCATCACTGTTTTTATCCTCTAAAAAATTTCCCTTATACAAGAAAGCAGCACATCTGCTCTATGCATGGTTGCTTAAAAAAATGTGATTACTCCACCTTTAGAAGAGGAAAAAAGTGATCAAATTTGTTTGTCTTATTTTATTTTCTTTATTATTTTTCCCTTTTCTGTACTTGATTGACTTGACACTTTGCAGAGGTCGGTGAGAGTGAGATGAGATGGACCGGCCCACTATATAGCCAGGTGAATGAGGTGTGCATAAGTCAATTCCAGTTGATCCCAATGTGGATCCAAGGGCAGCTCCGTCAAATAGGAGAGTGCGCACCACTGTGTCCAGAGGGCAGCAGAGGGGGGCCAGAGTCGCACGACGTCGCTATAGCCTCACTGAATGTCCACAGGCAAGTGACTGCCGGACCGGATATATCTCTCAGTAGTATCCCTCAAATTGTTTAAGCCGTGCAGATACATGGGTCGCGCAACACATCTCCACTACATTGGATGGCATTTTTCACTCATGCTCTTTTCTTTTTGGGAGACATGCAAGAAAACAGAACAGGCTACCAGACGACAAGACGGAAAAGGCTTGTGGTAGGGGGGCGTGCGTGCGAGGTGAAGTGGAGTGGCCAGTGCTCTACACAGCTGACGAGTGCGACCTTATTGGGTCCATGTCGCACGCAATCAGGTCGTAATAATATCCTTGCCCAAGTATACAAACTTTGCAAAAAAACAATTTGCTGCATTGGGAAAGCCGGAGGAACAGATTTGTCTCGTTTCTGCCCAACCCGGCGATAACTTCTCCCATGGAAGTTCTTCGAATGCGGCTGGCAGGTTCTGTTGTCAGCCCATTCATTCATACTCTCTTTTGCTTCACATTTTGCCTTGGAATGTCTGCTAGTGACACAACTGGGCTACGGCGACACCACTAGCTCTCTCCCTCGCTCTTCTCGCACACCTGGCTCCATTTGCTTGTACTTTCCCTCTTCGCTGTAATGGACTTCGGATTTTCTCTGGACATTCTTAGATCATGTCTGCTGATGCACTGCACTGTAAGGGAAAGGGAGGGGACCGACCAAGCTACACCAAAACAAAACAAAGCAAAACAAAAATGCCTAAGGGAAAAAATTTTACACCAACAGGGGTTGAGTCTACTGGAAGAAGACTCGGCAGATAATAAACAGCTAACACCAACTCCCTACACCATACGTACATACCACACACCACTCAGTGCCAGTTGCCAGTACTGCTTGCCCTTTCTGTCTGCTCTCTCAAGAACAACCCCGCGATTAGCCGGTCCACCGGATTGAGAATATTTCTCCTTTGGGACTTATGGCTTACCTCCAATAACGCCTCACTTATGTATACAGCCAAGGCAATTAATTATGCATCAATCGGCGGTGCCTTGTAAGCACACTCTTAGGGCTTAGAGGTGATGCCCACCCACTCGCTCACCTCTGTCCTCTTGTTCAAATCTCTCTTTGCCTTTCTGTCCTGCCTTCTCCTCCCAATCGACAATACCAAAAAAGAAAGATGGAGCTCTAGATAATATGCGTTGTCAACATACAGTATAAAGTGGTGGTGGGAGAGGGGCTGCCTGGTTTGGAACCACGGATAATTACATTCACGGAGGAGAAGTAGCTACAGCACACATCGCCACCTCTAACGTAGGCAAATGACACTCCGTTCCTTTTGTTCGCACTGAGATGTGATCAGTAGCGATGCCTGCACAGATAGCGTACCAATCCATCTCTTCTTACCCACCTCCACCCATTACACTACCACTTCGGTGTCACTACCACTTCCGTTTCACCCCAGCCGGCCATCACTCATAACCGTATAGTTTGTGTGTAGGGGTGTTTGTCTTTCTAACAAACACAAATGAACCCACGCTCCCCTGTTTAGGTTTGTTAGTCGCAATCTGTGAATCTCATCATACGCTCAGCGGTTACCCCTGACACCAGCTGGAACTTGAATTTGATCGAGAGCGTCTATCCGGTAGCCACCATTATCAGTTCGGCAGACTCGATGACAGATGAGACACAGGCAGTAGAGCAATTAAGCGGTGAGCAAATTGCCACGCTATTTGTCGATGCCTTGGAAGAACTGCATACGTCGAAAGACTACCTCACATATGCAACCCTGCTTGACCTTCACCTTAACGACTTGAGCAGGTTCTCGGATGACGAGATAGTGCTACTGCTCTCAACGCTTCTCAAGATACTGGACCAGAATCGCGATGTGGTGTACGAGATTGGCTGGGATCTACCTGAGTGGGTGCTGAGATTCATTGACGAAAACAGGGAGTATGAAGGCACTCGTTTGAGAAACTCGCCATTGATCCGTCTCTCTATGCAATGTTTCGATATACTGGCCAAATCGGCTAACCCAAAGGAGTTATTCATCAAGGTCATTGAGATCTTAAGCTCTCTATCTACCTATGACGAGGAGGGTTCTGCGGAGGGTGAGGAAGTGGAAGAAAGTGAACATGGCAACGGGGACGACCACGACGTCGACGAAGACGACGAGGATAACGACAGTGATAATGGGGATATCAGCAGCGACAATAAATCAATAATTTTTGACATTAAAACGCACGTTCTCATTGAATTGTTAGGTGCCTCGCTGAAAAGAATCACCACAATCTATCCTTCGAAATTTTTAGCTATGGCATTATCTGCTCTACTGAAGTTTTTCAGCTATCACAAGAGAGTAGGTGCTAGACACAGATTTCTTTTGAAACGATTATACCTTTTTGTTAGGGACTACATTCCTCCTATGACACCTGAAGGATACAAAGAGGAGCAAAATCTTACGGACGCAGAAGCCCTCAAGATTGAAGAGGATGAGAACTACCTGCAGAGAAAACTTCTTCAAAGTTTTGTGTTGACTGTCTATGGTGGATCATTTTCCCTAAGCTCTTTGAGCCTCTCATTCAAATATTACCATAATTTACAACTCACCAAGAAAGGTTTGTTACCAATTAATTTCCTAGATAAGATTGATAACCCATCACACAGTTCCTATTTGGTATTTTTAAGATTTCTTGCTTTGTCGCTAAGTTTTGATATTAACATTCCTGAAGAGTTCAAGAAACTCCAGGAAGAGTCTTTACAATTATTCTCAGGTATCGACCTTACCAAATCTGCTGACGAGAAAATACAGGATATGGTGAAACTCTCCATCAATGACATTGTCACTCACCTTTACCACCCTGGTTTGGAGACAATACCAAGAAGTTCTGTCGGTCTCTTATCACTTTGCGCTCATTTTTCTTTTGAAGAAAGTTCTTTGAAGTTTGAATCAACGCATGCCTTGATAGCGTCATCAATTAGATTTCTCTCCCCTGGATTGATTTCTGATAAATTCAGATATTTTGGATCCCTTGACTCTCTTCTTTATCTCAATTGGGTCAATATCGTTGACGAATCGAAGGCAAAGGACTACGAAAATATTCCAAAACACGAAATGAACTTGTTCTTACAAATTTTCATTTTCTACGCTTCTGTCATTGACAATCCATCAGTTGGCCTAGTCTGTTACACTCTAGTCACCCGTATCTTAACTCTCATTCCGGAAGCTTCAGCGTATGACTTCCTGATTGACACACTTGCAAGCGCTCCTTTCCAAAATGCCAAAATGGCCATCATCACTATATTGAAAGACTTGATATTGAGGAACCGTCCTGCTACCGAGAACATTGACAAATTAACCAAGTCTCTTGAAGAGACCTCTTTGACGAATAAAGATCCTGGGTCGACAATAGATGTCACAGCCCCAACCTTACCAAAAAGGCGGTTTATTTCGCTTAACAAAGATCGCATCGAAGACATAAATGCCCTTGTTAGAGAGTCTCTCGATGAAACTTTTCCAAAGGATTGTGAATATCAACCAGCATCTGCCAAACTCTCCTTAGGATATCTAAATATGCTAATTGGTATCAGAGATTGTATGCCACAAGAAAAACTATTAGAGGTTGTCGATGTGGTTAATGTCAAATTACAGGGCAATACAATCACTACGGATAATGATCTTCAACTTTTAAAATTGGCTCATCAATCATTGTCCTCTTTTGTGACAAAATAAGTATATTAATATCTGTGAATACGTAAATTAAGGTTAATGCTGGTAGTGGAAAGAAATATCTCTCCTTTATAACACAATATATATGGATGTCTTTACTTAGATGAAGAAGAAGGGTGCGTAACACCTTCGGTCATAGGATCTGGACTTTGCACAATTGCTGCTTTTACCTGTTTAGATGAAGTTGAGTTAGAAATGGAAACAGCAGCTTTCTTCCTACTACCACCAGAGCTAGGCAAAGGTCCTGGCCTCTTTCTATTTCTTTTCCCAGTGTCAACCTTCTCAATGTGTACTCTCTTGCCTTCCTCAATGAGAGGGCCATAAAACACAAAGAATCCGTCTTTGGTGGATGCCCTCTGCTCTTCGTAAACAAGCTCTGCATCGTCAATGAATGGGTCTTCGTAGTCGTACTGTCCGATCTTGGGTTTGCCTTTTTGGGGATTGACAGGCTCCTTGGGCTCCTTGGGCTCCTCTGGTTCGGCCGTTTCTTCGTCATCTTCCATTTCATCGTCATCAAAATCATCGTCGTTTATAAGCTCTGAGAACTTGGAAGCATTAGGATGCACATTCCTCCATCCATATTTATCTTCTGCCATCTTCAACACGTTAAAGATGACCTGTGTTGAGCCCGATTCAACATTGGGGGGTTTTAAAGGAATCTGCAGCACAATGATTGGTTCTTCAACATGAGATTGCTCATTGTTCAAAGCTTCACTTGGAGATTTAGACAGGGACCCTATATCCAAGAGTTCTGGAGCAGGGAGAGATGAGCCTGGCCTTGAAATCTTGAGTGACTTGTTTTGAATTTGGTCAGGTGTGAGAGGAGGTTTAGAAGGTTCCTCATTGGTACTAGCCTTTTTGGCAATGATGCTACTACTTTTTGGAGCCTTTGATTTGGGATCTTTCGATTCAGCCTTTTTTATGGCTGGTATTACTTTTGCAGTTGAGTTCACTGATGGTGATGCTGGAGATGGGCTTGGGGTTGACTTGGAATGTTTTCCTGTCAATGGGGGCTTTTCAAAAATCCCAGTGATATCACTAAACTTCAGCCCTTTTCTCTGAAAGCCAAATATTGACGGGTTCTTGCGAATAGATGAAGGTAGAAGAGCGTTGGTCTTTTCGTGGTCGTCATCATGATTCATGAGGTTGAATATGTCAGTTCTCTTCGATACTGCTGATTTACTGATGGACGCTGATTTTGATTGAGCTGAGGTCTTTTTGGTAGAATCAGACTGACGTTGTTCGGGTACCACATCTGGTGTATTCTTTGATGCCTCCGGGCCATGAGGTTGCGAGGTGGAAGAGGAAGAAACTGCTAGTGGTGTAGCTGCTGCTGATGCTGCAGCTCGCATCGCTGCAGCTATTTCAGCAGCTTTAGATACCTTAGGCTTGGCTGTCTTCTTTGCTTGTGTTTGTTTGCTTTGCGCACCTGATGTTGATGTTTCAGGTTCAGATTTTGGTGCTTCTGCTGGCACGGGGTCTTCGTCTCTCTTTCTTGTGGCAGCCCTCGGTTGTCTCTTGGGCTTTCCAGTGGCTTCCTGCAGCTGTGGTTGAAGCAGCTCCTTCTTGACAGCACCGTCTGCCTCGTTTCCCTTGTCACTAGCCTTTGAAGTGAATTTGGTGATCAGCCCTGGAGACATCGTGCTTGGATCTAGCATGGAAACCTCCTGGGAAGAGCTGTCGTTTCTTTTATTTTCCTCCTCCTCTTCCTCTTCTGTGTCCGTCGAGTCGTTTATCACAATGGGCTTCTCGCCATAACCTGAATCACTGCCGCTAGCTTCATCATTTGTGTCTGGTGGATGGCTGGTTGAGTTGGTCAAAAGCGACGACACGGAAAGTACAGGCTGGGCACCTGGCTTCGTCCCATTGCTGGATACAGAAGCATTCTCGTTACTCATGATTTCCCCTCTCTGGCACGCTGCTGCTGTGGTGTGGCTCGGTGTGTCCTGTGCGCTGCCTTCTCAGTGGTTGTACATGTACCTACGTTATGAATATTGTATCTACGGTATACTATTATGCAATATCCACTTATGTAATCGTAATGTATGGAGACAATGGGAACACCAGCAACACAACAACAACAACAACAACAACAACAACAACAGTGCCTCGCCAGGCCTCAACCTGGCTTCGGGAAGTCTCCTTGTGTCCAGTTCATGTTTTCTCCCAAGGCCGAGGGTTGTGCCGTTTGCGACAACTAGTGAAAGCTTTGTGTATTGTACCTAATAACAGAAGTCTACTGCTCTCCCATCTAGGCAGGAACACCCGTGGGACAATCTCAGAATCATCCGACGGGGGCGACCGCACCAAAAATAGACCTATCAGAACGGCACCAATGCACGGTGTAGACATCCCTGGGCATCTGTAGTCTGTGTACACCACTGCCTATATACACGTCCTAGCCAGCATACACCATTTGCAACTAGACGGTTGTTATTGTTCCCTCAATCGCTGGGAGCGTAGCGTAGTGTCAGCTTCGCTTGTGTCCCACCTCAACCAACCGGGAAAAAAAACTCAACAAAACAAAATTTTTGGAAACAGCATGGTGGGCGCCTGATTGAACAACCCTTAAATCATTCACACACACACACACACGCACATACACTGCAGCGGGGGAGAACAGCAGGCGAAACCAAGACAAGAGAGACACAGAACGGCAGAGGGAAAGGTGTGCCGAGAGGGACAGATTGCAGGAAGTTGGTTTTGTTTGTTTAGTTTGCATCCAGTTGATATCAAGGAAAAAGAGGCAAAGAAGGAGGGAAGTGCACAGCAACTAGAATCACAGAACCCAAACACGACACTATCCACGGAGGCAAAGAAATGGATATCGACTCAGATGTGCAGATGCAGGATGCACTCCAATTGGACACTGGCATAGACGCAGAGGAGCATGATCTGTCCACATACATCGCGACTGTGGAGTTGAAGACGGGCCCTCTGCCAGAATTGTCGCAACAGTCAGTGGGACAACTGGACGAGTGGATTGCGCATCTGGAGCAGTGCAAGCCCCTGAGCGAGGATAATGTCAAAGCACTATGCAAGATGGCGATGGACGTGCTACAGTATGAGGAAAATGTGCAACCAGTGGAGGTACCCGTTACGATTTGCGGAGATGTCCACGGGCAATTTCATGACTTAATGGAGCTTTTCAAGATTGGTGGACCCTGCCCGGACACCAATTACCTGTTTATGGGCGATTATGTCGATAGAGGCTATTACTCTGTTGAGACTGTGAGTTATCTAGTCTGTATGAAGGTTAGATACCCCAAGAGAATTACAATCTTGAGAGGAAATCACGAGTCGAGACAAATAACCCAGGTTTATGGATTTTATGACGAGTGCTTGAGGAAGTATGGCTCTGCCAACGTTTGGAAAACCTTCACAGACTTGTTTGACTACTTCCCTATCACTGCACTTGTTGACAACAAAATCTTTTGCTTGCATGGTGGTCTATCCCCAATGATTGAGACACTGGATCAAGTTCGTGAGTTGAGCCGTATTAGAGAGGTGCCACATGAAGGTCCAATGTGTGACTTGCTATGGTCTGATCCAGATGATCGTGGTGGATGGGGTATATCACCTCGTGGTGCTGGTTTCACATTCGGGCAAGACATCTCAGAACAGTTCAACCACAACAACGGCCTATCTTTGATAGCCAGGGCGCATCAGTTGGTCATGGAAGGTTACAGCTGGTCACACCAAGAAAGTGTTGTGACCATTTTTAGTGCCCCAAACTACTGCTATAGATGTGGTAATCAGGCAGCAATCATGGAAATCGATGAACAACACCAGAGAGAATTTTTACAGTATGATCCTAGCATAAGGCCAGGTGAACCAACTGTGACAAGAAAGACACCAGACTACTTTTTGTGATTTGTGCATTGGTTTCTTTTCACAACGAAACACCACAGAAGAAAGGACATTTTATTCGAGCAAAGCTCTGTATTTAGCGTGCCATCTTGTGTTTTTCTCTCTTACCTTCTGCTATCTTTACTTTGGGTCTCTTCACATACACTATTTGTTCCTAGGACACGTCTCAAGTAATATATTAGCAATGTTAGTTCAGTGTTACTTTGTCTGTCTACTTGATGTTTGATGGGTTTTGCTCTGTTTTCCAAATTGTTTTATTGTTATGTTTTATAAATGAAGATCTATGTCTGTTGAAAACTCTAGTAACGCCCTTGCTTCTCAACTCTATCTAATGCAATATCACATATTGCATTCATTGCACATTCGACTTCTGCTTCATAATCGTTTCTTCTGATCCTCATATCAAAATCTTCAAATATTTCATCCCTTGGTCTCCCATTGACAAAGAGAACATACCGTAATCCAGGGAACTGGTTTTCATATTTCTCATTCAACTCAATGAACTTGTTCACTGTATCATCGCTATCTGTGTCTCCAACCTTGGCATCCTTAAAGATAGTACTCTGCTCTACTGATGAGCTGTGAGAGAGTTTGGCTGGCACGCCAAGTCTGGGATGGGCTGAGATTATTCCTTTTGTAACGTGTGAGCGTGGATCAAGAAGTAAGAGCTTCTCTCTTGCGTGCTCCACGAGCTGATTGTATGAACCGAATCTCTCCTTATCAGCGAGATGGGGGATGAGGTACTCGCGCACATCGGCATGTTCTTCAAACAAGAAGTCTATCAGATCAGATACTGCTGCCGTTGTGAGTGAGTCTATAGCACTAGGAGGAGGAAGTTGCATGGCTTAATTGTTTACGCACCCGAAATAACACCTGCTCTGCTTTCTCTTACACTTTCTTTCCTAATCTCTCTAAGTGTTGTATTTGGTTTATCAATATTATGAGCTCTGTCTTGGGCAACTATAAACGCGACATGCCGAGAGACATCTAACCAAGGCCGCTTCAATTGAGAGCAGGTATCAACAAAATGAGCAAGGAAGACGATCTTGTGGCAGACGACGATGCCTATGTCCCGTCAGCGAAGAAGACATTGGACGAGTACGCCAAACTGGACGAGGAGGACGAATCACTGCAAAAGTGGAAGAGATCACTTGGTCTGTTGAATGGAGACTTGCTGCCTGTGGATCCAAACGATGATAGGAAAGTAGTGATTCTAGCCATGGAGCTTTTGGTTGAGGGCGAGAGTCCTGTTGTCGTGGACTTAGCGGATCCGAAGACTTTGGAGCAACTGCCAAAGAACCCCTTCCGTATCAAAGAGAAGTCAGTATACAGGCTCAAGATCAAGTTCAAAGTCCAGAAAGAGATTGTCACAGGAATCAAGTATCTGCAGGCAATCAAGAAGGCTGGTATCCGAGTAGACAAAGTTGAAGACCCGCTGGGGTCATATGCGCCTAACACAGTCCAAAAACCCTTCTACGAGGTAGAGCTTCCAGAGACTGAAGCCCCTTCGGGAATGTTGGCGAGAGGGAGCTATTCAGCACAGTCAAAGTTCATTGATGATGACAAGGTAACATACCTGGTTTTGAACTGGGCTGTGGAAATTGTGAAGAATAAATGAGATCTCTCTTCACCGCAAGTTACGGCGAAGAGTTGAAGAGAGCCAAAGGGGAGGTACGATGTTGAGGACTTTCTTGATTATTTATTTATTGAAACTAAAATAAACTACTGTTGTGTGATTGTAGTTTCATTATCTACGTTCTGTCCATCAACGTTGGAATTCTTCTCGCTGGGTTTACTCTTTGAAGACTGTTGGTTTGGAGCATTATAGTAGCTTTGATTTGGAAGATAGCTGTTCTGCTGACTGTGATAGTAGTTGTTGTTGTTGTTGTTGTAAGGACTACCTCTTCTTCCACCTCCTCTTCTCTTATACGTTCCACGAACCTGATAACCGCGGTTATAGTGTCCTGGAGAGGAAGGGTCATATTGCCCAAATTGTAGGTTATGCTGCATTGGGTATTGGTAGTATTGGGGTATAGGGCTTGAGATCATGCCGGGAACAAATTGTCCTTGGAGTGGAAGGTACCCAGGAACTGTTTGAAAAATAGGGTATTGCTGGTGAGCGATAGGTAAAGGTGGGGATATTGTTGATACTGGTGGGCGGGAGTTGAACTGCCTGTTTGGTTGAATTTGTTCCTCTTCCTCCTCTTCTTCCTCCTCTGATGACCCATCTTCTTGAGACGCCTTGAATATTCTCTCCCTCGCCTTTTGATATTCTGACTCTCTCGAAGCACGCTCTGTCTCTAAAGGTAGCGATTTTTGAGTACCTGAGCCATCATTTGTAGAGAGTAATGGCGACTGCAAATTTTCAGCAGGGGTAAGTGGTATCGATAAGTTTTCTGATGTTTCTGATACATCTTTATCATTACTGTTTTCTATATGGTCTGATCTCTTCATGAGCTTCAACTCCCTTGGTGGCAGTTTATTCTTCTGTAACTCTATACTTTCATCTACTTTGAGGCTCTGATCTTGTGCTTCTGTGCTAGGCTTGCTTAAGTATGGTCTGTGTTGCTGGGGTTGAAAATGATGGGGAAATTGTGGGTGTATCTGCACATGTATCTGCTGATTTGGTTGCTGTTGGTGGAACTGCAGATGCTGCTGTGGATGGTGGTGGAACTGTTGATGAGGTGGTTGGATGTAACGATTACCATTCTGATAAAGAGGCTGGTGCTGGAATGTGGGCCTGAATCCGTACATGAAGTGTCCATTCTGTGCCATATATTCATGCTGGAATTGAACATATGCATCCTCAGTGATAATTTCGGTCAACCTTTGCCTTTTCTCCCCGTTGGACGAACCGTCAGGGCCAAAGTTTTTGTAGACTATGATGGACTTTCTCTCATTGTCTAAGCTATGCCCGAGGGAGTAGTATTCTGCAGCTTTATGGGTGAGAAGTCTGTAGAAGGAGTTCATTGGCGAGAGCAGATATGAGTCCGTATTAGAGCCGATAAAAGCCAGGAGGTCATTCTCCAAGGAAATCAAGAAGCGACGATGCGGAGGGTTGAAAAGCGCAGTGCGCAAAGCTGATGGTAGAGTTCCGTCAACGCACTCACCCTCTTCCTGTTGCTGATGTTCTTGCTGGTGTACATGTTGGTGTTCATGTTGGTGGTCTTGGGACGAGTTCGACAACTCATCATTGCTCTCGAGAGACAAGCCCTCCATCTCTTGCGGGAGCCCTGTGTCCATGCTTCCGGCGTCGTCAATGCTGAGTCTAATCAGAAATTACAGACCCTATAACCATAAAGAAGGGAGCGTTGGTCCTCCTCTCTTAATCCTCGCAATTGAAACACAGCCTCTTTCTCTCTCTCCTGTCTCTCTCAAAGATCGAAAAGAGTATTCGTCACCACCTGCACAGTTCTCACTCTACTGTCCACGGCTGGCTCTATTCTCTACTTCAAGACAAACAACCCAAACTGAAGACAACATATACCGGGTCGGTGTATTATTTTTCAGCGGTTTTTCTCCTCTTTAGCGTTAGAGCAAGAGAGTCACGTGATAGTAGTAGATTGTGAAACTGATAGAACTGTGTAACCGCCACCCCTCCAGGCGGTGGGTGATGGAAGGACATTGGGTGTCGTCAAAGCACAGAGATTCTTTACCGTGAAGTCCACACAGTGAGCTGCTAGGGAGCAACAGCTGGCTATTTGAGACTACTGGAAAGAGCTGCTGCCTCGTTCAACTAAGGCGAAGTGGATTAGCTAGAGAGAGGAAATGGATGAAATCAGGGCTAAGAGATTGGCAAAGCTGGGTTCAGGCGCGTCCGTTGCGCCCAAGAAAGAGGGGGAACCATCGCCTACACCAAAGGCAGAACAGAGGACAGAGCCAATCGTGAAGCAGAAGGAGGAGCCCAGCGCTGTGCATGCTGCATCGCAGGGTGCGACCCAGGAACGCCCAAGACAAGCGGAGCCGCCGTCTCTGGAATCACTGACAGACTGGACCAATAAACAGTTTGAGTACATTCTGTCAGTTACATTGGATCTGGACAAGTCTGATAGGGAATTGGTGTTCCTAGAGGGACTTTACAGTGACATTGTTGACGAGGGTGGTGAACTCTGCTTCACGAAAGAACTGGCTGATAGAGCAATCATTGAGCGCCTCTCCGAAATTGGGCATCCACAACCTTTGAGATATCTGAAGTCATCCTGGGAGAAAACACATCAAGTGAAGAGAACCTCTATTAGGGCCAAAGATCCTCTCAGACAAGAAAAAATGGATGTGCTTACAGAGATTGAAAGACTCTGCTCAAGCTATGGCCTGGTTTCTTTTCAAATCCCTGATATGTTTCTGAATGCTAATCTTGAATCATTTTGCAGAGATATAGTGAGTAGCGATAGTGATTACAGTGACTTCCTAGTTGAGATAATCAACAAGTCGGATGATGAAAACACTACATTGGATTTGTTGAATGTTACCGTTCCTGAGCTCTGCAGACAGCTAGGTACGCTTGACCTTAACCACCCAGAATATATCAAGATTTTAGGCATTTTCCAGCTGATGTTGAACATCAAACCTGTTGCGGCTGTATTCACCCAGATTGACGGCTTTGAAGTGAACACTGATATTCAGCCTTCTTTATTTGAAAACAATACTATATTGGGTCCAATATTCAAACTCTCTCCTCTCCAAGAGACGGTGGCTGCAAGCAATTATGATTTCAGTAGGGAGATGTCCAACTTGGAGTTGAAACCCATTGGTGAATCTCTACAAGCGCAGCACAATACTCTTTTGAATATACTCTTCTTCATCACCGATAAGATTATTCGAGGATCGGAAAGATCTAGAACAGATCTTCTTAAGTATTTTGCTGCTATAGTGAATGCGAATCATCTACGCCGAGGCGATCATGCTGATTTTTCTAAGTTATCCTCAAACGGTTTCATGGTGAACATTAGCTTGGTACTTATCAGACTTTCTCTCCCATTTTTGGACTCCTCATTTAACAAAATTGACAAGATTGATTTGAATTATTTCAGTAAGTCATCCTTGATTGATTTAGAAGGTGAAACCAGAACAAACTCCACAAACCAAGAGGCTAGTAGATACTTTGACGATCACAAAGTGGAGGGCAGTCCAAATTTCATCTCTGATTGTTTCTTTTTGACAATGACATACTTGCACTATGGAATTGGAGGAGCTTATCTCTATGAGAATAAATTGTCACAAAATATTAAACAATTGCAATCGTCAATTGAACAGATTAAAAATTCTGACAACTCTAATAATCGAATGTTCCGATTCGCACAATTGCAACTACCACGTCTTGAGAAGAACCTGGCATTCATCAAATCGCAAAAGGAAGCTTTATTTGGATTTTTCAGCAACAGAGGGATTCAGCTTGAAATTTTTGATTTTATTGCTGGAGCCTCATGTTTTTTGATAAGAGCTGTTGATCCTTTCCACAAATTCCCACAGCAATCTATCACGTTACCTTTGATTCCTGATGTTATTGGTGTTGAGAACGCAGACAATACGGATTTCTTCCGTGAAAATGCACCTGAGCCATTTAAGTACTATCCCGAATTTGTCGTGGAAGGTATTCTCAACTATGTTCAGTACATTTCCAGATACGGAAGCAATCCGTTAGTTTCCAACCCAAGACTCACAACTTTTGTTGAGTTCAGTGTTGTATTCCTTCGCTGTCCAGAGCTTATTAGCAATCCTCACCTGAAGGGCAAAGTGGTGGAAAGTCTTTTTATTGGGTCATATCCAACACAAGATGGAAGACCAGGATTCATGATGGAAATATTTGACACAAATGAGCTTGTCACATCGCATCTACTCTATGCACTTTTAGAGTTCTATGTTGTTGTGGAGAAAACTGGACTATCATCTCAATTTTATGACAAGTTCAACAATAGATATCAGATTGCTTTCATATTAGAGCAGATTTGGAAGAATCAACTTTACAAGAAGCAGCTGATACATCAAAGTGCAAATAACGAAGAGTTCTTCATTCGTTTTATTGCAAGAATGCTGAACGACTTAACATTCCTTTTGGATGAGTCATTACGGCAATTGACTGATGTCCATTCATTCCAAGTTGAACTGGATAATAGGGCAAAGTCAGGTGTGAATAACTTGGAAGGCACTGATGACGAGATTCGTACCAAATTGGCCTCAGCCGAGAGACAAGCGAAATCAAACGTTAGTCTCGCTAATAAGTCTATCGATCTGTTTGGGTTATTTACTCATGACTTGCCTCGAGCTTTTATCAAACCTGAAATTGTGGGTAGATTGGCGAGCATGCTAGACTACAACTTAGATGCCATTGTTGGTCCTAAATGTTCAGACTTGAAAGTTCTGAACCCAGAAAAGTACTCCTTCAACCCAAGAACTCTTTTGGTCAACATATCAAAAGTCTTTGTGAATTTGTCACAGGAGGAGGATTTCATTACTGCTGTATCGCAAGACAGTAGATCCTTCAAAAGAAGCATTTTTGAAAGAGCTGCCTATATTTTGAACAAGTGGAACTTGGAGTCGGAAGAGTTTATCGCTAAATTCTCCCATTTTGCAGATAGGGCTGAAACTAAAAGAATAGAAGAGGAAGAAGAGGAAGAAGAGATGGGTGACGTTCCAGATGAGTTTTTAGACCCACTAATGTTCACATTGATGAAGGACCCTGTTTTGCTTCCAACCTCTAAAGTGAATATTGACAGGTCTACAATCAGAGCACATTTATTGAGCGATTCTACAGACCCATTCAACAGAATGCCATTGAAATTTGAGGATGTTGTTCCCAACGAGGAGCTGCGATTGCAGATCGAAGAGTTCAAACAAAGAAGCAAAAGCAAGAAGGATCAAACAATGACCGATAGTTGAGAATTTTTGATGAAGCGCAGATCCACCTACAGATAGTATTTATCTGTTTACATGTATCAGAGATGTGTCATATAGCAGAGGAGAGTAATAAACCACACCGCTACACTCTACGAAATTTGGTAACTAAAATAACCCCATCACATTTCCTAAGTATCTTTTAAAATTATTACATGACAAGATAGTTTAAGCTTTGATGGCGAACTTTCTTTGTGGGAAAGCAATGTTCTTCTTTCTTTGCTTCTCAGTGACCAAAGTGGCTTCCTTCAAAGTCAATCTTCTTCTCAAAGCTCTGGTTTTCTTAGCTCTCAAGTCCTTTGGTTGGTATTTCTTACCAGCGTAGAAGGCTCTGACTTGCTCTCTTTGGTTTTGGTTGATAACAGTCAAAACTCTGGCGATGTCCTTTCTGACAGTGTTGATCTTTGGCAAAGATGGACGAGTCAACTTTTGGACTCTCAAAGTAGCCAATTCTTGCTTCAAAGAGACCAATTGTTCCTCCAATTGTTCCTTAGACTTGGTACGTAGTTGATAAGCGTTAAGACCAGCCTGCAGATATTTGTTAGTACATGAACTTTCACTTCGATTTCCTTCGGTAGTCACAATATTCATGAAAGTGAGCGTATTAAACGGGGGAATGGTTGGGGTGGCTATTTCTGTTCTGCGAGGGGCCCAGCATGGATTCAGACAAGCTGGATTGGGAATGGATGGGCAACTTGAGCAAGTGAGGCTGGGTGCGGTACAGGGAGGCAAGGAGCAGGCGCAGTCCCAGCCACAGCGCAACGCACTACGCCACTAGCACCCATCTACCCCTAACCATGTAGCAGTGCGTGCGCAGCCTTCCCTTGACTATACTGACTCACGACTGTCCTTTCACCTTTCAGCTTTAACAAACACTCTTCATCTTCATCTACATCTCCGTCCACGTCCAAGCCTGTCCGCTCGCTGCCATCCGGCACCCTGATCCCCCGACGCCTCATCGTCGCATACGCTCTCTCCGAAGTCTACTACCTCTCTTGACAACATACCATTTCGAATAAACCTTGATATGGGTAGATATAATAAGAGTCTAAACAACCTTTCTGAACCGAAAAAAAATTAATATGAAAAAATCTTTCACCTCTCGCTCACCTCACACTGGAGCCAAATTCAAATTCCTCCCACTGTCCATCGTCACACAAACTGGGAGATTGCATGGTTGGGCCACTAAATATGGTCTATTGAGGTATATTTCGCGGAATGTCCTAAAGGGGAAATGTTCCTGTGTGAAAAATGAATTTCCTGCCTGGGGCGGGCGGGTCTGCGTGTTGTTCGCGGGTGAGGAGGAAGACAGCGGGAGGGAGCTGTCCCAGCAGCCAGACATCCATACACATGGCACAAAAATATATAGCGAGCCCTACTAGAATGCACGTGATGACGGAAGGTGACCGACCTGCCTCTATCTGCCCGTGGGCCTGGGGAAGAGTTTGGATTCGATTGGATGGATGCGCCGCACTCAAGCGCACGTATATATATATGGTAGATACGCCATGTGGATCTCCGGGGGATCGGAGGGCAGAGCCTGTAGTGGGAAACAGGAGCTACTCCAGGCTCTATTGCAGCCATACCAGCCGGAAACCACCATCAGCACACGAGAAGAAGTGAGTACGCACATACATATATAGATAATCAACTAAAATGAAATGAATAAACTAATATGATGAACTAAAATGATTAAACCAAACGAATAAAGAAATGTGCTGTTACATTTTGTACGTGTGTGTACTGAATCATAGAACAACAGTATAATGATTGAAATGGATGGGAGAGAGAAGGTTATACAAGACTGCTGCTGCTTCACAGAAAAAAATCCAAAAAAAAATAACAACACACTTCAAAGCATATGGGGAACTTTTGAGTTTTGATTTCCTTCGTCTTGCTCTTTTTTATTTCGTTTTAGAAAGTCTAAGCAGAGTTCTTCAAGTTGGTACTCAACCATTCCAAACCTTCGTACAAACCATCACCAGAGGTAGCACAAGTTGACTGGATGTACCATGGTCTTTGGCGGATTGAGTGCAGACCTAGCTTTTCAGTGATCTCAGCAGCATCCATAGCGTTTGGCAAATCTTGCTTGTTGGCAAAGACCAACAACAAGGCATCACGTAGTTCATCTTCATTCAACATTCTTTGCAGCTCCTCACGAGCCTCAGCGATACGGTCTCTATCGTTAGAGTCAACAACGAAGATAATACCTTGGGTGTTTTGGAAGTAATGTCTCCACAATGGACGAATCTTGTCTTGTCCACCGACATCCCAGACTGTGAAGGAAATGTTCTTGTACTCCACTGTTTCAACATTGAATCCAATGGTTGGAATGGTGGTCACAATTTCACCAAGCTTCAATTTGTATAAAATAGTGGTTTTACCAGCGGCATCTAGACCAACCATTAAGATACGCATCTCCTTACGACCGAAAAGGCCCTGTAACAATTTAGAAATAGATAGACCCATCTGTTGTTTTGATATTAGTTAGTATTCCGATAGTAGCGGTGGTAGTAAACGCGCAACACAGTACAATGACAGTGATAATGGATGGGAGCGGCGTTGCTCCGATGCGAGGCCACAGCGATTTCCAGAGATAGGCAGCCATCGCAACGCTTTGGCTGTGTACGTACGTCCTGATCTTCCCAGGGGGTTTATTGTTTTGGACCAGCCATTGATCAGCACCGCCGCCGCCCCTGACAGGACGATTATCCAAAGGTTCGGCATGCAGACACTCGACACATTCAGAAAGGACAGAAGACACCAATTGCGCAGAGAAAGCGCTCTCCCATCCCTG
Source organism: Barnettozyma sp. UFMG-CM-Y5996 (assembly GCA_030580455.1). Lineage (NCBI taxonomy): Eukaryota > Fungi > Ascomycota > Saccharomycetes > Phaffomycetales > Phaffomycetaceae > Barnettozyma > Barnettozyma sp. UFMG-CM-Y5996. The sequence goes on from JAKTSX010000006.1 coordinate 60,199, forward strand.
TTGCTAGCCTAGCTAGTCACTCCATTTTTTATTTTTGTTTTTTTTTCTTCCTTTCCGAAATCAGCCAGTGCAGTGATAAGCCTAGAAAACAACCCCCAAAAATCCCAATCATGGAACAACGCCTGCAATCCAAAAACAAAGTACCGATCAATCCGTGCACCCAATGGGCCGAACAGAGCGCACGCTTCGCAATACGTCGCTTTCAAACTGGCCAGGCTTTGCTCTTTCTTGTGGGTCAACCATTCTGAGATTTTTGTTTTGTTTTTCCAACCATGCTACTTTGAAGTGTAAATCGCCGCCCGCTGATTGATATACAAAATCACCCGTGATTTCCATCATCAAAAAGAGCCTTCTGAATGATCTGCCGCACAGGCCCCTGCTACCGTCCCGATGTGCATCCTCGAACGACCCTCGATTGAAACTGTCACCACAATGTTGCGTGTTCGCTAAAACTTACCTTAACGTTGTTTGATTGAGTGGAGTGGTTCCGTAAAAGGGGAAGTTGTGTTGTTTATGTTTTCAAGGAGGTTTCCAATTTTTAATTTCCATTTTTTTCTCTCTTTCTTGCCACGTACGTCGACGAAATTCGCGGATGGAGCGATTCTTATTACATAATTCGACGATGTGGTTATGGGTACGTGATAGCGTTAGTGTTGGTGGCGCATGGAGAGAGCGAAACGAACTTCCATCTCATCTGCTGTGTGGCGGCATGGAAAGCCCAGAGGGGAACATAAAGGATTACGATAACTAAAAGGTAATGCAAATATATGTATTCGTGTCGTGTCGTCGTTAGCAATTCATAAAATAGGTGAAGCGTGGGGAGGAGAGCAAATCATGGCGGCGGTAAATTGTCATCGATGGTAAAGATAACATCAGCGAGGGAACGCAGAGCACTGAATTGCCATGGTGCGCTTAGATGAAGTCTGACTTGGCAACCACAATTTGAGTAAATTTGGGATCATGTCAATATCTATATCATGTCAGAGATCATTAGCACGTTAGTGAATCCTACTCCACAGTACACTTTGGAAATGAAGTGCAATAATTATGCTGCAAAAGGTAGTGGGTCGATCAAAAGAAGAGTCATTTTGATTAAAGCCCCCAAAGTATGATAGAGGGTTATCTAAGTCAAGCTCTTTAAACTGCGGTTCTCCTTTTCTTCTCTTTTGAATCCTCGTTGATCTCTCTTGTTCTACTTGCCCACATTGATCTTGCAAGTTGAGTATTTTTGTAAAGCTCTTAGAAAGATTGCATATGTGACATCTTCGTTGTCGGGCTCCCAGTAAAACTCTGAAAGTCTAATATGCCATGGAGGGTAGCCTTGCAAGTCCAATACTGGGGTGAAGAGAATGATCAAGTCTGGTTCGATGCCAATAAGTTCAGTGAGTTCTTTATTAATGAGATCAATAGTGATATCCTTGGTGGAAATTTCATGGTTTTTGTGCAATGAAGCCATTGTCTTTGCTAGCTCAACGATAGTCGGTTTGCCGTCCTCAGATGACAACAACGAAACCTCAATTTCGAATGGCTGGGATTTGTATTCCTCATCTTCATCGTGGTTCAATCCATAGTAGATTCCATTTTGATGCGGCACTTTGATGACAAAGGACGGGATCGAGTTTGAGCCAAAGTAGTCCACTAGCTTCTTGTAAACAGCGATTCTCAAGTCCTCCACATTGTTTTTCAAGACGCCATCAATTTCATATATGGAGAGCGTTTGGACACCTGACGCCACTGTCCATGTGGTCAATTCAGCGGTATCGTTCAACAAGCCGTAATAGCCGCCGCCTTCCTCACTTTCAGACTTCAATGTGAGAATGGCACTGATCCGTTTTGGTAGCTTCTCCAACTTGTTCACGTCGTCTCTGATAATCTGCGGGGTCTTGGATGGGTTGTACGCCAAATTCAAGAACTTGATGCGAATTTTATGGTTCAAGTATTCGAACGACCTAACGATAGAGTACACTGAGTAGATTGCCAAAAGGAGAAAATGATAGATGTAGAAAAGAGCCTTCGATGGGATGGTGCCAGTCTCCGCCTTCTGTGCTGGCACCCTCTGCGGGATAATCTCTCGAGACATACGGATTGTAGACGTCATGTGGATCCAAGCGGCCGTGGCGGTTATATCCTTTGAGCTTGTCTTAACACAAAGAGGTTTTCCTTTATGTTCTTTAAAGTAAAAATCCAGGAGGAATCTTTCCTCTTTTTCATATGTTTTTGTTTTTTCTCTTGTTTCAGCCTTTTGTACAATGCAGCGGCGAGTCTGTCTGTCTGTTTTTTTCGAGAAATGCCAGCAGTGCAAAAGATCAGACGGCGGTAGGCGGCAACACGTCGTTTTTGTGTCATTTCCCAAACCAGGCCTCGGCGGCGGCTACGCGGCGGCTACGTGGATACTACTAATACAACAACAGCTGCTGCATCGGCACGGTCAAGAAGAAGAAAAGAAGTCGTCAAATCGTTCTAAAGAGGATGCAGTAGACGCACAGGTAAACAGCAGTTTTTAAGGTCCAGGGCTGGCGGTGGCGCTATTCCCGGAAAGTCTTTCAACATATTGAGTGAAACTTAAACCTTCATCTTCTCCGTTGTTTCTCGTTTCCGATTCCACTGTGCTTGTGCTCAATAAGCTGGGAGGGCCTCTATTTCCCGCTAAACCCATTCCGTACCCGAGATTGATGGCATAAACGCCATCGCCAAAGCCCCTGTACTCAGTAGTCAGATAGTCATTAAAATTGTCGTTAGTAGCGTTCTCATTAGTGTCGTCATTAAAATTATTGTTTTTATCTCTATCGTTATTGTCATCGTCATTGTCATTAGCGTTGTCATTGTTGTTGTCATCACTTGCGTTGCCACTATCACTAGACGCAGATTTGCTGCCACGGTTTTGAGTCACGCGAAGGTTGATCTCTTCCACCGTTTTTTCCAAACCTAGTGATCTGTCGCTCTCTTCGTTCTCATTTTTCCTGTCATTGTCATCTTCGGCCATAGAGCTATCTTGAATCTGCCTAGAAGGGATCCGAAAAGAGCTGGACGATGTCGCAGTTGGGCAGTTTCTGTACAGATCATCAATTTGCTCCAAGGAGAGACCTCTCGTTTCAAACACAATAAAGTAGACAAAAACAGATGCTATCAGGTTTAAACCTCCCCAAATGAAAAAAATCTTGGTCCCAAGCGCTGCTGTATGGTTACCTTGATCGACAAGGTAGGGCGTCGTGAAGGCAAATACGAAATTCACTAGCCAGTTCGTAGCCGTTGATAACGCAACAGCTTTACCACGGCAGCCCAGAGAGAAAATCTCACCGCAGACAACCCACACGACTGGAGCCCAACTTGCAGCAAAAGAAGCTATAAAGAGGCATACAAATGCAATCATCACTTTGTTGGCAATCACGGAGTTAGTAGTTACACCAACAATCGCGATTATCAAATTGGCGAATCCCATTATAGTACCACCAACCATCAAAACTTTTCTTCGACCAACGGTTTCAACAAACATAATTCCGGGAATGGTGAAGACAACGTTAACAGCATACGTTACAAAGGATATGAGATAGGAGCTCTGAACGCCTGTGCGTGAGAAAAAGTTCACACCATAGTAGAAGATAAAATTGATTCCACTACATTGCTGAAATGCTTGGAGCATAACAGCTGTGAGGACTCGTTTCAGTTGCTGTGGTCTTGCATCATCAGATGTGAAAAAATGGATAAGTTTACCACGGTCACCAGCTAGTGACAGCTCGTAGTCATGCGAGGCTTTGATTTCAATAAGTTCTTCAATAAGCTGTGGATCATCAGTTGGAACTCGCCGTAGCCTTGACAGTGATATAGCTGCCTTAAATAGATCATCTTTTTTGACAAAGAACCGTGGAGTTTCTGGGAGAAATATCATTCCAACGCCAAGAATCAACGACCAAACAAATTGTAAACCAATAGGCACACGGTAGCTGGCACTTGAGGTCCAATTACGAGTACCTTGAGATACTGCACTTGATGCGAGGAGACCCCATGTAATAGTCCATTGATAAGTGGAGATAATAGCACCACGTGCATATTTTGGAGAAGCTTCTGCTTGGTATAGAGGAACAACGGTCGATATCACACCTATCGACATTCCAGTGATAAATCTTCCTATACAGAAGAGAGATAGAGCAGTAGCAGCAATCTGACAGATATTACCTACCATAAAGATGCCGAAGGTGGCGACGATAATGGCCAATCTTCTTCCAATCGTGTCACTCAATAGTGGTGCTAATACTGCACCTGTGAAGGTTCCCAAAGATAAGATGGATGTCATGATCGCAATCTCCACTGTACTAAAGGTTCCTACCTCTGAGGCAAAACTTTGGCGAAATGCTCCCATCTCTGTAAGTGAGTTGATGAGTCCAGTATCATATCCAAAGATAAAGCCGCCAGTAGCAGCAAAAAGTCCGACAGCAACGGACATAGAGTAGTTGGGTCCCTGTGACCCAGCAGCTGAGGGTGTTATTGCCGTATTATCCAAGAAAACATTTCGTATCAGGATCATGGCCTCAGCTGACTATAATTTCTCTTTGATCACTATTAACACCAAGAGTCCTACCACTTTGCTACTGGCTGTAGTATCATCCAAAGATGTTAAAAAGTATGAAGAAAAAAGAAAGAGAACTATCGCGATAATTATCAGCAAATCAGCCGTGTAATCTCTTAAAAAATGTATACGAAAAAGCTACAGCTCTTCTATCATCATTTTAGGGGTGGAGGTGATATGATTTGATTAGCAGAAGTTAGAAATTATGGTATTCAACAAACACCTTACAGGATAGAAAGCCAGGAGTATACACTAGGATGTTTCTTTCAAGAAAAAATTTCTTACATGCTGATCAACGCTTACATCTGCAGGGCTTTTGCCATCTTGGTCTTCAACCGAAGGGTCTGCTCCAAAATCCTTAACCAGACTTACAGCCAACTCGCCAAATCCTTCAGCTAGAGCGTGGTGAAGTGCAGTCCAAGATTCATTGTCCTTGGCATTGACGTTCGACTTTGGTGCTAGGAAGGAAACCAACGGCGATGAACCAACGCTGGCTGCCCTATGTAAAGGATACTGACCCTTCTTGTCTTTGGTCCGAACAGAGGCCCCGTATTTATCCACTAGTAATTTCACAACTTCCAGATGTTTCTTAGCCGTAGCCAGATGTATGCTAGTCAAACCGCTCTGTGTCGCGAGGTTTACATCTGGTTTGGGCTCGTTAGCCATCAAAAGCTCAATTACATCAATTGACCCTATCGATGAAGCAATGTGGAGAGCTGTCCATCCAGACTCATCTGTCAATTCATCAATATCAATCTGAAAAGGTTCGGAGCCATTCTGTTTCCATGGATGTAGCAGCAGAGAAGCAACCTCCGTGTAACCAAACGAGACTGCCCAGTGCAGGGGAATTCTCCCGTCATCATCTTTGACAAGGGAACTTTTAGGTGACTCCCTTAGAAGTTCTTTGACAAGTAGTGCCTTGCCGTCTCTGGCTGCATCGTGAAGTGGTGAACTCATTTCAATGTTTCTCTTCCATCAAAGTAGGCATGCAATTCCCCAACAGTTGATCAACGAATGACTTAGTATTCTCTCCCACTCTCGAACTGAGGAGGAGGATACCGAGGAAAATCACGTGATATAACCGGAATTTAAACTCTCCAGGCCATTTTTTTACTGCTTCATCTTTTTTTGCCACCTTTTGTACAACACTCCCTACTGAACATCCACAAGGACTATCTAGCAGTTTCATAAGAACACTTTCACAGAATGTCACAAGATTGGCAAAAGTTTGCACGCGATATTCAGAATAGAGCAAGAAAGGCTCAATTCAATGCAGCAAAGGGAGCTGGGGGGTCAAAAGGCCCTGCAGGTTTTTTTGCTGGTGGTGCCGGTATGCTTTTACTAGCTGGTGGTGCCATCCTAGTGAACTCCTCTCTGTTCAATGTTGATGGTGGTCATAGAGCGATCATGTACAACCGTATTGGTGGTGTTCAACCTCAGATCTACAACGAAGGTACTCACTTTGCCATCCCATGGTTCCAAACTCCTTACATTTTCAATGTACGTGCCAAACCACGTAATGTTGCTAGTTTGACAGGAACGAAGGATTTGCAGATGGTCAATATCACTTGCCGTGTTTTGTCTAGACCAGATGTGTCGGCGTTGCCATTTATTTACAGAACCTTGGGCACGGACTACGACGAGAGAGTTCTTCCTTCCATTGTGAATGAAGTCCTGAAGTCTGTTGTTGCTCAGTTCAACGCATCGCAGCTTATCACAGAGAGAGAAAAAGTGTCCAAGCTCATTAGAGAGAACTTGGTTCGTCGTTCTTCCAAATTCAATATCCTGCTTGATGATGTTTCTATCACTTTCATGACATTTTCTCCAGAATTTACTCAGGCCGTCGAAGCCAAACAAATTGCTCAACAGGAAGCTCAAAGAGCGGCTTTCGTAGTTGACAAGGCCAGACAGGAGAAGCAAGGAACTATCCTTAAGGCACAGGGTGAGGCTAAGTCTGCAGAGTTGATTGGTGAAGCCATTAAGAAATCAAAGGACTATGTGGAATTGAAGAGACTGGACACTGCCAGAGAAATTGCCAAGATTCTTTCAAACTCTCCAAACAGAATCGTGTTAGACAATGAGGCCTTGCTATTGAATACGGTCGCTGATGCTAGACTCAAGAAATAGGTATGACTTGATGCCTGCCATAGTTTATGTACATAGTATATATTTATATTCATAGATAAATGTAGATTGAAAGGATGACACACACATACATCCACACAGGTGGCGGTAGACCTAAGAGAATTCTGAGAGCTTTAATCCTCTCGAGGCACAGCTAAGTATCGTGCTTTGAGACTGTTACCTGGTACGCCTCCTAACTTGATCGGGTTGCTGGCTCGTCGGTGGTTACAGCGTTACTCCACATCGCTACATAACCATTTTTGTTGATTGTTGATCCAGAAATGAATCTTGACAACATTTGTCAACACAGTTAACACTAGCTAGCTCTATCGAAAGAGTTTTTCCAGTATCTGAGTTATTACACATTCAAACCAGGATCTGGACTAACTTCTTAGACTGTTACTCCTGTTTCTAGTTTCCCCAGTCTTGTGTTGATTTTGTATGATACCATGGGGTTCAAAAACTTCGTTAACCAGATTGTATACGCCTTTTCAACAGAGGACCGTTACGCGGAGTACACCTCGCAAAGTCCTCAGAACCACCATGCCAATCACCAATCTAGCCACCACAATATTGAACTGAATGAATCTAATACCTTTGACGATCCAACATCTAATGCTGGAGTTTCTGAAGTTTTGTTAGCATGGAGACACATTGAGACATGGACACAAGAGAACCACTCGGAGCTGTCTGCCACTTTGTCAGACCCTGTAACCAGAAACGACATCCAGAGGGCTGAGGAAGATCTGGGAGTTCAGCTCCCAGCATCAGTGAGAGCGTCGTTTCGGGTCCACGATGGCCAAGAAGGCTTGGAAAGTCTACCAGGGTCGGGTGGTTTGTTCTTCGGAATGAGATTGATGGACTTGAACGATGTTGTTTCTTCTACTAAACATTGGAGAATTGTTGCGGAGAGAGTTGAACTGGAGGCTAAAATCAGAGAAAATAAAATCGCCAGAGAGGCTTTAATATCACCAACGGGTTCGTCATTATCTTTAGACAAGAACAGATCGACAGTCTCACTCAAAGAGACCAACAAGGGATATGGCCACATAGCCTCCGATGAAAATTCAATCGATCCTGAGCTTGAAGGAAAACTTGGAAGTAAAGCTCCAATTCAGAGAGATGCTCGTCTACCAAGACAAAGATCTATTCCCATTGGTGCGATCAAAACCATCTATGCGAATCCAAATTGGATACCTCTGATCTCTGATAACTCGGGAAACCACATTGGTGTTGACCTAGACCCTGATGTAGAGGGTGTTGTTGGTCAAGTCATCATCTTCGGACGTGAATTTGATACTAAATTTGTTCTTGCTCCCACCTGGGGTGATTTCTTGTTGAGTTTCGTGAATGAGCTTGAGAATGGAAATTATTTACTTCACCAAGATGTTGATGATATATTTAGTGGTGATGGTGAGTTGGTATTCTTTGACAAACAAATCAACAGGGAAGTCCCATATCTGAGCTACTTGACTCACAAAGTGCTCGCATACTGGAGATCCCAACACCCAAGACCTCAGAAGCCCCAGAAACCACAGTCCCAGCAATCACAGTCACAACCAGAACCACAATTACAGTCACCGAAGATAGAATCGAAGTCACCTGAAAATGTGAAACCAGCACAGGGCGAAACTGTATCTCAGATCAAAAAGGAAGAGAGGGTTGTTTCCCACGATATTACAACCGCTAAGGAGCAAGATCTGAAAGATGAAAGTGACCTCGTGGACAAAGAAACACCAAACGACAACCTGGTAACTGAAGTTAAATCTGTAGTGGAGACTGGTGATGAAGGAGCTGAGAGTGCTGAGGATGCCACTGATGGTAACAAGTCACAAGATATCGCAGAGGGATCATTGAGCAAAGATTTCAAGGACATTACTATCTGACACCCTGATGCTATAATTTGTAGACTTAGTATTACAAAACGAGAGATTGTACAATCAGATGCGTGCAATACATAAGGTTTTCCATAGAAATTTACATCGTATATTTTGGCTCTCTCACCATATTATTCTTTGGGCAGATTTCTCGCTGTCCCAATGGAACTCATAAGTGCAGAAGATGTAGATGACGAGTATGTTTACAACAACATTCCAAATAAACTCGAGGGATAATCTTTTCAAAATTATCCCTTTCAAGGACCCGTTTGGAAGAAAGCTTTCGTATGAAGTGGAAATGAATAGCCTAAAGAAAATGAAAGGTATGATATAGTACCTTGGCTCAAACAGTGGAGATGGTATGAGTGTGAGTGCAACACAGCCAATAAAAGACAAGATTGAGATCCCTGTTGGTTTCAATGGTAGATCTTTTGGAAGCTTGAAAGGGATTTCGTGAACAGAGTCAAAATAGAAAGCATTTGAATTTAGTAAGTTAGTCACCACCCAGAATGAGTAATGGTAAACAGGTGCCATGAGATACTTAGAATATTTCCACCGAGTTATGATCCGTTTGAAGATGTAAAAAGCGTAATGTCTATTGTCGGCTAGAAGAAATGGATGGATAACTGTGAAGAAACGAATGATAAGGAAGATCAATAACATCTCCACAGTGACGAAAAGAGGTCCAGTTCTGAAACGAACGAAGTAGTCGGCAAGAATATCATAAGATAGCCACATTGGCCATGTGAACACGGTCAAAAAGGTTAAACAGTAAAACACTTGGACAACGTGTAATCCAACTGTATGGTTCTCTTTATCACCGAGGGTGATACCTCTATTCCATATAACGAACAATAAAAAGAGACCGAGATTGATCAGATATGGTAATGCATAGTCGTAAAAGTCTTCAACAAACTGTATAATCCATTTGATGCAGTTATTCAAGAATGAGTCTGTAAAGTTCTTTTGGATCATAGCTCTCCTCTCAATCACCACCACCAAGATGAACAGATTCCAGATAACGTTGGTTTGTCTCAAACATAGACTGATTGTGCCCAAGCCGGCTGATATCCAGACACTTCTTCTATCTCCATAAGGCAGCCCCAAGGCAAAGCTCAGCGATGCGACAATTAGAACCGTAGACCAGACATCAGTGTAGTATAGCCAGTAGAAGTTGGACAGGACTGGGAACAAAACAACACTTGCGGGCCAGAAGCCAATGGGATTCAAAATAAAAGGCCAGCATAAACTCAACGGAAGGAAGACTGTTCCTCCTATCGTATTAACCATTCTCAGAGTCGCTAGACTTTGGACATTAATGAGCCTGGATACTCCTGTTGCCTCAAGTAGCTTGCACCACATCCACCCTATATAGTAAAGTCCTGGCGGCGTGGTGATTTTGCTGTTCCAGCTAAAATAGTCTCCCTCAAGATATTGCAGGGTCATCGGCACATGGAACACTTCATCGATAAACTGGTCCGTGGCATACCTCGTTGAAAGCCAATATGTGGTGATGACGAATGAGACGAACGTCAATGGAGCGGCTACAAACCAGTTGAAAATAAGAGAGCTGGTTATCTCATATTCCAGGTCACGCTTCACTTCGCTTTCCAAAGCTTCCTCTTGGGTATCCTGATGAGAGCCACTCATTGAATAGTCATCTTCTTGTATCCACCTTGCATCTCCTTTCTTTGAGCTCTTCCTTCAACGTGATTTCGATAATCAAAGTTTCATTCTCAATGCTTCATAACCACCACAACAGAGTAATTTGAGTAATCGCACTGTCTAGGGAAATGGGAGATTATCATCGATAGGTTAGAATAGAATAGAGAATACAATAGTGATTCATGGTTCTGTATGTTACAGGGCTGTGTATCTTGCTGGGCTCACTTCTGAGTCATGTGGCGCAAGCACAAGGGCCATTGCTTGACGCTCTTCCTGGAACAAGAGTGGTAGCATTGCGAAGTCAGAGAGATGTCAGTGGTGACACAGCTATCAATAAAGTCTCAGCAGTCGGGGTTGGGCTGTCGCAGGTTGTATTTGATCCTTATGGTTACACTCCAGACTCGGTGGACCTTGTGTACAAAGTCCTAGGATTAGGCGTCTACAATCTCGTCATTGATGCCTATTGGAATGAGGCGCTTCTCCAATTCCAACTTTGTCCTGTGCCGTTTGATGACATCCTCTCAAATCATACCTCCACCTTCATGTCCGGAGGGAAAGAGATCAGATGTGAGTCTAGCCTTACCTTGGATTATCTACTAGCCACGATCAGATCATATGTTCAGGTTACAAATACCAATTTGGCAGCTAACCCATTGACTTTAATATTCAACTTGTACCAAATCAATGACTTGGGAAAAAATAACACTATCACTTATGATCCTCTGCTACTGGGAGACTCGAATAGCACGTTGCCTGCTTTGCTGGAATTGTACTTCAATAACAAGCTTTTCACACCAGAGGACTTATCTGCCATTCGTGCAGGTGACGCGTCAAATTCTACTTCAAATGACAGTTTCCCTGCTTTGCATGAGTTCCTCTTTGATTATAGATTCAGGGTTGTACCGTTGATATGGGAGGATCATTTAAGCCCAAACTCCACATACCAAACAGTTCAGAAAGAAGTATCAAATGATAATCATGTATTTAGTATGGAAGGACTTCAAGCACAACTTGAAGTTTTTAACCCGACCATAATTGCAGAGGGAAACCGTTCCAATAGTTTTGTATCAAGAAGCTGGTCTTTTATCTACGATTCTGATGAGTATCCTTTCACTGAGCTTTCAATTCATAACCTAGTTGATCTGGGATATCTGCCAATCCTCAACCACACACTTCCCCATATCAATGATATAAACACCTTATTCAACTCTTCCTTATGGTCATGGGCACCATCAGAACCAGTGAACTCCACTATAGCATCGCTCAACAATCTTGCTGCTATAAATGAAACTAAGCTTTCCTCAATAAATCAAAATAGAGAGGTTGCTCAAGAAGCTTACAGCTGTGCAGCAGTAAATTCTGATGGTCTGTGGATTGTTGCCAATTGCTTTGCAGAATTTCCGGTTGTTTGCAGGCACAGGGATGACGACTATACATGGCTGATAAACACAACGATCGCATCTTACTTTGATGCAACCACTGAAAGATGCCATGGCGACTGGATTTTTACCGTACCAAGGAGCTCAACACAACAACATGCTTTGATGGAGTTGATGATTTCACAAGGATTTCAGGAAGGTGACTTAGCTTGGATTGACATGAACTCAGTGGTCTCTCAAGACTGCTGGGTTAGTGGAGGGCCTTTTGCTAGTTGTCCGTACCAACAAATATCAAATACGAGAAATTTTGTACGAATGATTGCACCTGCCTCAGTGGTGACTGTCATTGTACTGGTGGCTATTTTTCTGATCAAGATTAAACAAGTACCCGTCCACGATAACAGAAAGCATTGGAAGAAGTTAATCAACCAGTATACAGATAACGAGAAGGAAGGAGTTCCCTCTTGATTTTTCCATTCAGGAGGTCTATGGTTTACTATTGCCTATAGAAGAGTAAGGAACGACATATTTAATTCATCTTATAAAACCGCAACTGTTGGATAGACCATCGTGGAGCTCAATTATGTCACTCCCAAGAACTCCTGATTCCTGTGAATCCACAAGGTCAGGATCTGTTTTATTCCAGAATTGATAAAATATGATATTCTGGTTAGTTGAAGCCACACAAACGGACGAACCATCAGGAGAGAGGACAGCAGATAGCGCCCTATTGGATGGTACCGCTTTAACCTCCTCTATAACCTTTAATTCTGGATAGGAGAGGACTGATAAAAATACCGGGTTATGGCTATCCCTAAATCCGTATGTGGCAAGTATTTGCCGCTTCTTTCTTGACCATATCAATGAGGTGATTTGTCCAGGTGACGTATATGAGCCTAGTAAAGTTCCAGTTGTCGTGTGCCAAAATTTAATGGTTCTATCTTTAGTACCACCCCCTGTAGCCACCAACGACTTGGCCCAGGGACAATAGGCAACAGCTTTCACTGCTGCGAGATGATGCACAGTGAATTTGATCACCGGATGCAGTATATCTGATATATCCCAAATGGTACAGCAGTCATCATTACCTCCGACAGTGATCTCTGAGAGGTCACTATTGATGGCAATACCACACACCTGTTCCCGATGGCATTTTATTATCTGAACCAATTGTAATATTTCACCATTCTGGATTTCATAATATAGAACATGGCCTGAATCATCCCCTGCAAAGAACTTTGAATGTGATCCTGGTACCCAGGTAATACAACAAATTCCCTTTTCTGATGGTCGGTCTTCATGGAGAAGCAGACATGCTTCTTGCGAATATAGTCCTAGGTGGCCTTCTCTAGATGCAACTATGACGAGGTCACCATCGGAGAATGAAATGCATGATATGGTTTGTAATCTTGGAATGTTTAGTGGATTGAGACCTTCCTCAGACCAAATATAAACATTTGACCCCAACCCAATTGCGACATTATCGGTACTTTTTGACCATGCTATCAAATTTGCATAAAAGTCATTTCTAAGAGATGGGGCATCTAGTACCCTAAAGGGTAAGATATTCCTCAATTTCTTCCGTTTCTTTCTTGGTTTTGCCAACACAGATGAAGACTCAAACGAAGTATCTGTTGAGTCCATGGAGAGCCTTCCTCCTGTCACTTCTGCGAATGACCTCATTGATGTTGAAGGGCTGCTCATGGAGGAAATTGCGATTGGCGACCTGTTGGTTCTGTTATTATCACGACTACCACTACTGTTGCGTCGTGATACTGCTGTGGAGTTCTTTCTCGCATTTCTCTGTTGCGGGCTAAATTGAAGTACTCTGTTCCGGCGTTGATAATCCAAAGCGTTTGCAATACTGTCGCAATGTTCATTGGATGAATCTACCATGGAGTATCCTTCATTGGCTGCTGCAGAACGAGCTACACTTTGTGCACCATTCATGCTACGTGTGGCTGGTGTATTTAAACCAAGGATAGCCGAGCTACTGGTTGGTGCAAAAGACCTTTCTGTTAACAAGGACATGGAAATTCCCCGTAACTGACTGGATCGGGCCCTGTAGGCTTGATGAGAGGCCATTGATGGAATAAACCTCTCCATGACTAATTCGTCTCGGCGAGGGAGGAACTTCTCAAAACTGTTGCTCAACATGACAGATCAGGATAACCGAAGCTGGTTTGTCTTCTCTCCTCTTTTTTATAAGATGACTGTTCTCTATCTTGTTTTGATGTACTTTAAGAGCACTGTCGGTGTATTATTGTTTGTGATTGATAGGACTTCTGTGTTGTTATGTACCTTTTGGTGAGAACACACTGAATATAGACGAAAGAATGAGGAAATTGAAGAGAGTATGATAGAGATAGACCTTTTCTCACTCGCTTCGCAGATCGGTTGTGTCCAATGTGATATCTTGTTTGGAAAGCAATATTCAGGTTTATAGCAATTAGGAATAAGCAAAATTTATCTGGTGCTGGTTAATTAGCAATAGCGATCCCCTACTGTGTTGATTTGATCTTGAATTTATCTTAAATATCGGCCATTGTGGACAGGAAGGGAGGGATTTGTTGATCTTCATGTGTTTATATTTTGGTTTTGATGGGAAAGATCCTTGGACATCCACTACTGTGGAAGAGTGTACGTACAAGTGGATTAGAAACACAAGAGCGATGTCGACCACGCACGTCTGTGTTATGCGTGCGTGAATGCGTGTGTGCGCGTGTGCGCGTGTGCGTGTGTGCGATATGTGAATCCTTTGTTTCTCGTGTTCTCACTGGAGTGAAAGTGAGTCCAACTACATTTTGTGGGTTTATACACAGAAATGTAGGTGTATGTCCTATCCAAGGTTGTATTGGTACTATGGGGGTACTGTGGGGTTGATTTATCATCATTCTATACAGAAAAGCTTTCAACATGACATTGAAGACCACCATCAGTGGCCCACTGCTTTGCATGATTAACTAAACCAGTTGGCCCGGCAGCTACGACCCACACTTTATTGCGGTCAACTTGATGCTCTTGCTCAATGTCTCGGCAGCACACTGTCTTTCCATTCTTGGAAAAAGTTGGTCCAACACATTGGGATTGAAGACACCAGTTGTAATGTTCGGAGCCCAAGTTTGGTCTACCATAGAATATATTCACGCTCTTAGGAATCTTTATACTTTTGAAGGCTTCGAGATCAAATTCGTCAGGCGGAGGAAGCTTCGCTGATGTCACAGGGTTTGTATTACTGGAGATGGCAGATGAGCTCCCTTCCTTGAATTTACATGTTCCCGAAATATCAATATTGACATCTTCATAATCACGGTGAACACTAGAATCACTGAAAGATGCTGATTTTGTATGTGCTTCTTTGTAGGATTTGCCAATAGTGGTGAAATCGATTTCGTCCTCATCTTCAATGTCCTCTTCTGCATTGCCTATCGACCCGTAGTTGGTAGGTATACGTTGAACTGTGTTCTCCACTGCACTGTCCTCATAGTAGTCAATCACAATATCATCCTCTTGAACATCACTTGTTATGTAACACTCAATTCCTTGAATTCCATGGAAGTAATTGAGAAGGTTGAGGTCTTTGATATCTCGGCAAACCCAGATCAATCTTGTGCCGATCCCGTTATAGTTCAAGACTCTCATAAGTGGGATTCCAAATGATATACCACTACCTCCGACCACAATTAGCACTCTTTGTGCAGTGATATTGTACCTCATTGGATGAATATTGAGAAGAGAGCTACTACATGTAGCTCCTACAGCGCCAGTTATCGACCGCCTTGGTTCTGTCAATTTTTGAAACAAGGTCAACTTCTCTTGAACGAAATCTAGCTCCGGTTCGAATGCTCCGGTTATGAAGTATTCTTTATTAGTTTGTAGTGGGAAAGATCCCCTCCTTATGATGAGTTTGGCTGTATGATCATTGGGTAGTGATGCCACTGTGAATGGATGTGCTAATGGAACAATTTGAAAGAAAATATTCTTTAAAACCCCTGATTTGTTGTTGATTCTCACATGTGAACCTGGAAGTTGGCAAGAGTTGGGAATTTTACATGCTGGAAACTCAACCAATGCCAAAGTTGGGGAGATACCTGTCACAGATATCGGAGTTAAGACAGTGTTTCGCACCCTGTATACTATCTGAAACAGTAATATCAGAACATTCAAGACGGTGTACATCCCTATCCCAGGTCTGGCATGAATTTGGAGTGCAATTACCGACATCCAAGTCATAACGTAGTGTGTGATGTAAAAAGTTTTGAAAGCTGCCCTTCTTACCCTTGGGAGGGAGGTGATCGCAATTGCAAGAAATGCGAATAATGCAACAAAGCCCATAATATTCTCATACTTGAGCAGCTTTTTCCGTAGAGTTCCCAGTCTTTCATAGTAGAAAATGTACATGATAGTGTGCGCAAGCCCTTCCAAGACAACTATACGTGAGATCCATTTATGTATGGGTAAAAGTGACAAGTACAAGACTCTAGGAAGTGGTGAAGGTCTTAAGGTGAGGAAAAGTAGACCCGGAAGTGATGCTGCAGATACCCGTCCTAATCTCTTGCTGATAAATAGCAAGTCGTTATAAGTATCTAGATAATTCCATGCCAGATGTACAGTACCCCAAAACATGATAATCTTCAATGTATTGGAGTGATAAATGAGGTGATGCAATGACTTGAAACGGGATTCTGGAATTCTGGGCTGGCCCCGTGATGTTTGGAATGCTGAAATCAGTGGGATAAGTAGGATGATCATGAATGTTCCATACAGTGTCCAATTTCCGTATTTCTTGCCGACATAAACTCGAAGACGCTTGTAGTCTGGGGTGATCTGATCCACCCAAACTGGACGGTTAAAGTAAGAGCTGAAGTTCTGAGGGTGATAGTGGAACTGTTTCATGGGTAATGAGTACTGATAAGGCAGTTGACGCTATGGAGTGTGGGGTATAGACAGAAGAGAACTGTGTATATGTGTGTATGAGGTGTGCGTGTGTGTGTGTGTGTGTATGTACTGTATGTGTGTGTGTGTTGCTCTGGCTCAACACACCTTTTTAAGTGCTGACTGTCCTTGCCTCTGGGGAGATAAAAGTGTATGACCTACCTGCAACGCGTACAGAAGTGTGTTGTGTTTAACAAGAAGAAGGATCCGGTGATAGTTCTTTGTGATATTACTCACTCATGAGATGTGAGAGGAGAGTCCACAGGAGAAGCCAGTCAGCCAGTCAGTCAGTAAATCGGTCTGCTTCGGATCAGATGGGCGGTGGCGTTCAGTTGGTGGCTAGTGGTGTACCAACTTTCTCTCAAATGTGTGTAAAGTAATGCAACTGCGCACCACAATAGTCAGAAAAAAATCGGGCGGGCGTGGGGATGGGCCTCTTTATCTATTTGATCACCTAGTGAGCCCCGTGCTCAAGTCACGTGCGTACACACAGGGCAGAACATCCCTGCACCACATTTAGACTTGCGGAAAAGGAGTCCAATGTATACTTGGTTGGCGCCACAGAAGGTCCCTCCCTATAGACCGAGCCACTGGCAGCAGCCTCCCTGGCCCACGGGGGAATAGTTCCCCGTACGTTCCCGTGCGTGTCCGCTCCAAAAGTCACTCCAACATCCAACGGCGGAAAGAAAGCATAGGGGTCGATTACCTAAGCGCAGCGTCCAGCCATATCTTAGCGCACTGGTGGGAAAATTTCAGCAGTCTCAAAAAGTTTTTTTCTACACCAAAGTTTGTCTGTGAGCGTGTGTGTGGGCTTTTTTTTCAATATCTTGAAATATTTTTATAAAGTAATTTCCAACTAACATATACATCAGAAGGAATTCAAGGTTACTCTCCAAAACACATAAGATGTCTTTGCCAGCCAGTTTCGATCTTACTCCAGAAGACGCACAACTCTTGTTGGCTGCTAACGCTCACTTGGGTTCAAAGAACGTTCAAGTATGTACATGGTGCAATTTTTTCACGAAACGAAGAGAGAGAGGAGATAGAGAAGAGAGAAGAGCAGCAGAAAGAAATAGAGAGAGGCACAGGGTGTAGTTCACTTGGGCTGTTGCTACGGATCTCAAGGGAGGCCCGGATGCTAAAGACATGCTCAATTGTTGGCCAAGGAAGGATCATTTTTACACATTAGCTGCTAAGTTACTTCCAGCCAGAGGGAAGCCACACCACGCGCAAGGACTGTGATGGTCACAGCAGATTAGTGTGTGCACAGAATCACACACATCAAGAAACCGTGGAACCGCCAGCACTGGCCATATCCTTAGCAGAAAGCTCAATGTCTTGTCTGAAATCTCTCTGGAATCACATCTCTTTCTTCTCGTTCGAAACAGTCATTTACTTTGACCGATTTGATACTAACTAATATACTTTTAACAGGTCCACAACGAGCCATACGTTTACAAGACTAGACCAGATGGTGTCAACGTTATCAACATTGGTAAGACTTGGGAGAAGATTGTCCTAGCCGCTAGAGTTATTGCTGCTATTCCAAACCCAGCTGATGTTGTCGCTGTTTCCTCCAGAACTTTTGGTCAAAGAGCCGTTTTGAAGTTTGCTGCTCACACTGGTGCTACCCCAATTGCCGGTCGTTTCACCCCAGGTAACTTCACCAACTACATTACCCGTTCTTTCAAGGAGCCAAGATTGATCATCGTCACTGATCCAAGAACTGATGCTCAAGCCATTAAGGAGTCTTCTTACGTTAACATTCCAGTCATTGCCTTGTCTGACTTGGACTCTCCATCCGAATTCGTTGATGTCGCCATCCCAGCTAACAACAGAGGTAAGCACTCTATTGGTTTGATCTGGTACTTGTTGGCCAGAGAGGTTTTGAGATTGCGTGGCTCCCTACCAAACAGATCTGAGCCATGGAGTGTCATGCCAGATTTGTACTTCTACAGAGACCCAGAAGAGGCTGAAGTTACTCCAGAAGACGCTGAGGAGGTTGTTGTTGAGGAAGCTGCTGAGCAAGCTCAAGACTGGGATGCTGCTCCAACTGACGGTGACTGGGCTGCCGAATCTCACGAAGCCGCTGCTGACTGGGCTGCTGAACCACAAGAGGCTGCTGCTGACTGGGCCGGTTCCGCTTAATCGAGATGAGCAAACTATATCCAGTTATTAAAAAAAAGGTAAATAAATTCATAAAAAAAGAATCTAATGTAAAGTGTTATTTGTTTCTGATCTCAGGATGCCAGTGTACTTCTCATCTGTCCATACACATCTCCCAGTGCTGTTGGTAGTCGGTTCCATTACATCTTTGGTATAGATATTGTTTGACCTCGTAGGAGGGAGATTAATTTTCGAGACGTTTTTTTTTTTTTGGCTGAACATTGATTTAACAATCCAGCTTACTCCATCACACTCGCGGTAAACACTCATTGGTTTCGCACATCAGTCAGTGGTATACAGGGATCAATATGTCAGCACCATCCAAAGCAAGACTGCAGGAAGTGCTCAAACTTCAAGCCAAAATTTTCCATCAAACGTACAATCCTGATAAAATCCGTACTGGTTCGAAGTACTTGACTCAGAAGTTAAAAGGCGATGCAGTGAAGGACTACTATGGCCCAACAGACTTCTTGAAGATGAAAGATTTGAGAAAAATGTTCCCTCTATACAACTTTGTTGACCCAGTAGAGGAGTACAGACTGGATATTTTGAAGTCACGTAAAAGAAGAGGTAAAGGTGCTCCAGCCAAAACGAAAGAAGCTGCGGACAAGAAGAAGAAGAAATAGAGAGAGGGATGGGACAAGTTGTGGAATCAGGGTACGAAGAAAAGAAGGTGAATTGTATATAGCATGGTCTCTTAATGCCCCTTTTAAACGAATATTTATCGCATAACCAGTGTAAGTCTGTTGACAAGTTTCACGAAGCGAACGACCGGAAATCGTTATAAAGCTCGCGAGTTGAGCAAGGCGAGGATGGCAACGCAGAGTACAAAAGCCTGTGGAACTTCGATCTCTCAGCATATAGTGTTCTGCCTTTGAAGATATCCATTAAAGTTTTTTTAGTTAGATAACTAGCAGAGAGCTTAGCCAGAAAGTTGTTGAAATGGGCAAATATTTCAGAGAAGCTTAGCGGAACGCTGGCCAATGAGGTATAATGCTTCCCATGTATGAGTTGAATGCCTCCTGGGATTCTCTGGGGGTCCTTAATCCTCAGCAACAGCACAAATATTGGGAAGTGATTGAGCAATGCTGTTGAGACTTCAAGTGTTCCAAGAATCATCATGATGAAAAGCTCTGTCGTTGCAAATGTGATATAAAATGCTAAAACAGTTGGTAATAGAAATGTTACCACTGTGAATAGCAAGGTTCCCAATAGAAGTTGATCGAGATCGTAATTATTGGAATCGATTCTTTTCCTGAGAACGTTTCTCTTCTTACCCCAGAAGAGATAGAATAGACTCAACATGACATTTAGTAGCCAATTGAATATCTTTGCAGAACTGAAGTAAAAGAAGTAGATGTGGATAGTAATCAAAGACAGAAAATCCATGAATATTGATATGGCTAATGTGGCACCAAATGTGCTGCTGCTTATTGCTATTATCCATACAATAGTTTTATAGTAAGGAAGGAACGGGTCAATAACTGCAATTCGGGAGAACTCAATTATCCATAAAAATAGGTCGCTCAGAAATCTAGCCAGTTCGTTATTAAGTTTGATGCCACCAGGAGAGCTCATGAGCCAGATGGACAAATTGTTTAGATTCTGAATGAGAACCCGTGAGACAACAACGTTGTTGAAGAAATAGGCAATTCTATCTTGGTTATCAAGTAGTATCGAACTCAATGAGAGACCTAAGACAATGTCATTGACTATCAGCCAGAGTGTGTTGTAAAATCGAATATACTCGGGATACTGTCCTTGTGGTAAGCTTCTGTTCATAAGAACATTCTCATTCAATGATAGTTTGGTGGTTTTCGTATACTGTATGGGGAAATAGGCAAATTGTTGTAATCGAAGGTCCATCTGCTCTGCAACAGCAGAGATTTCAACCAAGCTTGGAAGTTTATAGACTTTGGCATTCAAGACTCGAATGATAAACAGGAAGACGTGTCGTATCCCCAAAATCATGTAAAGTATCAGCCATATGACAGGCTTGACCATTACCTTTCTGTATTTCATACCATTGGGCCATATTAAGGTCAGCGTCTTCGATAACGCATCCCCAAATATCGATGATTGGTTCCAATTAACAGGCATATCAGGATATATTTTCATCATGAAGAATCTTTCGTTCCAACAGTTATTGAGCTTGTCCAGAACCAAGGAGTAGTCTGGTGGTTGTTTCTTCACAGAGGACGCAGAATCGCTCAGCAGGTCATCCAGAAGAGAAGCAAGATCAGCTGTAGTGTCATTCGTTACATGTTCACTGTCAACTAGAGAGATAGGGATGGCCTTGAGTGAATACAGTTGCATCATATGAGGAAGGGGAGGATCGAACGCTATTATGATGGCAGTCTTGGATGTGACCACGCCAGCAACCATTTCGAAGTGGATGCCTGCAGATGAGATACCTTTACAGACTGCACCCCCTACTACTCCAATGACTTCAATTTGGTGGCTCCGGAACTGCTGGCGTAATCTTCTGTTAGTCTTCAGTGTGCCTTCAACCAAAGAAAGTGTGACAACATTGATCACCATGAAGGCATCACTGGTAATTCTTTGTCCTAAGACTACCATTGAGTCATCGAGTGCCCATTTCTGTGTGCTTAATGAATCAGATGGCCAATATACCTGACATGCTGCCATACTCTGAGCTTCCTGAACCACCGCCTGGCAATCACTACAGAGCACTATACTGTATTGTATCAGCAGGCTAATCTATATTTATAACAACAAACCGCGCGAAATTTCTTTTGATGACTATTGTTAAGCTAGAAAGTTTTCTATATCACTTGATACTATCCAACCTAGAGCCTGGGTCCTGGACAAATATGGCTCCTTTGAGATCAAAGTATGGAATTATCCCAGCTATCTCACTTGAGGGAAGTACGACTCCATCCTCGGACAATACCACCATTGATCCGTTTGAAGACCCTTTCGTATCCAAAGAAGGTCCTAGTGTGGAGAGAGAGATAACAGGAGCTGAGGAGTATGAAGCCACAGAAAAGGAAGGAGAAGTAGAGGTAGAAGGAGAAACTACATATGACCTGCTGTATTCTGCAGATTTGGAGCTGCTCAAGGAAGCAGCCCATGTCACCGAAAACCAGAGTATATCCAGTTGGACATTAAGTCGATCTCATTCCAGGCCTCTATCTCAGCCATCGGGGTCACTACTTTCAGTAGATGATAACGCACTTTTTGATGCGCTCTCACAAGACAAAGATGACACTCTTCGATCTTTGAAAGATGACATACGGGAGGCTATTGGTAGTAAAGATGCCACGGGGATTTGGCTTCAACCTCTGGAAAAGACATCAACGACTGTATCCCCTAATCGCCCATCGTTGCAACAGTCCCATCATGACCTTGAGTCAGGCTTGAAGAATGGACCTGAATTCCCATCTAGTGAAGCTGAAAACTCAAAAAACTCTGCATACCCGGATCATAATGAAGTTGGAGGGACATTGGGAGGAACACCTTCATTGATGAAGAAGATATCTGGCAAAATCAGGGGCATGGGCCTTCAAGATATGCATAGTAGGGATACCTTGGTATTAGGAAAGGATTCCTCATTACTCCGAGAAGACAGTGCTGAAAATACTTTGGAGAAACCTGCCTTGATAAATGTCTCGACTGTGATGGAGGAAGATGATTCAGTACCACCGAAAAGAATGATATTATACGGGAGCTCGTTAAGACTATTTGGGCCTTTCAATACTCACCGCAACCGTATTGCAAGATATCTACTAACAAATTTTCATGTAAATAGTATGAAATTACTCCTTATTACCCAAATTGCATTCTTGACATATCGCCAATGGAACCCTAAACGGAGTAGAGGGGAGAACATGATTAACTATTACAATTGGTCGGAATGGGTTCTGTTTTCTATCAATAGCATTTACACCATTGAGATTTTGATGAATTTGGTTGCATGGGGTTTCTGGGACGACTCACAAATGTTCGAATCCAATGAATTGAACTATGTTCCTTTTACACAACTGATTGGTTTAGACCGTTTAAAGAGGTTTCTCCAAGGAGAAAGCCTTCCAAAAGCTCAAGACAACATCGAAAAGGCAAAAACTCCACCAACCAGAGTAAAATTCACCAATAGGTTTACTGACGGCCAGTTGCATCGAGCATATCTAAGGAAAAGTTGGAATAGGGTAGGGTTCATTTCCACAATTTGCTTTTGGATAGATGTGATTCTATTCCTATTCAATGTCGATACTGGTGAAGTTTCCATTTTCAGAGCTATTTCGTGCTTGAGGATATTGATGGTTACTACATTCATTCCCAACCTTGCCTTAATTCTGACCAGCATCAAGGTAGGAAGACCGCAGTTGGCGGATGTTCTCATTTTCTTAGTGTACTTCTGGGTGTTCTTTGCAATAATAGGTGTTCAAAGTTTTAATTCATCTCTTCGAAGGTTCTGTGTTTGGTACAACCCACAGGATGCTACTGAAAGGTATGTTTCCGACCAATATTGTGGCTCTCATTTTGAGATGGTGAATGGTGTTTTGAAGAAACAGCCATACAAAGTAGATGATAAGTCAGTTGGTAGGGTGAAGGGTTTTACCTGCCCATTAAATTCAAGATGCGAGACTTTGGAGAATGCCAATGGCAACACATATGGATTTGATAACATCTTGACTTCCATGCAACTGACTTTTGTAATCATGTCCGGGAACACCTTTAGTGACATCATGTACAATATTATGGATACGGAGTCATTGGTTGCATGTTTGTTCTTCATCACAGGAATCTTCTTTCTACTTGTATGGCTAATCAACCTACTGATAGCAGCGATCTCAGAATCTTTCAAACTTGTTCGAGAAACATTTCACAAATCAGATTCAGGTGATGTTAAGAATGATGACTTTCAGCTGGACTGGATGTTTCAAAACAAAATTGGATACATTTATCTTGATCTCAAGATTGTGTTCGACGTGCTGATTATAGCTTCGATTGTGCTCATGTCCTTGACAGATAGCCATGCAACAGACTACCAAGTGAAGCGAGAACTTCGAGCACAAAACATCTTCTCTTTGGCCCTCCTGGTTGAAATGTTCATTCGCTTTGCAGGATATTTACCCAACTGGAGGATATTCTTCTCACTCAAGAGAAATATCTTGGATACGATATTAGCAATTATCACTTCAGTGATATCCATCCCAGGCGTTATCGATAAATCTGGGATGGTTTTTAACTGGTTAAGGTTTTTTTACCTAGTGAGAATCTACAGGATCATAATTATGGTGAAGTTCACAAGAAGATTATGGGCAAAAGTATGGAAGAATATCACAATCATCTTCAACTTATCAGCTTTCTTCTTTATCATCCTCTTTCTCATAAGCATAATATTTTCGAGGTTCTTCGAAGACTTTAGTGATGAATCTAATATAAGCAGTCTAGGAGAATTTCCTTTCCACACACTACCTAATGTCTTCCTTGGACTTTTCACTGTGACAACGACGGAAAACTGGTCAGGTCTTGTGTTTGCGCTTGAAGCGATTGCACCAAACAAAATTTCATTGATTGTAACTGCTATACTCTTCATTCTGTGGTTCTTATTCTCCAACTCGATCATCCTGAATGTCTTTATTGCCATTATAGCTGATAGTTTGAGTGGATCAGAAAGTGAAAAGAGAAAGGAGCAGGTGAAAAAGTTTGTTCTAATCGACTTTCCAAAGAGGCTACAAGCTCTTACGGAAGATTATGTGCTCATTGACCTTAGATCCAACATATTTCTGAAGAAGAACAAGACTAAAGACGATAGAGATAACGAAATTCAGAAACTCCTTTTGAACGGAGTAGCCGTTCAGGCATTCCTCAAAGATGAGCTGGATCAACTGGAAGAAATTGAAGAGCAGAGTAGAGATAGTGATGATGAGTCTATTCACGAGCTACAATCATCCAAAATATCAAGGTTCTTCCAAGTTCAATTTAGGCATTTCATGAAGACTAAGATTGTTTCAAGAATAGTTGAATTATCTCATTGGAACTCCAAGATCAAATCGAATCCATTTCTGAAAAAGAATAACCATAATGTGCTTAAGAGTTTGGACAATGCGAACTTTAGTTCTCTGGCAGAAAGATATAGGTTTGAGACTGAGAGAACTGACAAAGAGAAAGAGCAATATTTGAAGGATCATCCTGGATTTAATACGGCACTATATGTTTTACACCCACGGCATCCAATGAGACGCGTCTGCCAGAAGATTACATCCTCCAGTTACGGAAGACGTTATGATGGTGTGGAGGCTAATAGGATTGCGAATTTGATATTCACTATCTTGTTCTCCATTGGTACGCTACTTTTGATTGTGGTTACCTGTCTAAACACTCCATTGTACCAGAGAGAAGAAGCTGTCGATGGATGGAGCTGGGTGGTGGGAGTAGAGATCTCGTTTGGACTGTTATTCCTGTTTGAGTTCTTAATCAAGATTATAGCTGATGGCTTCATATTCACACCTAATGGTTATTTGAACAATATTTGGAATTGCATAGATTTTATAGTGCTGCTTTCTATTTGGGTGAATATTATATCCATCCTACGGAATGACGCAGAGGCATCTCGGATAGAGAGAGGTTTGAAGGCCTTGAGAGCACTGAGACTTCTCACAATCACAGAAACTTCTAAGGATATTTTCCAAAAGGTCATGATTGCTGGTCTTGGGAAAATTTTTGGTGCTGCTTTTCTGTCATTCACTCTCCTGTTACCTTTCTCTGTTTGGGGCCTAAACTTATTCAAAGGAAGACTGGATATCTGTAACGACAGTGAGTATGGAATCGATGGATGTGTCAATGAATTCACTTCAACTGTTTTTGACTGGGAGGTACTTGTACCACGAAACTATGAACAGCCACAGCTGCAGTTTAACGACTTTCCATCGTCATTGCTAACGCTATTCGAAATGATATCCCTTGAAGGGTGGACTGATCTACTATCCGCCTTAACCAGTACAACCGGCATCGGGACGCCTCCTAGGTCATATGCATCACCAGAAAATGCTATATTTATTGTATCGTTCATTTTCATTGGTATGATCTTCATCATGACTTTGTTTGTTTCAGTGATTATCAACAATTACTCGAGATTGACTGGAAGTGGATTTTTGACTTTACAACAGACATCTTGGTCTGAAGTTGAGAAGCTCCTAAGTCAAACCAACTTGGGGTCAAGACCATTGTTCTCAAACTTAGGGAAGCTGAGAGCTTTCTGCTTCAAATACACAATCGAGAAAAGAAGAATCGTCGGGATTGCACTTCACTTCTTCCTTTGGGTTCATATCCTTGCACTGCTTCTCGAACAATACCCAAGTAACGAATCTTTGGACAGCTTTAGATACTCAATTTATCTAATATCGTCCTTTTTCTTCTTGTCCCTGACCACCATGAAGGTTATAGCAATCGGGCCCAAAATATTCTTCAAAGTCAAGTGGAATGTTTATGAATTTGTGGTGTTCTTTGGGTCTTTTTCAACGTCGCTTGCGAGTTTATTTGTCTCAAGAAGCACAGCCTTCGCCAATGTTAACAAACTCTTCCTAGTGGGCATCTACACCATACTCATACATTTGAGTAGCAGGCTAAGCCATTTGTTAAAGATTGTGTCTGCGTCTATTCCAGCACTTTTGTCCTTAATATTTACTTGGGGAGTCATGTTCTTAGTGTTTGCGATTGCGATGAATCAGATATTTGGACTCACCCGCTTAGGCCCTAACACAACCAACAACATCAATCTCAGAACTGTGCCGAAAGCGATGATTCTTTTGTTCAGAAACAGTTTTGGGGAAGGATGGAACTATATTATGAACGACTACGGAGTCAGCTATCCTTCCTGTGTTCATGCAGACAGTATAGAGACGTCTGATTGTGGAAATGGGCAATTCTCTTACATCCTCTTCATAATTTGGAACATATTATCCATGTACATCTTTCTGAGTATGTTCATATCTTTGATTTTTGAGAGTTTCAGTTATATCTATACCAATAATATTGGTAGCGCATCGCTGAATAGAGAAGAGATCCGCAAGTTCAAAACAGTTTGGCAAATGTTTGATCCTATTGGCAAGGGATTTATCGAGCCTGATCAGCTACCCAGATTCTTGCGAACTCTGGACGGGTACTTCAACTTCAAAGTTTTTGATGGTGAATGGACCGTTCCGGAGTTGACTAGAAGATGGAAACTAGTAGACGATTTTGTATTCAATGACCCTTACAAGTTGAACCTCGACATTAGAGGACTAGAGAAAATGCTGAATAGACTTGATCCTCAGAAGGTTCGAGAGAGAAAGCTGGCGTACGAGAGATTCATAGAGGAAGCGCACTTCAATATGAAGCTATTCCAAGAACCTGGTATATCCTTCCGCAGGCTGATTTTGCAGATACCTTTGTATGCCAGATTTGATGAAAGTAACTGTCTAACCTTAGCTAAGTTCTTAGAGAGGCTTTTGCTATCCAGAAAGCTCAACCAAAGAATTCAATCGCGTCATAAATTGTACACTTTGACCATGATTATACACAGGTGGAGATTTCTTAAAGCTAGTAATCCACAAAAGATTGCTGCTTTCGTCCAGAAGATGAATGGAAAAGGTAGCTTTATTGTGGGCCAGAGAGCTTTCCAGGAGCCTGTCGTTACTGCAAATAACGTGTATCACAACAATAATGAAACGGGAGAGTATAGTCCTTGCAGAAAGTCTATTCCTCAATCTGATGGAAATGAGTCCTACTCTGAGACTTCTTATTGGTCGCCATCAGCCATCCGGAACAAATCCATGTTTGAAGATGATGATGGTGATGAGCCTAACTCCATTACTGATTTACCTTTGGCCGATCCACTCTCTTTAGAGGACATCTCGAAAGGACTCAACAACTCGATGTGGAGAGACGAACTGAAATCCACTAATACTGAGTTCGAGGAATTCTTGCAAACATCCCAAGACATTAAGAATAAATTGAATATGAAGAAACAAAGTAAGGAGACAGAAAGCTGCTCCACGACCACTTATGACAAAACCGAGCATGATAACTCATTTACATTCGACGACAGTAGAAGGCTGACATAGAATTGTATAAACATATTGTAATGATATAGTAAGGTGTGCAGCATGGTAGACTAATCTAAGACAGTGGCATACAATCTTGGCAGTCGCTTCTCACCATTGAAATTTCTCCCATGATTAGATCTTACAAATCTAGTTGCATTACTTGAATCAGCAAAAGCGATTAACCACAGGCCAAGTTTGGCAAAATCGTCGATGTAGAGCTGTTTGATTGGAGTAATTTGGTACGCTAGGTCATAATTCCATAGCATCTGTTCCAGCGTTGATTTTGAAATGAAAGCGGGCAGTCCTTTCACTATGACACATTGGTTTCTGTTTATGTTGCTCTGCACTGATACGATGCCCTCATGTGAGACAGACAGCTGTTCACTGAGAAGATCACTGTGAATTAATGCTAAAGATGTTGACGATGATGGTTCGTTAACTGAAACCATGTGAAGATAGGCTGTTGATCCATATAGTTCTGAGCCAATAGTGTCCAGCAGATAAGCAGATGCAAGTTCGGGTGTTTTGAATAGAAGGTAATAGCCTCCAAGTGGCATCAGCGTTTGCGGATCACGTATTCTTCTCAACGTGATCTGCTGGCCTTCTCTATTGGGTCCCAAATCAAACGATGAATTGATCCATAATGACTGAAAGTCAGTGGCTTCCAACTGCTTGTTGTGGGTTTTGAACATAAGGACATTGGAGACACGCTGTACGCCTTCCGTTCCGTTCGCTGTTCGCTCTATTTGACGTTGTTCTTGTTCCTGTGCTACTTCTTGTCTAACCATTCTCCCGGGAAGAAGGGACATCGCTTCGCCCAGAGATCTGAGATCCTTGGCGGCTCCTCCATGCTCAAGCGGCTTGAGATCATGTGGCGGCACAAACTGGGGGCTCACCGCTCTGTGTTTAGGGGCGGAGCTTCCCAACCTGCCAGCAATCCTTAACGCATGTGCAAGAGTGACGTGAGACATTAACTGCTCTCTTTCTCCTTTCTCCTTTCTCCTTTCTCCCTTTCTCTCTTTCTCTTTCACCTTCTATTTCTTCCTTTCACGGCTTTTAGCAACTGCTGGAGATTCGCAGTAGTTTTTCTGTGTTTGTCACCTTGTGTCTAAGCGATTTCATGAAGCTGGTATCCCTTGGTACCTCTCACTATCATCACCATCTCATCCGACTGTTTCAAAGCTCCTTTACATCTTTGATGTGAATATGTACGGGAACGGCAAATTGCCGAATTGGGTGGTTTTCCCTGTTTTCCCGCTCACTACTAGAGCCGCCAGTCCGTCCGCAACCACTGCTGGGCGGCGGCTTCCCCCTACGCGGACAACTCTCTCCGCCCAGAGGACACCCATCACCTAGATAGCCAAGCCGCCTCATCACCAAGCAGATCAAACAGATCAAACAGATCAATCGACCAATCAATCAGCCAGCAGAGTCAGATCATAAACTACACACGAAATCATACACGCGCCTTGCGGTGTAAGTGTACGTGGGCGTGAGCTTAAAATGAGTATCCGTTTCTGTGTCCTGTGTCCTGTCCCCTGTGTAATGTGTTATGTGTTATGTGTGTGCAAATTAAGTACGCAGAAAACAAAAAACCACGACTGAAAAAGACAACGACTTTATTACCACCACACATTAAACCACAGAACAAGACCAAAAGTTCCAGACAGTGGCAGCAAAAGGTGAGATATTACCATCAGACTTGACGTTTGGAATTCACCGTCGTTTTCTGCGAAGCGGGGGTTCTTTCTTTCATTCTAGGTCTTGTTTTGTTTCTCCTGTACATATTTTGAGACGCCTTCCTTGCCTCCTCGCCCCCTCTCAGGCCACCATCCTCACCCCTCCAGATCCATCTCATCACCTCTCCTCCTTCGCTCCCGTCTCCTTGTTCATAGCTCATAGACATACAAGGTGCGTCCTAGATTAAGTGCCTGATAAATCCAACCGCTTAC
Organism: Barnettozyma sp. UFMG-CM-Y5996; assembly: GCA_030580455.1. NCBI lineage: Eukaryota > Fungi > Ascomycota > Saccharomycetes > Phaffomycetales > Phaffomycetaceae > Barnettozyma > Barnettozyma sp. UFMG-CM-Y5996. Next base: position 89,914 of record JAKTSX010000006.1, read on the forward strand.
GCCCTCGCAGCTCACCGTTCTTCCACCTTGACTTACGTTTTCTGTTCTTATCCATCCAGCACAGCTTGTTGTTGCATTTGTTCCCTGACCCTGTTCCAGCTCAGTGCATAGTCCATATTCGACGAAATAGTGGCGATGAATTCTGACGACGCTGCTGTAAGCCATAGATCTATGCTTGATCAGCTAGATGCAGATATAGAGAGCATCATCTCCAGTTTGAGTGGTGCAAGTAACAGCGGTCTATCGACCAACAAAGCCATCAACAGCAGGACCATCCCTCAAAACAATGATAATCTACCTGGAGATCCGTTGTCCGATAGTAGAAGAAACTCCTCGAGCTATGCCGGCTCTGATGTAGAGAGCCAAGACTTGGGCCCATTCGGGGTTAGACGGACGACTCTTTCACTTGGTGGACTTAACCAGAATCAAGGTCATGTCAATAACAGGTTGCTAGGATCCACTTCTGTGAATGTGGCTTTAGGACATCGCTCCTCAACAGGTCCCGGGAGATTTCTCGACAAGTTTTCTGCTGTAGCCGATGCTACAAGAGAAGTTGAACTTTTAGGCGGTGGTTTAGGCTCTCTCTCAATCGGCTCCAAAAGTGGGAGAATCCCAACATCGCGCAGAACAAGTTTCTTAACTGGTGAATCGTCAGGGGCAGCAAGACCATTTCTGGAGAGTTCTCCAGGATCCTTGAATGAAAACTTGAATGGTTCAATCTCAGGAAAGCAATCCATGTCAGAGAAGATTGATAATTACCTATCTAATGCATCCTCTCCCACCCAACAGTTCAAGAATCCAGTGACAACCACAACGGCTGACAATAGCCGCAAGGTTTCGGTCTCATCTGATGCGAATAACAACCATTCTGAAAATAACAGCGCTGTATATGATCCGAACGAATCCTCTAATAATCAAAACATTTGGAACAAACCAAGTAACAAAAGTTCATCATTTGTCGCATCAGGCGGAATCCCAAATGTTGAAAGCAACATGCCATCTTTCAGCCAAATGCCCCCACCGGAAATGGGAATGTCCTCATCACCTCATCCTGGCCAAGGCTACTCTCCACAGATGTTCCCATATATGCCATTCAACCAAGGGTACCCAATGATGCCTATGATGCCATCTTTTCAAAACTTCCCACCTCAAATGGGTCAACCCCCACAAGGTCAGGGATATGACGAAGATGGAAAGTTGAAAGATCCGACACCGGGTAGAGGTACAACTGGAGAGCAACCATCAGATCAAAACCTTTTAGTGAATCAACCATCAATCATTCCTGTTCAGCCACAGCAACCACAACAGGGTTTCAATGGAGGTTCACCCTCATTCATTTACCCACAATCATTCTCTCCTTATGGTTTTATGCCTCCTCATATGGATCCAAACCAGCCAATGCCAACACATCTTCAATATGGTGGAAATAGTATGCCTCAACATAATAACAATATGTCTAATCGGCGGTCCAATAATAGTAACGGAGGGTCTTCGGCCAAGAAGGCAGGTCGTCCTCCGAAATCTCAATCTCCTGGCACCGGAAGAACTCCTAAGGGTCCAAAAAATCAAATTTATAGAAGCCCACTATTAGAAGAATTCAGAAACAATTCTTCCAAAGAATACAAACTCAAGGACATTTTTGGTAATGCTATTGAGTTTTCGAAAGATCAACACGGTTCCAGGTTCATTCAGCACGAGTTGGCTGATAGTTCTAATGAAGAGAAGGAAGTTATCTTCAATGAAATCAGAGAGGTTGCGATTGAGTTGATGACTGATGTCTTTGGTAATTACGTGATTCAAAAGTTCTTCGAGTTTGGCTCCGACACACAAAAGCAAGTCCTATTGGGTGAAATGAAGGGCAATATAAAGACACTCTCCATGCAGATGTATGGCTGTAGAGTCGTCCAAAGAGCTATTGAGTTTGTTCACGTGGATGACCAAGTCTCAATTGTGACAGAATTACAAGATTGTGTTTTAAATTGTATTAAGGACCAAAATGGTAATCATGTCATTCAAAAGTCAATCGAAAAAATACCTATTGCAAAAGTTGACTTCATTTTGAAGAGTCTTAAGACTCAAATCTATCATTTATCAACACATCCATACGGCTGTCGTGTGATTCAAAGACTCTTAGAGTACTGTGATGATGAAGATCAAATAGCAATCCTTTCTGAGTTGAGCAAGTTTACATTTTTCCTGATCCAAGACCAGTATGGTAACTATGTTATTCAACACATTCTTGAATTCGGGAAACCATCTGACAAGAAGGTTATATTCGATGCTGTTTCAGGATCAGTTGTTGAGTTTTCGAAGCACAAGTTTGCTTCTAACGTTGTTGAGAAGACTGTGATCTTCGGTTCTGCTGAACAGCGAGCCTTTATACTCGACGAAGTTTTAGTTGGAAACGAAAATGATGATGGATCCCTGGTCGATGATAAATCTGCGCTTGGATTGATGATGAAGGATCAATTCGCTAATTATGTTGTCCAGAAACTTGTCGACACAACTAAAGGCCCAAAAAGAAGAGTGTTGATCAAGAGAATTAGACAGTACTTGAATCAAATTTCGAAATCATCCTATGGAAAGCACTTGGCTTCTATTGAGAAACTGCTTCAGATATCAGAAGTTGCCCTTTCAGATGAAGAGAAATAGATTACGAGAAAGACTAGACTTTACAAGGTGCCTGCTTTAAGCATCTCATTGTTTCTTCCATGAATTGTATGAAACTGAACACTGAAATTTTGCTTCCCCTCTATCTATAGCTATTGTTTGTGTCCCTGTTCCTTTTGACTTTCTCCATAGATTGGTACCATGATATTATTTCTCCATTTTGTACATACATCATTTTTACTATAATTCAGTTTGAGCTTGACATTTATTGCAGATCATTCAGTTTACTATTTTCCTTATATATATGTTGCCAATATATTTATTGTAATCGTTATCCATTGTTGATAGTCTTTTGATGCTTATTTCCTATTTACAAACATCATTGGTTGCAAAGTATGATCGATCAAAGCAGGAAGCATCATCAATTAATATCTGACAAGCTTCTCCATGCTTCCTTTATTAACTCAAACTTTGTTCCATTCTCGTCATCTTGTTCGATAATGGTAAACTTTTCCCACCTTGCTCGTTTCTTCCACAATATGATGATTGAGTTCTCATTTGACCAGCCGAGAACGCCCGTATCGTCTACCATTGTGTCATTCTCGTCTTTCAAATGGATGGAAGTGAAACTCCATGTAGAATTGAAGTAGTTTGGCTTCAGTGGTAATCCCTTTAGAAGGTGATGCTTATTCTGCTGATGTTGTTGATTACCGCTGACGTTGTATACATGTAAGGTTTGTTTATCGGATAGAACAGCCAGTTTGGTGCCATTTTGGCTAAATTCCATAGAGTAAACAACAGCTCTGTCGAGTCCTCTGCGAAATTCGTGTAGCAAACTGCAAGTATGAGTGGAAAACACTCTGATTATCGTGCCAGTCTCTGATGCTGATGCAACCATTGTTCCTGTCTTGTTTATTGCGAGACATCGCACACGAGATTTGTGAGCCTTGATTATAGATACCAGGTTTCGCTCTTTTGCGCACGAGGAGATATCTACAATCTGGATTTGGCCTTGTGCACGAGCAGGGAATGCTAGAATCTGTGATGGATGTGAGGATGGTGTGGCTGAGGAGGAGGATGAAAGTGTATTTGCCAGGCTTGCTGCAGCCCCATTTCCAGAGACAGCATGTGTATGATGATCATAGTTGTGCGCTCCCTGAGACAGTGCAGCAATACCGAGCGGGTTTTCGCACGTTTCATAGTTTGAGATACTCTTCGGTGGTAATCCAAATCCATGTACATAGACCTTGTTGTTTAGGATCACCACGATCCTCGTCCGCGAGAGGAATATATTCAGGACAGGGCTGAAAAAGTTCAGATTCAATGCCTCCTTTACCTTCAAGTCGTCCCAGATGATGGTCTTGTTTAACGGAAACTTGGGGTTCTTCCCTCCCCCAAGTAATGCAAGGTAGTTGGTTCGGTGTAGCATGCGCACGAAGCCGATGCCAGATGCGCCGTCGTCTTCAAACTCCCGCTTCACCTTGAGATCCAATGGATCTGCATTGTACACCCTGAACCCGTTTTCGCATCCAATTGCAAAGCAACTCTGGTCCTGGTTGAAGGCTACACTCAAGATATTGCTACCGTGTGGAGATCCCTCCACAATTGCCTTACGGGTGTTCATTCTCTTCCTCTGAATACAGCCTGAACGCGCTGCCCGCTAGTGCAGTCAGTTGATTATTGAGGGCTGTAGAGCACACCGACAGAGGTGACGAGTATATTCACTAGTTAGTCGCGGTTGCAGGTCCTTTCACAAGTAGACAAAGAGGGACTGATTACCTTTACACACCACTCACCCTTATCTACTTTTTTTCCCTTATTCTCTGATAAAACAAAGTAAATACCCAAACTGGTAACTATCCGCATCTGGAAACCAACCAGTCCTGAGTCCCGAATATCACGTGATCTCTAGACTTTCTAGTCCCGTCACAGTTCTGGTGGGTTCCAGAACAAAGAGTGAGAAAAAGATAATATTTTTCCCATCATCCATCGCATCGCCATCACATTTATAAAGTTCGGGAGAGCATACGTTTCACGGAATACTGGGAAGCTGGCACTGGAAGCTGGCCGTTGCAAAAACGTATACTAGGTGAATATGGCAGAAACTAAGAGGGAGAAGGAGGAAGAGGAGGAGTTTTTCGCTCCAGTCGGCGAAGCAGCTCAAGAGGTGGATGACCAAGGCGTGCGCAATACAGGTGCGACCGATGCGGAAGGGCACCCAGTACAGGAGATTGAATCGCTCTGCATGAACTGCCATGATGACGGTATAACTAGAATGCTGCTCACCTCGATCCCGTTTTTCGGACAGGTGATTGTCATGTCCTTCCAGTGCGAGCACTGTGGGTTCAAGAACTCCGAACTTCAGCCAGCTGGCGCGATCCAGGATAAAGGGTCCAAGTACACCTTGAAGATAGAGAAGAAAGAGGACTTCAACAGACAAGTTATCAAGCAGGAGACGGCATCGTGCAGATTTGTGGAACTCGATATTGAGATTCCACCAAAGAGAGGTGTCTTGACTAACATTGAAGGACTTCTTGTGGAGATGATTGGCGACTTGAAGTCGGACCAAGCAGAAAGATTGAAAGTCAGCAAAGAAACCTATGACAAGATCGAAGAATTCATTAGTAAAGTTGAGGCCACCATCAACGGCGAGGAGGGCACCCTTCCGCTGACTTTTGAGCTCGATGACCCTGCTGGAAATTCGTGGATAGAGTTTATCCCTGATGAGCCTTCCCACAAGTGGTCTCATGTGGAGTATATTAGAACAGATGAGCAAAACGTGAAGATCGGTGTAATAACGCAAGACCAACTCGATGAAATCAACAAGAAGAGAGCAGAGGAACTGGCTAGCAAGACTAGAAACCCTACATCAACAGGTGTTGTTTCGGATCAATCTGAAATCGAGAACTTTTCTAATGAGGTCCAAACATTCAGTGCTACTTGTCCTACCTGTTATAAACCATGTGATACCCATATGAAAGTGGTGAACATTCCTCATTTCAAGGATGTGATTATCATGTCGACTGTTTGCCATGAGTGCGGTTACAAGTCCAACGATGTCAAGACTGGTGGAGCAATCTCGTCCAAGGGTAAGAAAATTACCCTCAAGGTGGATGATCCAGAAGACTTGGCCAGAGATATCCTGAAGTCCGAAAGTTGTGGATTAACGATTCCTGAGCTGAACCTCGACCTGACTAAGGGAACACTAGGCGGTCGTTTCACCACAATCGAGGGTCTCCTCACACAGGTCTACGAAGAATTAGAGAGCAGAGTCTTTACACAGTCCTCAGATTCAATGGATGCAGAAACTAAGCAACGGTGGACAAGCTTTTTCGGTAAACTAAAAGACGCTATTGATGGTAAGGTCAAGTTTACCGTGGTAATGGAAGACCCATTAGCTGGTTCATACATTCAAAATGTCTACGCACCGGATGATGATCCAAACATGACCATCGAAGAATACGAGAGAACGTTTGAAGAGAATGAAACCCTTGGTCTGAATGATATAGAAGTTTGATGAATCTTGTATAGTAATAAGGTGGTGGGTATGTAATATAGAACATTGTATGGCTACATGGAAATAGATTTGTTTTTATTTGTTCTTACTACTGGTAGACCTCATAGCTTACGGTCCGTTATGCTATACTAGCGGGGTTTTGAGATACTACTCTGTGTGTAAGAGGTTCAGTATTTCATTTGGTGAAGGAAGTAAACTCTAGGTTTTTGAAATATTCATTCTCATCTGTATCAGCAAACTCATAATGGTTGGTGTTCTTCATTCTGGATATACTGGCAGCTCGAGATAGGCCTGATGTGCTGTCATTCCTACTGCTTCCTATGCTTAGATTACTTTCAGAGTTCAACTGGTCCATAAATGCTTGACCAGTACCAGAGGTTTTTTGGTCATCAACGTCTGTCTTATCAGGTGTTTCTTTTTGTTTAGACTTCAAGTCCTCTTGGAACTTCAAAGACCTTGCTTTGATATTCATAATTGATTTCATCCTGTGAGACCAATTGGTCTCATAGTTTCCAGTAGAATGCCATATCTGTGCAAACTGGTTAGCAATGATAGCCAATGATCTGAGAAAAGTTGGTAAATTCTCTTCAGAGATGATTTTGAAGTGGCAGGCAGCAAATAAACCGGGAACTCCAGACCTTCTGTGGATTTTCACCTTATACTTTCTCTTTGGGTGCTCGTTACGGGCATCTTTGGAGTCAGTAGGGGCATAGGAGATGGAATGAGGCTGCACAACTATATTTAAAAAGTTGAACTGGGTCTTGATAACATTGAAATCAAAAGAATGTCCAGATTCATCAAAGAAAATATTCACATAGTCATTGCCAATATGTCTTTTCTTAAAGGACAGTAGCTCATCAGCACTTTGTTGACTTGCTTCTTCTCCTTCAAGTTTGTTGGGCATCAATGTGGTTGTGTGGAAAATCAACTGAAGGATTTTGTCGTTCCACCCTAGAGCATATTGTCCATCAGCATCATTTTCAGTATCAAGACCACCAACATAAAACGATTTGCAATTTTTAAGTATGATCAACCGTCCTAGCTTCTTCATTAATGCTTCATATTCTTCTGAACCATGCTGATTAGCCAATATTTCATTCTCTGATTTCTGGTCTGGCCCTATATATAACAAGCCTACTTTGTGGAACTCCACAACCGGAAGTCTGTCAATGTTAGCCAAAGACCTCTCAAAACTTGGTTCTCTAGGGATAGGAATTGGTTTGCAAGACGAGTGTTGATCTAAGCGAACAACAAGCTGCAACAACATGTAATTCTCTGAAAAAACGTCTTCAGCAGTTTCCTCGTCACTGATGGAACTATGTAACTGATCTGTATAGTAAGGAACCATGGACTCGTCAGGTGTTACAACAAATACAGAGGAGCCTGATGCACCTCTAACAGATATCAAGGATTCTCCAGTCACAGCATGGGTGTCAATAGATAGTACACTATTTCCATGAATCCATTTTGAGCTTAGTATCGAGTCCTTATCTTCCTCTCTAAAATGTTCTGCCGAAGTTTTAATTTTATTGAACTTTAATTCAAGATCGGAATATGTGAAACGAGTTATAAGGTCAATAAATGACAGGTTTTGAAGATTGATTCCATCTTGGCCATGATTGCTCTGAGAAACAATCAAATTTTTGATAATAAAACTTGATAGCTTTCTTCTGTCTTTGAGCTTCATATTCAAGAACCAATTTGCAATGACATCATAAGCCAAGTTTAATAGATAGGTAGAGACTACTGGTGACATCTCTGAAACTTCTGTTGAGGGCTTGCTTTCAGCCCCAAGCTGCTCCCCATGATTGAGGATACCTTGGTGCGTGTTTTCGTTGACAGATCTAATATCATGAGCATATTGGATAAACTTGAAGCAAATTCCAAAAGCTCTCTTAAACTCATCCACAGTAAAATCAGAGGTCAAGAGAGGCTGATATGAGAGACTCAATAAAAATTCAAGGATGTGGGATGAGGCATATGGTGAGGAGATTCTGGTTTGCAATTTGGTAAGGATAACATTCAAATACTTCTTGATTGAGAGAGGAATTTCATAGCAGCAAATTGTCAAAATGTGAACACATGGTATTGCTGTTTTTTCCCAAGATGATGATAAGCCTACCAACAAAGCAGCAATTATTTGATCCTGCTCTTGTTTGGAGAAAATGTCGTGATATGAAATGAGCGGTGTGAAATTTCTCACAATTGCTACTTGCAAATCATGCTTTGTTATCTGATCTGTAGACACAGAGATAGTTGCAGTTGTTATTGTTGTTGTTGATGATGAGGAGGAGGAAGTATTTGGAATTTTAAGATTAGCTGGCAACTTCAGCATCAGCTGGTCACATATTACCATCCTGAACTTTCTGATACCTTCAGAACAATTAATAGATTCAAACAACTTCAAATTAGATAGTTGAGGACAAAAATGTGTGTAAATGAACGAAAATATCTCCCAGTGTGGACATTTCTCAATTATTGAGATAACTATTACTAGCCATCTGTCAATATGAATCACAGAATTTTCCTTGCGGTTTATCAGTAGTTTGTTGGCGAGTCTGTCATCATAAACAGACAAGAATTGGGATGGTTTATCGAGTGTGTCTTTAGAGATGTAACTAATTTCCTCTGGATAAGTCCATTTCTCGTCCAACGATCCTGTTGTTATACTTGAAGAAGGTAACTTAGATCCAGGGTCCTTAGAGAGTGTGTTAACTGTGGGGCTTTCAAGTTTTCTAATATTTAAGTTCCTTGAGAATGCAGCAGATAAACCCTCCATATCAGTTGGATTTGTTAAAAATATTCTGTTCTCCATAGTGCAGCGTATGCGCACGAGAAGTCTGGATGCTATTAACAATAAATCGACATTCTTTGTGGTAATTGAAATATGTGCCACTCTTGTTAGAAAGTCATAAGTCTTGGAGCATTTCAGTCCATCAGTTTGGAGGGATTTAGCAAAGATCTGAACATAGGACTTCAGGATAATTTTAGAAGTCTTTTCACTGAAAGGTTTGAATTTGGTGGTTTCTGTTGTTCCATTGGTAGTTGATAATAAGCTTGGTAAGCTTGATCTCCTATCTGAAGTAGTAGTGATGGAGAACCCAGGAGCTATTTCGTTTTGAAGTATTCTTTCAAACATATTGGTAGAGACCGATAAACAGACATCCACCAAAACCTCACCTAGAAATGTTAATATTTCAGCAGATTCCTCGCTTTTAAAGTTATCAAAAATGAAGTGTAATAGGGAGAACAGCTCATTATCTTTATTGTCTTCATCTTCCTTGAGGGTTCCTGCAAAACTATCAAACACATTTTTGATCAACTTAATCACACCAATGCGTACGTTCAAATCTTTTGTATGGTCATGATAGAACTTATCTATTAGCTTCTTGATATTATCAGACCAGCCTTCATATATAGGAGAGCACAAGTTCTCTACCTTGTAAAATGATAAGATAAAAAGCGATATTTTGGTGGACAGTAAAGTTGATGTTCGTACAAAAAACTGTACTAGATAGGGAAGGCTGCCAGGGTATTTAGAAGTTTCTGCCATGGTGTGTAACTGGATTAAGATCAACTTGAAACTCTGTATGAGTTCATGATTTCCATTCATTTTCAGCGATATGCTTTCAAGTAAGGAAAGAACTGTTGATTTTGGTTCATCCAGGTCTTTGGGGTCCCATATAGGGAGTTTATTGATTTGGGCTAAAATGACCTCGTTTGACAGCATTTCCTGTATAAAACCTAAGATTGCCAGGTTGAGAGTACTCTTGTTCCAGGTAATTAGGGTATCGAAAGACATGAATAGCTTTTCAAAATCAACATTGACTGTGTGACGGAAAGATAAATGTGCAATGATTTTCAATGAACCTATGGCTGAGTTGATATTCTTGTCAGTACCGAAAGTTTTGGGGTTTTTACAAAGGAGAATATCAAAAAGAGTGTCTAGAACGACATTTACACTCTTTGTAGATTCAATGATGTGTGACACAATCTCCACGGAGAGGTCGCAATAATAGAGGTCCAGAATTGAGGAGCCACTTAGTATTTCAAGTACTGGATATAAGAGATCTTTTGGTATAGGTTTGAAGATAATTATTGTATCGAGCAAATGCAAGCACTTCTCTAGAATCAATCTGTCAGAAGTTTTGAGGGATATTTTTATGACAGAGGATACCAAACTGGATACAAGTTCGTCTTGGTGATCTGAAGACTCTGCATTCAAGATGCCAGACTTGACAGTTTCGATGACAAAGCTCAGAAACTCATTGAGCAAGACTTTATTTTTCAATAGTTCACTGGTTTTGGAGCAGGCTGAAACGAAAAAATTCAGCAATGGTATCTTAAATGGTTCCTGATAGTGATGAATGAATCTTCCATCATCTGTAAGAGATTTCAAAATCCTGAGGATTTGATCGATGTTGGGATCTAGTTTATCTTTAGATGAAGTGCAGTTGGTGAAGAGGTCTGTGAAATAGATGTAGAATGCATTTGAATCTTGATTTTGAACTTCAGAACAAGCTAGTAAGAGAGTGAACCCTGACTTTCGCACGTCTGTAGAAACTGATGGGGCAATCAAATCTTTAGCCAAATACCAGACGTCGTGAATGTATTTGGAATTGATGTTTGATAACATATATATGATTTCTGTGTCGATTGTATGTTGCCTGGAGTGTATAGACCCGGTTCTCAATTTGTTCAACATCTCCTGCTGCAGCGGATCTGAAGTGATGAGTGATACATCTACAGCAGACTTGTCGATGTTCGTGGAGGGCGCTCCATATTGGTATTGGAAGTGATTAGCCAGAGATCGGAAGAAACCAGCGCTGAATATTGGATTCTCAGACATTAGCTTGTATTGGTCGGTCTCTCTCTCCTTTTACACGCAGACACACAAACACAGAACTCTCTCTCTTTCTCTTTCTCTCTCTCTCTCGCTTCCCCCTACTTTCCGATGTAGAATGGAGTGCTGTCTCCCTCCTGTGGTACCGCTCTGGAAACGGTATTCCTCTGTGGCAAGATTAATCTGTTGTGACTCACCCACTCACCCACTCACTGGATTTCGTTTTCCTTATAAGCACTTAAAGGTAAGAGCCTGTTCTCCCCTTGGTGTTCCGTTGGGTTATGCGTTTTTCCTTTCCTGTTTTGTTTGTGTCTAGTCACTTTTTGTACGTTTACCTTTATGCTACACAAGCAGGCAGAATGAGTCCCTTTCAGCGACGGCTGATACGAAGCCCTGCCGCTACAGTCTGTAGGCTGATCAAAGGGAGAAAAACGAAAGGACGGACCTAGCTGTGAACGCCTCTGCCTCTCAACAAAGTAAATGGTATTCTGCGGTGTGTTGTAGGATAATGGCTCACTTAACCATTCCCAGCCCGCGGTTTACGTATATGATCTGTTTATAAGTTATCCGCCAAGGATGCGTGCGTGGCTTTATTCATAAAATAAGAATAAGAAAAATTAATTTGACAAACAAACAAACAAACAAACAAACAAACAAACAAACAAAAGATTGTTACCATTACGTCATATGTCACTCAAAACTCAACTATTTGCCAAAAGAGGTAACATCACCAACTGAGAAACGCAGTTTCTGGAAAGGAGCAGAAGGAGGGTGGTACAGTCGGCACGGGAGGGGTGGGGTGCGCAGCGGAATAAAGACACACAGTCCCTTCTATATGCGCCACCGATTCTGATAGCATGCCTGCGAATGGACACAGGCAGCTACCCTTGGGCTTACGCAACCGCCTGGGTCCTAAAGCGTGCGATGTGGTCACGTGACCCATCTCCTGCCGTATTTTTTTCTCTTCACTGGCAGGAATGAGTCAGTACTCTCTTATTGCTTCTATTTTCAGCTACTCCTTACGCTCATCTAACAAAGGACCTACATACGTCACAGGGGAACATCCATATATTTAAATATATGTGTGTTACTTTCAATGAAAGTTCCCGACTTGGTTCCCGTCAATGATGCTGTACCTACTGAAAGGAAGTCATCTGCAAGAAGCTCACTTGAAACAGATCGATCAGAAGCAGAAGACGTAGCTGGAGAAGACCAACAGGAAATATTCCGGAAGGTGGAAAAACGTATCATAAAAAAGTTTGACTTCATCATTATCCCATGTCTATGTCTGGCATACCTGTTCTCTAACTTGGATAAAGCCAATATTGGTAACGCAGAAGCAGCTGGACTGTCAAAGGATCTCGGACTCACAGGCAATCAGTATGGAAATGCTGTGTCTCTTCTCTTTGTCACATACGTCATCTTTGAGACTCCAATTGCACTCAGTCTGAAGTTTGTTGGTGCAAAAGTCGGTCTCTCTGTAATGGTGCTCCTCTTTGGAATAACATGCCTTGGGACTGCTTTTGTAACGGGATACAAATCTCTTTTGGCCTGCAGAATGTTGCTGGGGCTATTCGAGTCCGGTATCATACCTGTAATAAACGTGTACCTTGGTATGTTGTACACAAGGCAAGAGATGGCTAAACGTTGTTCGGCAGTTTACTCGGCATCGGCTGCTGCTGGAGCGTTTGGTGGTCTTTTAGCATTTGGATTGATTAAGATCAATGCACATGGCTGGGAAGGATGGCGTTGGCTGTTTGCAATAGAAGGTGCACTAACAATTGTATCCACCCCTGTATTAGTTATTCTGCTCCCTAGTGAAAAACTGGATGAAGTGTGGTGGCTAACTGAAGATGAAAGAAGAGTTCTGCGTGTGCGAATGTCCACCTACCCTGACTTTTATCAGGATGAGAAATTTCAATGGAGCGAAGTCAAGAGGTCACTACTTGATGTAAACAATATTCTCATGTGTGCTTACGAGTTCTGTGTTGATTTGACTCTGTTTGGAATCTCAACCTTCTTACCTTCCATCATTAGAGGCATGGGTTACAACAGATACGAAACTCAACTGTTGACAATCCCGTTTTATACAGTAGCGTTGGTGAGCTTTATCATAATGGCTTCATTTTCAGATAAGTATAACCATAGAGGAGGATTTTTACTTATTGGTCTTGTCTTCGAAGTAGTTGGCTATGCACTCTTGATCGCAACAGACCCCTTAGGTATCAGATACTTTGGTTGTATGCTGATTGGGGTAGGAATTTTCGTCTGTGTTGCTCTCAGTATCATGTGGATGAATAACAATAATGCGGGCCACTACAAAAGAGCCACCATGGGAGGAATGATTACTACTATTGGCAGTTGTGCGGGGGTCCTCGCAGGCCAAGTATACACAATCGATACAGCTCCAAGATTTTATAAAGGCCTAAAAGTTGCCATCAGTTTGACCTGTGTGGCATTCCCAATAGTAATTCTGGTTATGTGGAATTACAACAGAATGAATAAAAACAGAAGCAACCTATTAGAGGAGAAAATCAAGAAAGGCGAAAGTTTTAACCTTGAAGAAAGACCAAAAGACGATAGAGATATACTTTACAGGTTTATTCTGTGATAATGATCTAAATATATATATATATATACTAATTAATGTTTTATGTGCTCCGACTTTGTCAGTGAACGCTAAATGTGGAAAGAGCTCAATTGAATACACTTTGGGAATAAATCTCAACACAAAATGTTGAGAAGTCTATAGTAGAATGGTTTGTTAGCCAAGATTTGCTTCTCATAGATGATCTCTTGTTTCAGTAAATCCATATCAAAATGCTTTCTACCAGTATCAATATCCATTTCTGAAGCTCTGATGTACAGAGTCCAGTTTTTCTTGATAACCTTGTGACAAACATAGAAGACTATCAAAAGAGCAAGAGACAAGAAGACAGAAAAGAAGCTCTTAGCATCAGCTTTCCCCTCAGGAAATAGGGCAACCCAAAATTGACCTATGATTACAAGAACATTCATCCCTAGACCGTAGACGGATCCCCAAACACCGAACTGAGCAGTGTATGTTAGCTCATTTGTGCTTCTTCCCTGAACGAACAAAGCTCTTCTAAATCTGATGTGAGACAAACAGATACTCATCCATGCAAATAATGTGGATAGACCTGAAAGTGCAGAAAGCCACAGGAAAACTTCCTCACGTTTTTCAGAAGTAGCGATAAATGACAATAGACCCACAAAAAGGGTAATAAATGTAGCATACAGAGGTCTTCCTGTTCTGTCAACATAACTCAAAAACTTCGGAGCAGCACCAATGTCTGCTAATGATGCTAACACTCTGGATGAGGCATAAACAGAGGAATTGGCAACGGATAAAACAGCTAGTAGAATGACGGTGTTCATGACAGATGGTAGCCCACTAATTCCTGCATTATTAATAGCAATGACAAATGGAGAGATAGAAGCGTAAGAATCACCGTTTAAAAGATTTGGGTTGTCGTATGGAACAAGACACCCAATAAGAGTCAGTGTGACAATGTAGGTCAAGGAAACAATCCAAAAGGTTTGCTTGGATGCTTTAGGAATAGTACTTCTAGGATTTTCAGTTTCAGCTGCTGTCATTCCAATCAGTTCAACTCCGGCAAAGGAGAAAGCTGCCACAACAAACACTGAACATAATCCTTTGAAACCATTGTTAAAAGAGCCTGGATCGTGCCAGTATCTACCACCAATGTATCCCCCTTGAGGACCACCTCCACAAATGAGCACTATTCCAAGAATGAAAAATCCTAGGACAGCAAGGATTTTGACCATGGAGAAGATCACCTCTGACTCAGCGTAATACTTGACATCAAGCATATTAAGCACAAAGATAACCACGTAGAAGATAGCCACCCAAACATCGGAATTTATATCATCTCTCCAGTACTTGATAGTGATTGCTGCTGCTACCAGCTCCAAAGGTAGTAAGATTAACCACTGAAGACCATAGTTCCAGCCCATAGCAAACCCTAGAGAAGGATCGACAAATCTTGATGATAGAGTGGTAAATCCACCAGTGACAGGGAAAGTCACGCAGAGTTCACCTAATGCAGTAGATGTTGCAAACATCATAGTGGAGATAATGAAATAACTGATAAGAAGCGATCCTGGGCCAGCCTCGCTCAAGGCCCCACCAGAGTTGACAAACAGACCTGTACCTATGCTACCTCCAAGGGCAATCATCACCAAGTGTCTTAGACTCAGTTGCTGTTTCATATGAGTCTTTGAAGAGTTCAGTGCTGCTTTCTCTATGTCTGTAAGCTCGTTGTACTCTCTTGCCTCTAGCCCGCTGTAATAAGCATCCTGGGGTTTGTTAACCTCCGGTGGTTTGAAAGAGTCTTTGAAGTTGCTCCATCTCGACGATCCACCTGGAACTACTTCCTCTTCTCTGATAGAGTGCGAGTTGGAGAAAGGGTTATTGCCCTTGTCTTCTGTATCAGACATTACGAATCTCTCCCCACGATGTTGAGTATGCACCGCTCTATATTGCTATCTCTGTAACTGTTTTTCTTCTATTTTTTTCTTGTTGATTTTCTTCTCTCATCTGCCCACTTCTCGGACTAAAGAACATTTTTGAAACGGCGGAAAGTCGTTTCTTATCGCGATGGTATATGGGATGGGGCTTTGGCTCTTATACCTACCTACTTGTGTGAATTTCTTATGCTGGTACCGGTACCTGTCCATAATACAAGGGCGGGACGTGTGTAGAATATTCTCGAGTCCTGGTGAATGGCAGTCAGACCTCCCCTGCTAGTGGAAGTGTCACACTGAGATACAGGTGACTCATTTTTCAGCTAGGCACTTACTTGCGCTGTTAGATTGGTTCGAGATGAGTAGGCTATAGCGTGTTTTGGCCAGCATCTGATGTTTATCATCAGCCAGTCTCAGATATATAGTTCACCAGTAGCCAGTCTCGAGTATATAGTTTATCAGCAGCCAGCCTCAGATATATAAACCAGTAGCCAGTCTCGAATATCTATGTAGCGTTCTACTTGTTCAGATCTCAGCTCATCTCAGGTTTGACCAAGAGCTCTCCCAGCTTGTGATGTATGCATAGTGTGGCCCAGACATCCGAGGCTCCGCTAACTATGTGTTACACAACTCTACTCTCTACCGCATCACACAGACTTCTTCAGGCACGGGCGGGCTGAGGACCAAGCAACGGCGTGGTGTGAAACTAGCGCAACTACAGTGGTTATCCAATGGGCCCCGGGTGCGCCCACCAGCAGTAGATCGCACCGCCTCTAACTGAGGCTGTACATCGAATACAAGAGAAAGCCTCAGTGCGCGCACTCGCTGAGCATTCTACACAGTGCAGTGGTGATGTGGTGCTAGAGAAGGTTCCGGATTACTCTGGCGCGAACCGGGGGTCCTGCGCGGTGTACCGTCTTGCGTCCGTTTTGGTGCACCATGCAACATATATATTCGATTCTGGAGAACAGCCCCGAGCAATCAGCCTGCGTGACGCCTGGGGAGGACTGAACAAGCACCAACCAACCCTTCCACCGAGTCCTTTCCTCTCTCATTCAGTGTCTGTCTTCTAACTGGGAAAAAGAAACTGTAAACCCGCGAAACACCTTAAAATTCGCGAGCAGTGCATAATCTTTCTGGATCAGTTTCCCGGGGTGAGATCCCATCACTCAAGAAACGAGCAAATATTGAAGCCGTCTTATGGTTATTAATATTCTCCTCCCGTTTGGGTATGTGTGGTGATACTCAGTGCATACTAGGATCTTGCCCACAACATGGATTGATTCACATCCCTCCTATTGCGGATACAACATGGAGTTCTCTGGTTTGGAGGTGTCACTGTGTACAGTATTCCTTGTTTTTTCTTTTTTTGCCTGATGTGTGTGTATTTTTTTCCTCTGGTAATGGGAATATCGGTGAATGCAGGTGAAATTTTAAAAAGATGTGCCAATGTAACTGATATCCTCACTGTGGAAAAATTGGTTAATACTATAATATCTAGTGGGCCCCGTATGGGTGATTTTCCTCTTCGCTCTTGAAATTTTTTTTCCTTCCTTTCTTTCACTCACCATCTCACTCCGTCCCCTCTCAACAACTCATCAGTTTGAAGCTCCCTCTTGTCAAACACCCACCTCCCATATAATGAGATTGTCACAACTCGCACTAGCTGCTCTTCCATTGTTAGTCTCTGGTGCAGCCGTTCCTGAGGCCCAAGCCACTGGCTCACCACTAGCTAAACGTGCTGGTGGCAACCAGAAGGTTTTGAGTGATGCAGTCTGGACCACTACTTCATCAGGTGTCGTAGACATTGTCATGGCAGTGACACCAACTGTTATTGACGGCGTCACTATTTCCGCATCCCCAGTGAATTCCCCAACTCCGTGGGCATCTCTGGATGCCAGTGGTATCCCATCCATGGTTACTCCCACCGTATCTGATGGTGTTACTGTCTCTGCATCCCCAACCCCTACCAGCGGCGACTACATCACTCCACAGTTCGTGCCTCCAGTGTTGAGATGTTTTGGTGACAGAGTCCCAGACGATAACACTCTAGGACACCCATTCTGTACCCCAAGAAACGGTACTGAAATGGTGGTCGGTGAAACTTACTGGGTGACCTGGGACCCAACATACTGGGGTTCTAACGACGTTACAAAGGTTAAGATTGAGCTAGTTGCATATCCAGCCAACGGCGGTGAAAGTCAATTATTCAATTCCGATTTCATTTCAAACTCTGACGGTTACTTTCCATTATACATCGAAGGTTCATATATCAGAAACGGTAATGGATACTTCTTCATCAACATTACGCCACTAACCACCTCTGGAACCAAGGCCAAACATGCTGGTACCACCAGTGGACCAGTCGTTAGAGCTGTAAATTCTATCAATGCTGGAGAACGTCCAATCAACAGAGTTCCGTCTGGGAACGCATCAGGCCATTCTTCATCATCTTCTAGCAGCTCCTCCGGAAGTAACGCTAAGGTCATTGTACCAGCTGTTATCGTCCCAATTGTCTGTATCGCTGTTATTGGATTCTTCGTTGTAACATACCTAAGAAGTCAAAAGAAGAAAGCCACTTCATCCGATATGGGTAACGGCGGTGAGATCCAATTATCCCCATCCACTGTTCATAATGACGTCTCATCAATGACCACCACTGAGACAGCCAACCCATTCAAGGAGACATCAAGAACGGTCCTATAATCTCCCCATCACCATCAGTCGTATCGCTTATCCGCACTTTGACTGAATTATCTATCAATAATCTACCCGGCAAGACTATATTGTTTTGAAAGGTCCATGATATAGTTTTCCTATTCCTTCATCCAGAGCCACTTTCTTCTATTTACGATTTTCACCAGTGATCTCCCTTCGCTTTTATTTGTTATCAAAACAAGCGGAGCTGGGATCAACTTTTGTATTTTCAGGCTTCATCCCAGTACATATTTTGTGATTTCAGTTATCCTCTTATTTATGACGCTTCCTTAACTGTAGAAATATTGTGGACTTGACTCCATTATTCTAAGAGGTAGTTTGCGAGACCTGAACAAAAAAAAAAAACTAGGTCGTACCCGGATTCGAACCGGGGTTGTCCGGATCAAAACCGAAAGTGATGACCACTACACTATACAACCTGTATATGACAACTGTTTTTTGGAGATCTTTGTCACCTGCCGCCCATTCCTTTACATATATGGACGATAGACACAGCAAACAATTCATTACTATCCGTTCTGGAGAAGGATATCTTACGGTTGAGGTTTATAGTTTTCCCAGATGCCTGCTCTCCATCTAGAGTTATTTGTCTCATTTGCCCTTTGCTTCAAGCAAATATAGTGAGACGGGCTGAACATCCAACAACCAAGAAAATTAAGTTCCCGCACTGCATATCACCACATCGCAGAACACCATCACATACGAGCCTTCATCACTCAAGACCACGATAAGAAATATGGAATGGTCGCCCATTAACAGCTGCCGTTATGGAAAGGAGCTCCTGGTACCCGGAGGGACTGCTATTAACCCCTGTGTATTCGAGACCGGTATTGCGTCACAATGCTGCTTCCTCTATATCTTTGGACTCTACCAGTTGTTAAGTCTCATAAGGAGGCGTCACTCATTTGGAAGTATACGTATCAATAAAATATCGAGATCTGGGATTGGGAGGCTGGTGACTATGCTTGTGCAAGTGATCGCACTATGGAGGCCGGCGTACCCGTTCTTTCTTGCTAATTCTGTGGGTCTTCTCTTAGTTGGTTTGCCGCTTTCCTTCTTGGACTTATTCAGGAAACCAGTATCCAGTGGATCTTTAATCTTCTACTTTATGACAAATAGTTTGATCACATTGTTTGCCATCATCCAAAACTTGCTCAGTGACTTCAAAGTGGCACAAAACAGCATCACCCTTTATATAATGTTTATCAATGGCTTTCAGCTATTCTGCTCAATGAATTGGTTCTATCAACCTGTACATGAAGTATCTAAGTTCTATATTGAGCAAGGTACTGTACAAGCAAATGTGCTCCAAGACTTGACCTTCACGTGGATGAATAACTTGATTGCTAAAGGTTATCAAAACCGCAAGATCACAGATACAGATATCCCCAATCCTCCCGCACTTCTAGATACTAAAGTTGGGTTTCAGAAATTGAAGAAGCAGTGGGACTCTCAAAAAAGGAAGTCTCTGTTCTTTGCATTGATAAGGGTTTTCGGTACCACTGTACTGGTTGCAGTTTCCTATGAACTGGTGAACGATATTCTCACATTTGCTCAACCCCAACTGTTGCGACTTCTAATTAAGTTCTTCAAGAACGATGAGCCTTTGATACTGGGCCTTCTTATTGCATTCTGCATGTTCTTCACCTCAATCATCCAAACAGCTCTATACAACAAATACTTTATATCAATTTATGAGGCTGGATTAGGAACAAAGTCTTCCTTGATGACTATGGTTTACCATAAGGCATTGGCATTATCTCCTGAATCGAAAAAAACACGCTCTACAGGAGACATTGTCAATATAATGTCTGTTGATGTCACAAGAGTTCAAGATCTAGCAGGGCAGTTTCAAATGCTGATTTCGGCCCCTATTAAGCTTGTCCTTTGTGTTGTGTCATTATACTCTCTCCTTGGGAAAGCGACATTTGCTGGAATCGCCACAATGGTTGTTATGATTCCCCTTAATACCCTGATTTCGAAAAGATTGAAAGGATTGCATAAGACCCAGATGAAATACAAAGACGAAAGGATAAGAACAACGTCTGAACTACTGTCAAACATGAAATCTATAAAGCTTTACGCTATTGAATCTGCGATCCTTAAGAACTTAAACTACATAAGAAATAATTTGGAGCTAAAGAATCTGAAGAAAATTGGGATATTCTCTGCTTTGATGAACTTTTGTTGGTACTGTGTTCCATTCTTGGTATCATGTTCCAGTTTTGCCATCTTTGCCATCTTTTCTAAGGAACCTCTGTCCCCAGAAATAGTGTTCCCAGCCCTCGCCCTTTTCGATATCCTATCTGAACCTATATACGCTATTCCAGCCCTGGTAACATCAATCATTGAGATATCAGTTTCATTTGGAAGGATCACAAAGTTTCTGGAGTGCGAAGAGATTGACTCGCATCTGATTGAACATTTTGATAAACTTCAACAATCTGGAGAAGTTTCTATTGAGGTGAAGAATGCCACTTTCTTATGGAAATCTTTAAAATCAGAGAAGGATGAAGAGTCATCACTTCAGACTCCACCAGTTGCTTTACAACTAGACAGCTTCACCACGAAAAAGGGTACTCTCACTTGTGTGGTTGGAAAAGTAGGATCTGGTAAATCTACATTGCTTGAGTCTATTCTAGGTTACTTGCCTTGCATTGGTACCATCCCGAAATCGCAGCCAAGTCTGAAACTGTATGGCTCAGTTGCTTACTGCTCTCAAGTACCTTGGATCATGAACGCTTCCGTAAAAACAAATATTCTTTTTGGTCACAGATATGACGAGGAGTTTTACCAAAAAACTTTAGAAGCTTGTCAACTATTGCCTGATTTGGAGGTTTTGCCGGATGGTGAGGACACTCAAGTCGGCGAGAAGGGTATCTCTTTGTCAGGAGGTCAAAAGGCTAGGGTAAGTCTAGCCAGGGCAGTCTACTCAAGAGCAGATATTTACTTGCTGGATGATGTGTTGAGTGCTGTTGATGCTCATGTGGGTAAAAATATCATTAAAGAAGTCATTGTGGGCCTGCTCGCATCCAAAACAGTCGTTCTTGCTACTAATTCAATTAGCGTCCTAAACTATGCTCATCAGGTTTTCCTGCTGGAAGATGGAAGAGTTGTTGAAACAGGAGGGGTTTCCACACATCTGTTTAAAGATAACTCTAACTCAAAACTATCATCTTTGGTCAAAGAATTTGGCTTGTCAAAGGAGAATAATGATGGCTTTATGACTAAGACTCAAGAAAGAAGGCCTAGTTTAGACACTATCAGAAGGGCTAGTGTTGCAACTTTTAAAAAATTAACCCTTGAAGACAAAGCCAAAAGAACATCCCAAGAAGAAGAAAAGGCCGTTGTTGGTAAAGTCTCTTTCAAAGTTTACAAAGAGTATGCCCAGGCCTGTTCTCTTCCGGGTGTGGTGGGCTTTCTATCTCTTATGATGCTAACTACAGCATTTTCAATTAGTGCTAACTACTGGCTTAAGCAATGGTCTGAGAGTAATGCAGAGAATAGATCAAACATGAATGTGTATTGGTACATCGCTATCTACGCATTTTTTGGGATTGGATCTGGAATTTTCTCTCTGTTACGTACTGTTGTTATGTGGGTATTCTGTGCTATCAGAGGCTCCAAAAGACTCCATGACAAAATGGCACATTCAGTAGTTAGGTCTCCCATGTCCTTCTTTGAGACGACACCAATTGGCAGGATTATCAATAGATTTTCAAGTGATATGAATAAAGTTGATGAAACATTGCCTAGAGTCTTTGCAGGGTTCTTCGCGTCTTTGATCAAAACAGTCTTCACCCTATGCTTCATCGGCTACAACATGCCGACTTTCGGGATTGTTGTAGTCTGTTTGAGTGTCCTGTACATATATTATCAAAGATACTATATACCCACCTCGAGGGACCTGAAAAGAATCGTGAACATCTCCCGATCTCCGATCTACTCTCATCTGCAAGAGAGTTTAAGCGGTGTTGGGACTATAAGAGCATACAAACAGGAGGAGAGATTTCATTTCCTACACTACAGTAATCTGGATTTCAATTTAAAGGCATTGTACTTGACCAGATCAATCAACAGATGGCTATCTGTTCGGCTCCAGTTTCTAGGTTCTGTCATTGTTCTATCAGCCGCTCTTCTGGCGATTTTCAACAATCTCAGCCCAGGTCTTGCAGGTCTGATTATAAGTTATTCTCTAAATGTGACTTCCTCGCTCAACTGGATTGTTCGTATGACGGTGGAGGTGGAGTTAAACTCTACTTCAGTTGAGCGGATCCTGGAGTATTGCCTCTTGAAGCCTGAGGCAGAGGAAATCACAGATATCCGTCCTCCTGAAGGATGGCCAAAAGAGGGCCGTGTTGTATTGAAGAACTATAGCTCTAGGTACAAAGAGAATCTAGATCTCGTTCTTAACAATGTCAATCTTGACATTCAACCTCACGAGAAAATTGGCATAGTAGGTAGAACAGGCGCTGGAAAGTCCACACTAACACTTGCTCTTTTCAGACTAATTGAGCCGGCTGAAGGTACTGTGGATATTGATGGTATCGATACCTCAATATTAGGTCTACATGATTTACGAAGTCGTCTTGCAATCATTCCACAGGATTCACAAGCATTTGAAGGCACCATCCGGCAGAATCTTGACCCATTGGAGCTGCATTCAGATGAAGAGTTGTGGAAGTCGTTGGAATTATCGCATCTGAAGGATTACGTAGTTGGGATGGGTGACGGCTTAAACTCAAAACTGAGTGAAGGTGGATCAAATTTATCCGTAGGACAGAGGCAGCTGCTATGTCTTTCCAGAGCATTATTGAACCCCTCAAAGGTCTTGGTTTTGGATGAGGCTACTGCGTCAGTTGATGTTGAAACTGATCGCGTTATACAGGAAACAATCCGGAGCGAGTTTAAGGATAGAACCATCCTCACGATTGCTCACAGGATCGATACTGTCATGGACTCTGATAGAGTGGTTGTGTTGGAGAAAGGACAAGTGAGAGAGTTTGATTCTCCTGCAAACCTCTTGAAAAATAAAGATGGTTTATTTTATCATCTATGCGCACAAGGTGGGTATATAGCTACCTAAATTTACTCTGTAATATACGAAAATGTTATACAGAGCACTAAGGCCTTTCTACACAGGGATCTGATGATCATTTTTTCCGATGCTGCGTATATCTTTTTTTCATTCGTGCAAAGATGAGGGTAGAGGTGAGGGTTCCCGTTCCAGGCTCCAAGTTCCAGGCTCAGCTATATGTCATCAAAGACGCCGAGAGATGCCCAAACTACATGTGTACGAAGTAGCCGATTCTTTGTAACTTCAAGGCCTGTAAAAAGAGATAATACCCACATAGGATACATCAGCAATGCAGAAGCCTATGAGCGGAAGTACTTGCGAAAGTACCCAAACAGTGCCCTGTTCAACCACCAATCAATCGCAGCATTTCAGTCTAATGCCCATTACGATTACTCGAAGCCATTCTTTGCAAGCGATGTGACATTTAAAGTGCGTGAGGGCCCGTTGTCAGCATGTGTGCGGCGCGAGGTTACATATATACTTTGTCCCTTCTGCCCCGCATTCGACAACCAACACATGGATAGCGAGAGTATGGGTCAATCTGAAAGAATGAGGATACAGATAAGCAGTACACAGGTGATATTATTAGAGTCTGAAGAGCCTCTGTTTTATAGATATGAGAGTGGTGAGTACGCTAAACATTTGCGGGGTGATCATGGGGTGACGTTCAACTCTGTTTATGAAGATAAAGATGAAGGCAATGGGAGAAGGTGCTCTCGCGAGGCTGCGACTAAGGGAGTATTTTCCCATGACCGAGTAGCCAACACTATGAATCATAAAGTTGGGAAGAATTTGGATTACGGCAAAGAGCTTAAGCAAAAAGTACTGCATGACAGACTAGTGAAAGAGCTAGAAAGATTGATAATTAGAGAAGAATGATACAAGAATGATACAAGGGGGTAATTGGAGGAGAATGGGAAAGCAATGCGATCAACGCTTGGTGTGTATATTTGAGAAGAGGCTATCATCACAGTTTGGAAAAATCTGTACCAGAAACCACGCTGTACGTGTACTTTCCCAGTAGTGGGAACATTCCTCCTGTGGCCTTTGCTTGTGCACTGCTCGCCACACCTTGCACAACTCTCTGTGCAATTCCCTGACAAATAACACCCACTCTGTACAGGCCGAATACCACTCCCACTTTCCAGATCACCTTTGGATCCCATTCTGGGTTCTGAATTCTTCCGTACAGAGATAAAACTTCATCAACCAAAGCCGGGTCTTCCTTTATTGGAAACTTGGAAAATAGCAAATTCAGCTCAGAAGTCATTACGAAGGGCTGAAGGACATTGGATAAATCAAACAAAGGATGCCCATTAGTACATAACTCCCAATCCAGGACAGCGATGACTTTTGGCTCAGTTGGATGGAATACTAAGTTGTCGATTTTGAAATCACCGTGGATCAAGGTAGGAACTTTGGGGTCCTTTGGTGCATTTTTCAGCAACCAATCAGATGTTCTTTCAAAGTATGGAATAGGTTCAACATCCTTCGACTGTAGCTTTTGAATCTTTGACAATGATTTTATCTGTCTATCAAAATAAGAAGGTGTGTTCTTTGTTGCCACTTCTGGCTTCTTGAAGAATCTAGTAGGCAGTTGATCAAACAACTCACTCGATGGAGTAGAATGAATTGCCGCAGCTGTCTTTACAACGGAATGCCAAATTGCAGACCTCTCATCGGCAGATTTGACCACTGACAACGATGGGTCATGGAATATTCTCCCCTTTACGAACTCCATGACGTAAAACACCGCACCCAAGTACGATTCGTCCTCGCATAACAGGTAAACTTCGGCGATTGGAACCTTGTTCTCTGGGAGTCGAGTGCTATTGATCTTCTGGATAGAAGCAAGCATGTAAAACTCTCTCTCTATTGCGTGTGCAGTTTTGGAGATCAGGTTTTTATTAGCTGTAGGCTTCTTTCTAAGAACAGCTTTTTTACCCCTAGCATCTGTCAGTAAGAAAGTTGGGTTAGACTGGCCAAATTTGAACTGGGAGACAGTTATGGGTGCTGTGAGTGGAGACCATTCAGATTGCGGTCCACTTTCCACACCATTAGGGCGATGTGTCTGGGAGAAAAATCTGTTCAAATTCTCGACATTGAACTCAGATCTTATGTCGTTGCATCCCTGGTTGTTAGTACATGTATTGCCAGCTACCAAAGTGTTGAAATCCAGGGAGATGGTGATACTCACCTTATTGGTCCAATGTCCTGTTCTGAATCAACTACAGGTTCCACCATAATAGCAACTGTTTCTTTCCTTCACGCTGTACGTCAAGAAACACCAATTGAAGCTAACTTAACCCTATGGGAAGGCATGCAAGCGAGAAATGGCCTTTTTAAATATACAAATATTGCGTTGGGGCTTTCCTCCTCGGTGCTTGGAATTGGTATATATTCTCTTCGGTAAAAAAAAGTGGTTGGGGTCTTCTCCACCACAGTTATACCGAAGTTAACGATGAACCAGGCGGAGCGACACAACTTTGATACCAAGGAGAAGAAATATTACAGCAGCGCAAGATTTTCTCTCCTCTGTGAGTACGGCCTCGCAGGGTATCTAGCATCGAAAGGAGCTGGTATGGATACAAACATGCTACCGAGCAGTGATTACTGACAGCCACTGGCTGATGTAAGCAATATCAATCCCATTTCTTCCCCACACATTCGCTACGAATTGTGTCACATCCACATAGAGTATATACAAGATACAAGAATCTATTATTCTAACACAAAGTTCCTTATCTTCATGGATAGCCGTGATGTACCGTTATTTACCTTGACGGAGTCGTACTTGAAGACCAGGTCACTTCCATTACCGATTTGTAACACAGAAAGCTCTTCATTCAGTGCGTCTATATCGTCATTGGACAGCTTCCCTCCTGTGATTGAATCAGCTGTCTCAGCGAATGAGACGTGCAAATTATCGGGGGAGATGAGCTCATCTCCGGCACTCTTCTCCTGTGTCGCCGTTTCCAAAGACTCCCTCACTAGCCTCTGTATCTTGGAAACCTCAATCTGCGACTCTTTAGAAAGGACCATGGACGCGAAGAGTCTAGTCTCGTCAACGTTCCAGTAAAGCCTTACACTACTGAAGCTGATAGTGTTGCTCTCATCTCTGAACCCATCGTAGTTGGCCAGTCGAGTTCGCAAGCCGTCATTAAATATCAGTTTCTGATCCTTGGTGAGAAAAATGTTACTAGTCAAGGACACATGCAATTGGTGATATACTCCCCCTTTCGTTGCAAAGAGCTCCGTAAATGGTGGGATCTTGCTGAACTTGGGAGACATCTTCCGAAGCATCTCGAGGTCTTTGAACACATTGTTCAGTATAGAGCGTTGGAAATGATTGGGCAGGAACTCTATGGACGAGTAACTGTTGAACAGGCCTGCAGCCTGTGTCAAGCTTCTGCGCAAGGGATCCTTCATGAATGCAGATGGCAGGGAGGGAGCTGTGTGGAACTTGTCCAGAATCTCCGCAGGTATCGAGGGCAGGACAGCGAGTTCCTGTTCTCTCTCCTGTTCCTGTTCCTGTCCCTGTTCTGGTGCTGTTGCGCCGTGCCAGTGCCGCTCTTCTTCCGCAACACTGCTGTTTAGACTACTAGTACTACAGTTACTGCTACCACTGCTGCTCTGGTAATCACCGATAATGCTCATGCCATCACCAGTTGAGTGGATCGCGCCGCTCAGTTGTGGTAGATAGCGACCGACTCGTCTTTCACCATGAAAAAATTCACCCTCGGTTCTGGTAGACATTTCCGGCCTGGGCCTAGTCCAGTAAGTCTTAGAAATACAATCGCCACCAGCCGTTGCTTCTCGTTTTTTCCGGAGCCGGAGCCAAATCTAACTGACAAAGAAGCGCGGGGGAAACCCGCCCATAGCCGTCCCTGTCTCCTGTGCAACTAACGGAGCGTCTATTGATCTGTCTCCAGTCGGTGCTCCAGTCCACTCGCATAGCAAAACGCTCAAAAGTTCACATATGCTGCAATGCTGTTTTGGCCGCTGCTCTCCCATCCCGCAGAAACAGTGAGTCTCGCTCCGCCCTCTGCTGAAGGCAACCAGAGAACCAGCAGTAGCCCACCGACATGACAGCCAGTAACTTAAACAAAACCGACTCGGCTCCAACCCTCGGAACTCTCGCGCCTATGTAGGTCGGTATCCCGACCTGTTCGGCTGTGATTGTCGTGGTTGGTTGAGCTGGGCTGGGGGCCAGAAGAAAAAAAGTTGGATTTTATAAAATCACCAAAAAGCAAAAAGGACAAGACACAAGTGTTAGTATATAATACCTTTCGTGTAAAAGTATTATCATACACATACATACAAAGTCACGGGGAAACCTACTCGAAATAAACCCATTTGTATATATATTCATTTATATATAAACTCAGTTTATTGGATACACACTCAACAAGATGCTTGCTTCAAGAAATTTGAGAACAGCTCTGTCTAAGAGAAGTCCACAGCTTCGTGCTTTCAGCACAACCAGATCAGCCTCCCTGATCTCCAGAGGTGTGAGTGCAGCAAAGCTTCAAGCCTCAGGCAGAGCAGGATACGCAGTCAACAATGTTCAACTTCCAACATTGGCGAGATTTGCGCGCTACAACTCCACGGTCAAGGTTCCTGATATGGCGGAATCGTTAACCGAGGGTACTCTGAAGGAATTCACCGTCGCCATTGGTGACTATGTTGAACTAGATCAAACTATTGCCACCATTGAGACTGACAAGATCGATGTTGAAGTCAATGCTCCATTTTCAGGTACTATCACTGAATTCTTGGCTGAGCCTGAAGACACTGTCGAGGTGGGTCAAGACTTGCTTAAAATCAAGGAAGGCGATGCTCCAGAGGGCGGTGCCGCTCCATCAAAGGCAAAGGATGAACCTGTGAAAGAATCACAGGAGTCTCCTGCTCCGGCCGCTGCTGCTCCGGCTCCGGCTGCATCTCCTGCTCCGGCTGCTCCAGCTGCTCCAAAGAAAGAGGCTGCTCCAAAGAAAGAAGCCTCTCCAGAAGTAAAATCTGCGTCTCCAATGGCCAGAACTGAGACTCGTGTCAAGATGAACAGAATGAGACAAAGAATAGCTGAGAGATTGAAAGAATCCCAAAACACCGCTGCATCTTTGACTACATTCAACGAAGTTGATATGTCCTCCGTTCTAGAATTGAGAAAGCTATACAAGGATGAGATCATCAAGAAGAAGGACATCAAGTTTGGTTTCATGGGTCTATTTGCTAAGGCATGTACCTTGGCTATGAAGGAAATCCCAGCTGTCAATGGTGCCATCGAAGGTGACCAGCTTGTCTACAGAGACTACGTCGATATCTCTGTTGCTGTTGCCACTCCAAAGGGTTTGGTCACACCAGTTGTTAGAAACTCCGAGTCACTCTCTGTTTTGGAAATAGAACAAGAAATTGCAAATTTGGGTAAGAAAGCCCGTGATGGTAAATTGACTTTAGAAGACATGGCCGGTGGTACTTTCACAATCTCCAACGGTGGTGTTTTCGGTTCCTTGTACGGTACCCCAATCATTAATATGCCACAGACTGCTGTCTTGGGTTTGCATGGTACCAAAGAAAGAGCTGTTGTCGTCAATGGTCAAGTCGTCTCCAGACCAATGATGTACTTAGCTTTGACTTATGATCACAGAATGTTGGATGGTAGAGAAGCTGTTACTTTCTTGAAAACCGTGAAGGAATTGATTGAGGACCCAAGAAAAATGTTGTTGGCTTAATTACATTGAAGACATAATATAATGTGTAGAAGGGAACCAACCACTCTCCTTATACTTCCATTCTTTTTACCTTGACTTTATTTATATTGCTTGTCTATTTACCCACCCACCCACTGAAGAAGGTACTACATTCCCATTTACTCCCTAGAATATGTTTTTATGCATTGATTATGAACAGAGCCTATAATAACACACTTCCTCATCAAGGTTTTATTTTTGTTATTAGTTATCCATCCAAGTTATTTATTTTTGTGTGACAAGGTCTATGCTGTAGTGCTAATACATCCTAGCTATCCGTATCATATCCCCGATGCCTGATTGTTCAGACAGTGAAATATTGGGCATCCAAATATTTGATATTCTCTCTTTCATCTTCAGCGATTGTATCTTTAGAGATAATGCCTAATTGGATCAAATCACCAAAAAATATCTCGATCTTCTCTTTGGCATACAATAGATATTCAAAATTATCATTGTCAGCGCTCAGTTCTACGTCCTCCTCTTCTCCATCGTCATCGCCATCGTCGTTTTCCACGACTTTATAAGTATCACCATGGAGACCGGTTTCAATAATCTCCTCGCTTTCACCTCCATCTTTAGGTCCATTCTGTAAAATCGCCCATAGAGACCAGTACAAGGACACAGCAGGTCTCCAATCCAACACCTCATTATAGATCTTTTTTGATTGAGCTGCTAGAATTTGTAGGTTTTCTGGGTTTGCCTTAGTGATATCCACAAATTCGGGATTCTTGAACAGAATGTATGAGTAATTAAAATTCAGCTGCTCATCTATCGAGGGATAATCCTTGGTATCAATGGCGTAAGATTCAGTTGGGTGGTGATAATTGTGCATCCACTCACAGAAATGGTTGGAAATGTCATATGCTGGAAAATTCGGACCGGAGTACTCGAAATCAATCACTACCAAGTTTTGATCTTCCTTCTTTTCGTGAGGTGTGGGGTTCAGTTGTTCTGGGAGATTATCAAGCGATAAGTTAGAAAGATTAGTAACTATGGATGACTGCTGTGAGACAGCAGTTGATGGTTGCTCTCCAGCATTTTGTACTGATAATGATGGCGGTTGTAACTTTGTTATCGGAGAAGTGGCGAATAGTAGATTCCCATATTGTGTATCATTATGACAGAAGACTAAATCTTTATAGGTTTCTGGTCCAAATTTTGCCTCAATCCAGGAAATATACATTGCAGCGCACTCCTTGAATTGTTGGAACTTCATCTTGAATAGTACAGTTTCATTCACAGATTTGTATTCAAAATTGCCCTTGGAAATCCAGTCATCGATTATTTTCATCCATTCTCGGATAGATCTGAGGACAATAGGCCCTAAATCCTTCTCTCTGGAAGAAATATGGACCCCTTCGTGGAGTTCCTTCATTCTTCTTGCAATTCTTGCGGATGTCTTGAGGTTCATAATATCTACTTTGGTCAACGTCAACGCATTATCCAAAAACTGCTCTAGTCTTCCATTTTTGAAGATACCCAAGAGCTTAGGCCCAATGTTATTTCTCGACAGCTTCATCAATATCTTGAGCTCATACGTTCTATCAATGACTGTGTCTGCATTCACTCCATAAATTCTTAGAAGCAACGGAGGAAAAAGGGTTCCGTGTAGATTATGGTTCTTCAGTAATACAACAGACGGTGCATCAATTCTATATACTGCATTGGTCAAGGCCCCGCTTATCCTTCTGATCTGGATTTCAGTAGCAAGAATGGAAGGGAGTCTATGCCATTTAGAGATCCGCAGAGCTTTAATCACGTTGAGGAGCTCAGCCTTGAAATACTCCTGAGGCAATGTGTGGTCAAGTCCGGCGTTTATAGTAGCGACTTCCTCTACTGTGCTCCCTTGCTCATCTGACCCTGCACCACCGCCATGGAACTGCGGGTGGGACGAAAAATGATATGGAGAGAGTTTCAGATGGCTGCTCTGTTCAAAGGAATCTTTTCTGCCCGACGCAGAAAGGGAGTTCTGGGATGAAGGGTTCCTAGTCAGCGAAGGTCTGCGGTTGTGTGAGTGGGAGTGGGATCTCTGTCTCGAATGCGAGCGGGACCGCGGGCACCCCGAGCTGCTGTTGGAGAACTGTCTTCGCTCAGACGCTCTCATGCTGGAATTGCTCATACTGCTGGTGGTACTGGCAGCACTTCTCTTACTTGCACCTGGCGTAACAAGGGTATACGGTAGTGCTAGCTTGTATAATCAACCGGTTGACGAGCAGCACCCCAGTGTAGCGACTATATCACCGTTACTGCCAATGCACTCTGCTGCTGCCACTCGCAATTTTTTCCCTTGTGATTAATTTGCCCAGGGAGTAAGAAGGTGAGTGATCTTTTCGCGAGTAGTCAACAACATCATTTGACATGTGATAACATAATGCCTAGCCAGTTGAATTATTTCCAGTTGGTGGCCAATGGCCATGAGCCGTAGGGCTTGTGCAACGCCCGATCTGAACGTGCTGCTGTACTGTGTAATTGCAGGTGCAGGTGCAAATGGGAAGAAGATAAATCAGAGCAGTTCATTCTGCCAGTGCTCAGATCTGCCGACGTTCCGTGCACCCATATGTGGTTTTTCTCACTTGCGATAAGAGACCTCAACTGGTGGAACAAATGTAAAATACGTACTCACCCTCTCACACTCTCACACACGCGCACACGTGTGATTGAATCAAGGAATCAGCGTTAAGGGGATACCGTAGTTTGGCTAGATGCTGTTTGTGCTGGCTAGTGTCTCTCTCGTTGTGGCGGGACTTACGTTTCTTTGGTTGCCACTCGTCATCAAGGGCCTCCATATTCCCATGAACTCGCCCAAAGCGATCCCGCTGGTCGGTGTCCTTAATTTTCGTTACAAGCTACAGTCACTTCTTTTTGGTACGAAGCAGTACACGGGGAGAATATCCAAGATCTACGTGCACCCGATCAAAAGCGTGTCGTTCCTGGCAGTTGACTCATGGGAGGTGGATCAATTCGGGCTGAAATTCGACCGCCAGTATATGATTGCGTACTGGGATGAAAAGAAAGGATGTTACCGGCCGATAACCCTCAGAAATTGTAAGAGGTTCCCGCTGGTTAAGATCTCTGTGAACTTGGAAGAGAACTGGTTTGAATTCAGATACCCTTTCGATGGAGAAGAGCAGAGTTTCAGGTTGCCCTGTGAAGTCTCACACGACTTTATCAAGAGAAACTGTGTCAAGGACTCCCCGCATTCTGGGAAAGCAGTGGTTTGGAATCTACCAATGGATACCCATAATATTGGCAGAGCACTCCCAAAGAGCTTCCTGAAGGCTATGGAAATAGACCATCAGTATAGTGGTTTGACCTTGCTGTTCACCAGGACTCCTAAGAAAGTTATCACCTACCATCCTACGGATATGAAGGATCAGAGAGAGACTCAGTTTCAGGACTACTTCCCCATTCATGTCATTTCCCAGGATGCGCTTGATGATCTCAACAGGCGCCTCAAGCAAACTGGATTTGACAGAGAGATAAGACCAGAGCAATTTCGCCCCAATTTTCTTGTTGAACAAATCCCTCCATCCATCAACCTTGATGAATGGTACAAGATTACGCTTCAGTGCAAATCTAAAGTATCAGATGAAACCAGAGTGTACAGGTTCAAATCTGCAAACAGGTGTGAAAGATGCACTATTCCCAACAACAATCTCGATCTGGGGGTGTACGATGAGACAAACAGAGTAACTAAAGAACTCTCAAAATATAGGTGTATAGACCCTGCATCTAAGGGTAACTTCTTTGGTCATTATTTGATACACTATGAATATGGTTACACTATTCATGTTGGGGATGAGCTTTACCTTCATCAAAGGAAGATCAACACTTTTCAGCCCATAGCATAAATTGAATGTATACCCTTAAAAGAAATGTATAATTACTGAATCACTCAAAAATGCTAATATATACTCAAATACACTCCTGGTAGACACAGCTAGATAAATTGATAAAGTATCTTAGATTCTTGACCTCCTTGCTCTCATCACCTTCATCGAATCTTGCGAACCCCAACGGACCTCGGTCACAATCAGAACATACTACTAATCTTTCTATTTGATGGCTAGTATCAAATTCTTTCGAGACCCCAATGTTGTCAAAGTCCCAAACGTCATCAATCTTCAAAAACTGATTATGATTACCAGCATG
This sequence comes from Barnettozyma sp. UFMG-CM-Y5996, assembly GCA_030580455.1. Lineage (NCBI taxonomy): Eukaryota > Fungi > Ascomycota > Saccharomycetes > Phaffomycetales > Phaffomycetaceae > Barnettozyma > Barnettozyma sp. UFMG-CM-Y5996. The sequence goes on from JAKTSX010000006.1 coordinate 123,090, forward strand.
CACTTTTCCCTCATTCTCTTCTACCAACACCCCCACTGATGGTTTGATGAACTCAAGTTCAATATCATCGACCTCTAACACCTTGTGCTTCTGTGATGGCTGGATTATCCGCGCGTTGCATTTAGAGTAGGGACATCTCAGTATATAATTCTCTGGGTTGCTGAGAATCTTGGTGGGATCGTAGACAGTTACGTTAAAGTTGGAAGTCATCTAAAGCTTATATTGACATCATGTATCATTCAATATGGTATATACTCGAATTTTTTTTTTTTCGTATTTCCTCTTCTTTTAGCTACAGATGGAAGTTCTAAGTCTAGTTTCATTTCAAAACTATACAAATCTATCCTATATATCCTATTAGTTTCTACTTTCTCATCCTTGGTTCGAAGGTGGCTGTTGAGTAGACCTTAGACTCTCGTTTTGTTGTATGTGCTCTTGCTGTAAGAGGTTGAGTCTACCTATATCAAGAGGGAAGTTTAGCTCAAGGGATCTCAAAGGGGGCAGTTCGTCGGTAGTAGCATTGGATGAGCCCAAGTTTCTCGCGCTCAACTTTGGAGAGACAGCTGGAGTTTGGAGAGGTGTAGCCTCAGGAGATTTACCTAATATGTTGAATTTAGCTGTAGTGTTCCCTGTGCTCGCAGGAGCTTGAGATATTGAAGTCATTCCCAATGATGAATTGAAAACTGAGTGCAAATTTGTGAATGAATTTGAATTAGATCCCGGGGAATTTGGTAGCAATGATGGGGAGTTTGGTCTAGACCTTTTGAAGCGGTCATGGTTGTAATGATAATCGTTTTCCAGATTATCATTTAAAGATGAGAGTGAAACGTTGGACTTTGACTTCCCTAAAGGGAGTCCTGATCGAGTAGATGATGTCGATGGGGAAGCCATTCTCAGCGGAGTCATTCTCTGAAATGATGATAAAGAATTAAATGAGTAAGGGTGGTTCATGTGTGCATGTGGGCTGTCTAATGTTGGGGATGTGGCAGAAGACAAAGACTTGATTAATGGAGGTGGGTATGGTCGGAAAGACACATGCTTTTGGCTGCTTGCATTTGTGTTATTTTGCTGTTGTTGCATTTGCGATGAAGTCGATGAAAGTGAGGATGAAGATGACAGACCTGGAATTTGTGGAGAATCATTAGGATTGAAGTAAGATGTAAGAGAAGGCAATGATTTTACCTGTTGTAGATTTTGTTCCTTCTCGAGCTCTAGGGCAGCAGCTCTTGCCAAAATATTGATGTCAAAAACTGAGTTTGAAAGGTTCTTCTGCTGTTCAAGGTCTGGTTTGGTTTGGTTTGCTCTTTGCTGCGAGGTGGGTACTTGAGCTGTTAAAAGGGATGATGCTGAGGATACGGATGGTGTGTTATTGTTGTTACTGGGATCCTCTTCTTTTGAAATATTATCTGTGGAATTTGATAGACCGTCTGGTCTTTCATTCTTTATGGTTGCAGTTGTGGACGTGTTGCCACTGGACAGGCCTGGTTCACTGGAATTTGAGGAGACTGGAGAGTTTGATTCGCCATTCTCTACTCTCCGTGGTTGTTGTTGCTGCTGCTGTTGCTGCTTGGCCTTTGGGGTATTATTAGCGCGTCTTCTAGAATTAGGATTGTTGTGAATGCGCAGGTGTCGAGTAAGTTCGTCGCTTCGGGAAAACTTCTTGAAACATCCAGGGAAAGTACAAGAGTGCGGTTTCTCTCCGGTGTGTGTTCTTATGTGTCGTGTTTGATGCTCTAATCTGTGGAACGCCTTCTCACAAAGTGGACATTTGTAAGGGCGAGGCAAGTCTTGTTTCTCCCCTTTAGCGCCGGTAGCTTTCCTGGCTTTAGCGGAGCCAGCCTGTTTTGCCGCATTACTACTGCTCTCGTCGCTCGTTACAATCGCTGGTGACTCATTTGCAGTAATCGCTTCCATCTTCTTTTTTTGCAGCCGAAGTATTCCACAGTTCGATGTGGTGGGGAAACAAACCTGTAAGATAAAGAGGGAACTCAGGGGTCACAGCTAAGAATACAGCTACTCAGATTGGTCAGTGGCCCGAGATTTCTTCTCACGTACAGTAATAGGGTGTGGGTAATCAGGCACGAGCGAGTTGGACGTTGTTACTAGCCTCTGTACGGGAGATACTGGCGCTTTGAACGGTTCTAATTGAAAGTTTCGCAGTAATTATGTTGGTTTTCCTTCCCTTTTTTCAATTTTTTTTTTAATTTTCCTTTGTAATTCTGGGGCATCTAAACAGAATGGAAAGGAGTCTCTCAAAAAAGAAAAATTCATTTCTTTTTCAGCCCTTTTTTGTGTTCGTTTTTGTTTTTGTTTTGTGATAAATTTTATATGGACTAGACCCACTGGACTAGACCCACTGGACTAAAAATTTCTGATAACATAACAGCCATCATATGAAAGGTGTGGCGTGAAGGCCGGCGAGCGAGCGGGCGATGCGAGTGCGGAAACTTAACTGAGAAACGACTAGACTGCAGAAACAGAAAATTGGATGTGGAGTCCCGTGTGCTTGGCTCATCTATGGTAGGCGGTGCATGTGGGGAGCCTTGTGCTATTGGACCAAAGCGGGAGCACATTCTCCTGTAACAAACTGCCTGGTACTACTGTCCAGCAGAACTCCATTCATTGCACATATTTGCTCTGGGTGCACCGCTGTGTTTGTCCCGCCCACGCTGGCCATTGCATGGGGATAGGCATGGGGCTTGTCCCCCACATTTGCTGTTTCCCCCTCAAATAATAAATAATATGTAGGACTCACGGACGGAATTTTCAGGGATTCAAAGTAACAAGCGTCATCGTTCGTTTCGGTTTTTGGATAACAAAGTGTATGTACGAATGTTTTCTCCGGTAAACATATTTCGGAAAAACTACAAAAATCGCGACCACGGTTTGGATCGCGCATTGCTTTCCTACCTACCCTATCACATGTATTCTATCACATGTATTCTCATGTTAATCGACCACTAGGAGTCACGATCTGCTGAGTTTAGGTGTTCAGGAATGCACAATGATCGCAGCCAGTTCTCTGCTTTCATCTTGTTGCTAAAAGGAGGGGCAGTTGCTAGCACAGTCTGTATGGTCTAGTATGGTCTAGTCTGGTCTAGTCTAATGTGTAAGAGACTAGTCTCCAAATTGATATGGTTCACATGGCTTTGAACTTAACGCATCTATCATTATATTTGCATAAATGATGCGTCTGTGGTGCATGCAATCAGCAGCGTACTTCTAGGGCTAATCTTTGTGTGATAGGACTGACCAGCTGTGATTGAAACCTAATATCTACGAGCTGGAAGGCGGCAATTAGAATAGCAAAATACGTGTATTTAAACCCAGAGAATTCTTAAGAATCGAAAGCTGTATTTTGTTTGTCCATCTGTTTCACTGTATCCAACAAGGGCGGCTAAGTAGTAGCAAACATGTGGTGGTCCAACTTGATCTTTTATTTGTTTCTATTGATAACTGCACATGGTCAAGCGCCTGATTTCAACCCAAGGCCTAATCCTAATTTTGGTGGCGCAATCATCACAACAGAAGAGAATTTGCAAGGAACACTTGTGACTGATACCAGGGTTGTGCAACCGCCACCAACAAATCCGCCTGTTGTAGAACCTAGTGCACAACCACAACCACAACCACAACCACAACCACAACCACAACCTCAACCACAACCTCAACCTCAACCTCAACCTCAACCTCAACCTCAACCTCAACCTCAACCTCCATCACCTACTGCTCCTCCTCCTTACACCGGTAACCCTGCTGCTCTTTCTACAATTTGGGCTACAACAACTATTCCGGAAATTAGAACCTCCACTATTACTTATACTGTTACCGAACAGTTTCCTGTTACCGTGACATCTACCGAAACCAAGGTTAGGGAAATCCCTTTGACTACGAAAACCCTATTTGGAACATCCTACTCTGTTTCAACAACCACTAGATCCATCCCAGGAATCACAACTACTACTACCTTAAGAGCGGGTGCCACTGATTGGTCACAAATTATTCAAAGCAGTACATTAATCTTACCTATCCCAAGCTACTCTTTGAGAACGGAGACTCATAATATCACTAAATCTAGTATTATTCAGACTCATTCCGAAAAAGTTCACACAGAATACATTCCTACCACATTTACCTCGTTGAACCGGACATCTACCACGTACATTCCTGTCAATGTCACATCATCATTTACCTACGAAACTGAACTTGAAGTAATCGAGCCAAGTTATGAGTGTCACACTGTTTTAGAAACACAATACACTACATTAACTTTGTCCGATAATTTATGGGTTGGTCACTCCACAAATCTTGACCTTGAGGCTACCCTTATCCAACCTCCCGTTCAGGAAATTGAGACTCCAAGATACGCATATATATCTCCTACAACCACACAGACTATTTTCTCAACAGTTACAGACTATATTCTGAGAGAAACAGTGTATATTACTGAGAAAGAAACTATCATTGAAAAAGTGGATACATACACTGGAGAGGCTGTTGTTGCTTATCCAATTGCTACTGTTACTCTAACTCAAACAGTAACAACAATACCTACCCAATACCCAACGGTTACAACTACTATGAGACCAACTGTTACATCCACGGTCACAAGAGTTTCTACTGTCTCGCCCCCTGCAGTACCATCGCAAAACTGTGCTCCTGAGTCGCAAGAGGCACAAGCTTTTCTGGCAGTTACCATGAGCTCTAATGGAGCAGGTGCTGATAGAGAAGAGGTCAATTGGCCTATGGTGGCTGCAGGAATTGGTGTACTGTTCCTAGTATAGTTAAAGTATCTTCATTGCTCAGTCGCTTTTAAACAAACTCACACAATAACTCTACTCTTTTGCATTCAATGTATGTACTTCCAATATATAAAGTTTATATCTAGCACTATTGGTAGGTAACTGTAGATATTTTCCTCTTTGACGTCTGCTCTTCAAGTGTAGGCAGGAGAATCGCTCGGGTGTACTTCAAACAATACAAGTTACCACCATCGGTAGGGAAACAACCTTCAGGCTCTCTGAGCTGGTCTTCTGGTCGATTTCTATTCTCCATGTCATTATTTGTGATCATTTCCAGCTCTGTGCTGGTATTCAACAGTAAGTTATGGGACAGCTGTGTCTGAACTCTGATTACTCTTCTTGGCTTTCCCCAGACTTCATCATCTTCTTGATAGATATTTGAGACTGTATTTTCGTGGGATATCCTGTCACAGCCTTGTTTGTTTGAAAACTCTATTTCAGCTGATGTTGATACAATTGCATATAGCTTGTTGCTTTTGCCCGGTAGATCGTGGTTGTTCCTGATACTGCTGAGCTCGCCCTTTCTCGATACTCTTGAACTTCTAGCGATCATTTGTACGGCGGATGTCACCACAAGTCCGCCGGAAATAAAAAATAATACTGTTCCGACAAGATTGATTCCAATATTAGCCTTTTTCATCTGACAATCTTGTGACAGTAGAATCAATAGCTCTTGTTTATTCTTCTCATATGTACCATTGGAGGAGGTAACACTCAAGTGATTATTGAACAAGGTCAAATTGTGTAAAATATTGTACAGGTCATTCTTTTGTGTGTGGTTTGTGGGTTCGGTGTTAGTCACTAGAAGCTCAGTAATATTAAAAGTGCTCAGTTCTTCCAATCCAACCAGGGTTGTGTCTTCAGTCACATTGTATTGATACATTAACTTATCTACGGATGTACAATCCCATGATCCATACATTGAGGTTTGGTAGGTGAAACTTCCTAGCCACAGGACCACCTCAGACAGTTCAATTGTGGGTACTCCAAGAGCGAAAAGCCTCTCCCCTAGTCCTTGAATACTGGTTTTAACACCATAAACAGCACGAGGATTGGATATCAGACCCTGATTACCCAATGTCAACAGTATTGGTCCTAACCCTCCCAGGAATAGATGAGAAGCTGCTGTCAATGAGGAGGTCACCAGAGATATAACTTGAGGCTTATTGGTATCGGAGAATATCCCCACCTCTTCGCCGGATCCAGTAACTGATAGACCCTCTCCCCTGTTAACAATTTCTGAATCTCGTAGCATTTCAGTCAGACGATCAGAGCTTGATTTTAAAGATGTTGAGTTCGCTATAAGTTTACTGTTTATACCCAAAGATACCAGAGCTATAGCTATTTGTATTAGACGCGTGGTGCCAGTCACTCCCGCTATTGTCACCATGACTCAGTAGTCTCCCTATTTTGGCGTGGTGTGAAGTGCGATGAACAGAACACGCAATGCTTGCCCGATCAGGAAAAGAGTCTTCTTAAGTAGACAGGCCTTCTCGCAAAAATCACGAATATTTGCCACCAGCCATCATTGCCTGAAGTCTGAGAACACCGCAAGTCTAGATTGCAGCTACAATCAAAGGTTAAAGTATAAGGTTGTGTCAATATCTGGATTTCCAAACTTTAATTCTATTTTCCATTCAAGATAATGCAGGAGAAGAGTGATGTTATGCATGATGAAAAAAATAAACTTCAAGCTTCAATCTGGTGAAGACCTTCGGGACGAGACTACAGACTATTCCAAGACTCCGGTCTGGGAACATGTACAACTTACTGTTATAGAGTTTGAATTTGTGACTCACACACATTGGGATTTGAGAGGAAGAGAAACGATTGCCTTGACCCCATCATCTCCCATTTTCTCAATCATCTCTTGGGCATCGAATGGCTCCACCTGCGTGCTTTTGAATTGTCTAGCTGGGGTCTCATTCTGAAACAGAATGTCCAGTTCAGCAAAAGTCCTTCCCTTTGTTTCTGGGAACTCGAACCAGGCCCAGATCAAACCAACTAATGAGAATCCAGCCCACAAGTATCCGGTTCTTGAGCCCCAGTTCCAGGCAGTTGGATTGAGCATGAATGGCATAACGATTGCGATTGGAATACCGGATAGATTATATAGTGTCCTAGCCAGAATAATGGTTTTTGCTCTTGCCTGAACCGAGGGGATCTCTGACACAACGGTATAGGTTATGGGGCCTACCGACGCGTCAAACACAATTGTGAACAACAACAGGAGTGAGCCAACAGCCCATGGAGCCTCTGAAGATGGCGAGTAATGCAGGCTTCCAACCGTTAGAAGAACCACAAAATTTATGAGTAAACCCCAAAAGTAGATTGAAAATCTACCAAACCGTGCAGCTAGTACCCAGGAAGCCATGGTAGCAACTAATCCTAACGAATACTGTATTGTAGAGAAGGTGAAAGACATGGAATGGTGCAATCCAGCTTGCACATAAAAGTAAGATGAGTAATTCATCAAAGCAGACCCAGTAATGTTTTGAAGGACCCAAACCAACGAAGTGATCCTCGTTCTTCTGAAATTGTTCTTTTTGAAGCAGTCTGTATACCCCTGCCCCTTAGATATGAGTTCTTCCTCTTTGATTGTCATTTGCATTTTACTGAGCATATGCTGGGTGATAATGTTAGCATTAGGATGCGCCGTGCTTGTTGTCAACAATCTTTGGATACTTAGTTCAGCGTCTTTTAGTTTATTCTTCTTCACCAACCACCATGGTGACTCTGGCGCAAGAAAGACTCCAACAAAGATTGGTGGAATCCAAACCCATTGCAGTGCCCATGGAATTCGATAAGAGTTAGGTCCGGAAATAGTAAGTGCTCCTCTCAGTGTTCCAGATGAAATCAACTGACCCAAAATCCAGCATATATTTACAAAAGAGGTGAGATAACCTCTAAGTACAAGTGGACAAATTTCAGAGGCATATGCGACAGTTAAAGTCTGGAACATGCCCCATGGAATTCCAAGTAGAAGCTCCCCAACAAGAACAGTTTGAATGTTTGGAGAGAAAAATAGTATGAAGATGAACCCAAACGTGAAGGAGAGTCCAGTCATTATTGTTTTCCTATATCCAAACTGATCAGCAGTAAAGCCAGCTATGATCAAGCCTATTATTTCACCAATATAAACAGCCATTGATAGTAAAATTTGCCATTTCGTCGTAACTTCATAGCTGTTACGGTGAGGAAAATACTCCCCATACTTCTCTTTAAATGCAGGAAAGGCATAGAACGAGTTAAGCAGGTTTGTGTCAAATCCTTCCATAATGATTGTGGCAGAAAGAACAACAGACCATAGAGCTGCCTTAGGAAACATACTGAGGCCTTGTTTTAGTGTCATATCCTTCTCTTGTTGGTCATTCTCTTTGGCATTCTCATTAACATATAGAAACTTTCGGAGATAATCATCAACTTCTGTATCAGTGATAGTGACTGTAGTAGATTTCTCTCCAGAGGGTCTGTGCTTATCATTATTTGCGGACGATAAATCGTCGTGTTTACTATCTTTATCTGGATTTGAAGGCATGCTATGCTAAGACGGGGATAAAAGAAAACTCACTGGTTTCTAAACGCAGTGATAGACTTCTAGTTTTCCATTTAGCCTGGGTGAACCTTTCAATCTTTTATATACCAGCTTTCATTTTGGGAATAGTTTCCCACAAGATGATCGCCGTAGAATGTTTGGTCCGTGTTTCGAGACGGAGTGGTATTGCACCACCCCACCCCACTACTCCCTTTCACGCACTTTTAGACAACCTGTGTGCCCCTTGACCGTCATCGTTGCCCAGTCCAAAGGACAGTAGTAGACATCTGTATTGATTCAGTTGCTCTCCCCACAATCGTGAAATTCTCTCAACAACAAAAACATGAGGGCATTTAGAAGCAGGTACTGGAAGGGTCAGTGCAAGCTATATAAATTCTCATCTACTGTGGTGTGGGTACTAGGTATTGATACTTGTGTTCAGAATTGGAGGTCATAAAGAAATTGACATTTCTTAGCAATTTCAAAAGATTGTGGGAATAGCTTTAAACGTTATCAAGACAAAATGGAGAAATGTGTAATGGAAATATCACCCAGCTACTGATGTTAGATGGTGAGCTATTATCGCTGTTCCAATCACCGGCTGGACTCAACTAGAAAGTGCTGAGAATCCTGGATAGTTGAGTTCTCATTGTTATTGAAGTTGCGGGCGCCCTCAAAGTTCTTCCCGTAGAGTTCTTCAAAAAGTGTGCTGTAACAAAAACCTATGGTTGTTTTGTGAAGCCTCCAGAAGCAACTCCGAGTATCATTCATCTTCTAAAGATGGTGTATGGATACATAGTTCCAGCAACGCAGGTAAAACTTCATCTGAAAGAGATGAATCTCTCCGCTACTTGTATCTGATGGTAGATCTTTCTGAGATTATGTGCCTTTCCAGAGACTTACGGAGGTAAAAATCTAGTTGATGCAATCCGCGAGATGACACAAGCTTTCCTCAACTAGAATATAGCTTGCTGATCCATAACTATACACGAGTTAGTAGGACAGTAAAGGATGGTTAGCACAGAGACAGAAATCGAACTGGTGGGTGACTCTTCCACTGCCTTGGCATAGTTTGAAGAACCTGAATAGTGATTGAAGTTGGGGAGAGTTGGTGATTACATGAACTGCGAAAATAGCTGCAAACTGAACAGGAACAAATTATACTTCGGCCAAGGGGGTATTATCAACTTGAATAGGCTGTTTCGGGTGACCCGTACTTGGATTGAGAATTGATATAGGTTGCAATGACACTGACGAGACACAGTAGCAGTAGTACCATGTGTACACTTGAAGGAAATTGAACAGCTGATTCAGTGAGAATGAGCGATTTCCTTTACCTGTGGTTGACCGGACATGGACAGCAAGTGTGATGATGGACATGCGTCTTCTCTTTGATCTTTGTGGCAACTCGCCTGTAAAAGATTCTTTTTACGTTTCTGCATGCACGTTGTGGGATGTGCAGCTAGCCAGGACCTGGTTGTGACGTCCGAAAGGTGTCACTGGATGCACCTAACACACGCATCTAAAAGACCAGACTATTTTTGCGTCCTGCGGGGTCGAGATTGCAGGTGAGGAAACTTCTCTAATGTTCGCTGGTGACTCTGCTGTGGGTCTACTTCTGCCATCTTTTGCAGGAGGTATAGACAATGAGCTTAATCTCATTGCCGTACAGTAAGTGAAGTGGCCGTTAAGTATGTGTCGCTTGTGTTGTGCATGGTATGTCTGGATAAGTAAGATGATCAAATCTCTATCCTGGTTACCATAAGCCTGTCATACTCCGATGGAAACCAATATCTGACTTACAAACCAACGTCTTTTTACATGAGTATCTTCTACCAAAAAGATAAGCGTAAAGTAAAGTCTATGCACATCTCAGAGTCATCGAAGATACCTCTCGCAGCAGCGTGGGGGTAAACGCAGAAGAGCAAAAACCTTTCTTCTACCTTTTGGGAAATTTGCTCTGCTTAGGAGATTGAGGGTCCCATTTGGCAAGGATATGCGCGGGTTTGGAGACACACACGGGGAGATATCTAACGCAGACATGGAAGGAAATTGTGAAGAGGGGACTGTTGACAGAGATGGCGTGGAAGCTATCTGAGATGATGTGTGGAACAAACACTCTTCACGCCATGTCGCCTAAATGAAAACAGAAATACGTACATGTCTCATGTCGCCGCCGCAAAGGAGGAACGTCTGCTGACGTTCTGGTAGGGTTTTCCGATCACATAAGAACTGATCGCACAGTAGGTAGGTAGTAGAGCATGTACGCAGTTGTTCCCAGAGTATCATTATCATTGCGTGCGAACGTCATGCTCGGGTTCGTAGCTAGTTACTTTTTCGAGACACAGTATTAAAGCTTTTGCTGTTGTCTTCATTTGACCATCTGATCTGTCAAGTCGTGAGCAGGCTGCCGTACGCCTGCTATGCTACTATGGCGTCAGATGATCGACCAGCACACGCTCAGGGGGAGTAGCCGCGTTGGAGGACACACCCGCTGCACAGCACAATCAATGCTGTAGTTTACAGTGGTCACCTGTCATCAAAAGACCACAGCCGACAGCGTACCAGACGAGCTTGTGTAGGAGGACGGGAGAAGCACACCACAGCCATTCAGTGAGTGCATGGGTGACTGAAATAGCTATCTATCAATCTGTCAGTGCTGCTAGCTGGCTTGATGCCCGTTCCTACCACCACGTACAGCACCACCGCCGCTTCTCGACGAAAAACCGCCGCGGCGGAGACAAAGGTGATCCGGGGCAACCCGTACCGTACCGTACAGCACAGCACAGTAATGACGTAATGAGCCGAGCTCATTGGAAAAGCTCCTAGTGTACGCTGACCCTCTATCTGCACCAGGTTAGTCTACTTGGAATGTGTGCTGAGAAATGCGGGAATGGCTACGACGGCGTGTGTGTGTGTGTGTGTTGTTGATGAGTTTACCACCTCACCCTGGCCAGAATCGAGATACAATTAAAAATAAATATACCCGTGAACCGATCAAACACGAACGTTTGTGAGTTGGGGACCAAACATACTGTAGTCCTGGCCGGCCAGGGATCGTCAGTCACTCGCTTGAGTAGAAGAGTAGACCGTCTCTCTGGCCACCAGCGAAGAAATTCCAAAAACAAGAAAACAAACAGACATACAAACAAAACACGAACCAGCTGTCCACTGTACACTGTCCGCTGTCCACTGTAACTGCTTCCTTGTAGATCTAAGGTTCCTCAAGTAAAAAAAGGAATTCCATTACATCACAGTTTTTCTTTGTAATTTTTTTCTCTGCGGGCGGTTTTGGGTTTTAAGGATTTCTCTCTCACGAAGAAGAACATACACATTTGAGAAATCAATAAAAAGCAGCATACCAAAGCAGCAGGGCAGCCAAGGAACCAGCCAAGGAACCAACCGAGCAACGCTACATTGCACCACCGCCCATCCACTCTCCCACTACACATTGAGAGGACAGTGGGAAGAGCGCAGGAAGAGATCCCCACGCTTGGACATATACGTTACAGCTCCAGTTGGCGGGGTGGGTTCATTTCGTGAAGTGTTTGTTCCACTTGATACGTTGGGGGAACACATTTAAAGACGCCAGACATTCGCTTGAGACCACACACTAGCTAGCACGAACCTTTTGTTTTGATTGCGCATCCACGCCCCTAGACCCAAGCAGATCCGTATATATACACACGTATATACGTGGCGGGCCACATAATGACAGGGGATATCATCAATTGGACGATTTTGAACGAGATAATCTCAATGGACGAAGATGAACCTGGGTTCTCCAAATCGCTGATCAAGACGTTCATCGAGCAGGCGAACACGACTTTCGAGGAAATAGAAACCAAGTTGACAGAGAGCCCGCTTGATCTCAATGCATTGTCACAGAGCGGACATTACTTGAAGGGAAGTGCTGCCAGTTTGGGGCTCACTAATATCCAGGAGCAGTGTGAGAAGATTCAGAATTACGGGCTGCAGAAGGATTTTGACGGCCAGCTAAACGGCAGAGATTGGGGGTCTGCTATCAGCGATGCCTTGCGGTCGGCTAGACAGGAGTTTGTCAATGCAAAAGCTGTCTTGTCAGAGTTCTATAAGGAGGAATTATAACATTCTGCATCATCTCCTGACATCTTTTACGCTCTCCTTGTTTCATTCGTTTGTAATCACATGTCTCTATGCGAGACACAGACTTTGGATGAGAACCCGTTGCCATTTTGGTTTTGCTTAGAGAAAGAGAAGGAGAGAAAGAAGGAAAAAGGAGGACATGAATGTCTGTTTTGCCCTATTCATTTCAAAAAGTGTTATAAACCATCTGTTTTATGTTTTGTGTTCCGTGTTTATGATTTCGTTATTGTCCCTGTTATTGTCCCTGTTATTGTCCTAGTTGTCCTTACTACTGTTATCGTGATTCTTTTCATTGAGGTTTAGTTTTAGGCTATTCCTTTTTTAAACTTCTTCAATAGATAAGGTAAGTTTATGATCCTCCTAGCGAACACTCCTTGATGCCGTACCATTGCAAACAAGGGAGTATAACGCGAAATGAGACTAAGTATCAACCAGGAGAAGATAAAACTCTCTTCAGCCTCCCGTTTTCCATCCCCCGTCGTCAACTGAAGTCTCGCCATTCCGCACTACCTTTCAGTCACCTTTCAGTCATTCTCCGAAGATCAAGTCACTCTTGATCAGCATGCGCAGATTTCACTTTTCACGTAGCTGCTCGGGTGTACATACCTATTCATCGTTTTGGAAGGATCCCCATCTCTGATTTACCCATTACTCTCGGTCATCCTTTTTATTTTTTACTGCATCCACTTTATATGGATGTTTCTTCTTATGGATAGCATTTTTCGGAGATGCAGTTCTTAAAATTTTTCGTCGATAACTCCAGGGCAGACTGGCACTGGAGAGCGAGAAGCCAGTAATCACTTGTCAGCGTGGGTGTTAGGGTCTGGATACTGTTAAAGCATTCATATTACTCATATATATATACATACACTGTTGAGTATATATCCGCGATATCAAGTCCAGCTCTTGTTGAGAAAGACACATTATGCAAGAGACTCACCCACTCCCAGAGGAGATTGATTATGAAGCTCTTCCAGATTCATCGTCTCTAGGAGCCCAAGCATTGGCTGGTGCCTTTGCAGGGATCTTAGAACATACAGTGATGTATCCAATTGACACTCTAAAGACAAGAATGCAGGTGAACAGCGCGACAAAGGCTATCTCAAACAGTTTGTGGAGAAGCGTCTGGCATGTTTCCAAGACGGAGGGTGCGTTGAGCCTATGGAGAGGTGTCGGATCCGTAGTTGCAGGTGCAGGGCCTGCTCATGCGGTATACTTTGGAACATATGAGTACTTGAAGAAAAGACTGATTGTGGATGAATCGAGAAGCAACGTGTGGGAGATAGGTGTTGCAGGAAGTGGTGCCACGATTGTGAGTGAGGCATTGATGAACCCTTTCGATGTTATCAAGCAACGTATGCAGTTGCATACGAGCAATAGCAATGCATTTAAACTGATTAGTGATGTCTGGAAGAAAGAAGGCTTGGGGAGCTTCTATTACTCGTACCCAACAACTATCATGATGACAGTTCCATTCACTGCATTGAACTTCATCTTTTACGAGTCCACAATCAAGTTAATCAATCCAAATGGACAGCACGACCCGTTGAAACATTGTGTGGCTGGTGGTGTTGCCGGTGGTGTCGCAAGCGCCCTCACAACTCCATTGGACGTTGTCAAAACATTCTTACAAACCGAAGGTGCGAGCAAGGGAGTAACCAAATTCTCAGAAGCTTCAAAACTCATCTTCACTGAAAGGGGGTTCGGTGGGTTCTGGAGAGGATTGAAGCCAAGAATTGTATCCAATGTACCGAGCACCGCTATCTGCTGGACAGCTTATGAGATGGCTAAATACTACCTAGTGTAACTCCATCTCCAGAGACAAAACAAATCTTGTATATTTCGTCCCGTGTGAACATATAACATGGGAGATAAACTTATCTATAGAGGTCAAATCGATCATAGACTTTCCTTTATCCTTTATTTAAAGATGTAGGTAGGAAACTCTAGGCAGGCTTCTATTACTATACTTCGCCCTTAATCATTGTAGATCACACACTGAATCGATTACAGCTCAGATACTGGACGCCTATCCTTGTGTCACAAAGAGACAGTCATCAACCTCAATCAGGGACCTGCCTGTGCTCCTTTTATTGTATCTGATCTGATTTGATTATGTCACAAATGCCTGTAGGTACGCGAGCGCGTTTTTCTCACAGTAGAAGACTTGAACATTTAACTAATCTCAGTGAAATAACCAGGCTGCTCTCTTGATTTGTGAAAGCAAGGTATGGTGAAGTGTCCTATTTGTGGTAAAGCTGTTTCTCTTGAACTCATCAACTCTCATCTAGATGTGTGTGAGAAGAGCTCACAAGAGGTACCACTAAAGGATGAACCGTCAACAGCTAGTGGTCCTGAGGAGAATGAAATCATAGAGATAGATGATTGTGAAGAAACGGGGAAGCTAGGTGAGCTCTCAGAAGAGCTGCCCCAAAGAAAGAAGTTCAAGAGTGCATTAGAAATGACCCAAGCCCGATCGATAGGTGACATCCTGGGCACACAGCCTAGGAAGAAGGTAGCTGTTAACAACACTCCAACTCTCATTAAGAATACAGATGCTACTGGGAAGAAGCCAGCTGAACCATCATCAAACACTTCTCAAACAGATGAAATCAAGCAATTGAAGCAAAATGTCCACAAGCCGTTACCTGAAAGGCTCCGTCCATCCACCCTCACAGAGTACGTGGGCCAACAACATTTGTTAGGACAAGACGGAATCCTTAGAAACCTTATTACATCTAACCAGTTACCTTCTATGATTCTATGGGGTCCACCAGGCGTAGGAAAGACCACACTCGCGAGGATTATCTCTAAAGTTCATAAGGAGAACAAATTCATTGAGCTGAATGCTACCAATTCAGGAACAGCTCAAATCCGCACAGTATTCGAGAACTCGATAAAAGACATGAAGTTGACAGGAAGGAAAACCATTGTATTCATAGATGAGATTCACAGGTTCAATAAATCACAACAAGACACATTCCTGCCGTTTGTCGAATCGGGAGCCGTGAAGATCATCGGAGCCACTACCGAGAACCCATCATTTCAGTTAAACAATGCACTACTGAGTAGATGTAAGGTGTTTCAATTAGAGAAACTGACAACAGATGACATCAGAAGCCTTGTTAATAGAGGGATTTTGTATCTGAATAGGGTCCGGAAGTTAGTACTGGACTTGCCTATCTTGGTTCTTGAAAAGAACACAATTGACCACATAAGCTCGATCTCTAATGGCGACTCCAGGGTCTCCTTAAATATCTTGGAGCTGATAGATGGGTTCTTCAAATCTCCACCTGCTGATAGCAAGATCACTGTGGAACACATCAAGCCAATACTTTCGAAGTTACCAACTTTGTACGATCGGTCAGGAGATTTCCACTATGATGCGATATCTGCTTTTCATAAATCTGTACGTGGATCCAATGTTAATGCAGCGCTGTGGTATCTGGCGATAATGCTGAAGAATGGGGAGGACCCACTTTTCATAGGGAGAAGGATGATAGTCATCGCTAGTGAGGATATAGGTCTAGCGGATGAGAGTTGTCTACCTTTTGCCATAGCCACGTATCAAGCAATTCAGTTTGTTGGATTACCAGAAGCGCAAATCAATATGGCCCATTGTGTGGTGAAGTTAGCGAGTGCAAAGAAATCGACGAAGTCTTACCGAGCATGGAAGGCTGTGAAGAAGATGATGGACGCAGATATGGAGAAGTTTGGCGTTACGAATGGAATGGATATCCCATTGCATTTGAAGAATGCGCCTACGAGATTGATGAAAGATTTGGGATATGGTGAGAGCTATAAGTACAATCCTGATTTCAAGGATGGTAAAGTCAAGCAGAGATATTTCAGTAGTGAATTTCTAGAGGGGTATGACTTCTTCGGCAAGGCGAAACATTTAGGAGATCATGTTGACCCTGATCTATACAAATAGCAGGTGAAAAGATAAAAAGCAATATCTAATACATTCCAGCATCTAATATTTATAAGTCTATTGGTTGTACAATTCATAAAGCACACCTAGCCTGTCTGCAAAAGCTGTGATGTCTTTTGCATTCTCGACCTTTTCGATACCACTCAAGACGAGAAGTGTGCCTAATCCTCCTTCACGCCCAAAAGCCATATCAGTGTTCATTCTGTCACCTATCATAATAGCCCTTGAGCGATCAATGTTGCGATCAACAATAATAGCATCTAGCATTGCCTGTGATGGCTTTCCGCACGCGATTGGAGTGCGACCCGCTGAATATGCTACCGATTCAACGATAGATCCAGCACCTGGAAGAACAAGGCCTTTTAAAGGGAAGGTGGAGTCAATATTTGTCGCAAGGAAGTGGACTTTCTCCTCTCCCTCGTTCAAGTATTGTAGTGTAATGACCAGACGGTTGTAATTGATGTTGGTGTCAAGACCGGCTACCACTGCTCCGACGTTAGGATCAATGGGTAAGAAAGGCGTTGTTTCGGCACTGAAAGGCTCGTTCAATCTGCTGTCAGTACCTCCAATCACTTCGTAGCCCAGCTCTTCCAGCTCATGAACTATACCGCTCTCCCCC
Source organism: Barnettozyma sp. UFMG-CM-Y5996 (assembly GCA_030580455.1). Lineage (NCBI taxonomy): Eukaryota > Fungi > Ascomycota > Saccharomycetes > Phaffomycetales > Phaffomycetaceae > Barnettozyma > Barnettozyma sp. UFMG-CM-Y5996. Next base: position 140,105 of record JAKTSX010000006.1, read on the forward strand.
AACACCCAAACCTTCTTGTCCTTCGGCATTCTGATGATCTTGGATAGGTAAGTGGCTGAGGCGTAGGCAGAGCCGAAAATCTGTTCCTTGGTGACGAACGAAACGCCCATTCCTAGAAACTTGTCGACATATGCCTTCCGTGATTTAGTGGAATTGTTTGTCACGAAGATAATAGTTTTCCCTAGAGAGTGAAGGAGTTCCAGGAACTCTACAGATCCTGGGATGGGTACATGGCCGAGCCAGATAACCCCGTCACAGTCGAACAGGAAAGTGTCGTACTTGTCCAGCAGTTCCTGCACATGTTCCTTCGTTGTGATTTGGTGCATTGCTGGTTCGGGATGCGTCTATATCTATGTCTATGCTTATACAGGAAATGCTTGGTGTGAGTGAGTTAGTTTGTGACGATTCTTTTTTCCCTTCTCCACTATCATGTACCTGTACCAAAAAAGTAACGGTAAAACGAGAATGCCGTTCTGGTGCGGTATGCAAAAACTCTGACTCAGTTGTTTCAATTGAGAAGAGAGAAGCGTTGTGAATTGATGCCCTTCACTTTCGTTCATGATTGCTATCACTCGACCATTTGCCGTTGGCAGGAATTGAGAACGCACAGCCTCGAGTGAATAGCAGCTATTCACTACCACTGGGCATCGTACCTTCCACGGTCCACGGCAGTCTACAGCGCACCCTTCTCCTCGACATATGCCAACCGGCTGAACCTAACGGGGCTCACAACCCAGATAAAATGTAAAAGTCGGAACTCCAGCTGTCATGTGACCAGACTGGAGGTATTTCCGGAAGTCTTCAGTCAACCAGTCGAATACTCGAAAATTTGAAGTGAACAAAGGTTAGTGTGTTAGGTAGGACGACGTTACCGACGAAGCAGCGAGAACTTCAACATGCCACAAGACTTGCCACCACTCAAAGGCTATGCCCCTATCCAATGGAAGAGAAATCTACCATCTCGTGGTTTCTCACCAAAGACATATTTCGCAATTTTTGCGGCGATCACCTGTTATGGCTGGTACGCAGCAATTCAGGGAATCCGTGAAAGACGTGAGCTGAAACGTGAAAAGATCTGGTCCAGACTCCATATTCAGCCACTACTCATCGCAGAAGAGGACAGAGCAACATATAGAAGGGCTGCTGCAGACCTGAAGAGAGAAAAGGCCATTATGGGCGAGAACTGGAAAGGTGAAAGCGTCTACAATGATGGGAAGCAAAGAGGCTCCTACTTCACCTGGGTGTAGTAGACACCAGATAGCACACTGCTCTGCCTTTATTTATTATTGTTATTTATTTATTTATTTATTTATCATGCACGCACTTATCGTTCGTCAATGTCTGTTTATTAACGGAACTGTGTTGTAGAACCATTCAAACTTCTAACTAAAACGAAAAAATGTGATAAACCTACCTACAATTACGACTTAACCAGACAGTGCCTGCAAAATTCGGCAGACTCCATAAGAGATGGCAGGAATGTCTAATGCAGTACATATTCTAGTAGCTACCAGACTACTGGCAGCACTGCATACCCCTATCCAGGATTATAACGAGGTTTTCGATTACCTGGAACCACTGAACTATATCACACGGGGATTTGGCAAACAGAGTTTTGGATATTTACCTCAGATAGCCATCAGATCGTACTCATATCTGCTACCGCTGATGGTTATACTAAGCCCTTTAACTTATTTCACTGATCGATTACAATTGATTCCGCCATTTTACCTATTCTACTTCATTAGAATGTTCATAGGAGCTTTTACTGTTTACTCAGAGTATACACTTTATGACGCATTGTACATCACCATCAAGGCTAAAACCATCGCTAATTGGTACTTGTTCTTCACACTAGCTGCAACAGGCACATTTCATTCAGGAGTAGCGTTATTGCCGTCGAATTTGGCAATGAATTGTACCACGCTTGCGATTGCGGCGTTGTTGAAGTTCTCATTTGGAAAGAAAACAAGACATGCCCTTCTGTCTACTAAGTGGCATATTATTGGGACACTGTGGGGCTGGCCCTTTGTTGGGATCCTTGGGCTACCGTTGGTGATATACGTCATCTCCATTGCTTCAGGGCCTATGCTCAATAGATATATCTTATGGTCAGGCACAGCATGGTTCTTCAACTTGGTAGTCGTGACACAGATAGATTACTCTTTCTATAACAAGACTATGATTATCGCACTGAAAAACGCTATTGCGGAATGGAAAAGCATATCACATGGAAGAGAGAGTCTCATTTACAATGATTGGGGCTACTACATCTTTAACATATTCTTGAACTTCAATGTTATTGCGGTCTTGGCATATATTGGTGTTTTGATAATACCTGTGCTATCTCTTTTCAAGCCAGTTAATGATACTAGGTTAGGTTTGACTGAGTTGTCCTTCTTACTATGCGGACTGCCAATCTGGTCTGTGATCTTCTTCACTCAACCACAAAAGGAGGAGAGGTTCATGTTCCCGGTCTATTCATTGATCAATTTGTCTGCTGCAATAATGTCACATTTGAGTTTTAACATCTTACGAGTTGCACTTAGCGATATATTCAGATTTAGAGCTGAAACAGCAGATTCTATGAAGAGATTTTTCATACACATTACCGTCCTATTTATTGGTTTGATTTCCATCAACAGAACCGTCTCACTTTCACGGAGTAATATAGGATATACAGAAATATGGAAAGAAATTCGGAACAATCATCCCAAAGACTTGGATGAAAACAGGTTCTTAAATATCTGTGTTGGAAGAGAATGGCAGCAATTTCCATCATCTTTCTTTCTTGGTTCGCAAGAACGACTGAAGTTTACTAGATCAGAGTTTAAAGGGCCCCTACCAGGAGATTACCTTGAGTTTGACTCGATATTCGATGGAGTGAGGTATATACCTCCAAGTAAGAATAACATGGATGAAAGTGATCAGGGTAATATTGTACCTCTTTCAGAGTGCGATTACTTTGTTGGTGTAAACGATTTTGCCGACGAAAGGGCAGGAGAAATTGATCTTTGGAATCAACCTCCTGGAAATAAATGGGAACTGGTGGCGGAGAGAAAAGTCCTTGATACAGAGTCAAGCCATGGATTGCATAAATACTTTATTGTGCCTGAACTTTTGACAGATTGTATAGAGAAACTCAGGGGAAAAACTGAGAAGAACAATGGGACACTCGACAACATCATTGGAGAAGTCGACAACATCATTGGAGAAGTAAAATGGAAGAATGTTGGGTTATTCAAAAGAGAGAGAGCGTAACTACATTTTATCCGCGACAGGAAATACCTTTATTGACTGATCGAATGACAACACCTTGCGCTACCCAAATGGGTGAGCACATGAAAACGTTCATCCAAAATCACTTTCCCATTAACAGCAACATCCTCTACCTGATAGACTTGGATTTGAAGGTGACATACAGCAGCATGCTTTTTTTTGTGTTAAGCAGCAGGAACCAGCTGAAGTGGCGCTCTTTAAACAGCTGCTGGATGTGCATGTACAGTTGCTTGTGACAGAGGATGCACAACCTGAGTTTTTGACAATACTAGAAGTCGAACAGTTGCAAGCCATTGTAGAGATATATAGAAAAGGTGTCGGTACTTGTATGATGTATGATTAAAATCTTTTTTGATGTAGACAAAAGAAACAGAGATTTGCCCTGTCCGACGGAGAAAGGTAGCCTTTATATATCTGTTTTACTGCGTCTGTTTAGTATGACAAGTCATCAATAGCATTAATACCTCTGTGCAGCCTCATCGCGCCCGCGTCTTTTTCGCTGTTCGAGATCATTATGCTGCCACAAATCTCCCTCAGGGTAAAACTACTGTGGATAGAAGAAGAGGTTCTATCACAAGCCTCTAAATTTACCTGTTTCAGTCAAATCCTAAATCCCTTCCTTACCACACGTTAGTCTGTGTACAGATTTGCATATTCAGTGCAACTAACCATGACTCACACACCTGTGGAGCCGGAAGAGAGCAAGTAGGTGAGGCTGGTCACGTGACTCAAATTATATTCCGACCAGCAAAGAGGTTGCCACCGCAGGGTACATAACCATGCCGAGTACAAGATCGGCTTCCTCCACACTACTTGAGTGGGAGTAGCAGTGTTGGTAGAGCAGCTTGACCACTTACACTCAGCACTCGTTCTGCTAGCAGTGACTGATTTACAACGCAGGACTGGACCTGCCCCCTCTTTGCGGTGTTGGATCTATGAGGAGATGATGACGTGATGGCTCTCTACGACGAAGGAAAAAAAAAACACAGGAAAACTGGCTGGACAAAAAAACATTTCAGAAGACTCATCATCGTGATCAACCATTTGCTGTTTTCATCACCACCACCGTTTACTACCAAGATTATCCTGATCAACAGAGGAAAGTCGTGTTGTGCAGTAGGAGAAGAAGCAAGCAGTTGAATTACTTTAGTCAGATACGTAATCCAATAGTAAGAAAAAATGGCTAACGTCGTGCTAGGTGCGCAATGGGGAGATGAAGGCAAAGGGAAGCTGGTAGACATACTGTGTGAAGATATCGATGTTTGTGCTCGTTGCCAAGGTGGGAACAATGCCGGACACACCATTGTTGTGGGGGACGTGAAGTACGATTTCCATATGCTCCCATCCGGACTGGTTAATCCAAAGTGCCAAAACTTGATCGGTAACGGTGTTGTCATCCACGTCCCTTCGTTTTTTGAAGAGTTGGAGAACTTGGAGAAGAAAGGCCTCGAATGCAGAGATCGTCTATTCATCTCCAGCCGTGCTCATCTGGTTTTCGACTTTCATCAAAGAGTTGATAAATTAAGAGAGGCTGAACTTTCAGGAAATAAAAAGTCTATCGGGACCACAGGTAAAGGTATAGGGCCAACTTACTCTACAAAGTCTTCCAGATCCGGTATCAGAGTGCACCATTTGGTTAATGACAATGAGGGTGCCTGGGCCGAGTTCGAGACCCGTTTTAGAAGATTGACTGATACAAGAGAAAAGAGATACGGTGATCTAGGTTACGACACTTCAGAGGAATTGGCCCGTTATAAAGTTTACAGAGAGCAATTGAAGCCATTTGTGGTTGACTCTGTCGAGTTCATGCATGATGCTTTAGAGCAGAAGAAGAAGATTCTTGTTGAGGGTGCTAACGCCCTCATGTTGGATATTGACTTCGGTACCTATCCTTATGTCACATCTTCAAGCACTGGTATTGGTGGTGTACTAACAGGTCTGGCCATCCCACCAAGAGCCATCAAGGAAATTTTCGGTGTTGTCAAGGCATACACAACCAGAGTTGGCGAAGGACCTTTCCCAACTGAACAGCTTAATGCTGATGGTGAAGCTTTACAGAACATTGGTGCAGAGTATGGTGTCACCACTGGTCGTAAGAGACGTTGTGGCTGGTTGGACCTGGTAGTCCTAAGGTACTCCAACTTGATCAATGGTTACACAAAACTAAACATCACGAAACTGGATGTTTTGGACAGTTTTAAGGAAATCAAAGTTGGTGTTGCCTACAAGTTGAACGGGAAGACGCTGAGATCTTTCCCAGAGGATTTGCTTGACCTAGGTAGAGTTGAAGTAGTCTATGAGACTTTGCCAGGTTGGGAAGCTGACATCACTAAAATCACCAAGTATGAAGATCTTCCATTGAATGCAAAGAAATATCTCAAGTTCATCGAAGATTACTTGAATGTTCCAATTGGTTGGGTTGGTACTGGTCCTGGTAGAGAGTCTATGTTGGCTCAATAAGAGACTGAGTGCTTCCGATTTTTTACTTTTTAGAGCAGATCGTATTGTAATTTACTTATAGACTGAGTGTAGTGATAGAAAAGTATGGAGCCTATTCCCTCTGCTTTTTCGAACCAGACCAGACCTCTTCTTTGATAGTGTGTAGAAGGATGTAGTATAGTGTATGTATCAATTACATAAATTTGATCCCACGGCTGGTGCACGTACATACATTCCATCCTTTCCTCCATAGCAATTTGCCAAGCACGATATCGCTGGTTTTTTGTATGTGGTAATCTCTTGTAGTTGTAGTAGGTGCCCGGTGATAGATTCTTGGCTTTGTGAATGAAATGATGCCGTACATAGAGCAAAACCACATCCACCCCGCAACAAAAAGAGAGCCGCAAAGGGATACAGACAACTGCTACCCCTTTCTGAACTTGACAAGAGAATATTCCGTCGTGGGTGTATCAATGACAACATATTTCCCAACTGGTTGTATGTGAGTATAGTGGTGATCTACGTACGTTTGATGCCCTTTCCTTTTTCTTCCGTACGGCACTACTCAACGGCTTGGCATAATGATAAAGACCAGGGATGACCGTTTCATTAGGCACCACAGGAGTAAATCTGTGGCACAAAATTCGTGAAAATCTGTGCAAAGCAACAGGAAAGGGGGTACTGAGACGTATTGTGACCAAATCTGCAATAAGGGCAGATATAGAGACGAAAAAGGGTCCTCTGAGCAGGTTGGTAGTCTGGTTATAGTATGCCAGCATATTTGTCTCTACCTAGATTAATCTTATGGCATCTGGGATAGAGAGTTAAGCAGTTCCATTCAGCACTGATAGTTATGGCTTGGAAATCAAACGGGGAAATGCCAGGTGAAGATCAAAAGACCCTCTATCCAGGTGCATATTTTCTTATCAACATTTTCCTTCCAGTGTGTGTAAGGACAAATCAACTTGCGAAACCCCTCTTTCCTCTTTTCTCTAATACACCAGAGTGTAGCGGATATAAATACAGTCCTTGAACCCTTCCCACCAACCTTCCATTGTCTGTTATTGGGGGTTGTCTTCTGTGTGGCTCAATTCATTAATAACTTTTTGATATGGCTGATCCCACTAAAAAGCACGACAATGAGAAAGTACAATCAATCTCCGACCCAGACCAGGGTGATATATACTCATTAGATGATTCCCAAAATGTACCATCCACTCACTGGAAACGTTTCAAAGATTCTTTCAGAGAAGCAGAGCTGGATGAAATAGATACAACTGGTATGACAGATCTTGAAATTGCCATTGCCAAAACCGCTACCTCTCCACTTCACGCATCCTTGAAGAATAGACACCTACAGATGATTGCAATTGGTGGTGCCATTGGTACCGGTTTATTTATTGGTTCTGGTGGAGCTTTGAAGACCGGTGGACCAGCAGCCTTGTTGATTGGTTGGGGCATCGTATCCATCATGATATTCTGTACTGTCCATGCCATCGGTGAGCTGGCTGTTCGCTTCCCCATTTCTGGTTCTATCAATGTCTTTTCCTCGCGTTTCATTGACCCTTCTTGGGGTTTTGCCATGGGTTGGAATTATGCTATGCAATGGCTCATTGTCTTACCATTAGAGCTGGTTGCTGCGTCCATCACCATCCAGTACTGGAACACTTCTATTAATCCAGTGGTTTGGGTTGCAATTTTCTATGTGATGATTGTGATCATCAATTTATTTGGTGTGAAAGGATACGGTGAAGCAGAGTTTGTTTTTTCTTTGATTAAAGTCCTGACTGTCATTGGCTTCATCATCCTTGGTATTGTATTAAACTGCGGTGGTGGTCCAAATGGAAAGTACATTGGAGGTGAATACTGGCACAACCCGGGTGCTTTCTCTAATGGCTTCAAAGGTGTTTGCACAGTCTTTGTGACGGCTGCTTTCTCTTTCGCAGGAACGGAACTTGTCGGTCTAGCAGCTGTGGAAACAGCTAATCCAAGAAAGGCACTTCCAAGAGCCACAAAACAGGTCTTTTGGAGAATTGCCCTATTCTATATTATCTCTTTGACTTTAATAGGCCTGCTAGTTCCTTATACTGATCCTCGTCTAGGTGTTGGTGGTTCATATAACGCTGCTGCTTCTCCATTTGTTATCTCTATTCAAAATGCTGGTATAAAAGTTCTCCCATCTATTATAAATGCAGTAATTATGATTGCTGTCTTGTCTGTTGGAAACTCCGCTGTTTATGCAAGTTCAAGAACAATAACAGCTCTAAGTGCTCAAGGGTTCGCACCAAAATGTTTTTCATATATTGATAGAAAAGGTCGTCCATTGACAGCTTTGATGCTAGTTTGTTTCGTTGGGCTACTTGGTTTCATCACCGCATCACCTAAACAAGGTATAGTGTTTTCCTGGTTGTTAGCTCTCTCAGGTCTTTCAAGTGTCCTTACATGGGGTTCTGTAAGTTTTGCCCATATAAGATTCCGTGCAGGAATGGTAGCTCAAGGTCGGGACCCATTTGCAGAATTAGCCTTTACATCGCAATGTGGAGTAATTGGATCATGGTGCTCTGTCATTATCAATGTTCTAATTCTTGTGGCTCAATTCTGGGTCGCACTCTTTCCTTTAGGAGGCAAGCCACATGTAGTAGACTTCTTCCAAGCATATCTGGCTTTGCCTGTCGTGATTGCCTTCTATATTTTCCACAAGCTATGGAGGAGAAATTGGGTGCTCTTTGTCAGAGCTTCTGAGATGGATTTGGATACAGGTAGAGCTGAGCATGACTTAGATCTTTTGAAGCAGGAGATTCTGGAAGAAAAAGCCTACATTGCTTCTAGGCCATGGTGGTACAAACTCTATCGTTTCTGGTGTTGAACTCCTCGGGACTTGACGTTTCCCTCAATTTGTTAAAATCTTGTAATAGATAGTCTTTTCATGAAGATGGTATTTTGATTTTTCCACCTCACAGAATTATCACATGGAGATTGTAGTCAGTACCGAAAGGAAACACAATCGCAGCAAAAAGCCTTACAACTAACTGGATTGTAAGGCATATCCGGGTTTCCACCAATGACATTTCACCGCATAGGATACCCTTAATGATTTCCGTTCCAACAGTCATGTAAAAATAAGATTATCCGGAGTTGTGTAATCAGCCGTCCGAAAAATTTCCGAAATGATTTTGCTGGTGCCAAGACCGGAATAATAGCAACAAGATGTACATATGCTTATCGTTTAGCAAACTGTCACCGATTTGTTTTCCATGTTGTGTCAGAAACAAGTAAACTTAGATTAATAGATGAAAGTCATTATTAGTTTGGAAAGTACCATCTGTTCAAACAAAATATTTCAGTGAACAAAATCTATAACACGAAGTGAATACTCACCTGAAAGAAGATGATAACCGAATGAAGGACAAGTAATCTTTAGGATACACAATGAATGGCTTTCGTTATTAGAGTTTCAGTAGTCCAGTTTCATGGGCTTTCTAACTTTTAGGGAATATTGATGACAACTTCCCAGATGTACGGAGAATTTCCCACTCAAACAATTTTCAATTGGGCACATTTGGGTAAAAGTCTTCCCATACCTTCCGAAGAGATTCTCTCCTTTTATGTTTTGGGTTCAAGCAAAGCAATATCGGAAAAATTGTCCTCAAAGTTTATCCATTAGACCTAGAGATGAACAGATTATGAAAAAGATATAAGCTCACAATCTACTTCTTTTCCTGTTGAAACGTGATGGACAGTGAAAAGAAGAAGTACAAGAACAAGAAATATGGGGATATCTAACAATCGTATTGTTAGGATATTCTTTAAACCAGAAGAGAAGACTGAAGGGTCAACATTCATGGCTATCCTTGTAGGCTGCTTTGCTGCATTCGGTGGTGTATTGTATGGTTATGATACAGGTACAATTTCTGGAATTCTCGCAATGAAATATGTTTTAAAAGTATTCCCAAGAGATAATCCTGGAGTTGATGGGGAGGCTGGTGTCTTTTCATCATCAGAACACTCGTTAATTGTTTCAATTCTGTCAGCTGGTACTTTCTTTGGTGCACTCCTAGCTCCTTTCCTGAATGACTCTATTGGTCGCCGTTGGACTCTTATCATCGCTAGTTCTGTTGTTTTCAATATTGGTGTCATTCTCCAAATTGCTTCAACAGGAATTGACCTGCTAGTTGCCGGCAGGGCTATTGCGGGGTTTGGAGTTGGCCTTTTGTCTTCATGTGTTCCATTATACCAGGCTGAGACAGCGCCTAAATGGATCAGAGGTGCCATTACTGCCGCGTATCAATGGGCTATCACAATAGGACTTTTGCTAGCTGCATGTGTAAACCAAGGTACTCATAATATCAACTCTTCTGCTTCTTATAGAATCCCGATTGCACTTCAATTATTATGGTCTTTGATTCTCTCGGTTGGTATGTTCTTTCTACCGGAGACACCTAGATTTTTTGTCCACAAGGGAGATCAGGCTAGAGCTATGCATTCCCTGTCATTTTTGAGAAATCTTCCTGTGGATCATCCTGCTTTGATTGACGAACTGGGTGAAATTACAGCCAACTATGAGTTTGAATCTTCACAAGGATCTTCTGGATGGTTAGGCTGTTTTGACAGTCAAGGGCACCAGCTGAAGAAAGTTATCACAGGTATTGGATTGCAAGCATTCCAGCAATTAACAGGTATCAATTTTATCTTCTACTATGGTACAACCTTTTTCCAAAACTCTGGTATTAGCAACGAATTCCTGATTACACTAGCGACTAACATTGTCAATGTTGGTTCAACTGTTCCAGGAATGCTAATGGTCGAATTATATGGTCGCCGTAAGCTGTTGCTTGGTGGTGCTACAGGAATGTGTGTGTCGGAGCTTTTGGTCGCCGTCATTGGGACAACAAGGCCCGACTCTGATGCTGCAAACAAGACTCTGATAGCATTCACATGTACTTTCATTGCATTTTTCGCTGCCACATGGGGTCCTCTTTGTTGGGTAGTTTGTGCGGAGATTTTCCCGTTGAGAGCTAGAGCGAAGTCAATTGCATTGACTACCGCTTCCAATTGGCTCTGGAATTTTGTTATAGCCTACGCTACGCCATACTTAGTTGATGATGCCCCAGGCTCTGCACGTTTAGGAGCAAAGGTGTTCTTCATCTGGGGTGGTTGCAATTTTCTGTGCTTCTTCTTTGCCTATTACTTTGTGTATGAAACTAAAGGACTGAGCTTGGAGCAGATTGACGAGTTGTATGAGTGCGTACCATCTGCTTGGACCTCCAGGGGATTTGTTCCGACAGACCACAATTTTTCAAGAAAGATCGCTGGGCACGATGGAAAAGCAGATGAAAACAATGTTGAAGATATCAATCAACCGTGATGCGCTCGCTGTTCACGGAAAAAGTATCATTCGGCGATTAGAGTGTATCTGGAGATCTTCCTTAACTGTTACTTCCTGTCAGAGGGTGAGTTGGTGTATTAGATGAAGAAAAAAATAACAGGCAAGAAAGTACTACAATAGATGTAACTGTAGAAACCGCTATGATAAACAAAACAAAACAAACACACAAAACGAAAACGCACGCAAAAACCTTAAAAGTAGTGGAACATAAACATAAACACAAACATAAACAGAAACACAAAGTCGCAATAAAGTGGCTACGTTTGTGGGGAATTTGAGGTTGTGGGTTTCTCTTGTGCTCTCACTCGAAGACAAGCTGTGTGACCTGAAGGTTTGCTTTCAAGCAGTTGCAGTGGTGTGCTATTGCTTGTTCTACTATAAAAATCCTCTGTGGAAGCAAGTGCCAAAGATCTTTGGTTTGTGATGGCGGCCGTCGCAGATTCGTTGTGTATCAATCACACGAGTGTCCAGAATAATACAACTAGTAGCCACCATAAGAGTGCACATGAGACGGTCAATAACATAGAATCAGCCAGTGCGATTGCGTCTGAGCTCGATTCCCAGTTCAACCTTAAGACCACTCGAACAAATCCCCGTGAAGAACCCAAGAGACCGATGCATCCAGCGAGCAACCGATCAGTATCCAAACTCACCTCCACACCTGGGGCTGGTGAGAAAGCGTACTGGAGCCCTCTATCACATTCCACTCCGATGATTGCAGTATCGATATCACCATCATCAGCAGCGGCGATGGGCCCTGGTGCACAGCCAAAAGATATCCTAAAGGCAAGGTCAAAACTATCGAAACTCGCCGAATCCATTTACAATAATTCGGAATCTTCTAAATCAGCTGAGCATGTGACTCAAGATGCTTCTTCATCGTCCGGTGACCCCAATGAGGATGATAATGATGATAATGATGACGATGATGACGATGACAATGGGCCCACTGATTTCGACAAAACACCCTCCAAACCAGCGACAGGCAGTAGACGAACAGATCTCACAGAACTAGAAAGGCTTAAGGAGTTCATTGCAAGTCTACCGAATGGAAGTCTCATAATACATGACTTCGAATCCAAGAGCTTGGATACAAGATTCTCCATTCAAAGGAGAGAAGACCAAGCTGCAAGTAACAAATTGATCTCTGACTTGAAAGAAGAGAATAGTACACTAATAAAACAAAAGGAAACTTTGAGTAAAGACCTAGAAGCAGTTAAGGTAAAACTTGAGCACTCACTTGGTGAAATGCAGATGTTCAATCAAGTCAACACCGATATACGTTTAGAAAAAGAGGCACTTGAGAGACAAATATCTAATCTCTCCGAGGAGCTTCAAAACAATCTGTCAAACAGCCATGATTTGGTGTCGGAACAGGAGCATATAATTGAGGAACTAAAACAGAGGATTGAACTCATTTCTGGACCGCAAGAGGATGCTATAACAACGTCTAGGTTTCCAGATCTTACTGATAAGTACGAAACTTTAGAACTTTCAAGTGTTGATTCATTATCTCGAGTTCAAGCACACAACACGATTAAGAACATTTTGATAAACTTAAATATTCCATATAGAGAAATAAGAGAGCGAGTTACTGACCTGGTGAAACATCTTCAGAACCAGCTGGTCTTTCAAAATTTCGCCAATGAGGTGCATTACTTGCTCTATCGCCAGCAGATTCAACTGGACAGTTACAAAAACAAAGACTCCTTAGAGACATGTACACAGCAAATGCTTCAAAACATGGAGCTCCTATTTCAAAATACAAAGAAATGAACCATGAAATTAATGACAATATGATGATTATCTGTACTTTAAAGTATATTGTTTGTAATAAAATCTGTAAAACCTGAAAGGATAAGTTCGCGATCACTACAATTTGAAAGAAAGTATATCGTGAAGCTAGATACTGGTAATCTGAGGAGTTGACAAGCGAAGTGAACAACGGTGAACGGAGCATATGGATGGAAATATACACGTGGAAAGCTCTGAAAGCAGCTTCAAGCCATTAGAGGTACCGACCACCCGCATCATTCCACCACTTAACTTCTGTCCAGTGGAACAACAGTTATACCGCTCTGGACAACCATCTACAATAAACTTATCCTTTTTGAGACAGCTTCACCTCCACTCTATTGTATGGCTCGCCAGTGAGGAGCCTTCTGATATTTTTCTTGAATTCGCCCAACAGGAAGGCATTCAAATCCACTTCGCAGGGATAAACCCTGACGGTGGTGACGATAACCCTTGGGATGGGTTGACCGAGAAGTCTATCTCTCAGGCCTTGCAAGTCATTGCCAATAAAGAGAACTACCCTCTGCTAGTGTGCTGTGGTATGGGCAGACATAGAACTGGTACTGTAATTGGATGCCTGAGAAGGCTCCAGGGGTGGAACTTGGCAAGTGCAAGTGAGGAGTACAGAAGGTTTACGGGAAGCAGGGGCGGCAGAATTCTTGTAGAGTTGCTGATCGAGAGTTTCGATGTCAATGGGGTTGTTGTTGATGAGGAGGTAGCGCCAAAGTGGCTCATAGCGAGATGAGCACCTGTATAAACATTGAGAATAATTAATCGGAGTTCTGCTGTATTCTACAGAAGACATAAAGGCTATTCGCTTTGCCTTACTTCCGAACCACGTTCAGGAAGAGAGGGTGGGAGTTCACAGTCAGCGACACCTGGGCACACATTCCCATGGGGTTGCACACGGGGTTTCTCCTCGACTGCATCCATCCATCTTCTTGGGTGCACAATTAGTGAAGTGCCCTGTCCACTAACATCTCACCCCTACACCATCATAATCTAATCTCTTATCAACAGCAAAGATCGTCTTTACGAAAAAACTAAACATAAACACAGATAGATATAGATCAAAACATCGCCCACACGCACACGCAACACATAACACTCTTAGGAAAAAGTGAGATTCCAGCAAACTGGAGATCTGATCTGAACAAGATCTACCTCGAAAAATTCGCAACCTGTATATCGATTGGTATTGACTTCCATAGATGGGTATGTCTAACCCTAAGATAATAGAGAGCCCCAGAAGGAGGTTTCGTCATAGCTCACCAGGGTTGTCCTCAACACCCCATTCCATATCTTCTAGACGGCAATCTATGGCTAAGCTGGAATCAACTCCTTTATTAGATTCTAAACTTAAAGAGGTCGGGTCGGTGGGCTCTGGAGGAGTTCTCATCGATGCTGAGAACCCTTCCTTCGTTAACAAGATGAAAGAGGAAGAGCAGCATCGGGACCATTTCAATACTTACTACCTGAACTCAAGGGACTCGTTGATTAACGAAGGCGGTGACATTTTGCATTTGATGGAAAACAAACACAAGAATGTGGAACTAAAGAAGGTAAAATCAGGATCGAACTTGGTTGATGCTATCGAAGACAGCAGGAGGAAGCAGTCTGCATCAGGGTTGAATGTGCCTGGTGGGTTTCGTCGAGAATTCCTTTTGGCCAAGAAGAAGAAAGAGCAGAAGAGAGATGCTGTTTCGGAGGAAGATTGGGCAAAAGTCCCCTTTCTCACGAGGAACTTCATGGAATTTCTCTACATATATGGCCATTTTGCTGGAGAGGATTTTCATGAAGACTTTGCATATCCTGACTCATTTGAATCACAAGCTGTTATTGACGGTGAGGATGAAACAACAAGCTTACTACAGAGCGGCGATAAACAGGTCAGAAAGTATGAGGCCAAGGGCACAGCGTCTACTTTCAAGGCATTTCTCATCATGCTGAAATCTTTCATAGGAACAGGGGTTATATTTTTGCCCAAAGGGTTCTCAAACGGAGGCTTGATTTTCAGCATTTGCATGTTGTTAGTCTTTGGGATCTATTCCTATTACTGTTATCATATTTTGATCAAAGCAAAGACCTATACAGGTGTATCCTCGTTTGGCGATATCGGATCGAAGCTATATGGTCCTCATATGAAATCGTTGATTTTATCCTCACTAATTTTAACCCAGATTGGATTCGCATGTGCGTATGTTATCTTCACTGCAGAGAACTTGAGCGCTTTCATGAGAAACATTGGTCTCCCTTTACCATATCCTGTGTTCTTTGTCGTTCAAGGACTTATATTCATTCCACTATCTTTCATTAGAAATGTTTCGAAACTTTCCTTCCCATCTTTAATTGCCAACTCTTTCATTTTAGTTGGAATTCTCATTATTTTGTCTTACATGGTCAAGCATTTGATTGCAAATGGAGTCGCACATCCAATTAACTTCCTTGTCAATCAAAATTCATTCCCCTTGTTCATTGGGACTGCTATCTTTGCGTTTGAAGGAATTGGACTCATTATTCCGATCGAGAACTCAATGCGTCACCCTGAGAAATTTCCACTGGTTTTAGGCCTTGTTATCATCACCATAACGGTGTTGATGGTAAGTGTTGCCACTGTCGGATATCTCGCATTTGGCGAAGAAGTGAAGACGGCTGTATTGCTAAATTTACCTCAAGGTGATCGATTAGTCCAGTCTATCCAGCTTTTCTATTCTGTTGCTATCCTTCTCTCGACACCATTGCAATTATTTCCTGCTATTGCGATCATCCAGAATTTCCTCTTTGGCAGACCGCTTGTCAAGCGCGAATCGGTTGCTACTACTGATACCAGTTACAATTCAACCCATGATGATTCAAACGACCAAGACGAACCTGCTGAAGTTGAACAACTCTCCGGAAAATCAAACCCTAAAGTTAAATGGGCCAAAAATTTCCTGAGAACTTTGTTGGTACTGATATGCATCAATATTGCATGGTTTGCTGCAGAAGAGCTTGATAAATTTGTGTCATTTGTTGGGTGTTTTGCCTGCATCCCGTTGGTTTACTTATATCCACCTTTGTTGCATTTAAAATGTATTTTGGATGGTCGCAACATAGACACATCTCAGCACGAAGAGGAACAGGATGTTAATGTTGCCATTGCTGTTGAAGATTACGACGACCATAGCTTTGGCCATATAGCTGGCTTCGTCCCATGCAACAACAAAGAGAAGGTCCAGGCTTGCATTGTTGACGGTGGCCTGGTTACTGTGGGGGTAGTCTGCATGTTGTATAACTCATACCAGATAATGTTTGGTTAACTTAGAAGCAGAACACTATGAATATACATATTTTCACACTACACACCCTCTGGGCCGTTTGTACCAGCAGCATTAATCATCACTCTGAATACCCAAGATCTTTATCAAGGTGCTCCTTCCTGTCAAATTGGTCATGTAAATAATATATAATTAATGTGTTAATACAACATTTATAGTGTACACCAGGCAACGAGTGATCCCAACCTCATCCAGTGCTGCTGCTAACATACTGCTGTATCCTGCTGCGCACTTCACCACACTCCTCCCTGTCTTTCCTCTGTCTTAATGAGGCGATTAGGTGCCTGACATAATCGCATTTCCTGTTATCGCGTAGCTGATAAGGATAAGAGAGACTCACCGCCGCCGCAACAAAAACTCAATCACGTCCCCACACTCACCACAAATCAAGAACAACAGATAAATGATTTTACAGGAGGCAGGAGAAGCTGCTAGAGGTGGCTTCACATCATCAATCAGAAACCTCTTGACTGCCTCTCTGGCTATATCTTCCAGCCTTTTCAGAACTTGGTCAAGTGATCCACCGCCCTCACTTCCTCTGTGGTCAACGCATAATGGAGCTAGAACATGCCCTTTGGATACACCCCTTTCCTGCTCCAATTCTAGCATCTTTGAAGATCTATGCTGCTTCGAATACCCTGGAGGTGTGATCCTTCTGGCGCAATTCTGGGATTACCGCCCGTCAATAGGTCCTTTGGATGAGTTTACACTACATGGGTTGTGGCCTGATAACTGTGACGGATCGTTTGAGCAGTTCTGTAACTCAAGTCTGGAAGTCAGAAACCCAGCGGAGATTATCAAACTACATGATCAAGACCTACTGGACGAGATGGAACGGGTCTGGAAAGACTACAAAGGTAGAGATGAACAGCTGTGGGTTCACGAATGGAACAAGCATGGCACGTGTTACTCCACATTGAAACCAGATTGTTACTCAGAAGATGCTTTCTCTCAAAGAAGTGACGTTTATGACTTCTTCAAAGCGGCAGTTGATCTACACCGAACGTTGCCTACTTACAAGTTCTTGAGTGATGAAGGTATTGTTCCCTCATTTACTGAAACATATACCAAGGAGCAGATTGTTGGCGCATTAAAGAAAAATTTTGGGGGCTTTGAGCCGTACGTTAAATGCGATCGCAATAATGCCTTAAATGAAGTCTGGTACTTTCACAATTTACAAGGCAATGTTCGGAGTGGTCGCTATGAGCAAATCGATACTTTCAACACGTTCAGGTGCCCTAGCGAGGGAATTAAGTTCATCCCAAAAGTGCCTAAACCTCCTACCAGGCCTACTCGTACCCTGAAGCCAGGTCCCAAACCAACTGGAGATGTTAGTTCTGGCTTTGTCAAACTGACCAATCAACCCGGCTGCTTGATCAAAAATGGTAAATGGTACGCATCGGGGACATGTGCAACTTTTACACTGGCCAAGTCCAGTAATCAGGAGAGGTATATTTTGAAATCCAATGGGGGCACTTGTGGTTTAGATGAGAACAGCAAACTGGTCTGTTCACAAAGAGGCTATTTCACAGAGTTCCTTTTTGATGAGTCGACAGGATTCCTGTCAACAGATCAGGATGATGGTACAAAATGGAGTGCTGACAGAGTCCCCAGAGGAAGGACCCAAGTAAATGTAATGAACAATGGTAGAGGTGATGTCCAGTTCCAGTTGAGATTTCAGAAAAAGTGGTGAGAGTTCAATCATGAGCAGAAATATACAGAAACATACAGAAACACACATTATACTACCTAATACTATGTATCAAAGTAAAGAAAAGAAAAAAAACGACAGAAACACTCTAAAAAGTTGTATGCAATAAATGATCGGTTGTTGTACCGTCCTCTGTTGGCTTGCAGAGATTGAAGTCTATACTCTCTTGAACCATACCCAATGGTTTCTGCTGCAACATATTTCTATACTTCTCATTCAGTTTACTAATCTCTATGTTTACTCTGTTCAGTTCGCTATTGTCCTTCCTGTACCGATTCATTTTCTTGTAAACTTTGTCAAAGTTCAACTCTAAGAAGTCTATGTAATCATTGAGCCCCTCAACCTCTTTAGAAAGTTGAACGTTCTGATCTTCCAACGAAAAGTTTCTTCTGATTTGCGTGTCCACCTTTGAGTTGAGCTTTTGGATTGTAGCTTCAAGTTCTCGGACTTTTCTCTGTAAACCAAGAATTGTACTATTATTATTCTCTGGTATACTTATACCGTCTGTATCGGTCTGGATATATCTATCACTGAATACAGGAGAAGGTGATACCATGCTACGATTAAGTCTTTGTGCAATTCTGGAAGTAACTTCTGGGGTAGTTGATGGTCTGTGGATAAACGGAGAGAGGGATTCGTCATCTCTCTTTGGTCGTAAGTCAGGTATATCTTTGCTGAGTGAGTACTTGGAGAAATCTCCATTTGATGTGTATCTTTTGGGTGAGTTTCGGAGGTTTTGGGAAGGAGATTGTAGAGTTCGTAAAATGCGATCCCTTTTGATCTCATTCTGGATCTTGTTTTTTTCAAACTCGTGTTTGTCACGGTAAATCATGTTCTCTTTGTTCAAAATGCTAGAGTCAATGTGGCTATCGGGCCTGGCTCTGTAGCTCTGCCTGAGAGGTGATGGGTTATATGTTTTGGTAGGGGACTGCAAAAGAATATCGAGTGTGCCACCATCCATATCGAGACCGCCAACGCCTGCATAGTTTCTTAGTCTCTGTTTACTTCTCTTGTTGTTGATTCTGATGTTCGACAAGGTTGACAAGTCTTCATCGTAGTAGTATTGTGAGTTGGGACTGTCCATTTGCTGGGGGCACCTACGATTTGGCGGAACCTTACTTTTGGTTGGTGTTGGTGTTGGTGTTGTTGGTATTGGTGATTGTGAGTTCCAGTTGGCAAAGAAAATAATCTGCTTTCACAAAGAAAAACAAAAACACAAAGTGTAAAAAACAAAACAAACCACACGTCTCTAATAACCACAGTAACGCTTTCGAAGTGCAAATGAGTTCCGAGGGCGAGTTGGCTCAAACCACATTTCCGATGGTAACAGTGGTAACAGTGCTCCCTTCTGCCATTAATAAAAGTGAAAGTGATGTCATGACAGTATACATGTCCTGTCAATTCCTGTGAAGGTGTGCCAGTAAAACAGCTGTAGGTCTGCTTAACGTAATAGCAAGCAATGACCCAAGTTCACAGATGTTGACAAACACACACACACACACACACAGCATCGCAATTATCACTCTAGAATTGTTCCTAGGTAGTAGCCACTGAGAAGACAATGTGGGTTTTACTCGTCTCGCTTTTGATGTCACAAAAAAAAAGATAAAAATAACCAAAAGTAAAGAAAAAAAGAAAGGAGGGAATACTGAACAGAAAATAGAAACCACCTAACTTAAGGCCACATCGCATTAAACAGGAAGGGTTAGGAAAAAGAAAAGAGATGAACTAGACCAGACCAGACCACATTAGACGAGCTCATATCACGCCAGACCAGACCAAACCAGACCAGACCAGACCAGACCATTTCTGACCAGTCCGGACCAGTCCAGACCAGACCATAGAACACAGCCAGAGTGGCCCGTGTATTGGTCTTCTTCCTCTCTTCTTTTTCTCTTCTCGGTTCTCTTCTCGGTTCTCTTTTTTTTCTTTTTTTCTTTTTGTGTCTGTCTCCAGAAAGAAAGATGAAGTGAAAAGGGAACTTTTTCAGACGTGAAGGAACAGGGGGAAAAAAGACCAGAGCTGGCTGAACTCAAGAACCTATTTACTCCATCACATTTGACTGCATTGTAGTTTCAAACGACAAGGAGGGTATTAAGGAAAGGATCATGGTGTCTGCAGTGGCGGCAGAAGCAGAAGCTGGCTGCGGCAGCGTTGGAGGAAGCAGTTCGCTACCCCACGACATCTCATGTCGTGCAACGCCATCAACAGCACCATCAGCAGAACCTGTGATATCACAGCCAAGAAAGACAATTGGAACAGGAGTGTCGACAGCTCCAGCTCAAGACGAATGTGGCGCGGTGAAACAACCACAACCACAGCCACAACCACAGGCACAGGCACAGGCACCAGAACAAAGACACTCCCAAGAAGATGGCCATGGACATAGACATACTAATGGTCCAGAAAGCATCGAATGCAACGGGAATGGTATTGGAAGTGGTAACAGAGGATATTTTGACTTTAGCGAACCTTCTATTCATCAAGGATTGTGGCCCGGCCAGGCTGTTGCCAAACTGGTCCGTAAAAGCAGCAATAGGAAGCAGACCTCTAACGCTAACACAGCCCCTGGTGGCGTAAAATCTTTACCAGAGATTCCCACTCTAACGCTCACATTAACACCTTCGAGCTCAAATCACTACTTCACCAAACAAAACGACAGCCAAATACTACTTCGAAGTAAGAGTCCAACTTTTTGCAATACCCCAGATAACTCTAGATTCTTCGAAGTAGACGGGCTAGGGGCTATACCCATATCTTCCAAAAAGGACTTTCGTACTCTTTCAACTCCACTGGGACAGGAAGGTAAGTACACAGACGTCTTGATAATTGACCTTAGACCTTTTAACGCTTACAACTCATCTAGATTGAAAAAAGCTGTGAGCATCTGTGTCCCTTCTACCTTACTCAAAAGACCTTCATTCACCATTTCAAATATCTCCAAAACTATGATTGCGTCTCAGCAAGAAGAATTAGACTCAAAACTGGAATCTCCGAACGATTTGAGGTTGATCTTCTATGATGCTAGTTCTAAAGGGCGGAATTGCTCATTTCAGCTATTTCAGATGTTGAAGAAGTTCCACGACATCCTAGGTGAGTATGAGAAAGACATAAAACTATACTACATAGATGGGGGGTTTGAAATGTTCAAAGGCCCTGAAAAGTCATTTGATTCAGCTTTTGTTGATTGTGATAAGTTCAGAGCGTCAAAGTCTCCAGACACGCCGTCATTTGGTAACTTTTCTCTACCCTTAGCAGACCCATCCTCATCATTCTTAATGTCTGTGAAGAGCAACAAGTATACTATAACACCAGAAGCACAGAATGAGACTTCTCTAGACATACCAAAATTTGATAATCTTGAGAATATACCCGTTTGGCTCAAGAAATACATCGAGCCAAACTCAATCAAGACTATCATTTCCCACTTTATTAAAATAGAAAATACTGAAAACCAAAGGATCACTGCATGTGCTCAGAGAAGAGCTTCTTCTTCTTCTGCCTCTTCTTCAAGTAAAGGGTCTCCTAATGGAATGGGAAACCAACTTAGTGGCTCCCTTATAAGCCCAGGAAGAGGCTATCTTTTCAATGGCTCAGAAAATGGATTCAAAAACAGATACTCTAATATATTGCCCTACGAGCACTCAAGAGTGAAAATTGTCCCTTCTCCACAATCATCGGCAAATACACCTTCTGGTACAAATCAAAACTTTTACTTCTCTCCGATTGAAGAAGAGTCAGTATCTACATCAGAACCAGGATCATCGAGAAATGATACCACTCCTCGCTCATCTATTCCATTAAGAAGACTGGGTGCCCCCTCTGAAGATGATGACTACTTCAATGCAAACTTTGTGAATGTCCCACAGGTCAATAGATCAACTAATTATATCGCAACTCAGGCACCACTACCATCTACTATAGAGGACTTTTGGAAAGTTGTCTGGCAGAACCACACTGAAGTGATCATGTCTTTGACCAACCTCAATGAGAATGGAATCCGTAAATCGGATGTGTATTGGAATGATTCGAAGCAAGTCAAGCTGCTGGAGGAGATCGATCAATTCGATGGTATCAAGGGACTTATCTTGCGAAGAATCCAGCTAACACGCCGTGGTAAAAACAGAATTGTACATCAATTACACTACACGAACTGGCCTGACCACGGAGTTATTGAGGATCACTATGACTTCTTGAAACTGATAAATGCCAAAGAGAAATTTGTCACTAATAGAGACTCTCCTGTTTTGGTCCATTGTTCTGCTGGATGTGGAAGAACAGGAACGTTCATTACCATTGACTTGATTCTCCTGGCACTGAAGAATGAGCTCAAACGGAAGAAGGAGAGAGAGTCGAATCCTGAAGCTGAGTTGAGCGATGAAGAATCGCCTTCAGAAAATAGAGAGAATGTACTCACAACCGAAGATGATTTGGTTTACTTCACAGTACAACAGTTGAGAAAGCAGAGAATATCCATGGTGCAAAGCTTGGACCAGTTCATTCTTTGTTACGAGACACTGTTATTCTACTTCTACAGTCTCCAAAAGAAACAGCATTACAATTATAAGCTTGCATTTCATTAACAAACGGAAATATACATACATAACATGGGTGCACACACCAGTATGTAATTGTTTATATCGACATTTGCGATGTAGCGGTGTAGATGCGAGGCCATTAATTTATGGAGGTGTTTAGTTTCAGGAAATAGTCTAGGTTCTCTAGTAGATTTGGATCGTTGACGGTTGCTATAACTTTGTCAAAGAAGCCCTCTCCCATCTGCCTCATCATCTGGAGAATCTCGGTGACGAACTTTTTCAGATTCAAATTATGTACAGGGTCATGCGATTCAATAGTCTTGAAAAACCTCTTGTACTCTCCATTTTCAATCACTGTGAGATCAGATTCACTGTATTGAAATTCATAAAGATAGTTTTCATGGTACTTCGGACAGTCTCCTTCTGATTCGTTGGATTCCTCGAAGGAGGTAATCCATAGCGCGATTAGGGCCTTGAAGTCTTGAAAGAAAACAATAGAACCTGTTTTCAGAAGTGAGGAAAGTGCCAAAACATGTATCTTTTTGTTTCTTGGGTTTCCAATGTTTTCCATCTTGATATACCAAATGTTGAGAAATTTAAGAGTTTGGTCGAAGCAGGTTTCGTTATCAGTGAAGAGAGCTTTGAATATCTCAGCAAATCTGGCGGGTTCATAATAAGCTAATCGTGCAACTATCAGAAGAATTTTGGCTACGGTCAGAGAAGATTGGTCAGTGTCCAAGACCATCTCTATCATCTTTGGGAGAAGCCCTGACTCCATTAACAATGATATTAGCGTGCGGAACGATTCAGGGCTACCGTAATTTGCCAGGATCATGATTTCAAGAGTGGAAATCATGATATCCAAAGAGTCATCTCTCATGTTGGGGAGATAATTAGACCAAACCTTTAAGATACTAAGTATGAAATCTCTCGAAGAATCGTGTGTGGTAATCTCCGGTATTATCATGATGTAGCTTCTAAATATCTGGAGGATCAAAGGTAAAATTTCCGTCTGGTTAAGAAGTGCTTCTTGATACAAGTCATTCAGATCTTGGATTAGTGGGTTCGCTTGCTGAAGTGTTAGGGTCTGGTCGATAGGATAAAACTGCAAGATGGCAAGCCACAACTCGTACCCATCTTCGCATAGCAATGAGTAATATTCAGAACTTGGGGAACAACATGCTCTCACTAATGGGAGCGAGATATTCCAAGTGATATTTGAGTTGGTATTCAATGAAACGATCAAATTTTTCAGGATACGCAATAAACTGTTCTTCAATATCAACTCATTTGAGTTGTTTGATGCATCCCAAAATTTTGGGATTATTTGCAAGAACTGGTTTAGTTCCTCCATTGATATCAGAGGGCTAGTTCTTGAGATAAGGATTGCAATGGTGTTGAGTAAGAACAGCTTGGATTCTGTTAATTCCATTGACTCAACCATCGCTAGAAGATTCGTTACCAGCTTGGAAATATGGGGCTTGATAATTTCCCTGTTAAAGTCCCAGTCACTAAGCAGTGCTTTTATAGTTTGTATAGATGTCAGCTTGACTACCTTGTCATTGATAGGATTTGAGCTGTCCTGGAAGTTCACAAGAAGCGAATATATTCTGTCCACATTTGTATCATTTATGCTGTTAGATAGACCTAACCACTCGTTGATCAACAAGCAAACCCGTCTTTTCAATATTTTGCTCTCAACAAGATCGTTTTTCAATGATTCAGGAAGAAAGATGTTCTCAAAGAGATTGTTAAAGTCTATCACATCGTGTAGAGAGTTTGCACCAAGTTGAAAGATCGTGAATATTGAGTCTTTCACTAGGATATTTTGGGCGGAGATGGCGTTGTAGTTGGTCAGTTCGTTTTGCACTTTGTTAAGAACATAAGGAACAAGGAGAGGTTTGAAATTATTGATTAAATCCTGAAAGAAATTCTCTGCGCACTGTCTTACCTGATATTCATAGTTTTGGTTGACCTCGTCATTTGTCCATTCTTCTGGTTCGTTTATCCAAGAGTCTAAATCTTTGGGACTCAGCTTGATATAGTAATTGATCAATAGATCTGTCAACGATTTGATAAGGTCTTCTGTAAAGAATTCTGAAGACAGTAGTTGGATCGATTGCTCAACTTGTTGCTTGTTTGATCTTGATTTCAGAGTGAGGACGGCCCCCTTCTTGTACAGAAAGTTTATCAGATATTTGAACATTAGTAGAGTCTTTATGGTGACAAATTCCCAGAGTCCCTCATCATCTTGATTCATATAGACACTTTCAGCCTTTTCCTGCAGTAAGTTGTATAGAGTGAATAAAATGTGTTTGGATGAAGGCATAAGAATGAGGTTGATTATGTTAGACTTGGCTAACAAGTTATAAATTTTAGAGTAGCACTTAATGTACTTCTCTAAGAATTCTGATGGGCCATACCTGTCATAGTTGCTTGTGAGCATCTCAAAATGCTTTATCGAAAGTGACAGAAACTCCACTACTTCAGCATGATCAATAGGAGAATCCTGGATATCGATTACTATCCGCTTGAGCAGCTTCAATGTCAAGTATCCTATCTCCATGACAGCGAAGTCTAAGGACTCGACCCATTCATTGAAATACGCCTCGTATAGTTTGATGAGAAGAGGGGTTATGATCGGTATTTTGGACTGCAAGGCTGGCCTTATCTTGCCTATTTTAGCCATGGATAAGTTCTTGAGAATTTGGTTCATCATGATGAGCAAGTTATGAATCTTGACGTTGTTATCTTCCTTTATAGAGTTCTGCAATAAGACTTCCAGCTGATCGAACAGCTGGGGCCATTCGCTGGGGAAGTCGAACCGGCAAATCCTGGACGCGGCTTGTGCGTTTTGGATGGACAGTTGTTTGTTTGGCTCATCGATCATCTCAAAGAGCTTTGATTTAATCTGGGACTTCTCCTCCAATGACAGACTGTTGCTACGGGAGGTTCTCCAGTACTTCTCAATCCCATTCTTGAAACTGATAACAGCCAGCCATCTGATCTGCAGAGGAACCGATAGATCAGTGTACACAGTTTGGAGTAGAGCATGGTATCCCATCGTGGTCTCCCATGCGTGAAGCTGGCTCTCTGCATCTTTCTGGTCTTGCCCTCTCTCCGACCCATTGGCTTTTTCCAAGACCGCAGTCAGAGATAGTAGGTCCAGCTGCATCTACAATCTGGGGGTAGCCCACACCAAACAAGAGAACAGGAATTAGCTGAGTCTTCGTTATAAAGGTCAGTAGTAGTTAAGTTGATACAACTAAAGAAAATATGAAAGAAAAAATCCACAGAAAACGTACTAAAGTTGGACCGGGTAATGTATATTAGTGGGAGAGTCCACTGCAGGTTCTGCTGGCGTTCACCATCTATGGGCTTCATCTACACCACTCCACACTCTCTCATTGTAACCTAACTCTTCCTTAACTCTTTGAACAGTGGCCTTATCTCCAGTGTTCTTTCCCAGATTGTCACTGATTTTCACAGCAGGGTTCCCGTTAGCAGTAAACAGTTTGATGACAATGTTCAGAGGTTCAGATTTGGTACCACCCGACAGCGTATTGAAGTCATTGGTGAGGTTCGTGCCAATACCGAAGATGGACTTCATGCCATTCTTAGCAGAATGGTCTCTGTAGATTACACATTTCTGGACGTCTAACGAATCAGAGAAACATATGGTTTTTGAGAATTCGGGATATCCAAGGGTTTTGTAATGGTTGGCAAGCTTCTCAGTGTATTCCAGTGGGTCACCTGAGTCCTGTCTGACGCCAATATAGTAGTCGCTGAAAGGCTTTGTGAATATCTTCAAGAAATCGTCTGTGCCAAAAGTGTCTGTGAGTGCTAATCCCGCATGGTCAGGACCGAATGTTTTGATCCAGTAGTCTAAAGCCATGTGATTCGCATTTTTGTAGTCTTGTGTTATGGCGGCAATGCCCATGAACCATTCATGGGCAATGGTACCTATAGGTGGAACATCGAATTGTTTAGCAAGTAACACGTTAGAAGTTCCAAGGAAGTACTTTTGTTCTGGCTGCAGTTTGCTGTACTCCACAAGTGTCTCTACAATCAACTTCTGGGTATCAAATGACCGTCTTCTTCTTGTACCAAACTCTGAGAAGTAGATTTCATTCTGAAAGAGCTGTGTAGCCTTATCCTCCGCCTTCTCTTTTTGACCATCCAGGTTCCAGTCAGTGTCAACAAATTTGAAATACGCCTCAGATATAAGTGCTAGGAGGGGAATCTCGTACAATATTGTGTCTGTCCATAATCCGTTGATCTTGATATCGACATTATTCTCGATGTCAACGTTGATCACAACTTGCTTCGCTGGGTCCAGCTTGAACTGTTCAAGATACTTTACATAGGAGACTGGAAGATAGGAAACCTCATCTCTGAGATACTTGATCTCCTCTTGGGTGAACCGCAGCTCTGAAAGTAGCAGTATCTGGGATTTCAGCCACTCAATTGCCTCATTGTTCAGCTTTTTCAAGGGTGTTCTATTCGTAAAGTTGTAGGTGACTTTTGCTTCAGGAAAGTTCTCAAAAACAGCTGCATGCATTGTGATCTTGTAAAGATCAGTATCTAGCAGCGATGTAATAACAGGATTGGAAGACATGATCACTGCTTGATATTGAGATCTACCTTTTGTCTGGTGTGATATTACACGTACTCGTAGACTGACTGGTACTAATTGTTTGGAGAGAAAAAATGTGAAAAGCTTAAGCATTTATATTCGAGATATTAACAGTCCAACAACTATCGAAGTGAGTCATTGTGCGTACCTCGCAGCAATCAGGTACTACTTTGTTCTACAGTGGCTGTGCATAACCCATCTACTTGAGTACTATCACCACTATTCACTGTGTAAGTGCTGCCAAGTATTAAGGTATGACTCATGTGTGAGTGTTGATAGGTTGTTACGTAATTAGTTAGTGAATACCAAGTATTTGACCTCTTGATGACACATATATTTACAGTACCTGCATGACTCTTTCGAACATGGTATCGAGCTGGATATCCCCCTCAATGTTCTCAAAAAGATTGAAGAACGAGTTGATGTCGAGCCTCTTGTGGTTACCGTTAAGCTCTTGAGTATTATCAGGGGTTAGGGAACTCTCTTCTTTGTAAATAGTGCTGGAGGCCTCAGCTTGAGTCAATAACTGCGCGATTTCTTGGGTGTGTTGGAGCTCATTGTTAACAGCCTTGTCTGCAGTCATGTCACTGGATGGTATTTTGGAAGTGGTTATCATTCCAATCTTTGAGGTGATGTCAATGAAGAAAAAATCTTGTTCATTATTCCACTTTATTGAAGAGATATAACACGGATAAGATTCACTGAAAAGTGGTTGCCTACTGTTAGGAGTGAAGATCAGAATTTTGGCCACAATGGATTTGGATTCCAAGTCGTAATGATTCTGGATCAATGCAATGAGGTTTGAGTCTTGATTGATAGCAATCTGATGGGAAGAGCCCGATCTTGGACCATTGATTCTCAGGTTTAATTCAGTCTCTCTCAAAGAGAGAAGATCCACTGACTTGAAAACGGATTTCGATAAAATGATCAAGTGGTTGTCTACAATGTTCAGTGATTTGATAGTAGACCCAGCGATGTGAGCTAGCTTTGCAGTCACTTCATTCTCAAGCTCTTCAAAAGTATCAGTATCAATGACAGAGATTTCATAGTCAACCCCCAAAAAGATCAAACTTGAATCTTTGGACCATCCCAGGGAGACGGAGCTAGACAGCAGTCCCGTAGATGCCTTTAATTTTCTTAAAGACCATGAGACATTGCTTTTCACTGTGATACTATTAGCGTTTGGTCTCCACATTCTCACACCACCCTTATTGTCAGCTGTTAGGACAGCAAGACCTTTGAAGTATGAAGCTGGTGCTGGTATCATGGAGAGTATTGGTACAGTGGCACCATGAGGATTTACTATCTTGGTGATAAGCTCCCAAGAGGGAGTCTGTGATGTTTTGCTTTGAATAATGGCTGACTTCCAAAATTTGAGTGTGTAAGTAGAATCCTTCTTTGAAAGGAGATCGTCCACGTCGCCATGGTGGAATTCTTCTAGTGTGATCATCCATTCGCCATCTGTGGAAAAGACAAAATCTTTGACAAGAGAATCTCTCAATCTCAATTCAGATTTGACTTTACCGATAGACACTGAGCTTGATACCTTAAGAACAGAGACTTGCTCGTTCCTGTATACATCATAGATTTGTAAAAACAACCCATTCAAGAAGTATAGCTGCTTGGAAGTTGGATGCACCCTGAACACGGAGGTGAAGTCATACTTGATATTGAGCGGGTCTTGATCTTTCTTCTTGAAGAAGGCTTTATCTACCCTCTTAAGATTCTCAACAGAGGTGTGAAGTAGCTGTCTTGGGCCAGAAATGAGTAATCTAGATTGAAGATCAACAGCACTGAGGAGGAGAATCTCATGGTTATTTTGTGAATCTAGTTTCAGAGAAATGTTATGGGATGAAGAATCAGATGTGTCAATGGCGACAATTTCACCAGCCAATCTAGGCAAGAACTGTTGCTTTTCTGTTTCAAGTTGCCAGAAGACTAAAACTTTCTCCAGACCACCAGAAAGAAGATATTTACAATCATTGGTGAATGATATAGCTTTCACTTGGTCAACATGCCATCTTAGCATTCTCGAAGTTTTGTCTTGTGTGACATGAATGACACCTGTAGAAACACCAATAGCTAGGGTACTGTCATTGGATATAGCCAACGCCGTGAAAGTGACATTGTTGTAAGGAAATGGGACTTTGTAAGATTCGTGCGAATCTCTGTCGTACACAGTAGTGTATTTATTGCGTGGTTCGCTAGTTAAAAGGGCCACATATCTACCATTATTAGACACTGCCACTTTAACAACATTCTTGATCTGATTCAAAGTGGATGGTGCTAAAGTATCAAGATCGTACGACACTAATGTTCTTGTGTGTGGATTCGTAGAATTCTTCCCAGCAATCACAACAAGAGTGGATGCGTTCAGATCTAACACCTGTATAATTGAATCATCCTTACTAGGAAGCTCCAGATCAAATGACTTCAACACAGGCGTTTGAACCTTCTCCTTCCAGTTGATCACTTGCACCTTGCCTGTGGAAAGGAAAGCATATATATTATTTGGGTTCTGTGGATCCTCTCTGATACATACAAGGCCCTCAAAGTTGATGCTGTTGGAGTCATTGAACTTCAATGATCTGGTGCACTGTCTTGTGGCTAGCGAGTAGACTGCTAATTGTCCGTTGAAAGGAGCAATCGCGTGAAGAGCATCAGTACTGAGAATGGTTTTTCCTGAAAGAGGTTTTCCACCACCAACAACTGTGAGCTTATGTTCCATTGCAGCGGCTCTTTCCTGTATCTTGTGTCCCTCTACCATCGTACAACTTCCTCATCGCCTTTTAATCTGCAAATTAAATTTTTTTTCGTCTTTTCCTATTGATTACCCTGCTCCAGTTTTAGTTAGTTTTGATGTTTTTTCTCTACGAAAAGTTTTTCTGATACTCTCTTTCTGATACAAGCGGTGAACGACAGACTCATTCAAAGCCAACACAGTATGATTGTACCCGTTCGTTGTTTCTCATGTGGTAAAGTTGTTGGTGATAAATGGGAAGCCTACTTGAAGCTTATAAATGATGAAGACCAGACTGAAGGGGAGGCTCTAGATGCTTTGAAGCTTAAACGTTATTGTTGTAGAAGAATGATTTTGACACATGTTGACTTGATCGAGAAGTTTCTACGCTACAACCCATTGGATAAGAAGGATGTTGTTGTTTAGGGTACACTGGGAGCAGATTGATACCGTCGTGCGTGGCTAAGCGAGAGGTGGATGCAGCAGGGGTGGTTGGAGAGGGTTACTGGAAGGTCGCCGTGCCTACATAGAAACCCAGGTGTATATTATTACGGGAACCAAGGTTCTTTCTATTTCTCATTGGGAGCTAGATATGTGACTGCGGCTTCTACGGCAAAGTATTCATTTAGCCTTGGAATCGGATTCTGATGAAGGCGTGGTTAATACGACATTTGATTAATGAATGCAACGAAGGTAGTTATCTCAGACAGACGTGCACTACATAGTAACCCACGGTAGTAGCCTTTTATCAACTCTCTACTCTCTTGCGAAACAAGTCAGCCTAAGCTGCGAAACAATCAAGCTGTCAACTGTGTGTACTGAACAACTCAATTGCTTAATCATCTCTCTATTGTTATTATATTGCCAGTATGGCAGTTACAGGGCTTCATAACCATATACAAATCGTATCATTTTTTGTCTTTTATCATTGATTCGCCACCAATCAAACAACAATGTGCCTCTGCTCTCCTCTTAAGGATTCAAATTGTATCCTAATCAAACTACTTTCTGGACGAATATGTCACAAATAAGGGCTATGAGGCTTCTGGGACATGTGCGTCACGCGCATATTCTACGGCCGCACCCCTACTACCTGAGACCATCCATGCTTTTAGCAAGGCCCATCTCCTTCACAACATTACCTAAATTTGCTGGGAAACTGGTTCGTTTACCAGCATATTTAGGGGGAAGCCTTGCTGCAGCAGGTAGTTATGTAGCATACAAGGTTGAAGAGGCATCTAGCTTCACTACAGACAAGCTGGGACAACTGAAAGAACTGGGTAATGGGATAATGGATAAAATGGGACATGTTTTCAGTGGGTTTGGAGGCGCGCCCACAGAAGGTGGAGGTGAAGGCGAAGGTGGAGGTAGTAGTGGAGACGGAGGCAATGGGTCCACCGCTGTCGGCACTGCCGCTGCAGTTGCTGGTGTTAGCACCAGTGAGGATGAGGACAGTGAGAAACTTGTGGAGGATGATGATGAAGATGAGGAAGAGGATGATACTGACGACCAAATGCTTAGCTTGACAAGGCAGATGATTGAGATCAGAGCTCTCCTTCAGCAAATTGACAGATCCTCCGAAACACTCAAACTTCCGTCTATTGTTGTTATCGGGTCACAGTCCTCTGGTAAGTCATCTGTGTTGGAAGCTGTTGTTGGACATGAGTTTTTGCCAAAAGGGTCCAATATGGTAACAAGAAGACCTATTGAGCTTACGTTGGTGAACACTCCAAGCTCTGCAAATGAAACTGCTGACTTTCCTGCCCTCAAGATACACAATCTGAATGATTTTACCGAAGTGCAAAAGATACTGTATGACTTGAACATGGCTGTGCCTGCTTCAGAATGTATCTCCAATGACCCAATTCAGCTTACTATAAAATCGCCAAAAATCCCAGACCTGTCTCTAGTAGACTTACCGGGATATATACAAATTGAAGCTGCTGACCAACCTCCAATTCTAAAAGCTAAAATCAAAGAATTATGCGAGAAATATCTAGAGGCTCCCAATGTTATACTAGCCATCTCTTCCGCTGATGTTGATCTAGCTAACAGTGCGGCCTTGAAGGCCTCCAAATTAGCTGATCCAAAAGGCGAGCGTACTATAGGTGTCATCACTAAACTCGATCTAGTGGAGCCTGAAGTTGCTAAGGATATTCTGCTAAATAGGAAGTACCCGCTCAAGATGGGTTATGTTGGTGTCATTACCAAAGCTCCATCGTCAAAAACTCTATTCAGAAAGAAGAGTTCTCACGAAGCATTTGTCGCCCAGCAAAACTTTGAGCACGGCTTTTTTAAGAAGAACAAATCTTCATTCGAAAGCTGTAACGTATCCACAAAGACTTTGAAGAAAAAGTTGATCAAAGTTTTGGAAAGAACAATGTCAATGTCACTTCAACCTACTTCAAAGTTAGTTCAACAGGAACTAGATGAAACCTCATACCTTTTTAAAGTGGAGTTCAACGACCGCCATTTGACGCCGAAGACATATCTAGCTGAAAATATCGATGCATTGAAGTTAGCAGTCAAAGAGCTTAACGAGCAATTGGGTCGTTCTGAACTCAAGTCAATATTAAGGAATGAGCTGGACCAGCAAGTGTTGGATCTTTTGGCTTCAAGGTACTGGAATAAGTACAACTCAAAAGACCTTCCTTCTGCTCAACTGATCCAAGATTTGAGCAAACTTTCTGATGTGAAACCCCAGGATGCTGAATATTGGGCCAAGAAGCTGGAGTTGACAACATCTTCTCTGACAAAGCTGGGAATCGGTAGATTGTCTACTCAGTTGGTTTCCAATGTTATAGTAACAGAAGTTTCAAACTTAGTCGATAAGACGTCGTTGCGAAACCACCCATTAGCTAAACAGGCTGTAAAAGATGCTGCTATTAATGTGTTAAACTCGAGATTCTCATCAACATCAGACCAAGTGGAAAATTGCATTAAGCCTTACAAGTATGAGATTGATGTGGAGGACAGGGAGTGGAACATCTCAAGAGATCACTCTGTACATTTGTTGAAAGAGGAACTGAATCAAGTGAACTCATCTTTCAATGCCTTGAAAAATTCTATTGGAGGTAGAAAATTAAATCAAGTGATGACTTACATTGAAGAAGGGGCATCGAATAATGTGATCAATGAAGAAACACTTGGTTTCTCCAAGATTTTGCTACGACGTGGTCAGGAGGCTCTATTTCTTCGAGACAGAGCTACGATTCTTAATATGAGAATAAAGATGCTGAAATCGAATCAGTGCAAGGCGAAATCCAACAAATTCAAGTGCCCAGAGGTTTTCCTCAATGTTGTCAATGAGAAGCTCACGACCACGGCTGTTCTTTTCCTAAATGTGGAGTTACTAACTGATTTCTTCTACAAATTTCCACGAGAGCTAGATGAGAAGCTTAACCTCAATTTAACCGAGGAGCAAGTCGAGCTGTTCGCCAAAGAGGATCCAAAGATCAAGAGGCACATTGAATTACAAGAGCGTAAGGAACTACTGGAGTTAGTCCTGAATAAGATTGATGGAATATTAGCTTTTCAGAGAAGCAAAGCTGGCAGTTCTACAAATAATAACGAAGGGAAGTGGCGCTATATATAACCTAACACACCTACCCCATTGATGTCAAACTCACTAATAATAATCTGTAGATCAATACGACTTCAAGCCTACATTATGTATTTAAAGTGATAGAAGTAATCCAGATACTTGTCGAACTTGCTAGAGATGAATGGGGCGAGTTTCTCCGGGTTGTAGCAAAGTTTACAAAGTCCATAGACGCCTGCAAGCCCAATCAAATTGATTACCACCACAGCTAACTTCCTTACCCTCAGGTTTCTGACATGGTTCCATTTTAACGTTCCATAGACCATATGATATGTAGACATCAAAAGAAGAGATGGATAAAGGACCCAGTTCAGACCAGCCGAGAGCATTCCACCACTTGATGATTTTCTTAGTAAATAGGAAATGTAGTCAAAGTTAATATAAGTGGAGTCTCCTTCCACAAGAAGAGGAACAGTCCTCACTTGTAAGAAATGGTACATTACCAGTGGGAGACTTAGCCACCCAGACATTTGCAGAGTTGATATACCAAACGTTCTGAAGGTGAAGTTCCTTCTCATGCCAAACCCGAGGAAGCTTGTGACTCCTCCTATCAATCCAATCTCGTAGTCATCTTTAACCTCAGGTTGCCCTTGAGAATTCTGTTCTAGGACAGCTCTTGAGTCCACCATAGAGTTCTTCCTCCTACTCCTTCTGCTGTTACGATCTTTACCTGTGAGTGGTACTCCCCATCTTCCATATTTGACTTTGTTTACCCACACTTTGATGGTTCGTATCAGCGCACTAGCTGTTACGTGAGTGGCCAGGCTTCCCCAAACCAGAACCTCTTCCAGTCCTGGCGACTGGTAGATGGCCCTGCCCATGCTCAGCAACTCGTTACCGAAATCACTTGACACAGAAGGTCCAATGGTGACAGTGAGACCGTGGATCACTGCAAACACACCGAATGTTATAGAGGAGTACTTTTGAATGGGCTTTAAGATTGTGCTACTCAGCCAAATTGCGTTATCGTACCTTGAATGGCTGATAATACCTTCACCATCACCGCCGTTTCCAGTGTCAATGTCAATTTCGGTGTCGTCCTGCAGCGTGTTCGACTGGTACTGGTCGCCGTAACCAAGAGGTTCTGGCCTCACTGACTTCAGCTGAGAGCTATCCAAAGCTTCCAAGCTCATCCTAGGGTCGGGGGATACTACCTGTGTATTATTCTGTACCTTTCAAACCAAATGAGCCGTTACAAAAGAATAACCATTGAAATCAGACAGAAAGCTCCTTTCTTTACTGAGATGTGTGTTATGAGCTCTGTGTATTCAACATCGTGTTATTACCTCCCCATGTCTATAGCGTGCTATGGAGAAGTTCTTTGACTTGATATGCTATATGTGAGAGTCACTGTAGTCCGACTGTGGTATACGCGTAGAAGTGACAGTGCAGCATGTACCTCTATTCAATCAATCAATACAGACTTTATTTATTGTGACCGCGTAGTCTTTCTCTCCTATTTTTTTTCATAAAACAGACCCAAAGGAGAATGGTAGTGATAAGAAGCACTAGGTGACGCACGCAACCATCGATGGATTCAACAACAGTAACAGAAAGGGTGGAAGCTGCTGAAATCACAGTAGATGATAAGTTACCGGCTAAAGTGAGGAGTAGTGTACCGTCAAACTCAAAGAGAAGAAAGGCTGCTAGTGGACATGGAGTGAACACAAGCAAAGCTAATAAGAAGGGCACTTCCCAGACGGACCTTGTCCACGAGACACTGGGGAAGCTTCCGAACAGAGAATCATTCACACAGTACGACGAGAACAGCGATGAGGTGTTCTGCGTTTGCAGGAAACCCGATAACGGGGATCTGATGGTTGCATGTGATGGATGTGATGAATGGTACCACTTTGCGTGTGTCAAGATAGACAAAAAGTACCAGCAGCTGGTGTTGAGTTATTACTGTCCTTACTGCGAGATGGAAGGGAAAGGGAGGACGTTGTGGAAAAGGCGGTGTCGATTGACTGGCTGTTTCAAGGCCATTTTAGGTAACGAGTCAAAGTACTGCTCCAAGGAGCACGGACTCATGTTTATGGAAGAGGTGATGAAGCGAGCATTTGTTGATAATGGTGATTGTGACGCTGATACCCAAGGCTCTAAATACAGAGGTGTAACGATAACAGAAGCGCAAGATACCACACTCAAAAAAGCTAATGTGATTCACATCATCAATGAAGCCCAAGATGTTCAGAGATTGAAAAAGATGGGCTCGAAGTTCCCAGAACCAAAGACTGATATCAATCAATCACCGCGAGTTATACAAATAGAGCAAACTCTGAAAGAGCTCAACAAAAAGAGATCTGAAATGGTGCAGAGGAAGAAACTATTGGTAATCACTAGGGAGAACATAAAGAAAATCAACGACCTCATCTCAAATGATCATGCTGAAATTGGCGATGATGGTACAAACGATACGAAGAAGAAGTCCAAACGGGCCCCCAAGACTAAAAAGATAGAAATATGTGGGTATGATTACATCTTTGATGATGAGAGTCTAATCAGCGATGGTGAACTGAGAGAAGAGACACTTCAAACAACGGATATAGAACTCGTGAAGAGCATGTTTTTATTATCAAAGGATCAAAACCTGGTCAACCAGGAGGGCGCTGCCGACACTATTGCAGGAGTGGAGTTGAGGCTTTGTCTACAAGAGAAGAAAAAGTGCTCAAGACATAATGGATGGCAGTCAATGGTCAGTGATAAAATCGACTTACTTTCTCACAATATTGAATTAGGCATTGCCAACCATGAACGAAGATTAAAACGAACTCTCCATGCACTTAAAGTAAATCTATTTGAGAAAGGAGAAAAATCGATGGAAACTCCTAACTAGGATATGTTCCAATTGAAAGGATTAAAAATAGGTGAGTAATATACATTAATATAGATGATCTCTCGTCCTCTCTTCCCAAGTAGAAAAGCAGTTAGTGGCCATCCCCCATTTCTTGATCATCTCCTACTTTATCATTACCTTCTTGACTCTTTTCTTCATCTGGCTTATTCTTGTTGCTATCTTTTGTTGCATCTGATTTCTCTTCCTGCTTTTGCTCACTTCCTTCGTCACCTTTTTCTTCTTCTTCTTCCTCCTCTTCTTCTTCCTCTAAAGTCGGCTTCCAGATTTCTACCAAACTGTCCTCACCTGCACTGACAATGGTGTTCACCGCACAAGAAACCCAGTCAAACTCTGTTATACTGGCTGTGTGTCCACCATGAACAAAAGCAAGCGTTGGATCTTCAACATCATTCTTCAAATAATCATCTGCGTCAAACTCTTCAGATAGTTTCAGCAAATTCCAAATATGAATTCTTCTATCATCCGATGAGGAAGCCAGTAAATTAGGTTGTGCTGGGTTGAATTTCAAGTTAGTCACTGCGTTATTGTGGCCATATAGCTTTCTTAGAGGTGCATCCAAGTACCTTAGATCCCACACGTTGATCAGATTATCAGCAGAACCAGTCACAAACACATTAGTTTGAGAAGGGTTAAATTCGATTGCGTTGATGACATCATTATGAGCTTTTTCGATGTGGAAAAGAGAAGTGTTCAAGTTCGATCTAGTGTCCATGAACTGCACAGACATATCGTCACTCACAGAACCGAACAGAGAAGGAATATCAAAGTTCCAAGAAAAGTCACAGATGGTTGCTGAATGTGGAGAGTATGTCTTCACTGGACTTGTTGAATCGACTCTGGAGACATCCCAGAGAGCGATTTTCTTATCCTCGCCTCCACTTAGCAGTAAGTCACTGTTGTGAGCCCATTCCAAACCAAACCCATCTTTCTTGTGGAACTTCAGAGTGCTTATCTCTTTGGAGTTGCCAAATTGGAAGATCTTGACGTCGCCGCTGCTATCGAAAGCAGCCAGTTTATCACTAAACTTATTGTATCTTGCCTTGTTCACTTCATTGATCTGGGTCCACTTCTGATTGATCTGGAACTTCGAAAATGACGATGGTCCACTCTCCACAGGAACTGATTTCTCGCTGTTTGGAGACAACGTCGACGGGACTCTGAACGACACCGACTGCAATGTACTACCCGCCGACTCCGTGACTGTCCCTATCAAAAACTTTACCTCCAGCTCATTTCCATCACTGCTTAGTTTAGACCCTGGAAGACATTCCACTGTTAGCGATGGTGAATCGAGTACATATGTTTGAATTGTGTCATAAAGGAAAGGCACTGATTTCTTCCAGATCTTGTATTCTTCGTTGATGAGCTTCTCATGTGCTATATAGTGTGTCTCTGACACCTCTGACTCATTAACTGTCATAATCGGACGGGATTTCCTTGCTGAATTGCTGGTTAAGTATAGCGTACACAGGTACAATCAGCTAGCTGAATGGGTGCTACACTTCAATCTTTATTCGATGTCTTCACATAAGCAGGCCGGAAACATCCATACACCACCTCGGGGAAATGTTCAGTAGCTTGATTATATAAGATTGTGCAAAAGGTATAGTACGTGTACAGTGGTGAGCATCTTTGTGTATATCTATATATCTATAAGATGGTAGGAAGTCATGTGAGGAAGAGGATTGACAGCGTAGCCAAAACTATTGGAACTATGAGGCCATAATTGTTCTGTTTGTTGAAGAGCCCTTTTGCACTGTTCGTGCTGTTCGCCTTAGTACCCAGTGTGCGATAGACACCATCGGACGCAGAGAGAGTTATCTCTTTGGTTATCGACCCGCTGATAGTCAATGTACTTAATGTGGTTCCTGTGTGGGATACCGAATCAGACGAATCGCTTGGAGTCCACCAAACAGTTACGGACGGAGTCCACCATACCGTTGCAGATGTGGTGTAAGTTGTGTCCCACGCCGATATAGTTGTGAGCGTCATTCCATACGAAGTAGCGGTCGTTGGAGCTGTGTTTTCTTTTCGACTCGTGTCCTTATTGCTGGTCTTTTGTGTTTGTGTTTTTGACTGTTTCTGTTGCTGGGTGTTGCCAGTAGTTGTGGGCAGCTCTTCAAGGCCCCCGTTTTGAGCGAGGACCGAGCAAATGAGAGTTGTGAGGATAACGAAGGATAAAGGCTGCATACTTCAACTTGTGGGAGATTATGAATATCTTAATAGGTACACTGGCTCTATTGGGTAGTTTGGTCTTCAGTTCTGTTTATGTTATATAGGTTGAAAAAGCAGTTAATTAACCACAGTAATGGTTTTTTCCGGTTTAGGCAAAATGATGCACTTTACAGTTCCGAGAGTGTTGGAGACTGGTGTTCCGCACCAGTGACGCTTTTACTGTATCGAGATGTGTACTGATAGATAATAGGCTATAGGTTCACTCAATCATGTGTATGGCTGTCTATACAGATGCAGTCGAGCCTGTTACTGTGACTAATAGATAGTAGTCATTTCTGCGGTCATATCAATCAGATGAAAGTAGTAGAGTAGGCCCGAAGAAACCGTCATGTAGAGCCCAGTGTCACTGAACTCCGTTACAGGGAAGCTAAGAGTGGAGACGGAGACTGTTAGGTATTGTAAGACACAGCAACTTCGTAGCTAAGCTCAGCATCGTCCACTAGAGGTTAATACAGAATCCATCACGTGATGACAGTGAGTATAGTGCCTAAATCTATGTGCACATACACATGTACAGCGTCAAGTGGCTACTCACGTGCGTTCATACACCTGGAGTGTTTCCATTGATGGAAAGCAGCGCAGACTGGCCATTTTAGTGATGTTTCGCCCTTTTGCGTCCCCTGGGGGCTGCTCTGCGGTGTGCTGGAGACACAAAACGGAATGAAGCGGACTACAATTAAGAACGAGATTGTGGACGAAAGAGTACCAGTGTGTCTCTGTGTGTGTCTGGTTTGTCTCGATCTTTCCTAGACAAAGCGGTTACGTTGGTTGGTTAGATTGTGTTCTGTTTGATCCGGAAAAGTGATCATTTCGTCCGAGGTCCACATGGGAAAATAGCCAAGCGAAGCGACAAGAATGCACCGCACCACACCGCACCACACCGGGCAGATCGCTGTTGATTGTTGTGCTTATCGATACTAAACAGGATCTACACCGTCAACCACAGCGACAGCAACAGCGACAAAGACAACCAAAACCACATCATCACGGCAAACCATAACCACCCAACACGCATGAGCTGCCCTGTGTCCTCCTACCTACGCTATGTTCCAAATCTTCCTTCCAAACACATATCCGCACCTCCTCCACTCCACTCGATTCATTAGGTAAAACGAAAAAGATGATGGTGCTGTGAAATCGATGCATTCCTATTGGCTGTAGATCTCTTATCAGTCAATCAGGTGGAGAAAATCAAGACGCTGTTGACGCAGGAAAAATGGAAATGTGTTAGACAGACGTGTGTCTGCCCCGGCGTGCATGAACCATATGGGCCTGCCTAGCGGCGGAAGCAGCACCAGATACTGCACTGGGCTCTGGTGCTGGGTCTAGTCCAGTCCCGCGGGACTAGTCCCCAAATGGTTTTCCTGACCTCAAGTTGATCAGTTAGTCTCTCTCTCTCTGCTGTACCAAAAATCAGATGGGGAGAGTGGGATTTGCCGCGCCTACGGAATCCTTATCTCAAATTCGTATAAATTCATTTCCCCTCCCATATTGTAGCTGGCTTCTCGATGTACAGGACTTTCTCTCACGGCCACTTCGACTTCACGTTCCTACTCAACTGCGCTCCTTGTCTTCGTTTGTGTGAGTGGTGCGGGTCTTTGTTCGAACTATGGCACAATCCGACACATTTGCAGACGCAGATGTCTACTACCAATCTGGCGATGTGTACAAGTACGACGAGACAGCAGAAAATAAGACGTGGGCTTCTTCGCTGCCGGTGAAGCAGGCGCTGTACGACCCGGAGCTCGAGAAAGATGCCTGTGGTGTAGGCTTTGTCTCTAACATCAAAGGTGAGAAGTCTCATAAAATCGTTAGTGATGCTAAGTATCTTCTGTGCAACATGACCCACAGAGGTGCCGTTTCCTCTGGAGGGAACGGTGATGGTGCAGGTTTATCACTGGCACTGAGTCACAAGTTCTTCACAAAGGAGTTCAAATACCTTTTCGGTATTGACCTTCCCCAGGAGGGCCAATACTCTGTGGGAAACATCTTCTTCAACAAGGATGAGGAGATCTCATCAAAGTCCAAAAGGACCTTTGAGAATATCGCTAGCAACCTAGGTCTTTCAGTTCTGGCTTGGAGAACAGTTCCACATGACTCCTCCATTTTAGGA
Organism: Barnettozyma sp. UFMG-CM-Y5996; assembly: GCA_030580455.1. NCBI lineage: Eukaryota > Fungi > Ascomycota > Saccharomycetes > Phaffomycetales > Phaffomycetaceae > Barnettozyma > Barnettozyma sp. UFMG-CM-Y5996. The sequence goes on from JAKTSX010000006.1 coordinate 180,751, forward strand.
GATGTTGCATACTCCAGGGAGCCTTTGGTTCTCCAGCCATTAGTGGTTCTCACAGAGTTGCTGAAATCTGGTGATGTTTCTGCTAAAACTTTTGAAGAACAGTACGAGCAAAAGTTCACTAGACAGTTGTACCTTTTGAAGAAACAATCATCTTCAGAAATTGGATTGCATAACTGGTTTTATGTCTGCTCCCTTTCTAATAAAGTGATTGTCTACAAAGGCCAATTGACCCCAGTACAGGTTTACAACTATTACCATGATCTGAATAATGCTGATTTTGAATCTCATTTTGCTGTTGTTCACTCTAGATTCTCCACTAACACATTCCCTTCATGGGCAAGAGCTCACCCTCACTCATTTGCTATTGCTCACAACGGTGAAATTAATACTCTAAGAGGTAATAAGAACTGGATGAAGGCCAGAGAAGGTGTCATGGAATCCAAGTTGTTTGGTGAAGAGCTAGATAAGTTGTATCCCATTATTGAGGAAGGTGGTTCGGACTCCGCTGCTATTGATAACGTTTTAGAGTTACTGGTTATCAACGGAGTTCTTTCCTTACCAGAAGCTATGATGATGCTGGTACCAGAAGCTTGGGAAAATGACCAGAACATGGACTCCAAAAAGAAGGCATTTTACCAATGGGCATCATGTTTAATGGAACCTTGGGATGGTCCTGGTTTGTTCACTTTTACCGATGGTAGATTTTGTGGAGCAACATCAGACAGAAACGGTTTAAGACCATGTCGGTACTATGTCACCTCTGATGATAGAATCATTTGCGGTTCAGAAGTTGGTGCAATACCAGCCATCCATGATGACATTATCATTGAAAAAGGGGGACTGGAGCCTGGTCAGATGCTCCTAGTCGATACAAAGCTTGGTAAAATTGTTGATGATAAGTCTTTGAAAGAACAAGTTAGCTCTAAAGTGGATTTCAAGTCTTGGTTGTCAAAAATTATAACATTTGCCGATCTATTCCGCAAGTATAGTACTAAAGAGATTACATTCCCTGATGAATTAACTATTGACCCTAGTGTCAGAGTATCTTCTGATCCAAGACTCTTAGCATTTGGTTACACATTAGAGCAAGTGAATCTCCTACTCGCTCCAATGGCTTTGACAGGTGAGGAAGCATTAGGTTCTATGGGTAATGATTCCCCACTAGCATGCATGGATGAGAGTCCTGTATTGGTTTATGATTACTTCAAGCAACTCTTCGCACAAGTCACAAACCCTCCTATTGACCCAATTAGAGAAAATCAATTCATGTCTTTGAAGTGCTTCATTGGTCCACAGGGGAACTTGCTTGAAATGAACCCGTCTCAGTGTGATAGGATATTGCTTGAATCTCCTGTTTTGGGATTAGGGGAATTTAACGCTTTGGCAAATATTTCTAAAATAATTCCATCATGGTCTGTGGTAGAAATTGATATCACCTTTGATAAGTCTGAAGGTTTGCTCGGTTATTCGTCTGCTATCGAAAGAATTACTCGTGAGGCGTCTGATGCAACATTCAATGACACACAAGTGATTATTTTGACAGACAGAGCCACAGGAAAGGGCCGTGTTTCAGTTTCTTCTTTGATTGCAATGGGTGCTGTTCATCATCACTTGATTCGTCAAAAGCAAAGAACTAAAGTGGCACTAGTTCTAGAGTCTGCCGAAGCAAGAGAAATTCACCACTGCGCTATGCTTCTCGGTTATGGAGCTGATGCAATCTTTCCATACTTGGCCATGGAAACTCTTGTCAGAATGAACCATGAGGGTCTTTTTAGGGAAGAAATCTCTGATGCTAAAATCATTGAAAACTATAAGGTTTCTATCGACAAGGGTATATACAAGATTATGTCGAAGATGGGTATCTCAACTTTGGCTTCATACAAGGGTGCCCAAATCTTTGAAGCATTGGGTATTGATAATTCTGTCATTGATGTTTGTTTTAATGGTACTCCATCTAGAATAAGAGGTGTCACTTTTGAGTACATTGCCCAAGATGCTTTCAGTATGCATGAGAGAGGTTTTCCATCTCGTTATACTATTCGTCCAGAGATTCTCCCAGAAGCTGGTGAGTACCACTGGAGAGATGGAGCTTCAAAGAAGGTGAACGATCCAGCTGCAATTGCTCACCTACAGGACTCTGTTCGTAATAATAACGAACATGCCTTTGAAGCTTTTGTCAAGAAGGAAATGGATGCTATTAATGAGTGTACCTTACGTGGTTTGCTAGAGCTAGACTATGAGAATTCCACTGAAATTCCTCTTGACCAAGTTGAACCATGGACTGAAATTGTTAGAAGATTTGCAACAGGTGCGATGTCCTTTGGCTCTATTTCGATGGAAGCTCATTCCACAATAGCAATCGCAATGAACAGGATGAATGCAAGAAGTAACACTGGTGAAGGTGGATCCTATGAAGATATTTTGAAGGGTTCAGGCGACCTGGACAACAATGACTCAATTCGTGCTGCCATTAAGCAAGTGGCTTCAGGTAGATTTGGTGTCACTTCTCATTACTTGTCTGATGCTGACGAAATTCAGATCAAAATGGCTCAAGGTGCAAAATGTGGTGAAGGTGGTGAATTGAAGGGATCAAAGGTCAATGATTTGATTGCTCAGGTTAGAAACTCCACCACAGGTGTGGGTCTTATTTCTCCCCCACCACACCATGATATATATTCTATCGAAGATTTGAAGCAATTGATCTATGATTTGAAATGTTCTAATCCTCGTGCTGAAATTTCAGTTAAACTTGTTTCTGAAGTGGGTGTTGGGATTGTTGCTTCGGGTGTGGCTAAGGCGAAAGCTGATAGAATCTTGATCTCTGGTCACGATGGTGGTACTGGTGCTGCCAAATGGACAAGTATCAAATACACTGGTTTGCCATGGGAATTAGGTTTAGCTGAAACACATCAAACTCTTGTCCTTAATGATTTGAGAGGAAATGTTGTCTTACAAACAGATGGTCAGATTAGAACTCCATTTGATGTTGTTGTTGCGGTACTTCTAGGTGCTGAAAGCTTTACTCTGGCCACTCTCCCGTTAATCACATTAGGTTGTATCATGATGAGAAAGTGCCACTTGAATACTTGTCCGGTTGGAATCGCTACTCAAGATCCTGAGCTCAGAAAGAAATTTCAGGGTGCTCCAGAACATGTCATAAACTATTTCTATTACCTCGCCAATGATATTAGAAAGATCATGGCTAAACTGGGTTTCAGAACCATTGACGAGATGGTTGGTCATTCGGAGAAGCTCAAAGCGAAGGAACAAAGAAATACCAAGACCTGTAACATTGATTTGTCTCCAATTCTAACACCTGCACACTCCATTAGACCAGGTGTTGCCACCAGATATGTTCACAAACAAGATCACAAACTTCATGTCCGCTTAGATAATAAGTTGATCGATGAAGCGGAGATCACACTTGACAAAGGATTGCCTGTGACAATTGACGGTGAGATCACCAACACAGATCGTGCTGTAGGCGCAACGTTGGCCTACCGTATCTCGAAGAAATTTGGCTCTGAAGGTCTGCCACAAGATACTGTTGTTGCATATTTGAAAGGGTCCGCAGGGCAGTCGTTTGGTGCTTTCTTAACTTCTGGTGTCACATTCCATCTTGAAGGTGATGCTAACGATTATGTAGGGAAAGGTTTGAGCGGAGGTAGACTTATCATCAAGCCACCTAAGGATGCCAAGTTCAAAGCATACGAGAATGTTATTGTTGGTAACACTTGTTTCTATGGTGCCACATCGGGTTATGCCTTTATCAGTGGTGCCGCAGGTGAACGTTTTGCAGTGCGTAACTCAGGTGCTAACATTGTCGTTGAGAAAATCAAGGGTAACAATGCATTTGAGTATATGACTAGAGGTCGTGCAATTGTTTTGTCACAAATGGAGAGTGACAACGCCTTTGCAGGATGTTCAGGAGGTATAATTTACGTTTTAACTTCTGATTTCAAAGAATTCAGCTCCAGAATCAATCCTGAAACTGTGGAGCTTTCTGGTTTGACTGATCCTGTTGAGATTGCGTTTGTCAAGGGTATGATTGAAGAGCATTTCCATTACACTGGATCTGAACTAGCTGATAGAATCCTCAAAAACTTCAACCACTACTTGAGTAGATTTGTCAAAGTTTTACCAACTGAGTACAAGAGAGTTTTGGAAGAGGAAAAGCAAAAGGCTGATCTGATGAAGAAACACGAAAGTGAGACTTTCTTGAAGACCATCAAGGGAATCGAAACACCTCCAGTATCAGATGCCACAAATGGTGAAATTGAAAGATTGCAAAGAGCAACTACTCCTGTGAGTATCTCTAATAGATCTGGACATAAGGAACCAAAAATCTTGGATCTTGAGGACACTGTTAAGGACAAGGAATTAGAGAAGAAAAAAGTCGAGAAACTGGACAAGATTCGTGGGTTCATGAAGTACAAACGTAACCATGAACATTACAGAAAGCCTGGTTCAAGGTCTAAGGATTGGAAAGAAATCTCTGACACATTGACAAAGAAAGAAGCTAAGTACGAAACTGCTCGTTGTATGGATTGTGGTATCCCATTCTGTCAGTCAGATACTGGATGTCCTTTATCCAATGTGATTCCAAAGTTCAATGAACTAGTTTTCAAGGATCAGTGGAAACAGGCTTTGGAGAAGCTTTTGGAGACTAATCCTTTCCCTGAGTTCTTGAGAGCTTGTCCTGCCCCATGTATGGAGGCAGGATGTACATTAGGAATTATTGATGAGCCAGTGGGAATTAAGTCTATCGAGCGTTTAATCATCGATAATGCTTTTGCCAATGGCTGGATTGTTCCTAGAATTCCAGAGCACAGAACTGGTAAAAGAGTTGCCATTGTTGGTTCAGGGCCTTCAGGTCTTGCAGCTGCTGATCAATTGAACAAGGCAGGTCACTCTGTTACTGTTTTCGAGAGATCCGATAGACCTGGTGGATTGTTGATGTATGGTATTCCAAATATGAAACTTGACAAGACGGTTGTGAAACGTCGTATGGATCTTCTTGAGGCAGAAGGGATCCAGTTTGTATGCAACACCGAGGTTGATGATGTTGCTGCTCTTCAAGCTGAATATGATGCTGTTATTCTTGCGATTGGCTCCACGATTCCAAGAGATTTGAAGATCCCAGGAAGAGATTTGAACAATGTTGATTTTGCAATGACATTGTTGAAGAACAACACACAGGCTTTGTTGGATGACTATTTGCCAGAGATTCGTTCCAAAATAGCTGGTAAGAATGTCGTGGTGATTGGGGGTGGTGACACTGGTAACGACTGCATTGGAACAGCAGTGAGACACGGTGCTAAATCTGTCGTCAACTTTGAGCTGTTGCCGCAACCGCCAAACGTACGTTCCAGAGATAATCCATGGCCTCAATGGCCAAGAATCTTCAGAGTAGATTACGGCCACTCTGAAGTTCGCGAGCACTATGGTAAGGATCCAAGAGAGTACTGCATTCTATCCAAGGAGTTCATTGGTGACGATGAGGGCAATGTGATTGCCATCAAGACTGTTAGAGTTGAGTGGAAGAAATCTGAGAGCGGAGTGTGGCAGATGAATGAGATCCCTAATAGCGAGGAGACATTTGATGCAGACTTGGTCCTGCTATCAATGGGATTTGTTGGCCCAGAAATTGGCAGCTTTGGCATCCAAAAGACTTCTAAGGGCACCATCCCAACTGTTCACAACTCCAGCTACAAAGTTGAGAACAATCTGTTCGCTGCCGGTGATTGCAGAAGGGGCCAGTCTCTCATTGTCTGGGGCCTTCAAGAAGGTAAGCAATGTGCCAGAGAAGTGGATATGTTCTTGGAGAACAACTCCAGACTTCCTACCACTGGTGGTATCATTAAAAGAGACTTCAAGCTGTTGGAGGAACTGGCACAAGGAGTTGAGCAGGCTGCCTGAGCCAATCCATTCCTACCGGTCCCCCCTCTCTTTTCATTTCTCTTATTAACTTAAGAATATCGTATATTACATTGATTATTGACGTTGTTAAGCTGTGTATGTAGACCTGAGCGGACGGGTAATTTTGGTGTGTTTCCAGGTGAAAAAAAAATGATGAAAGTAAGTAGGCAGATTGGTAGGGCTCGAGTGTCTTGCAGATAGATAGTGGGCTCTTCGTTTATCTGTTACAATCATGAGTTGGGGTAAGTTCTTATCATAACGCCAGGCGAGATGCCCGCCTGGCCATGTGGCTCGTTTTTGCGCATACACGTACCTACCTGACCTGCGACGGAGAAGTAGGATGGGTGCGATGCCCGATAGAGGGTGGGAGGCGCACTCACACACACCACACACCACCTCTTTTGACGCAATACTAACAACAGCTGAGTGCACCAACAGACGATGAAGACTTTGAGGTTCCTACCTCAAGCAGTGCCAAGGTAGCTGAATCTTGGGAAGACGAGTTTGCGGCAAGCGATGACGATGTTCTTGAGTCTTGGGATGCAGAGGAGAAACCTAAACCGAAGCCAAAGCCAAAGACCAAGGCAGGCGCTACCAAACAAAAGCCTGTTGCAGCTGCAGGCGCAATCAGACAAATAGACTTAGATAATGTCGACGAGAAGACGCGCAAGGAGCTGCTAAGACAGGCAGAGCTTGATTCTGACTTGAACAATGCTGCAGATTTGTTTGGCGGGCTGGGAGTCAACGAACACCCACGCGAGAGAGCTGCCAGAGCTGCGGCTGCTGCAGCGTCCAGCCAACCAGTAATCACTGCGGACACCCCTATCACAGCGCATCCTCTGTTCCAGCCGGAGAAGAAGCAGGATTACGAGAACCTGAGAAAGGCGCTGTCACCGGCTCTGACCAGACTGAACGAGGAAAGCCCGCTGAACTACGCTTCGTCTTTGGCAATTGACCTCATCAGAGACCTCACCAAGCCATTATCCACAGAAAACATCAGAAAGGTGATCTCCACATTGCAGGTGTTGTCCAAAGAGAAGGAGAAGCAGGAGAGACTCGCGAGACTGTCTAAAGCTGGAGGCACAGCTACCGGTGGTGCGGGCAAGAAGAAGGCCAAGACGGCCAGACCGAACCTGGGAGGTGCTTTCAAGAAGGATTCTGATGTTGTCGTGGACTACGCAGATGACGACTTTGGCGATGATGACTTCATGTGACCAGTATGCCGGTTCAGCGACGTATCGCGACGTATATAGGAATACACACCTAATAATACTACACGCACAACGGCCGTGTCGCGTGATACACGTGACACGCACTCACCGCACGGCCACCCCACGGCCACCCACACACTATCTGCGCTCCATCTTCACGAGCACCTCGCCATGGATAACAAGCGTTCCTTCGTTTTTATTTTTTCACTTAATCTGTTACACATCGAATCCCGACTTGCCATTGGTCAAGACTTTGGAGAAATTGATTGATAAAAAGAAGGAAAATCAACCCAGCAAAAAGATAAGACGAAAGTGAATATATATAGCAGAGGTGGGTTTGCTCTCATTTTCGGATTGGTCAGATTGAGAGTGGCAGTCCGCAGATAGATCGAGCGGGAGCGAAAGTTGCAGAAAGAAGCAGGCAGCGAGAAGACGGGATCAAGGCAAGCAGTACATGCAGAGTTGTTTGGTGGTTTAAATGAGAATTAGTAGGACCGTCATAACCATAGGCACAATATGAGCGGCGACACGAAACATTACTATGCGACAGGAAGAGGGGGGAACGGGAACATCCAGTACAGCGACAAGGAGCTGAAGCCCACGGTGGCGGCGCAGGGCAAGGGAACACCGAACCTGCTCCAGCCGGTGTTCTCCACCGGGCGCGGTGGAGCAGGCAACATGTTCAAGAACAACAACCCGTCGCTGGCACGCAAGCTGCAGGATGTTGATCCAGATCCAGAAGACTACATCACCCCAGTCATCTCGGGCTCGAATGGCCAGCACAACAACTTGAGCATTGGCAGAGGCGGGTTTGGGAACATGATCAGCCCCAAGAACAGCGCCAACATTGACCAGGCAGAGCAGCGGAAGAAGGTTGACCAGCCGAAGACTGGGTTCTTCTCGAAGGCAAAGAAACTCTTCAGAAAGTGAGTAGCCTGTGTTTTGATATGTGTAACCAACCGCCTACCCAGTGTAATGAATGATAAGATAGTCAATCCTCGTTCCAGTAACGTAAGCATTTCTCAGTCCACACCCTCAGCCCTGCCCTGCACCCCACTGTATCGCCAACAACTGGCTAGCACCAACCCGACTTTGCAAACGCGCCATGTCACCTGCTGCTCCATCTTGCGGCCCCCCACACAATTGGACATCTCTCATCTCTGCCCACGGCGTCCAGGTTCGCGTCGAACCCAAGGCCTCATCTGCCTCTCTGTGTCGGTATCGTCACGCTTCAATACCAACCCACCCCCACGTTTTCCACTACCAGGTGCACCCCCATGCAAATCAAACCATCGTCTCCATGCACCCACAGTAGACGTATAAACAGTGAGTGTACGCTCCTCTTAGGGCTTGATTCCGCTCTTCTCCACAGGTTCTGCTCAGGCAGACAACCAGTGTTTACTTAAATAATACCTCTTTGCCCTCAGTTTTTCTGCTTGTGTGTGTTTATTTTCACCCTTCTCCCCCATCCCACACTTCAAACGGACAGGTGGTGTGTGCGTGTGTGTATTGCTGAGAACAGGCCTTCTATCGTCCCTGTATGTTGAGAAGATTGTTGAGAAGTTCAGCTCGTGGTGGATTTGCAAGGCAATTCCACCAGAGTTTTCGTACACAAGGGCAAGGGGCACCGTTGTCGTCAAAGACAGTTGTGCTTGCCGGGGCAGGCGCAATCGCTGTTCTGGGTTATGCAGCATGCTATGACAGGTATACTAGAGCTATAGCTAATGACGCAGGGAGTAAAGGCAGATTTCCAGAAGGCAGCACCACGAAACTCAAGGATCTAGATCCTCCACGCTACGGGTCCATCCAGGACTTTGAGCAGGCCCAGGAAGAAATCGTGAAGATTGTAGGTGCAGAGAACACCGCTACGTCGAGATCTGAGCTGGATTCACATTCCGATACATACTTCAACTCTCACCATGCCAAGGATGACCAGAGACCACACTTAATTGTCTTCCCGTCATCGACAGAGGAAGTGTCAGCCATCATGAAAGTTCTGTATAAGTACAAGATCCCTACAATCCCCTTCTCAGGGGGAACTTCCTTGGAAGGGCACTACATTGCAACCACCGGAACACCATCTGTAACATTGGACTTTGCTAAAAACATGACCAATGTTCTATCTTTGCACAAGGAGGATCTGGACATAGTTGTCCAGCCTGGTGTGTCGTGGGAAGATTTGGACGAGTACTTGCTACCAAAGGGGTTGTTGTTTGGGCCAGACCCAGGCCCAGGGGCATTGATAGGTGGAATGGTAGCCACTTCATGCTCAGGTACAAATGCTGCTAGATACGGTACCATGAAGGAAAATGTAGCTGGGCTGACGGTTGTCTTGGCTGACGGGACCATCGTCAAGACAAAAAACAGACCAAGAAAGTCTGCTGCCGGCTACAACTTAACTGGTTTGATCATCGGATCTGAAGGAACTCTTGGGATAGTCACCGAGGTAACTCTGAAACTACACGTTAAACCTATCAATGAAACCGTTGCTGTCGTTTCATTCCCAACTATTGCGGAGGCGTCTAACACCGTTGCAGACATTGTTCAATCTGGATTGCAAGTTAATGCAATGGAATTGCTGGACGATAAAATGATGAAAGTGGTTAACGCTTCTGGCGAAACTTCAAGAAGTTGGATTGAAAAGCCAACTTTGTTCTTCAAATTGGGGGCCAACAACAAGAGCATCTTGCACGAATACGTCTCCGAAGTGAGAAGAATATCTCAGAAGAATAAGTCCCATAGTTTCGAGTTTGCCAAGAACGAAGAAGAGGTGCAAGAGTTATGGAGTGCTAGAAAAATGGCTCTTTGGTCAACAATCAACCAAGGAAGACAACAGCACCCAGATATGCAAATTTGGACCACTGATGTCGCTGTTCCAATTTCCAAATTAGCAGACGTCTTGAGTGAAACAAAAGAAGACATGTCACAGTCAGGCCTGACCGCAACATTGGTGGGCCATGCTGGAGACGGCAACTTCCACGCCTTCTTGTTGTACACTCCCGAACAAAGATCCATTGCAGAATCTTTGGTCAACAATATGGTGAAGAGAGCTATCGCTGCCGAAGGTACGTGTACCGGTGAGCACGGTGTTGGTTATGGTAAAAGAGAATTTCTCTTGGAAGAACTGGGGGAGGAGCCCATCGATATGATGAGAAGAATCAAGCTATCGCTCGATCCACACAGGTTGCTGAATCCTGACAAGGTTTTCAAAATTGATCCAAACGACCACGAGCACTAACTATCACGATCTCTCAAGCTTATATAGTCAATTGAGTATAGTACATATCATACATACACTTATACGCATTCAAAAGTCCAGAACAAGCGTTCCAGCAATATTCTCCAAATTCTCAGTATTCAAAACATCGGGAATTAGCTGTTTCTGCACAAACGTTTCATCTTTCTGTAGTCTGGTGTCCTTCGGTGTTGTTCTGTCGTCATTGGCCCTCATTATTGCCTCCCTCACGAACATTCGTAGATACTCTGAGGATAGTTCCAACGCATGTTCTGTTATTCTCGTATCGTCGTGTTGGAAAGTGGTCACTTCAAAGAGTCGAGCGAGCGTGCTCAGTGCGATTTTCTCCTGAGTTTCTTGAGGTCTTTCATCCTCCACCATACTGGTCGCCTGTCTACAAGCTTCACCTTGCTCCTATGGCCAGTTTCTGCTTTCTCTCTGTCTTTCTCTATGGTCCGTTGTTATTGTTCTTTTGTTCTTGTCTTATTCCAAACGCGAAGATGCACATTTGGTAGGGACACCAAGTGTATAGGCTTCTCACTGGCGATGGTGATGATGATGGTGTGTTGATTTTGGTGACGGAGAGGCAGAGGAGGGAAAGTAAGATGTGACCTGTGTCTGTGGCGTGCACATAGCGACAGGCGAGAGTTTTGTGGGTGCTGATTAGGTGTAGTCGCACAGAGGCAGTCAACGAATCGACCACATGCTACAAAACAGAGCAGATACAGACAGTCACCAACTCACGAAATGCAATTACTCTATGCTTCTTTATTTATCTCTATACATGCTTAGCTATATTACCGTCGTCGCGCAGAGAGCTAGACATCCAGCTCAGAGCGAATCAACTTCTCAGCCTGAACAAGAGCCTCCTTAGTACCCTTCAGGGTGATGACGTTGTTGACCTTATCAGTGCTTCTTGGGATGTAGATTTGGGCACCAGACTTCGTTCTAATGCTGTTCAAACGGGAACCTTGAGGCCCCACAACTCTACCAAGAGACTTTGAGTTCTTCACCCACAGATAGCCAAGGGTATCATGTGTCTTGTATCTGTTGATTGCGTCTCTGATCAAGGACTCGACAGCAGCGACATTGTCGTCACTACCGCTCAGTTGCCACGGAATAACCTCGTCGGTTTCATCTCCAGCTGGAGCTTCAGCCATTGTCATCTTGACAACATCTGACTCCTCTCCGAAAGCTTCCTTAGGAACAGTAACGGTCTTATTGTTTAGCTTGGTAGCTCTGCCTGATTTATCGCCATGCTCAATCTGAACATTGAATTCTGAGGATGCTCTTCTGAAGAAAGTACCTCTTTCAGAAACGGCAGAGTGCAAGGTAGCTGGTACATCAACTGATACCTTGAAGTTGTCTGCAACCAACCCCTCAATTTTGGCCTTAGCTTTCTCAACAGCTTCTGGCAACCCTGTCACTGCGACTCTTGTTGAGTTTGAATCGGCTTTTGGAATAGAAACAGTAACATTGAATTCCTCTTCAAGGTCACGTCTTACTGATCCAAATGCACCAATGATTAGTCTATGTTTGCTCTTAACAATATCTAGGGATTCAGTTACTTGAGCCTCCTTTTCAGCAACCAGTGCCTTCACTTGTTTGATAATAGAGGCAACGATTGGCTTTGGACCAGTGGACACAACAATCTTAGATTCTGATCCTTGGTCAGGGATTTGTAGCAATCTTCTGAAATCCAATACATTGGCCCCTCCAGCTGCCTCGATAATTTCCTGTTTCTTTGAACCCTTTGGTCCCAAGATATCTTTGAAATATATTGGGTTGATTTCTAGCTCCTCAGTGACAGTGTCTTCAACATCTTTTACAATATCCATGATAAGTTTCTCTGCTTCGGTCAAAGCCTTTCTTGAGCCTGTGATAGTAACAGTTTTAGTCTCACCTTCCTTGTCTGAAGACACTTTGATTTCAGCACTAGTTGCCAAGTGAATACGATCAATTGTCTCACCATGACGACCGATAATTCTTGGGACTGCCGCATCTGGAATTTGCAGCACTTTGCTGTATCCATTCTCAATTTCATAGTCTAGCAAATCCTTGAGCTCCTTCTCCGTCTTTGTAACATCTCTGGTTGGACCTTTGATATGAACCTCATCTGATGTAGACGAGAAATCCAATCTCACATCATACTTCGACTGCAACTTTTTGATGTTGGATCCATTTGCACCAATAATAGATGCTCTATATTTCTTTGGAATGATGATAGTTGAAGATGTTTCGTCTGCCCACTTCTTAGCAGATGTTTGAATGAAACGTTCTGCATCTTTCACATTGAACTTGTAACCAAGAATCTTGATATCCGCCTTTTCAGCGGTTGGGTTTTTCTCGACATTGAACTGAACCTCAAATTTCTCCCTCAGCTGATTGAGATTTGCTCCATTCTTTCCAATTAATCTTGAAAGAACAATAGTTGGAACCTGGATTGTTGACTCAAAGGAGTATATATCTTTCACATTTTCTGCATCCTTTAGTAGTGACTCGATCTCTTTCTGTGTAGAATTCACAACATCTTTGTAACCCTGAATCAAAACTTTATCACGAGCCTCTTTCTTTCCGTCAAAATGCAATTTGATCTTCAAGATATCGTTTTTTCCGACATTCAAGAGAGATTTGAGTGTGGTGTCATTCGGACCTTGAATAAACTGCTGTTTGGAGTCCTCTACATCCAACACAACGGTCTTTAACTTACTTTGGGCTTCTCTGATAGAGTCAAGAGTAGAGTTGACTTCAGCAAATCTTCCAGCAAGCTCCTCCTTCGTTGGTTCGAAATCTTCATCTTGTAGCTTTTCGGCAACTAGTAGGACATCTGATGAGGTACCGTTTGTGACTTCAAATAGAGGCACAACAGTGACATTAGCGGATTTCGAAGATGATGAGGTCGCTTGAATGACTTGCTCATTGAAAAGTTGATCAATATCTTTGATCAATAAGACACTGGCCGGTGTAACACTTCTGAACAAATCAACAACATATTTCTTTGCCTTAGCGTAACTTTCTTGGTCATCTTTGTTTACAATGATATCATATGCAATTTTTTGGGAAGTTGGATCATATGGTGGAGAGAAGATCAGTGCTCCCTCAACTGCATCTTTCCAAACGCCAAGGTACTCAAAATACGCAGCCAATAATCTATTGTGGTCAGTGTTTCCGCCATGTGCTTTTGTAACATCTAACTGGAGAATGGACTTAGATTTCTCATTGTCTTGTACAAACTTAATAGCTTTCGTGATATCAGCATCAAGACCAGTGAAAGTGGTTTGATCATTGATATCAGCAAGAGAAGGAATTTCAACAACGACGTTAGTGCTCTCAAAAACTGCAACCGGGTTAATCAATGAGCGTTTGCTCAAAGGGATACCAAATGACTTTGTGACTACTCTGTCTTGGAGACTCTCTAGTTGAGCAGATATCTCAGCCTTCTTAGCTAGAACTAAATCTCTTAATCCGGTGATAATTATATTTTGACCCTTGGTCACAATAGCCAGATCTTCAGAAGACTCGTCAACATTGACAAACTTCACCAGTTTGTCTGGAATTGCTAGTTTAACCAAAGCATTTCTAGTCTCTTCTTGAACAACTTTGAGAATAGCCTGTTTAGCGGCATTGACACCATCAACATCACCATCGATAGTGACATTGATTGTAGCTTCATCTGCGGACGAGCCATCTTCAGGGGTTTGGAATCTCTCAATATCAACCTTGACTCCTGTGCTTGAAATGATTGCCTTCAAGGTTCTACCACCAGCACCGATGACTGCAGATCTGGCGACAGCAGGGATTGCAAATTGTGTTTGAGTTGGTTTAGTCAAACGGCGGACTAGCTCTCTTTTGACCTTGGCAACATTGGCTGGCTTACCGGTAACGACAAATGACCTGTCATTGGTTTTGGTGGACAAGGTGGAGCTGATGGTGACATCGTAAGTTTTCTTCAACTCATTGAAGATCTTTGCCAGCTCCACTTTGACGACGTTCAGAGACACCTGGTGGCTAATGCTGAAGACGTCCTGGATGGTGGATGACTTGATTGGCACGCTAGGCTTGGCATAAAACCCAGGGGAGGAAGAGACTGCAGGTGCGCTCATTGAAGGGCCCCAATTAGTGGATGCAGCGGTAAAGGAAGATCCAGCTGATCCCAGCGCAGGGAAGGCCTCCTCGTCCTTGATCGATGGTGGCGGGACGTACACCGCAGGTTGTGGCTCACCTGGTTCGGAATCAGAGTCGGAATCGGAATCAGAGTCAGAGTCAGCGGCAGCAGTGGACCCCTGGACAAAAGCAGTGGCAGAAGGAGCAGGGGATTCACCACCCTGTATGTTAACAGTTTCCGGATTAGAAGTAGAAGCAAAGGCAGCGGACTCAGACATGGCAGCAGCAAACAGGAATCAGGACGGGCAGCGGAATGGAATGTACAGCGGGAGGGAACCAGATGGATTCTCTAAACACAATGGAGTGGGAAAAGAGGCTCTAGTTCGACGGAAGGAGGGAATTTGGTTGATTGGAACTGGAAAAAAATCCTATCCCACTACTTTATATATGTGCGTGCGTATGAGGAAGCGCCAGGTTGTTGACACGAAGCATTGGCATTGAATCACGAAAATTACCGAAAGAGGACAACTGGTAGTTTTCTCTGGGTGGTTGAGGGTAAGTTTCCGGAAATAACGATTTGGTAACAACAGCTGTACTGGCAACAGAGAGGTAGATAGACGAAGAGCCGTCGATAAATCAACAGCACAGCGCACAAGACACCATTTAGTCAACATGGCCACCGAGCAGCGCTTCGCACAATTCAAACTGGTCCTTCTGGGAGAGTCCGCGGTCGGAAAGTCGTCTATTGTCCACCGCTTCGTTAAGGAGTCGTTTGATGACTACAGGGAGTCCACAATAGGCGCCGCCTTCCTCACCCAGACCCTGACACTTGACGAGAACACCACGATCAAATTCGAGATCTGGGACACAGCGGGCCAAGAGCGCTACAAATCCCTTGCGCCAATGTACTACCGGAACGCCAACGCAGCACTGGTAGTTTACGACATCACACAGGAAGCCTCGTTGGAGAGGGCCAAGTCTTGGATCAAAGAACTGCAGAGACAGGCGAGCGATGACATTGTTATTGCGCTTGCGGGAAACAAGCTTGATTTGGAAAGTGATAGAAAAGTCGAGAGGGAGACAGCACAACTGCTTGCCAGCGAGGAAAATCTCCTCTTCTTTGAAGTTAGTGCTAAGACGGGCGAAGGTGTCAAGGACATTTTCACAGCGATTGCAAAGAAGCTACCAATCGATGCACAGTTGAAACCCAAGAATGCGAACACTGGTATCAATTTGCAAAGGCCAAGTACCAACAACAACACCAACTGTTGTTCCTAATGTAACACAGTCACTGTTTTTTACTAGCGATGCCGTTAGCCAACTAAGGGCCTCGATCGTCACCCTCTGCATCCACCTTACTTCCTCTACACAGAATCTTCTTATGTATGCTTTTGATTTTTTATTCTTTGTTCACACAAATCTTGGAATCTTCAAACTTTCAGCCTCCTGTACGTTTAAAGGCTGTATTTAATGATTCTTCTTATTCTCCTTCCATAGTAGTAAAATACTTAATAACTCTAGTATATGCAGGGATCCCGATCAATAATCAATACAAGGTTCTGCTCTCTAAATCGATGAGATTGACCAAAAATTCGACTTCAAGTCTCTTTCTGGTTTCGACAATCCAGTCATCGGCTAGTCTTCTAGACCATCCCTTCAGCTGAGAAATTTCTTCAACTGCCATATCCAATCTGTTGTTGATCAAATTGTCCTGAACTCTGGCAATAACTGATTCGATATCTTTACCCTGAGCTTGTCCCTCTTTTTTAAACATCAACGCAGAAAAGATTCTGGCTGATAGGTGACCCAAAACACCAGCATAAGGTGGTAAGAGGGCACTGGATCTCAACTCAGGTGCCAACAGGTTAAATCTCGTTATCAATTGGGACTGGGTCAATAGTCCATTTTTGATAGTCTCTTCATCAATGGCATTCAATGCAGATATGATCACTTCATTCTTGGACTTCTCGGATAGCTGGTGGAGTTCATTGATTTCCTTTGACAAGTCCTGGATTTTGTCAGATTGTAGCTTGAACTTCAATTTGTTCAAAGACAGCTGTAGATTAACCTTTAGCTCAGCATTAGTGAGATGATCATCGATCGATAAAACTAGTTCTTGCAAGGTTTCGAGTTTGGAGTTGAGATCTTTGAATTTGGACAGCTTTCCATTTCTTTCGTTCTCAATGGACTTAGATATAACCTTGGTCACTTCGTCCTGTGTTTGGATGGCAGCAAGTTTTGCTTCATTTTTGTAGTAGGCTTCCAATGCCTCCCTGTTTTTTGACACTTCAGCGTCTAATTGTTGCTTGTGTTGCTCATCTTTGGCAGCCAGAGTCTGGTGCAACTCGTTGGTCAACTTGGACAGGATTTCAACCTCCTTCAAAGAAACAGACTCCGCCAGTCTCTGTTGGAACTGTTCCTCGGACTTTGAGGACAGCTTCACGATGTTCGAGTCCACAGCTTGGATAATCTGTTTGATTTTCTCCCATTTCTCAGACTTGTCAAACATGCCCGCGTTGATCTTGCTCACAGCATCGTTGAACTCCTGGATAACTTGCTGAACCTGCGAGTCCTTCGCATGTATATCCAGATGCGGTAGCTGCACAGAAGTGACAACTCTCTTGACCTCGTCTACCACACCGGCAGAGCTCTTTTCAGAATTTTCGATTCTGGAAGACTGAATTCCTGCTGATTTAGGAATGGACAGTGTTTCCTCAAACCCAGCGAACTTTTGCTTGAAGTTTGAGATATTCTCTTCTCTGGTCTTTGGATTGAGCATCGACTTGGTGAAGTCAACGGCTTCCTCTGCGAACGGAACATTGTCTGTGAAGATCTCGTTGAAGACATCATTCTGTGTGGACACTGCGACACCTGCCCCATAGACCACGGACGCTGCCGCTGTTGTCTTTGCCAGGGCTTTTACTGTAGAACGAATCATCGCTTGCTCTCAAACACTACTCTTTCCTTTTCAAATTGGTTATCTCTTCCTCGGCAACGACAGACAGACAACAAACAAGATACGTTCTGCCAGAACAGAGCTTCTTCACTATCAAAATTCCTTGATTTTTTTCCTCGATTCTCACCAGTTGTGCTTACTCACTGAGCTGGAGGAGTTGGCGTTGAAATTTTCCTACCTGTCTGCTTTCTTTGTTAGCGGACACGCCATGCGCGCCGGCCCGAAAAGCGATATTTCTACTGGACGGCTTGACTTCCGTAATAGGAAAGTCCAGCATGCAGAGCCGGCCAGCAGTCAGGCAGTCAGGCAGTATTCAGCCACTTACGCGATCCCGTCCATCGTTGGTACCCACGGCTGCATAGTAGATGTCGTGCTGCAACTGCTACAACTGCGGTCCCATGACTCCACTGCATTTCGTCGGCCGACCCGCCACTGGTTGACATAACGGGGCGGGGGATTTGTCTGGTCGATTGTGCATCCATAACATCTAAAACCAAATCAAAACAAACAAAAACAGGGCCCAATTCCAACACGAAATAATATATATTAATACACATTCCCTGACACTGGTGCCTACCGTATACATACACAATTCAAGTAGCAAGGCGGAAACGAAGCGATTATCTGTTTAAGCAATGTCAGAAGAGAAAAACCATCAGGCTGAGGAATTGATGAACAACGGCGACTATGACAAGGCCATTAACGTCTTGTCCGATTCCTTGGATAAAAACGGTCAGAACGCTGGGACCTTGATCAGCAGAGCGACTGCCTTCATAAAGTCCAGCCAATATCAACGCGCAGCTGAAGATTTGAAAGACGCTTCATCTTGCGACCCATCCAGCGAGCAAAAAAGCAAAATCGATGAACTCATTGAAAAGCTCTGCAATTTTATCGTACAGAACTTGAGCTCCACTAGCTCTGGAAGCTTAGGTGATACGCAGGAAAGAAGCTTGGCGGGCCCTCTTCTAAACGGACTGATGAGCGGTGGAAGCTCCAATGGCGGCAGCTCATCTCAATTCAGTAAGCTTGCACTGTTAGCCTCCATCTTTTCGTCTGCCAAGACCGGATCATCTGGCTCCCAGTTCAACATCAGTCAAGTAGCATCACTGGTGATGGGTAACGGCAGCAGCTCCAATCAAACGGGCGGTTCAGCTGCGGACATTGCAGGCGCTTTATTCTCACAATTTGGAGGCGGCTCTGGTAACAGTGGCAATGCTTCAAGTGGAAGCGGCCTAGGAGGTTTGATCAACCAATTCACCAGTGGTTCGTCGGGCAACAGCAACAATAGCACCCACAACAACTCTAACCAAGCACAAAGCAATCAAGCCATCAACCAACAACAAGCTCAGCAACAAAACAACAGCGGCTCGCAAAGTGGTGGCTCTGGTATTGGCTCCTTAGTATCATCATTTGCAAGCAACAGCGGCTCTGGTTCCGGTGCCAGCTCTGGTCTCTCAAGCATTATTAACCAATTCACTGGGGGAAATGCTAGCCAAGGTCAAGGACGTATCTAGACGCGACTTTCTTTAGACGATGCGACGGCAGGTTATAGTACTTCTTCCTTTCCTGCTCCAATCACTCAGATTGTATACTTAATCTCGCATCAAATTTACTATCCTACACTTTGTACGTCCTGCACTAAATTATCCTTAACAAATCATTGCTAATATCTAGCAAGAATGAGGCCTTGAATAGTTGAGGCCAACCTGAAGATAACCTTGCCTCACATACCTCCATGCCATTAATAAATATCTCGCGAATCTGGAAATATTTTGGCCAAAAACAACAAGAAAAGACCACATATCTTACTTACAGTAACAGATAGAACGACCAATATAAACAAAACAGTCGTAGATCGGAGATGCATCTAATTCAAGGGTCGATCCCAGAGGCTCGGGATGAAGCTCCAGGCTCCATAATCAACCAACGTGTTGCACGCATTGGAACTTTCCACGATTTGGGTCCTCCAGATATGGTGGCTCTTACCAAATATTTACCCAGCACGAAAGATGAAATAGGTACGTTCCTCTATTACACGGGTCTGGACAACTCCTCCCCATCGGCAGTCGCAGCTCATCTGAATACACTAGCCAATGTGATTGCTTCGAAACCTCAATTATGGTTTGGTAAAGTCAAGACGTTCAAAGTTAGTAAGGTCACATACGCCAGTTTCAACGCTTTTAACCGTTGTGATGTTCTTGTTAGCGTCAATATACCAGGAGCTGTGTCATGCCACGTAATTGATGCCAACGGGGAAAGACTAGACGAAGCAGATGATCTCTGGAAGGAGGTTTTTGTTAGTGGGATAGCTAGAGCACTCCTGACGAACGAAGAGAACGAGGAGCATCCAACAAGTGTAATTGAATCAAGAAACCTGAACCCTTTCTTCAACGAGGCGTTAGCAATTCAATTCTTTGACTACTTTGAAGAGCTGTTCTTCAGTGGTTATCTACTTGGCTCTGTTCCTGAGGTTCAGAAACCTTCGTTGATTGAAAATTACTTAGTTGATGCCTTCTTGAAAGCTGTTGAGCTAACCCAAATGTATGACTACGCCTTGAAAATTCTATACAGGTTGAGAGAAAAGGACGATTCTGTCACAGCACTGATTGTAAAGGTCTTGTTTATCAGTGACGAGGAAATCAAGGCTATCCAGACTATTCACGATGGCTTACTCAAATGCCCAAGAGATGCGAACTTACTAGTCCTTCAATCTGAGTTTCTAGCACGCAAAGGTCAGTTAAAGTTAGCACTTGATTGCTCAATCCGGGCTGTAAACTCTGCTCCTTCCGAATTCAAGCCATGGTACAACCTATCACTCGTGTACCTAGCACTTGGAGATGTCGACAATAGTCTGTTGAGTTTGAACTCTTGCCCAATGTCCACATATAAGGATCAGCAACATACCCATAGAATTTTACCAATTGATTCTCAACATTTACATCTTCCGTTGCCAATAGATGTAAACTTAGAAGAGGTTTATACACTGGATGCTGAGACTGTGGCGGAAGAACATACTCAACTTGACAGATCGTTAGCAGGTTTAGCAGGTGCTAGTCTGAGATCAACACACGCTAAAGCCTACGATATTCTCACAAAGATTGTTTTGAAGACAGGTTGGGAACAACTATTAAAGTACAGAGGCAAAAACTTCGTGATGGAAGAGGAGTACAGATCGAAGTCTACCAGCACAGCTAATGTCGCTTCTGAGAATAACAAGCCACCCCAAGACGAACAAAATGGCTTCAAGAAAAAAAGACTGTGTGAGCGCTGGTTAGATGGATTGTTTATGATCTTGTACGATGATTTGAAGACTTACACTACATGGCAAGCTGAACTAATTCACTTCCAAGCGCAACAATCTAACTATGAGAAGACAGGAGCAGAGTGGGAATTGCTTGGAATGTGTGCCTTCAGACTGCACCACCACAAGGAAGCAGCATATGCCTTCAAACAATGTCTAGAGTTGAGATTCGCCCCGACTTCCACAAGGCAACTAATGAAATATTACAAATCAGAGGTTGAAAAACTTTTGATGAAGTCTCTCCGTGCTCTAGCTAACAAACCATCAGAAAATATCAACGGCAACGGTCATATTCTACATGAGAATGAACAAACCACGACGCAGTCTCCAATGGAAATTGAGAAAAAAGTTGGAATCCTCGACGAATCAATTCTTTATTCGATAATCAAGCTAACTGTCTGGAATCATCGCTGGTATACTGAATTCTCACCCTTTCTAGCTTTGACTTTGTCGGAACTAGTTGCAAGAGATGGCCTAGTCAAGATCCAAAATCAGATAAGCGCCAATTTCTCAGAAGACAGTGGGGTCCCATTATTGATGGGTGAGACGTTTGAATTCTTCAAAATTTTCAAAGTCAAAGGAACAGATGCCTAGATGATTTAGTAAAGTCATGATCACTGATCACCTAACTGATTACAAGAGAAAGAGTAGTAGTCTCAGTTTTTTGTTGAATATTTTGTTTCATGTAAGGATATAGATAGTCATTGCAATAACTGAGATAGCAACGAACATTGTAATGAATACAGCTCCAGCCACATCAGAGCGAGTGATACTCAAGGGTTCATTATCACCACTATTTCTCAGCCTTGTAAATCCTGCGTTTGGGTCACCTTCCGCTATTCCCTCATCTCCAACTTGATATGGTAAAGGTCGTATCTTATAGTTCAAGCTTTGAATAACTTCCAAGGCACACATTTGTTCCCCTAACCCATAAACTAGATCCCATTCGCCTCTGGACCAGTCCTGTCCACACGTCACACCATCTGTTCCCCCAGAACAAGATTGTGCCGCCCCAATGGCAGATGTCTCCAAATAGTAGTCTATGATCTCCCTTGTCTCCGGAACAAGTTGAGCAGTAATTCCTAAGAATCGAGATAAAAATGCTTTGAAAGATCTTTGATCAGTGTTGCATGTCTCGTGATCCTCGCAAGCAACCTCAAACATAACACCCTCCTTGAAGAATACTACTAAACCATTGAGAAGTTTTATCATGTAGTTTCTCCATCGCTCCTCACCAACATTATCATAAAGATATGCAGTTCCACCTAAAAGTAAACCTGCATTGTAAGACCATTGCAGCGTAGAAAGCTGAGTGCACTCGTCCTCAACAAATCCGCCGTCAAATACAAACAAATACTCTGAAGTTCCATCAACAAGTTGCAAAGATTCTAGCCAGTCCCATATCCTCACGGACCAGTCGACGTAGGTAGAGTTGTTTGTGAAACGAGCTAGTCTTGCGCCCAATTGGAAAAGGCAGGCATTTGAGACTGTATTCTTATAGTTGTAGCCAGAGTTCCACTGGAATATCTGCCATCTAACACCACCGCTACACGTGCTTTCATCCCAACGAGTTGACATCGTGTTGAAAACAGCCTGAGCAAGATAAATCCAAGAGGGCTGTTCTTCGCCGTTGCCATCTACACCTGGATGTGGAAAGTTTCTTTCAGCAGCAGCCATCGCTGTCAATCCCCAGATGCACTGGTCATCATTTCCCTCGGTCGTGGATTGATTCAGAGGGACATAATCCCACTGCTCTCCCACCTGTGCTAGAAGAGCATCCTGAACTATTCTGTTGTACTGTGTATCATTAGTGTAATACCAGTAGTCAACCATTGACCCCCAAGCTGCACCAGATTCCCACCAGTAGTACGGTGGCTGGAACAGGCCGATTGTCTGGCCTGCCTCAGTCCCTGGGTAGTAGTCAAGCAAACCTCTTGCGATGGTGCGTGCAGCGTCATTGATAGACCCGACATTATTGATCTCTAAATGTAAAGCAGCCACGACTCCAAGAAGAAGCGTCCAGCATCTGATCATTCCCACGATTATTCCTTCCTGAAGCTAGCCAAACAAAGCCCCAGATGCTAGACAACACAATAAAGCAAACCGTTGATACTCAGGTGCCTCACAATGGATTTGACTGCGCACCCACTGGCAACGCTCCATGAGAAGACTGAACTGTGAGAGTTGAGGCTTTTTATATGGCTCTCAGACGCTGTCGTCGGTCGCTGCCCTTGCACTCTGGTTCTCACTTGAACCCAAACACTCTCATTCCTCCACATCACACTTATCACATATGAGAAGCAGATCTCATTTATGTGTGGAAAAAGAAAAAGAAATCTACAGCTTCCCCAGCAGACACAAGCAGACACAAGCAGACACGTACACGAACACACATTTAACACTTCACATTGCACATCAGTTCTGTGCGTTCTGTGCGTTGGCCAATATCATTCTGGCCACATAATGCGGTGCGTGTCTGTGTGCTTTGCAAATGCAGCCCTGTTAGGAGATGATGCGCTGTGATTTTTCTTTCTTCCCGAGGTCGGTCGGTCCCTGCATTCTTTCTGTCTCTGTCCCGTCCGAGTCCGCAGTTGCCGTCTGTCTGTCTGCCTGTCTGTCTGTCTGCCTGTTATCTGCCGTCTGTCTGGGATCCTGCCCGCCAATCAGCACGAGTGTGAGTGGATCCATGGTGCAGATCTCTGGTAAAAAAAATTGCACACTTGAATAGATGCCGATATTGTTATGACTCTGGCTGAGCTCTACCTGTGCCACTAGTTCTTCGAAGGAAAAAACGAAGAAGTGCTAGGACAAGCAGTACGTCTCATGGGTATCAAGTCAGTGGCAGTCATTGGAGCTGGTGGGGTGGCAGGATTAGCTACACTTTGTGAGCTGCTGCACACGAACAGAGATCGGACATGTAACATAGGTAAAGGGGTCTCTCCAGATCCATTCTTCACTAAAATAGTTGGGTTTGACACGAAATCTGACCTCGGCGGTACATGGAACACTGGTGACAGTTACAAACCGGGGCCCTCGATGCCTAGACAGGAAGTACTGGATACCGGAGCGTACAACGATGTTCGAGTGGTGAAAGGGAGAGATGCGTTTGAGCCAAAAGACTTATCTGGCTCATCTCTGGACTGTCCAATAGTCCTTCCAAAAGATGAGAGCTATGAGAACTGGTCCAGCTCTGCTGTGTATCCGAGACTATACACGAATACTTCCTCTATCTACTTGCAGTATTCCACCAAGGAGGAGAGCAACGAGCTATCGCCTGCTGGCCTTGACCAATTCATTACACATGAGGAGTTAAGAAACAGGATGGAAAGATATGCAGATACGTTCTCACTCAGGCAACATATCCGCTTCAGCACCGAAGTATACAATTTGAAGAAGACTGGTGAAAAATGGCTGGTCACCTTGAGGGTCTCCAAAGGTGATAAAGTTGAGTGGTACCAAGAAGAGTTTGATGGTGTTATCCTTACCCAAGGCTCTTTCTCCATACCTTACATCCCTTACTTTCCGGGCTTGGCAGAGTACAATCGAATGCATCCTGGATCTTTGCTCCATTCCAAGTCGTATCGTGATCCTACCCTTTTCAAGGATAAGCGGGTTGTGCTATTGGGAGGTAATGTATCGGCCATCGATATTGGCCAGTACTTGTTCCCACTTGCAAAAGAAGTTATTATTTCCAGGAATCTGTCTAGGTCAGCATACCTCCCGCATATGGCACGATGCATCGGTGCGTTCAAAAACGTTGCACTCGTTAGCGAGTTCCTTCCATCCTCGAAGGAAATCCGTCTTACAGATGGTACCATTCTGAAAGATGTGGACCATGTGATTCTCTGCACTGGATATCATATCGAGCTCCCATTTTTAGAGAAAGGAATACTGAACTACAGTGTTCCAGCCCAATCTACTGTTCCATCATCAAACTCCAGAGTGAAAAGTCTTTACCAGCACATATTCAACATTGAGGACCCATCGATTGCCTTCGTCGGGAAACTGGTCATTTACACTCTCTTCAGGACAATGGAGTCACAGGCAGCAGCAGTTGTGGGTGTCTGGACAGGTGCCAAACAACTGCCATCGAAAGAGAAGCAATATCAATGGGAAAGGGATCGGCTTAACGAGGCTGAGGAGTATCTGTTCCACAAATACAATATGAAAGACATTAAGGTGACCTATTTCGATATCATCAGAGAGTTGCATCTCAATGATAGACAAGATCCCTTTGGAGACGGTTCTCTGGATAGTCTACAGGTGTATGATGACTCTCTAGTAACATTTGAGCGACTCTTCAACCAGTTCAAGACAGGTGAGATAGATGCTTTGCACCAATTCTAGACACCACTATATATAGTATATACACCCCAGACCTCACCACAAGTCTATTTAGACGTACATACATAGAAGAATACATCAGTTGACCAGCTCGTGATAGTGCTTTGGTGTGCTAGAACAACTTTATCTCAATATCACGTGATAGCTCTATCAACCACCGAGCACCTGAAATTATCACAACTCCCTCCAGTCATAGGAGCACTCAAAGGCAAGGGGTTAGTTTGCCATCATTGTGTACAATTGACAACGCAATGAAAACTCAATTCATCACCTCTGATCTGAGAGCAACAGATGATGTTGACTGGGCAGCATCACTGAGAGGATACCTATCGAGACTTTATGGCAGTACCAGTGATTTCACAAGGGAGGTAAACATAATCAACAAGCTCAGACTGAATACTGTGAACTCTGTGTCTGATGCTTCCAATTTTGAGTCAGCCAAGATCCTACACTACAAGTACTATGGGCAGTTGGAACTACTTGACTTGCGACTACCATTTCAGGAGAGTGGTGTGAGAGTGAAGTTCAGATGGTATGATGCTTGGGAACCAACGAAGCATCACTCCCAATACTCATTGGCTTACGAGAAGGCCTCAATACTCTTCAACCTTGGCTGTATATTATCTAAACTCGCCGAAACACACTTTCTGCTGGACGGATACGCGAAGTCATATCAGTATTTTCAACACTCTGCTGGTGTTTACAAGTTTATTTCTGAAAACTTCCTTCATTCGCCTTCCATAGATCTGAATGTTAAGACAGTTCAATTCTTGACCAACCTTCAGCTAGCCCAGTCTCAGGAGGTCTTCCTCCTTAAATTGTTAAATGAAGATACCTCTAAGATGTCGCTAATCGCGAGGTTAGCTGTTGCGGCATCCCAGCAAAACGACAAGGCTCAAACATCACTGGATAACATTGAAGAATACTACGGGGAGGCTGATCCTTGGACTCAGATCTTAAAATTCAAAGCTCGATTTTATATGAACTTGGGTTACTATTACCATGGTTTATCAGCAGAGGAAAAGAAGATCGGAGTCGCTATTGCTACATTGCAAGTCGCCTTAGAAGGGTTCAAGGAGCTCAAAAAATACGCCAACCCAACAACTATAGATTACCTGCCATACGTTACTCTTATTGAAGAGAAACTCGGCAACTTTGTGAGGGACAATGATTTTATCTTCCACCAAACAGTTCCTTCCAAGGAATCTTTGGAATTAGACTCACTCATAAAGCCGTTGCACGCTTCTAAACCTATCCCATTACAAGACCAAGAGAACATCAACGAACTTGTGGGCGAAGATATCTTTGAAAAGATTATTCCAACAGGCGTCCATGAAAAGCTCAGTTTGTATTCAGAGGAGAAGGCAGGCATCCTCAGAGACCAACTAGAGAAAGTTGAAATGGCGAATATTGAATTAGAATCTTTCTTGGAATATCTAAGGCTTCCTCAGAGTTTAAATGATTTCAAGAATACAAATAACAACAAATTGGATCCTAAACTACTAAACTGGAGTGCGGAGATAACACACTCGGACTTCAATGATGTTGAAGCCAATAGAAAGAAAATTCAACAGAAGAGAAGCGAAATACTGACGTTGATAAAGTCTCTTGCTGAAAAGCTCGACAAAGAACAAGAGGACTTCAGTGCAAGAAGTGCAGATCTGAGGTCATTGCAGGAGCCTTCTACGCCTCAGTCAGCAAGCTTGAAAGACGAATTGACTAACGCAAAACAATCTTTACTAAGTGCATCCAAACTAGATCAACAGATCAACGGAACAATCGAGCCTGAGTTGAACAGACTAGCTTCCTTGAAGTCCAAGCAAGCACTTGAAGCTGACTTCTTCAATCTAGGGGGTTCAGCTAATGAGAATCTTTTGGACTTCTACGATGAGGAGAACAAATCAACAGAGATTGTTAACCAGAGCATTTCCAAAATTGAAGACGACCTGAGAATACTCAGAGAATTGAAGAAGCAGCGTGAGCTTATTCTTGAAGAGTTGAAAACTGCTATCCATGAAGATGATATATCCAACATTTTGGTTCTCAACAACAAGAATTCATCGGAGAAGGAGGAAAAGGCCCTTTTCAAACAAGAGCTAACCAAGTTTGATGGCTTGTTAAAGAAGATTGAGATACTAAATGGCAAACAGCCTGATGTGATAAAAAATGTAAAGATACACTACGACAAAATCATCACATCTAACAACAAGATATCTGAAAAGGCACAAAAGATTGCCAGCTATGAAACAACTGTGAACACGTTCAAAGAGTATGAGATGAACTACAGAAAGTCCACTGAGTTTTACAATAATTTATTGAATTTTGTCTATGAAGTGAGAAACAATGTTGATAAGTTCGTGTCTGACCGCTATTCTCAGAGGCAAAGAATTCTTTCCCAGTCACAGGTGAAGCCACATGATCATCTTGGAACTGAGAATCATCAGCACTACTCTTCCAACACCTCAAACTCTTTACAAGATAGATTTTCCAGGCTTAGCGTGTCTAGTAATCCAAGTGCAGATAGAGGAGAAGTAGGTGTACCATCCAATCAGCTTAGACAACAGCAGCCATCGTTTCCAGTGGGACAGCTCTACTCGAGTGACGCTTCGTCACCGTCAAATCAACAAACACAGCAGTGGATTCAGCACTCAATACCATATGAAGTTCCTAAGCCACCGCGTGTACAGTACAATAACGAAGCTCCTGTTTTACCGCACCCATCATTTCCACAGCAAGGATATCCACAACAACAGCAACAACAGCAACAGCAGCAACAGCAGCAACAGCAGCAACATCAGCAACAACCACAACCACAACCATACCAACAACCACACTCTCAATATCAGCCTTTGCAGTACAACCACACTATGAGACAACACCAGTCTGATGCACCTGTGCCTCCTCCGAAGCAAGGGGCACCACCAGCACCCGCATCACAGCAATATTCCTACCCTCCTCCAAATCAGCCATACTCACAACCTTATGACCCAAACAACTACAAGTGAAAAAGGGTGTTATGCAACTGTCTCTAGTAATACACAAGCTGTTTCCAATCAGTTTTACCTTTTAGAAACACATGTCTTTTCGGGAGGAATATGCCAGACGTTCTCTCTGCCAAATGTCCCCCTGGCCAGTTTTATGAAATTAATCACCCCGTAGTCAATAACAGCCATGATTATGCTCTCATCGCCGTGTTTAAGTCGATTTAGCTGTTGTATCCCGGGTACTTTATGTAGTCTTCTCTCCCTATTAGCAGTTTCTGTTCTATCGAAAAGGGATTTGATCTCTGACGACGTTGGAAGCTTATAGTTATTCACATCACGCACAACTACCTGGAAGTTAGGAAGGGGTGGTGTCCTTTTGGAAAACGATGGCGAAGGTTTCCAAACGTTGAAAGTGATATCAATTTGCTCAGTCTCGCAGTTCTTGGTGTAGCGAAGGAATGGAATCAGTTTAATAGATTCAAATATCTGGCTGTAGTTAATGTACCTAGAAGTAGTGAAGTGAAGACTATGAAAGGGGCCGAACCCGATTGCCTTGATTCGCTGAAGCCATTCTGTGATTATTTTGCCAACCGTTGAACTGTTAAGAGAGCTCCATATCACAGAGGTGATCGATCTATTTTGACCTTTGTCAGATCGCAGCATGCTTTGGCGCTCAAAATTATCGTTTCTATGTCTCGCTACAATGTAGCCATGTCTCCTCAAGTGCGCATACACCTGGTACTCGTCCATCTCTTGCTCAGTCTCGAAGCAAAGAGCGTATACGCTCTCTAGGTCCATGGCCAAATCTTTGTTCTCAAACCACGGTTCTATCGTTCCACGCTCAGCTAGGTAAACGAACTCTTCTGTATTCAACCAGCATACTCCCTCTCTGTCTACTATTCCTGACGTCTGGAGAAACGACCCTTTGGGTCTATCAATTCGAGCTTTCCGCAGAGATTTGATCCATACTGCACGGACATTCTGCTTGATTGTGTGTCCTCGCAGACCGCTCAGTGCTGTAAACATTGCATCACGCGATTTATGGAGAGCTTCTAATTGAAGAGCAGTACCATCAGGCTCATAGTCCTTCTCACTTCTCTTCGGAAGAGATGAGCTAGTGCTGGCGCTACTGCTGCCCTTCACCTTATTGAGAGCTGACCAATCCTGTACCTCGTCCTCCACATCAACCTCAGCCGTTTCCTCTTGATTCCCAGCCCCTGTAGTACCTGTCACCATTGTATGGAGGGCTCTATTTCCGTTCTGTTCTGAGCGAAGTAGTTGACTGTGTATGCTCTCAGGCTATTGCACTTTTTTTCTAATAAAAAAATGAGAGTACAGCAGAACAGTCAAACTTAACAGATAAGGCACCCAAGTGAAG
The DNA here is from genome assembly GCA_030580455.1 of Barnettozyma sp. UFMG-CM-Y5996. Taxonomy (NCBI): domain Eukaryota; kingdom Fungi; phylum Ascomycota; class Saccharomycetes; order Phaffomycetales; family Phaffomycetaceae; genus Barnettozyma; species Barnettozyma sp. UFMG-CM-Y5996. Next base: position 210,183 of record JAKTSX010000006.1, read on the forward strand.
CACATTCGCTGGCACAATGGGCTCACCAAGTTTTGGTACGTTGTTCATATGCTCCTCTACATCTTGTTGCTACGCCATACTAACTGCTTCACAGGATGGGAGCGTCTCAATGACGTGTACTACAGAAATCGTCAATTATACACATTGGAATGGAACAGGGAACAACAACAAACGAGTGCAACGGCCCCGCAGACTCCGCTAAGTGTCCAGAACAAACCATTGGTAGCACTTTCCAAGCTCACTAAAACTATAGCTACGTATACAGCACCGCTCCGTGAGGACAGCGCACCAATTGAGATCCTCAGCGGTGCAGGGTGCCACATCTGTTCGATACCATGGAATCACCATATCAATGGTAGAATACAGGCGCTGCAGTGGACGGCCAAGGAGGATTTGGTGGTGGTTGTAGAATCTGGGATCATACGTATCTACTATGACTTTGAGGGAAATTTCAACGAGATCAGCGGCTTGTACTCGCAAGGCATGAAGAAGGGCACAGATCTTATCGGAATCAAGGCCACGACAACTGTCGGTGCATACATAGTGGTGTTGTCAAATGATTGGAAAATATATTACATCGATGCTACTACTGAGGGGGCAGCTCCACATCTCTTTAGGGATCTTGTTGTTGATCTGGGAAGTAAGCTGGTATTCCATAATTGGCATGCGCTCACCACTGGAAGTGATGGCCAACTACAAGTGCTGATTTCTATCAACGAGATGGTTTACTTAGTAACACACCAACAATCACCGCAAGAGAGATCCATTGACGGACCTTTCCAGTACGTTTCAGCGTCCCCAAATGGTGAATTTATAGCACTCTACTCTTCGGTAGCGTCAAAGCTATTTATCGTTACTAAGAACTTCCATAAAGTTCTTATGAGCTACACGGTCTCAGAAAGGTTGAAGCAGCTCAAATGGTGTGGCTCAGACGCTATCGTCATTGTACTGGAAGACTCACTGAAATTGATTGCGCCTGGAGGCTCCATTGAGTTCTTTCTTGGTGACGAGATAGTAGCTACTGAGACTGAAGCCGGCGGGCTCACTGTACTGACAGAGCAAACCCTTGAATATATAAGCAAAGTTCACGACTCCTCCGTCAGTGTCTTCAAAGTTGGGTCGACTTCTCATGCCTCAATCTTGCTTGATGCAGTTGATAAACTGAATAAGCACTCTCCGAAAGCCAACGAAAACTTGAGAATTATCGGGTCAGTTTCAAACCTGGCACATGCTATAGATGTGTGTCTCACTGCGTCGTTTCATGAATTTGATCCTTATTGGCAGAAAAAGCTCTTGAAAGGGGTGTCATTTGCCAAGTCTGAAATAGAACTCAAATCGGTTCCTAAGAGAGACATCTCAAGAAACTTTGTTGAGGCTTGCAATATCCTCAGAATTCTCAATGAAATCAGATCAAGTGACATTGGTCTCTTTCTTACGTACGACGACTATAACTCTCTAGGTATTGAAACGATACTAAAACTGTTGATCAAACGTCATAAATTCAAAGAGAGCTTCGAGATATCAAGGTTTTTGAACTTACCTATTGACTTAGTTTTCATTGACTGGGCTTGCTGCAAGATTAAATACAATCCTAACCTGAGCGATGAGGAGCTTTCACAGGCTGTTGTTTCGAAATTCCAAAGTGTCAACAATAACAGCTATATATCCTTTGAGAAAATTGCTAGTACAGCCTTTCAAGAAGGAAGGACTACATTGGCCAAGATCCTCATCAACTTTGAGAATCTTTTCTCTAAACAGGTGCCACTTTTACTGAAGATGGATGAGCTAGACCTTTCACTAACTAAGGCTCTTGACTCACAAGATGTGGATCTGATATGGACTACTTTATTGATTCTGCAGAAGACTCAAGCATTGCCTTCATTTTTTAAGATGCTGAATAACTCCAAGAGTGCATCCAATTGCTTTGAGTTCTTTCAGAAGGATAACTGGACTCTTTTGAAAGAATACTTTAATCAAGCAGATAGGTCGGTTGATATTGCCAATATTAACTTGCGTCTTCTGCTAGATGAACCTCCATCTATGAGAAATCCCCAAGAGGAGATCAAAGTGTTGAATGAGGCAGAATCCTCGTATGGATTGGCTTTTAAGGGCTCCAACGACCATCACCTCATGAAAGCGCAATTGAAGCTATCGAAATTACAAGCAGAGCTTACGGAAAATTTCAATATTGAATTCACAGGTCTATCACTTATCCAAACTTTGGAGAAGTTAATACTGCTGAATCAGTCAACTACCATCAGCAAACTGGTCAAGGATTTTGATATATCTGACAGGAAACTTTACTCAGTGAAGGTAAACTTTTTCATCAGTCACTCGAAATTTGATGACCTTTACGAGTTTATCCAGACCCATTCTAAGAGGCCGCCTATCGGTTATGGCCCTATCCTCCACAAATTGTTGAATAAGGGAGAGACGAGACTCGGGTTGAAGCTGCTTTCAAAAGCAAATCTGTCCTACGATGAAAACATAGAATATCTCATCAGATTCAAAGATTACCACACTGCTATCGAACAAGCGACTCTGAAGAAAGATTTGAGCACTCTGCAAAACATTGAACCTCTGGTCAAAACACCCCGGCTGCAAGAGTTGCTAAGCGAAGCAATGACAAAGCTGAGCTCTTCAACAGGGCCAACTCTGTTCAACGCAAGAGTGTAACAATATAGAACTGATTCAATGCTTTCATATCAGATCATTGGAAGTGTGACTACCTGGAGACAACGCTGTATCTGATAATGGGTAGAACACGTCGTCTTTAATCACGCCAGAGTTGAGACCGTCTTCGCCTGTGAGCCAACCTGGAATGGTTTCAGGATTAATGACACCAGTCACAGATAGCTCATGAAGGCCTCCAAAAATGTCATTTCCATGAAATTTGAACTTAACTCTAGGTCTCAAGTTCATATATTCATTGTGAACATCGAAGCTAATGTATTGAATAGGTGTGAGACTGGAAAATTCGGACTTGGCTCTGTCTCTGTCAAAACCATACTCATCTTCCTCGCTGAGTTTCCTTTTCTTGCGGTGGCGCACGGCATCCTGACTGGCATGATGTTGTACATCTTCATATAGCTTATTCGATAGCAACGGCTCCAGGCTTCCTTTGAATCTGAGCATGGCTATTTTCTCTAGTCTATCCTTCTCGTGGTCGTCCCCTTCGATTGCCCTAGGTTTGGCTTTAAACGTTTCATGCTTCTTTACATCATCAAAGGGAGAGATGTCCACAGTACCGTCAGCATATGGTGTCCACACACCCATTGACTCGGCAAAACGGGAGTTTCCTTTCATGATATGAAGGGACTCGAGTGATCGTATTGGCTGTTGACTCGAGGGCTGGGTATCGATGCGGATTTGTTTTCCGAGCATATGCGATATTGCAGACTCCAATGACTGAATGACGATACTTGATGTCAAGTCGTTCGGTGCGGAATGATAAGATGTTATCAAGTTGGATGAATTCAATGGGAGAGCCACGAAGAAAGGCTTTCTGGCAAGAATGGAGTCCGAGGTTGTCATCCTCCTCAACTTCATTGTGGTAATGTCTGATATCAAGTCAAAAAGAAGAATTCTAATAACTATTAATGGATAATGCGGATGTCTGGTGATGTAGATGTGATTGAGGTAAAACTGTGATAAGTGGTTGACCAGATGATTCAAAAACGTTTGGGGTTCACGTATGTTGATAACCTGTTCTCTGCCGTCACTACTCAGGATGGTATTAGATTGCCAGTAGAATATCAAAGGCTTCTCTATCAACAACTGCATGTCTAGTTGTGCCAGCTGGAGAAGATTCAACCCTCTACTGTAGAAATCAACCAAGATTCTATCGATGAGGTTTCTTTTGTTTCTCGTGCCCCTCTCCTTGAGGTCATTTGAGTATTCAATGAGATCTGTCCTCAGCTCTTCTGCGCTAATGGAGAGTTTCTCAGTTTGTGCGATGCTTGGTGTAGGAAAGGTTTGCCGTAGCGAACCCCAAAGAAGACAAAGTTTCACCAGCGATTCCATTGAAACTTGATTCAAAATCTTATACGTCATTGCAGCTGGGATCTTGGGTATAAACCCATTACCCAAAGAAGCATTAGTGACCATGCTCTTGACTGTTGGTCTGTGTTCAATCTTTGTTTACATTCACGGTTCTCTGTTATGTTTTTGTTTTCAAAAAAACCAAAGAAAACAATGGAGAGATGGCACTGGAGAAGAATATGTACTCATCTAGTCTTGATGTACTCATAACACTAGCAAGAAAAGGAAGGAAAGGAGAAATAGAAAGACACTTACGCACGCACGCGCTACTGAAGTGATTACATGAGATACGATTTATTTAATATTTATGTATTGGGTAATTCAATGTTGTCTTCTTGTGAAGTCCCATTCTCCACTGTCAGTATCTGTGAAGCTGTTTTCATCATGTTCGTCACCGAAGGTGTTGTCATGGGTGCGCAAAGTCTCATCTGCTGGGGATAATGTATGACTGTCGGGGTTCACCACCCTCAGAGTTTTTTCGTGTCTGGCATCAGGCAGAGATCCGTTGCTGAATCTCTTGTGTCCATTCTCAGGCATCGGAGGGAGAGGCTGTTGAAAGCCGTAAAATGAGTGAAGGTCGTTGTGCAATGGGGGACGGAGACTGTTGCTGAGGTTGTGGCTGTTGGATTTTTCATTCTCTTGTTCATCATCTTCGTCATCATCATCATCGTTCGATCTTGTGCGAATAAAGATGAAGACGAGGAGACCTATCAACGCTGAAACACCTACAATACTTCCAATGACGACGCCTGCAATGGCACCTTTACTCAAGCCAGACCCAGACCCATTCCTATTATTTTCATTGTCATTGTTCGAATCTGACCCCGTGGCAGAGGGGTTTGAACCGGAGTCTGAACGCGTGGACACAACTGTCTCGACTGAGTTTGATGCTGATATCATCCGTGTACTTGTCACGACGGACACTGAGACTGAAGATGATGAAGAAGATGCAGAATTGGAGGTGGAGGATGATGTAGATGATGATGACGATGATGATGAAAGAACTGTGGTAGATCTAACTGACTGTGAGGATGAAGGAGAGCCAGGAGCGCTATTCGGATCATTTGAGAACACATTCAGATAGGATGTTCCTCCGCACATTTGATTAGGCCAGCCGTTACACGGCACATTGCAATTACTACTGTCCTGAGGAATTGCTCCTGAAGGTATGCTGTCTCCGCAATAGCAGGTATCTCCATTTAGGGTCGCAGCAATTGTGGTACCACACTGATCCCAACAATAAGAGTTGGACTGGTAGGTATACTTCCCCTTACTTGAAAGCGATCCCTCAAAGTCTGAGAGTAAGTAGCAGCCTATGGCATTGTAGGTTGCTCCAGCAGTTAACTGGAAGTAGGATGAGGTCGCCAGCAGCACGAGCAGTGTTGAGTTAGGAAGTGTGATCATGGTGTTTTGGACAAACTCAGAGGGAGGATACTCTCTTCAGGACTTTATCGTGCGTTGCGCTGTGCGTGGTGGTGGTGGATAGGTGGATGGGATAACAAGGATGTATCTTGAAATCTTGAAATCTCAAATGTAAAACATTCGGGGCAATTAAGAAAATATTAAAAATAAAAAAAAAAGAATGTCTCTGTTTGTTTGTATTTGTTTACAATTTGGTTTCTTTTTCCTATTCACGATTTATTATTTAGATATCCAAGATCCGGTGGGACTGGACTGGACTGGACTGGACTAGACTCACACATGTACACTGCTTTGCTTTCTAAGCGTTGAGACTAAACTCTAAGTGCGAGGTAGTAGAGGTGGGCATGCATGTCATGCAACTCTCCTTGGTGTCACGCTCTTTAAGGTTATACTTTTGTTCGCGAGAACCTTGTTCATTGGTTCCCTTTTGTCTGGTCTGAATATTTTTTGTGGTGTTATTTTTACTCGTGGCGGCGGTTGAATCTCTGGCCCTGTGTCAAACGGTTCACACCACAAAAAATAAATAAACAAACTCAACTTTATGGGAGCTTACGCGTCTGATTAACAGAAGTGTGATTCTAGCCTCGAACGGGGCGGAAGAAGGACCGACTACATGCCGAGATGCTGTCTCTTTAACATTTGTGTTCTTGTAGAGCGTAGTGTTGGTGGGTGGGTGTGACGACACGACAGCATAATGAGATAGCCAAGGAAGGGCCTGATGATGTATACAGCAAGGTTAGAAGTGTTAGTTGGCTTATGAGAAGACACCAGCATTCAGCTATGTACCTTCCTCCCTGTTACACTACAATGGATTGTAGTTACCGGAGACAGCACTCCACTACAATCAGTAGACTATAACCCCTATATACTAACCCTACTGCTCGATAAGCTCCCCCTGTGGGATCACCACTAGTCTAACAAAACAATCATCTGTCCTGATGCTTGGTTCCATCTAGCTAAGGTTGTTTCGCTACCGCCTCAGAGGATCGATCTCGTGAACAGAATCTTGGAAACAGTTACATAAGCATTTTGTTTACATCCATACACCATTTTTCATCCATATTGTTTTCTTTTGTCAATGTAACAAAGTGAGTGGTGATTGATGTAAGGACCAGAGACACAACAAAACAACAAAGGCTATACTGCTAATTGTGATAGAGTTCAAATGAGTGCTTTACAAGCATTAAGGGACCATCTGGGAAATGAGAGTGTCGACATCACTAGCGAGAGTCTCTCTAGCGAAAAAAGCATTTCTTTGAACGGCGAAACGTTTGATCTTGACACACCAACTGAATTTGTTGTTGATGGCGATGCTGTTTCCTTAAGGCTGGTAATTTTCTGCTGGATAAGCAGGGACGTAGGGACCGCCCAGTTCTTGGAAAATTGCGAATCTCAGGGCTTTAGAGTGCTGGGGTTTGTTCAGAGGAATGACTTGGTGAACTGGCTGACAGGAGGATCTAGTGAGTCTCAGTATATCAGACAAGATGTGTCAGATGAAACCAGCAAACCTGCCTCGGGGCCAGAGTCAAAAACAGGCTCTGAAGAAAAGGACCCGTTTCTGTTAAAAGTTCTTTCGAACGAGCGCGATCTGATTGACCATAACGGCTCGCTTGACGGGTTTAAGCAAGTGGATTTTCGCTCTGTCTCTCGTGAATGCGAGATCAAGATTATCAAAACACTGAAAAGAAACAAACAAACGCCAGCAAACGCTTTGAAGCATGCGAAGAACAGCAAGCAGTCATCCTCCTCCACTTCAAAGCCAATCATCCTCATCTCCCCTGCAGCTTCATCATTAATCACAATTGCCAACATCAAGCAGTTTCTGGAAAACTCTAAATACATCTTTCCCGCCACTCGTGACCCAGCAGAACAGCAACTTTTATCCTCCTCCAACGCGTCAATGTGCAACATCTCCCACCATTTCTCCCGCTTGAACAGAACAGTCAATTTCCTTGTCACGAACAACACATCCCTATTCACAAAGCCAGAGTACTGGGATCGTGTGGTTGCTGTTTTCACAACCGGACAAGAATGGCAATTCAAAAACTACAAATGGTCCAATCCTCGTGAGCTATTCCAAAAAGTCCAAGGGTTTTACTTCTACTTCAAAGGTGACACTGTACAAGGCCCCGTTAAAGATTGGAATGTGGAGAAGATCGCTTTAGAAAGATCCCTGAGGTTCAAAGATGCTGAAGTGTTGAACCTTTTGTGGGATTCATTAGAAAAGAAACTTGTCAATACTGGGAGATGAGGCTACCTACTCCATCGACATCAATCTGTCTCTCATTGACTGTATCGAACTTTGTACAATAGAACACTCTCGAGCACACTCACTGTTTCATCTGTTGTATTGCGTCTCGTAGTCTCATCCCACAATGAAAAATAGTGCACAAAAAAAATGAAATGCAAATTCAAGGTGAGGTACTTCTTTCAGCAAACTTGCAGACAGAAAGGCAGGCGGTATCTGAGAATAACCGCAGACGGTTTCCCTCCCACATCACAGTATCTCAAGACTAGTGGAGGTGACATGTTCAACACAGGAGCTTTAAGGGTGGTGCGGCGGCGGTGCCAGTTTTCCAGCATCCCTAGCATACCCACACACTATTTGCCATCCAAGCTGAATATCCAGCGGATTGTAACGAGGAGTGTTGGCATACACTCTAGCGAGTTACAGCGACGTTTCTCGCAATACGATCAGGTCATAAACGGGAATATCCGATTGTCATTCCATACCATTCACAGATACGCTCCAAAACCTCAGCGGCGTTTCTCCAGCGTCTTCCCAAGTCCCCCACCACCAACACCTGAAAAGAACAACGAGCCACTTATCAGCCGCATAAGGTACAGATTGAAGAAAATATCTACTGATGACATTTCCGCTTTGATATCATGGCTGCTTGTGTCCAACTTGCTGCTGGTATTTCTTGCAACTACAACATGTCTCTCGCTAATCATATATTTGATCAATACAGTATTTGCACAGGAATTGCTTGCACGGACGCTCGGCAGCATTATCACCAAGAACAGTGGAATGGTGGTCAAGTTTGAAAGCGCAATTGTTCCACGTTGGAGCGATGGTGTCATCTGCTTTGGTGGGTGTTCAGTTTCGAAGAGACCTTTCACCGAGGATGACGATGGGAACTATACCCAGTTTGATCTAACCATGGACAAAGTCAATGTCTCATTCTCTTTGAGTAAGTTTCTTAATGGGAAAGGTATCATCCAAGATCTTGAAATAATAGGATTGCGAGGAGTTGTTGATCGTGACCATGTGCATTGGGAACCAGGGGATGATGCTAGGAACTACTTGAATATCCCAACGCCTGGTGACTTTGAAATTGATAACTTCCGGATCTCAGATGCAATGTTCACCTTGATACAGCCAGATGGATTCAGACCTTTTGTAGTGAGTATTTATTCATGTGACTTACCTAGACTACGAAAGAACTGGCTCTATCTGGACTTTCTAAACGCAAACTCGATTAGTGGGAGTTATGACAACTCACTATTTACGATTCACAAGAGACATGTTCCTGATGTTGCACCAGGAGAGATTTCGTCCTCAAACTTTGGTAGACGATTTGCAAAATGGAAGAAAGTCACTCGTTGCAGGGTTGACTCATTAAATGTTGATCACATGAACACGGGGTTAGAGGGACCGTTTGGCTGGATTACCAGTGGTGAAGTAGACATGATTGGTGATTTGACAATACCCGATGATGAAGAACCAATCGATGTTGGGGTCATCATGAAGAGTATCTCTGAAAATATCAACCCTAATAGAAATAGTAAAGCCCAACCACCACCACAAGAAACATTCACTAACAAAGACTACAATGATGAGAAACCTGCCAAAGACTACAAAGCTGGCAGAGCTACAAGAAACAGCAAGAAACAATTCATTATGGACCTTCACATAAGGTTAAAGAACGTGAGGGCTGCAGTTCCCATTTTCACTAAAGATTTGTCCCATATAAACAACGCGTTGATTCGGCCAATTGTTGGGTATATCAATTCCAGGAAAACATATATTCCAATAAGCTGCCGAATAACCAAACCCCTCAGTGACTTTGACGGCAGTTGGACAGTGTACGACTCAAGGTTAATGGATGATATCAGTGTCCAGGTGTACGATGCCTTTGCGGAATACGTTGCCAATGAAGAAAGAAGAGTAGAGCGTCTCAAGCGTGTTGCATTCTGGGGAATGCAAGCAGTTTTCCAAGTACTCTTGATGAGTTTGGGAATGATTGCATAAGTGTATAAAATGACATTAATACTACAGTGTATTAAGCCAAGATCAGTCTTAAAAATGAAAAATCTAAATAATTTCATCACCAGCTGCAACACAACAATCAATTAACAACAACTAACAGAAACAAGATGAACTTCCTCGCTTCGGCTCTTAATACCTTTACGGGTGCATCTATTCCTTATACATTTGGTAAAGAATGCGGCCCTTCTGGAAGCGTATGGAGGCTGTACGACGGAAGCAAAAAGGTAAGTGCACAAAAGTCACGATCCAAACATAGTAGGCGTACTGACATATGGCGTACTAGGAGGATGGGTCTCCTTGCTCTATATTCTCCTTCGACGTGAGATCAAATAACCAGTATCTTCCCCTGGCACAGAATGCAGCGAGAAAGTTGAGAAGTATGAAACTACCGAATGTGTTGAAAGTTCTGGACACACTTGAAAACGATTCATACATCTACATAGTTACGGAACGAGTCTCGCCAATATCAGGGTTGATCAAGGACAGTACAATGACAGAGGAAGTGATGGTTTACATTCTCTATGGGGTGTGTAATGCGCTGAGATTTATCAATGTTGAGGGAAGCTCCGTTCTAGGACTCTTGGGCCTGAACAGCGTGTTCCTAAATATCAATGGTGAGCCCCGTTTAGGAGGGTTTGAAGTTTGCACTAACCTGAAGTCAGATCCCGAACAGCCATTGTACAGGCTATCTTCACGCCTGCCCGAATTCCAGGAATTGCTGCCGCCAGAAGTCATTAAAGGTGGTGTGGAGGTACTGAAAGGGAGCTCCCAGCAGACATTAAAGTTCGATTCTTGGAGGTTGGGTGTTTTCATCTACAAACTGTTCAATAAAGGGTACATCCCCATCAGTTCAACGGATAGTGACTTCATCAAGGGCAAGAACATTCCCAAGAGCTTGATCGCTGGCTACAAGAAACTAATTTCAACTTCAATGACGGCAAGAGCGTCTGTGGATGCTTTCTTAAAGAATGGAGGATCTACTTACTTCAACACTGAACTAATTGAGATTTCAAAGGAGCTAGAGCTACTTCACTTCAAAAATGAAGAACAGAAACTGCAATTCTTCCAATCTCTGGAAAGCATGAAAGATAATTTGCCTTTTGGCCTGCTGGAGAACAGAATCATACCTGAACTACTGGACTTCTTCAATAAATGTCCTTCACAGTCATCCGGTATAATCAAACTTCTTGTGCTGTTGTCGGAGTCTCTGTCAAGAGAAGCACATATTAAACTAATCAATCCTGTCATCATAAAGGCATTTGGCATACCTGACAGGTCTATACGTATACTGCTGCTTGCGACACTACCAAACTATATTGATGCGTTGACCAATGCACAAGTTTCAGACTCAATATTCAATAACTTTATCACAGGGTTTTCTGATTCAAACCCTGCGATCAGAGAGGAAACTATCAAGGCGACATTGTACATTGTACCAAAGCTTTCAGATCGTCAATTGAACAATGAGTTGCTAAGATTCCTTGCAAAGACCCAGGCAGATCAGAAACCGGAGATCAGAACTAATACAACCATTCTTATCGGTAAGATTGCAGAGCATCTGAACAGATCTTCAAGATCCACAGTACTGGCCACAGCCTTTGGTAAGGCTCTTAAGGATCCCTTTATACACTCAAGAATTGCGGGAATTCTGGCCCTCTGTTCTTCAATCGAATATTTCACACCCGATGTCATTGCAAATAGAATCCTCACGGTGATAGCACCTTCACTTTTGGATAAATCAAGTAAGGTGAGATCCGAAGCCCAGAAAGCATTTGACCTATTTTTCCAAAAGATCAAAACGGAGGCCTCCAAGCTACCTGTTGATGATGAAGATGACTCAAGAGAGTCAGATAAGGCCTTGAGAGAAGTCACTGAGAATGTTAAGAACTTTGGAATATCACTTTCTCTCTCAGGTACTTTCAACAAACTGGCTTCAGGGTTAGCAGGTTCTTTGAATCAGGAGAATTCTATCAGTGAGGAAAACAGTCGGGTGGGAACACCGTCAGTTGTGGCATCCTTTAACAAGTATAACACCACAAGTAGCACACACAGAGAGGATCCTGTGCCATCAGTTGCAAAGACTGCTAGTGTGGTTGATGATAGTGAAAATTTGCTTGTTGATGATGGTTGGGGAGATGATTTCGGAACTGATGATTATGATGAATTTGAGTCTCCATTGACAAGAGGACCACCCATCACGAAGCAGTCTTCCTTTCAAGCTCCTAAGGTGACAAAGCTGGTAACCGAAGACAACCCTCGTGCGCCGTCGTTGTCTCTCAAGCATAACACACACCCTTCATTACCCAAGAAAAAGGGGATGCAACTGGGCAAACCAAAGACAAGCAAGTTGAAATTGGATCTCAATGCTCATGCTGATGATGGCTGGGATGATGGCTGGTAAATTTGCTCAGCCAACAACGGTGGAAGTGCACACTTCCCTTCCGAGTTTTAACCTTTTCACCTACTGAATAAACACATACATCATCAGTATCACAGTTAAAGTATTCTATAGATCTAAATTACACAAAAGTTGACAAAAAACAGTTCAAGGAAGGAGAATATTAAGCTAGCAAGAAGTGCGAGAAGGTGCGAGTCACTGCTCAGCATCCGTTCGATCCGTTCTCCCACTAGTATCTGTTGCCACCGTATCCTCTGCTACCACCACCGTATCCACCACGGCCTCTACCACGGCCACGACCTCTTCCTCCGAAGCCACCACGTCCACCACCGTATCTTGGGTGGCCACCGCCGAAACCTGATCTGTCAAACTGTTTTAGTGCATCAGGAATAGTCTGGTTGGCCTCCTTCAAAATCTTCACCAGTTGGGAACCAAGTTTGGAATTGGCATCAGTGAAAAAGGAGATAGAGTCACCTTTAGTACCAGCTCTACCAGTTCTACCAATTCTGTGGACATAGTCCTCAATGTTACCTGGCATATCAAAGTTGATCACATAGTTGATACCTTTGACGTCTGCAAAGAAAGAAAATGTTAGTAAATCCAGTTCATTGTAGGCACCAAGTGCCAAGTTCAAGCTCTCCTTTGCGAATACGAGAACAAAACTATTCTCACAGATCTTTGTAGACAATATAGAAGATATGGGGCCTTCACTGCTAAGTTTACAGGGCTCCTCAAGCATTTTCGCTTCATAATGAACAAACAAACAAAGAAAGTAAAGATAAAACTACTGATGGTAATCAGGACCCATATTCCCAGAGTTGATGGTATCATCATCTTCTCCAGTGTGATTGGGTATTGGACAGATACTTTTCGGTTCAAATCAGGATGTAATCATTTATTAAAACAGTATATAGATGAAAGCATTGTCCAAGAGCAAATAATGAAATAATAGCAACACCAGCGCTGAGTCCACAATCGCCTTGGCTAGCAAAGCAAGAAAGGACAGAGACAAAATACTAACCAATGTAGTAGTTTGCTCCGTTCGCTGTTTGAACACTTAAGTCATTGTGTAAATCTCCCTCTCATGTCAACAAAGGAATAAATTCAATTTGGAAATTATTTCATCTGCTCTATTTCTCTCTTCATCTATTTAAAGTCTTAAAATTGAAATGATTATTAGTAAATCGAAGCCAGTGGCTTAGAAACTGTTAAAGGACCTGAAACAAAAAGTACCTCAATAAGATACTAAATGGAGTACCTGACTCTTATCAGTGGCTTTAGTTAAGATGATCACGAATGATCTAGTTTGGAGTCCGAAAGTATGTTCTCCAAGATACCACACAAATGAATCACCATTATGTGTGTGGTAGTTCACAGGAAACATACCTTGTTTCATCCTCCAAAAAAATACTTTACATAGTGTTGCAATCGCTTCTGTTATTGATCGATCAAAGACCTGTTGTTTAGTTTGTTAATAGTATCATCGTATAAGTGAAAAGGAAAAAGTGATTGGTGTAAACCATAGCAAAATTAACTTACCAATACCTCTTGCTGCAACGTCAGTAGCAACCATAATTGGAGATCTTCCGTTTCTGAATTCATTTAAGACCCAGTCACGTTCTTGTTGTTGTTTATCACCATGAATGGCGAGCGCTGGCCAGCCGTCATCTCTCAAATATTTGGTAATTTCATCACAAGTTCTCTTAGTTGAAGCAAAGACTAACACCTTAGATTCCTTGTTTTGAAGAGCCACCTCTAGATGCTTGAGCATGCGGTCTCTCTTCTCAAACTCAGAAAGAACTTCAACGGTTTGAGTGATAGTGTGAGAAGCAGACAATTCCAAAGACCCAACAGTCACTTGAATGTAGTCATTCAAGTAATCCTGGGCAAGTCTTTGGACCTCCTTTGGCCATGTGGCGGACCACATCAGAGTCTGACGGTCCGGTCTGATCTGGTCGATAATCTTTCTAATCTGTGGTTCGAAACCCATATCCAACATTCTATCAGCTTCATCCAAAACTAAGTATGTGACTCTCTTCAAGTTAGTTTTTCCTGATTCCAACATATCAATCAATCTACCTGGTGTGGCGATACAAATCTCGACACCCCTAGCTAGATCTCTGATTTGTTGACCTTTAGGAACACCACCATAGACACAAGTGTTTCTGATTCTTGAAGAAGAGCCGAATTTATCACACTCAGTCTTGATTTGGACAGCTAACTCTCTGGTAGGAGCCAGCACCAAGACAATAGGACCATCACCACGTGACAACGGAGGTTGGGCATTGATATGAACAATACCAGGTAAACAGTAGGACAAAGTCTTACCAGAACCGGTAGCTGCGATACCAATCATATCTCTTCCCGACAAAGCCATAGGCCAACCTTGACATTGGATGGCAGTTGGAGTTGGAAAACCTTGAGCTTTAACCTGTCTCAAAACGTAGTCTGGGAACCCGGCCTCATCAAAGGTCTCAATTGGCTTTGGGATATCAGAACCGGTGACATTCATATCGTGCTTGCCTCTGAACTCCTTGATTTCAGCATCGGATCTGGCGGAAACAGATTCATGCTCCACGTAGAAGTTCTTCTCGAACTTTGGAAGCGACTCATTGCTGAAGTCTGGCTTTTGCAAACCGTTACCAAAGTTGTCGAAGGAGTCTCCACCGTTGAACCCTCCTCTGAATCCACCGCCACGTTGGCCACCAAAGCCGCCTCTGCCACCATACCCACCGGAGCCGCCTTCTCTGTAACCGAAATTTCTGTCAGAATTTCTGCTGTTGAAGTTGGTGTTGGAGTATCCACGCGATTGATCGTATCCACTGTTATAAGACATGTTGACTCGGTCCTTGTGTCCTTTTTCTTGTATACTAAATTACAAAAGAGAAGGAGGGAATTCACTATAAGGAAAACTTTTCCTATTTATAAAAGAAAGAAAAAATTTTATTTGTGGAATTTCTTTTTGTGCTGAACCTTTGCATTGATGGTTTGCCTAATTGGGATATTTCCCTGATTGGGTAAATGATGTATAATTCTCTACAACTAACCTCATTCTTCTCTAAGTAAATGAAGGGGCCATGCCGGTGTTCAGGAGTGTGGAGTGTCAGACGGCCGCGAAGCTGCCGCACACTCTCTACAGCGAGTTCAGTGATCTCTATATTATAGCTCTAGTGTACAATTCCTTTTCCCTCTGCAGACGCTGCAGCCATGACAGCGGTCGTGATCATTGCTCCTCAGAGGAATAGCCGCCCTGGTTTATCTTCTCGGTAAACTTGTCCTCGATATGAGTGCACAGGCTCGCTAGGTCATCTAGACCCTTGTGCAAGGCTTCTGTTGCGGTCACATTGCCGTAAGTCTGGATTCTGATGTTCAGTTTCGCCTCAGAGGGATGTGGGATAGAGTAACCACAAAACTCCACCTCTGGGTTCTTCATTATTATGTATCTCAGTGCGTTTCCGAGAGTGTGGTCTTCCTCGATTATCTGAAAAGAGGCTGCAGTGCCATCCTCTGTCGCTCCGGGAAGCTGAAGGCTTTGTCGTTAGTACTCTGCTACGGCATCCCCTATTCCAGAATAGTTAACTTAAAAACAAACATACCACCTTAATTTTCTCGGTGTCGAGGTCCTCCTGCTCCTCATCCTGCATGGACACGTCGATATCCTCGGCCTTTTCCACAGTTTCTGACATCGTTCTCCCGCTGCTGTCTCTTCCCACCAACCGGCTGTTGCAGATTCTGGCGTGGGAATCCCTGTTCCATGTAGCTCTGTCTACCGTCTATATAAAAGTTTTTTCACAAAAACCACTTCAGATGCCCATCACGTGACGGTCGTTGTGAGCACTTCCGTCCATCACATCTCTTTTCTTTCTTTTTCTCTTTCTCTTCTTCTCTTTCTCTTTTTCCTCTTCTTTTCTTTTTTCGTCTATTTCTTTTCTTTTTCTCCTTCAAAAGAAACAACAAGAATAATCAAACAGGCAAGAAGCCACAAACAGGGACAGGCGTGTCGTGAGTCTGGCACCTAATCCATCATCAGATCTTGAACTTTGCACACGTACGTTCGCTGCAGTTGAGCCAGGTTGCCCGTTGTTGAAACCTGTGATTTTGAGACTTGCTGCCGCCGCCCACTGCCTCTTTTTTTTTCCCCAAATCAAGCACAGCAACAGCCGCCGCCACGCGCCGCCACCAAACTCAACCAACTCTTCTGCTTTTGTGCTCTCTGTTTTTGTGTTTTGTTAAGAGCCACAGAGACTCAGAGACTTGGAAATCGGGACTTGGGACTGGCGACTTGAGGACTACGGGACTTGAGGAGTGAGACTGCAACAATTCGCGAACAAAAAGTCCAGAAAAGAAAATTAAAACAAAAAAAAAGCAACAACAACAAATAAACAAAAAATATCAACAACATCAACAATCAAAACAAGACATAATAATACCACCCATCCTTTATCAAGCAAGGAGTTCATTGTTGAATTGTTGAAATTTCAAAAAAAAAAATAACCGTACGCCACGAGCACGTAAAGGGTTGCCAATTGTTGTGCTGATCCAATCCTTCCATCCCTCGCCTCTGCACCACCGATCAAGGAAGTTTCTAAATATATTGTGTGTGTGGTCATCACCGCTAGCTTTTTGTTCGTTTTCCATAGCTGCAGGGAAGTATAAAGTGTGTCCACCCAGGTCAATTAGTTTCTTTTGCACAGAAGGAAATTTCGGTATAACTCTGCTAGGGCATGGATACATTGAAACAGCCTACTGATAATAGCAACAGCAGAAGTTTTAACAGTTATAACAATAACAGTAACAACGACAACAGCAACAGCAACAGAGACCTCAATCAGCTAACTACAGGGTCAAACGCTAGCCCTAGAACCATAACCTTTGACTCTTCAGATCACAACTCCGCAACCGCCCCACAAGCAGAGACAATTTACAACATGAATAACAATTCGGCTTTGTCAAACCCAAATCAGGCAAATGAAGCAACCAAGGCTAATCCCTTGGATTCAAGACAACGACAAGACTCTCTCTCATTTTATACCAATTTTGCCAATAACGGAGCTGGGCCTAGATTCTCTACAGACTCCAACTCTTCTATTTCTAACTTTCTGAATATGCCACCTCCACAAGATCCAAATGCTGCTGGATTTGACGCAAGCGGGAGAGGAATATCTCTGATAAATAACCTGTTCAACTCGTCAGCTGCAAACCATCAACAACAACAGCAGCAGCAACAGCAGCAGCAGCAACAAGGCCAAGCCCAACTTCAACAACATCAACACCAGGCAGGTCAAACAAATCAACAACAAAATTACCTTCCAACCGCTGATTTCAACTCTTACTCTCAAGTCAGACGTCCATCTGAACAGCTTGAGCCTTTCAATCCATCTTTGAGATTGAAGAATCCAAGCTTCTCTAAAAAAGCTGCAAGCTCTTTTCTACCAGGCCCAAACTTTGGAGAGACAGCATCAGATTTTGACTTCTTCGGGAAAAGAGACTCAATAAGAGGAAGGCAACCAAGCTTTTTGAACAATGCTGCACTTGGTGATTCTTCGGAGTTTGATTTCTTTTCCAAAAGAGACTCGATAAAGAATCCCGATGACTTTGAATTCAAGGAACCGGGTTATGGAGTGAATGATCAATCTAAAAGTAGGAGAGAAACAAAGTCTGAGCCTGACACAAGAGATCCACGTCAAGCACACCAACTACAACAACAAGATCATGCCTCAGTGCCCCCAACTCAGTTAGCAGAATCTTACATGGGATCACAAACATTCAGACAACCTGCGTTGCCTTACTCTGAATATCAACATCACATGGTGGGCAAACAACAAGGGCATGAACAGTTACAAAAAATGCCTCCTCCACTTCAAGCCCAAGGCTATCAGCCTCCATATCAGTACCTAACAGCGAAACCGCAAGACCAACAGTATCAATTAGACCCTAATGCCCAGGTTATTCAATCTGCTGCTAACGCTCCTGGACTCCAGAATGCGAAAAGAACCGCCCCTCAAAAGACCACTGTCAAGAAGGCACGTAAGACGAAGGCTACCAGAACCCAATCACAAAATAATGGGTACAATGTTCCTATGGCGCAAGGTGTTAATACAACTCAGAAAAAGCTTCAACCCACCTCTCACCCTGATCAGGCTGTCCGCGAAGATGGTCGTCCTTTGCTCGGTGCAACCAAAGTGGACCAGCTCATGCTCATTATTCAAGCACGCAAAAAGGGTATCAACAAGCAAATCCCAATTGGAGATGATGGTTCTATTTTGGACAACGGAAACGGAATCCTTCCGCAGGAGAATGAACTTCTTGGAGGTGTTGATCGCCCGAAGTCCAAATCCTCTAAAACACATGAATGTAAATATTGTCACAAGACTTTCACTCAAACAACTCATTTAGAAGTTCATGTCAGATCGCATATTGGCTATAAACCATTCGAGTGTCATTACTGTGGTAAGAAGTTCACTCAAGGAGGAAATTTGCGTACCCATCTTCGTCTACATACTGGTGAAAAGCCTTATGGTTGTGAGATTTGCGGCAAGTCGTTCTCGAGAAAAGGAAACTTAGCTGCTCATCGCTTGACACATGACAATCTGAAACCTTATGTGTGCAAATTGGATGATTGCAATAAGTCGTTCACCCAGTTGGGGAATTTGAAATCTCATCAAAACAGATTCCATCTCGAAACTCTCAACAAGCTGACCGAACGACTAGCTGAAATTGATCCGAACGATGCGTCAATGAAACCTGAGGAACGCGAGTTGCTGAACTACTTTGCTACGTTATACAAAAACTCCAATCGTGGTATCAAAGGACGTGGTAGACGAGTCGGGCCGCCTGTAGACCACACAGCAAAGACTTCCCCTGTCCAGCAAAATACTGTAGCTGTGGGCAAAGTTCCAGGTCAAGAACAAAACCAACAACAGGAGCAGGCACAGCAACAGTCACAAAAACAACAGCAAGGAAACCTGAACGCTAAGCAGGGGCTGCCTCAATCAAAACCACAGCAAATGGGACAAGAGCTCGATCAAAACGGTATGATAGACTTCTCATATCAAATGGGCCAAGCAAGCAAAAACAATAACATTTCTTTCAAGAATGTTGATTACAGAGGATAATACGTGCTGTTATCACCGGCTTTGCTGTTTCTACTTCAAGTGATGCAACTACTGGTTGCGATCGAAAAGAGCATGGGCAGTACGTATGTGAAGACGAGTGATGATATTCAGTATATGAGTAAGAGGAGTACGGGTGCTTTTTTGTTAGGTATAAGTGTGTAATGGTGTTTGTTTATATTATATTTTATGATGGATCTTCAACACAGTAGAATCGGTTGGTATGGTTGGTTCACAATAGCCTTCACTATAAAAAGAGAAGCATCAATAGAGAGTCACTTCTTGCCTGTCTCTTAGGCGTTGCGCGGTGCATTGGCACCACGTACATCAACGGTAGCATTCGGTATATTGACGCCTGGTACATTGCCAGTCACAGGTGCTGACCCATAGGTTGCGGCCATGGAAGGTACATTTGTGGTGGTAGTCGTCTCAGTTGTGCGAGGAGCAGTGGCCATATTAGCCTCATGGTCGTAATCGTGGTCTGGCTCTCTCGATGGTGCATATGATCTTGCTGCTGTCAGGGTCGACTGGTCAATCTTCAAGCTATTCCTTTTGTTTGGCATGAATAGGGAGTCGCCCCCTCGCATCGGGTTGATTATATTAACCAAGATAAGGATTGAGCTGACTGCAAATAGGAGAAATGTAATGGCCCCAAACGCAGCTGAAGCTTTTGCGCAATTGCAGCCATTGGTGAATGAAGACGGAACAACTCTTCCAAATGGACCGACAAACGTGTTTGGTAAAGAACAGCTGAATCCTGAGAACCTTGATGCAACAGCAATGAACTGGGCGAGCCAAAATATAGCTAGTATCATCTCAAACACGAGCATGATCCCTGAAACAAGCAAACTAGGCACCATAATGGCTACACCCATAAGTACAATTAGGTACAGAAGGGTAATAGTTCCGCAAAACACAGAGTAACGCATGCGTGAGTCGTTCCCTGTGAGGACATGTACTGCTCTTGCTGCTAGCGCTAACGTGATAGTCGCAAAGATAAACTGCAGCAATCGAATAATCCATCCCAGCAAGCTGCTGTTCAACCAGCCGTTAGAAGCCTCTGACCTTTGCCCTGTTGGTTCTACCCCTTTTTCATTAAGGTGATCGTAGCCTGGTGAGTGGACAGTGGATGCATCATGGTCATATGAATGTGCATCAACGACATTACTTGCTTGCTGGCTTGGATTGACCACCGATGGCGGGGCTGGAGCTGGTCGAGGTTCACTGGCAGGAATTGACGATGTATTAGCGTTCATACTTTGATTTATGCGTATAGTATATGCGTTTGTGATTCATCTCTCTAGCCTTGGGTTCATATTCCAACTCGTTCGTTATATACCCAAGTCTCCGTTGCTATCACCATGAAGCCCAGCACCAGTAACTGAGTGTTCGCGCAAGTGTCCTGTCAAGTTTGCTGTCTCTATGTGAACGAGTTGATTGGCTATCTATACGGGGAAGCAAGAATTTGACTACTCTTGGACGCACTCCCTCCAACGTTGCTACTTATGAATTTTTTTACTAAATTCCCTCTCGTCATACAAACTTATTGATATCAGTTGTGTCATCATCAGCTTGGTCGTTGTTGGCTCTAGCCCAATTTGCTAGATTGGGAAATACACCACTCTCGTTATCACCCCCGTCTTTTGAGTTGTAGTCCGAGTTTAAGGGGTTCGCACCAGTGTAACCTGACAGACTGCTATGTCTCATCATGTATGGAGGTAAAATTCTTCCAAACAGCTGCATATCAACTTGATCCATTATGCCTGGCATGTAGTTATCCTCTTGCTTCAGAGATTCGCCGTTGTTGATTCCCAGATTCTGGTATGAGCTGATACTGGAAGGTGGTTGCGGTTGGGGCTGTGGCTGTGGCTGTGATTGAAGCGTGGGTGTGTCATGCCCTAGCTCAGCTTCATTCTGCGATGACTGCGCTGGTACTGGTTGGTTTATGAAGTCATCGAAGTTTGCCAAGTAGTCAAAATCATTGAATGTTTCCTCTAACTTGATGTTTGGATATGGCTGCGCAGAAGATATATCCTGAACGTTGTCAGCACTGCTACTCAGCTTTCTATCGTTCACCAAGTTTTGTGCATTAGGCACATCCAACAAAAAGCTTTCAAACTGAGTCTCTTGCTCTTTTCTGATCATCTCCTCTTGTCTTTTCTTGTGTAGCAAAGAGGTCTTCCGGTTCAACTGCTCAAACAGTTGATTCAATACCGAATATATCCGAGAAGCTGATGTTGACTTGTCTTTCAATAGTGTCAAAATCTTCTTGCCGGTCTCAGCATCTTGCCTTATCCCGGCATAGTCAGTATGGAACTCATCATATGGTACCTCATGTACATAGTACACCAGACATGCCACGGAGAAGAAGATTGTGTAAATGCTGAACCAATAGCTTGCGTTGATAAGCTCTTTGTCAATCATATCCTGTGCGAGATTCACTACTGTGCGAGCAACACTGATGCAATTCTTAGCTCGTTGAATAGATAATGCGTCAACATTTCTTTGACAGGTGTACTTGGGTGAAACGTAATGGATAAATGGTCTATAGAGCACAATTTGGACGTGTAGGAAAGACAGATGCAGAAGTCTGTTCGCTTTCAAGTACTGAATGGATGGATCATATCCCGGAATTAGCTCTCTTGGTAGTTTGGACAGCCATGACCTCAGCTCCAACTCCATTTCAGAAACCTTCTCGTGTGAGACTATCTTCAGCTCGCTGTTGATAGGATATAGGTTTTTGACAATATTGTTAAGCACAATGATGAGGCTCGTGTGTCTGTTAGCTATGGCAGAAGAGGACAGTTTCCCTTGTTCCTGGGGCAGTAAACCGTCTTCTGTTATATTCTCATCATCTAGCTCCAGTGGCATCTCCTGATCAACATCCCCTGGTGAAATTGATTTAGGCAGTCCAAGCATTGTGTTCACATATATATCCATCTTGTAAATGGTCCAGAACAAGCGCTTTCTGATCTCCACTTCGATAGGATTGAACGAATGCTGTTCCAGTTTTCTATGGAGCCCTTCTCTGAGCGCTGAGCGAAGGGCAATGCCAATATATGAGTAACAAGTTGACAGCCTGGCGGAACATTGCAAGAAAAGAATTAGCATCACAATAGTTTGAATGGCGTGCAAATCGCTGGCATCAGTAATGTTGATGAGACTCCGTGCTGCCACAAAGTACCGGAAACCTTCATCTTTCAGGAACTTGTCCTCGACACCGTTTTGCTTGCTGAATAAAGCCCCAACAGCCATCACTGAATAAACTAACGGTAGGAACTTATTCTGTTTATTGGTGTAGTTTTCAGGATCAGTAGCGTATAGGTCGTCCAAGTCTTTGACAAAGGACGGTCTGTGGTAAAATCGGAACAGCATACATGGAAACTCCCAAGTGTTGGTGACTAAGTCGAGTGCCACGTTCTTAGGAGGCAGGATGATTTTGATATCACGGCCATCACTCGACTCAATTGACCCATCGATGCGGGTATAAGGAGATTCCAGTCTCTGCTTCTTCTTCTTTCGCACGCCTGACGGTTGTGCTGGTGGGGATGAGCATGGAGACGAGCACGGCGATGATGGTGATGACAGGAGCGGGCTGTCATGATTGGCAGATGATCGCCCTTCAAGATTGTACTGATCAACCAACTCGCCCAAGAACTTTGTGTCCTTCAGTTTGTTGAACGCCCGCTTGAATGCCCGGATATTGAATCCCTCGTCGGAGAGATCCAAGTCTGGCAAGATGATGCTCAGCACTCCTTCCGCATTCTTCAGCTTCTCCTCGATAAGATTGATCTTCGCAATAGTTCTTTTGCGGTTAGTCAACCGTTCGTAGGTACAGTTGTAGGAGTACACGGTGCAGCGGATACAAGGCTGCTGGCCGTCGCACTTGACCTTCTTCTTACGGCACTCGTCGCAAGCACGCGTCACGCGCTTCCTCTTCTGCGATGCTTGCCCAGCCTTCTGATCGCCTTGACCACCGGCCCCAGCACTGGGGTGAATTATCTGTGGCGGCGAGCCCCCGATTTCCATGCTTACAAGTCAACCTCAATGTCACCGAAGCTGAATGCTGTTTTCCTGCTGCCCTGCTGCCTGCTGTGCTTTGCTGTCGCTATCCTGTGGTGCAATACTGCAACTACTGTCCTGTGTTCTGATAGGCCCAAGCGATTTTTTCGTATATTTTTACAATCGAGAAAAGAAGCCGTCAATCAATCAGTCAAGCAATCTGTCAATCTGTCAATCTGCCTGTCTGCTTATGTCTATTGGTCTATCTATCTAAGTGAAAATTGAACGAAACACCATGTGCAATGAGAAATACACAGTATATAAACGAATGGCACAGAGCGGTGGAATTATGGGCAACAACATAGAGGCTTCAACGCTTGATCCGCTTGCCTTTGCTCCCCTCGTCGTTGAGTCCGGGAGTGTCGACCACGCTCTTTGGAGATAGCTCAGCGCTGATGGTGGACTTTCTCCTTCTTTTGTTCAGAGTTGACTGCGACAGGTCGAGATTGGTTTTGGTGTTAGTGGTTCCCCCTGCCACAGTGGTTGCAGCTGTTCTCGAAGACGTTGAGGGATTCGAGTCATTCGGCGAGCCTTTATTCGGGCTTGAGGACACGCCAGGAGAGTTCTTGTTTGGAGGTTTAACACCAGTGTTTGCTGAAGTCGTAGTCGCAGTGGCTGCCGGTGGTCTCTTGCTCTTCTTGTCGTCCTTTTTAGTGTAGTATTTGGAAACGTAAGCATCTAAAGATGTCAACGGACCGGACGACGTTTTGTCTCCCTGGGAGAATAGCATCAAAGACGTCAGATGGGACATCACATCAGACACCTGCATCACACGCATCACGCTCTCCTGCAGTCCGAAATTAGACATAGAATGGAACACCTCATAATTTGATCGAAATTTCCGGAGTAAATCCAGCTTCTTCTTACTTGTTGGTCCTGAGGTAGCTGACTTCTCTTCCTGCTTCACCTTGTCCGTTGCTACCTCGTCCTCATCTGTGTCTTTGTGTGCTAGAAACTCAGAGAAGATCTCTGTCATCTTCTCCTCATCGCCGAGAAACCTTTCCAGACCAGGCCACTCTACTCCAGGAATGAACACATGTGTTTGGAAGTCAAGTCTGTCTAACTTTAGACTCTGGTTGAATATGCCTTTTATGGTTCCATGAATATTGACATACGACCCGTCTGAGTAGTGATGTTTGAAACAGCATTTTGCGCTCTCGAGGTATGTTACACCGTTAGCTAGAACCTGTGTTCGCAGCATACCTGGAAGTATCTCAATTCTCGTAACACCAGACTGAATAATTGAATAGAAAAAGTTAGGTATTATAGGGACTCCGAACTGAAACTGTCTTGACTCATTGCCACTCTTCACTGAGTATCTCATGCTACCGACTTCTGAAAAATAGTCTGTAGTAATCCTTTTCCAGTAAATAATGCTCTTTACATTGTCTGACCTTAAACTAACCAATTCACAAAACTCTAGAAACTTCAGAGTGGCAAGGGTCGATATTTGTTTTCTGAAGTTCAAAGTGTTCATCAGGTTGGTATTGTACCGGATAGAGCTTGGAAGAGGCATACTGTTTGGGCTAGGGTTTGGATTTGAGTTTGGAGTTGGATTAGGAGTAGAATTTGGATTGGTGTCAGAATTGAGGTTCATTGGAGTCATAGATGTTGAAGATCCTGTTGCAGATATCATTCCATTAGATATGCCATTGACAGAAACTGAGCTCCCAGTCCCAACTAATCCATTGTTAGCCATTGGAGCAGTTGAAGTTCGTGGAAATCTCCCATTTTTGGCTGAGCCTGGTTGAGAAGGAGGCTGTGAAGCACTCAGTACAGTGGAATTTGCAGCAGGTGTCAGTATAGACTTATTTGTTGGGGTCAATGCAGGAGTATGGCCTATGCCAGGAGAACCTTCTGATGGTAAAATGCCATTGTTACTGGCTCCATCAAAAGCCTGTGCATGCTGTCCACCTATTTGAGTTTGTGAGGTGAGGGTTTGACTACTTGCTGCTGGAGACGGTTGAGAGATACTCAACCGCTGGCCAGTGGGAGCACCAGTAAACTGAAGTTGTTGCGCCTGGGCTTGTGGAGTCTGTATCATTGGTTGAAATTGCCCAGGAAACACACCAGTCTGTTGAAAGCCTTGTCGTTGTGACGGCTGTTGAAACTGTTGCTGAGTCTGACTCTGTGGGACCATCATCTGGCCCATTTGACTATGCATCTGTTGCTGTTGTGGAGGCTGACCTCCGACATACTGCTGTGGGAGTGGTTGACTGCCGACATACTGTGGTTTCTGGCCCACCTGTTGCGGCAGCTGCTGATGTGATTGGGACTGGGATTGTGCTTGCTGCTGTTGTTGTCCTTGCTGAGTATTCGTTGGCACATTTGTCTGGCCATCCTTCATTAGAACTTGTCCTCTTACTTGCTGAGCCTGCGCCTGAGCTTGCAGATTTGCGTACTGCTGTTGAGCTTGCAAAGCTGCTAGTTGCTGTGGGTGCATATTCTGGGGGAAGTAGTTTATTGGGTTCATCCTACCATACGGGATGTAATGTAGAGGTAGCGCTAGTCCACCCTAGTTGTTCCGTGTCTGTGTACAGCAGCAGCAGAGCAGAATGCTGGTGATCTAAAGCACACACTGCCCTATTTGAGCCAGAATTAATGTTTCCGTCTCGACTCGAGATTGAAAAGCGTTGTGTATCCCCGTATATGTACCAGGAGTAGTATGTGCCAGTCTGTAGCGTGTACAGTCAATGATGAAATGTCAATCAAACTCGCATAGCCAGCGTTTCTTGGAGTAATTTTCGCGATACACCACTACAAATAAGATACGATGGTTTCATGGTTCGATGGTTAACGAAATAAGGCCTCTGGGACCCGGAGCCTCTCTCCGTCCCTTTGGGACACCCAGGTGAGTAAAGCTGGATGTGTGACTTGGGGTCTTCTTGGTCTTGCCCTTGCCTCATTCGCGTCTTCGGACTCGTGTCTTCTTGTTCCGGTTTTAACAGCCCTTCTCTTGAGGAGTTTATCAATGGTCTCTCTCTTCTCTTCGTCCAGCTTCTTCTCCATGAGGTTTCTTCTTTTCCTGGCTGTTTCTGCTTTTTTCAGTTCAGCCTCCTCTGCTGTAAGCTCCTTACGTTTAGATTTAGTTGAGAGCGAGATGAACTCCGTTTCGGGCGTGTCGTCAAACAGTCTGGCACGTTGTCTTTCTGTCATCTTTGACACGTCGGGTGTCGCATCTCTGTCGTCTTCATCAGAAGTGCTCAGTCCCTCGTCGTCAAGTGCTGGTGTTACTATCACATCTTCATCCTCGTAGTTATATATCCCACTTTTCGCCCCTGTTTTAGCTCGCTTCGACGAGCCTTGTTTGCCGCGAGGCTTGGTGGCCATCACTTCCTCTTCCTCCTCCTCGTCTTCCTCCTCTTCTCCCTCCTCGTCCATTTCCACGTCGTCTTCCTCTCCGTCCTCTAGGTCTTCGTCGAAGTACTGCTTGACAGCTTTGGCGTTCGTCTTTGCATTTCTCGGTGGCCGTCTGGACACCACTGGTTGCCGCCCCGACGAGGGTTTCTTCAGCTTCAGTTTTAGGCTGGGTCCATTTGCTTTCTTAGCGTTTGATGTGGGTACCGGCTTCTCCGTTTCATGGTACTCGTCGTCATCGTCGTCTTCTGCGTCCTCCTCTTCTTCTAGCTCCTCCTCAGAATTCTGCCCGTGATCATAGTCTGATATCTCTTCTTCAGAATGCTCTGAGTAATTGTCAATATCGGTCAGATCTGATTCAGATGACATCGTCTCCATATACCGCTGCTTCCTTCGCCCTTGTCCGTGTGCTGTTACGTGAGTAGAAGACCTGGTATGGTATCACGAGAAAATCAAAGGCTTGTGGTTCAAGAGAAAACGATTTTACCCGGATACGGCAGTCTGGGTCTCAGGTACTCTTACATTGTATCCCTATTATACACACATACTACGATAACAAGTGTAGATCGTACTGGGTGTGCGCTGCACTATGGCTCGAATAAAGTCGATTCACACAGGCAGTGCTCTGCTGCAACATTCAGACACCAAGAGTCTAGCAGGCCAAAGCCTGCCGCCTCTTCCACAGCCACTCAAGTGTACGCGGTGCCGTGTCAAGAGAACAGACGAGACTTTGGTGGAGTTGAACAAGTTCAGGACTTGTGTGCGGTGTCGTAGCAAGAGGAGAGTTGTGCGCCGTAAATCGGTTGACCTGGGTGGACCCAACACGTACACAGATTTTGAGCTATTTGTGGAGCAGATCAAGAGCAACTCGCGTGTGAGTGTTCTGGGACACAGATATGTGTCACAGTCTCCGCCCGAGTTGTTCAAGCGATACAGCAACCCAGATCAGTCAGTATACAAGCAGATATCTAAACTATTGGTAGATTTCTACATCTCGCCATTGATGCGAGTCACTGGATACCGGTTTGTGATAAGGGACTATCACAAAGGAGGCCAGAGAAGTTGCAAGATCACGTTCACGTTCATCTGCTCGCAGGACAAAGGCCAGCAGAGGAAAGCCAGATCTGTGGTCTTGAGAAACACCGACACGACAGCGTTGTTTGAAGGAGATGCCGGTCTACTGGCTACTGGCTCCAAAGCCTCCAGAGGAGGCAACTTGAAGACCGAAAAGTGTGACTCCAAAATCACCCTGTCGTATGACCTTGATGAAGGGATGGTGATTCTCACATTCAACCATAGATCACACGAGCCTTACAATTGGCGCAAATACAACCATGCGAGGATTCCTGCACATTCTGTCGGAGAAGGCTCTGAAAGCACTGCACAACGGCTGCGGCAAAACTTCCTCTCGGTCAACTCACCCATGCGATCTTCTACTGCTTCCTCTCCACAGCCGCAGCTGCAACACGTCAAAGACTCTGGAAACTCACACAGCCCTCTAGAATCACCCAAAAATAGATTCTCTTCAGATCAACAGAGGGATCATGATGCTGCTGCCCAGATTATCGCTGTCGCCCGGAGCTCTGTCTACCATGGTAGGACGGGGATTTCCACTGTTGAGGATAAACAAGCAGATACTGATACTGAGCTGCTAACTATAAGAAATAGATGACCGACATCTGCACTCCTGTAGCCCTCTATACAAGGTGTCTCTACTTGGTAAATCTATCTGTCATTTTTATATCGGGGTTCGAAACAAGGGGAAAAATGTATCTACAATTAGTAGCTTACAGTAAAGCAACAATTGAAAAGAAACCCCCTGTCATTGTAGCAAGTGATGGTGTTGATTCCAGGTGGCTGTGTTCAGCTTCTATATGCTAAGTCTAAAGTATATGTCCATCCTACTAAATCGGCAAAGGACAACATAGCAGGATTTTTGTATCTTTGCAAAGAATCGCCATTGCAAACGGATTCAGAGATACTCCTTGGGTGGTGTGCCGAGAACGTGCTAGAGCCAGACCAATTGCAAGCCTTACAGAATATCGATATGAAGTCGAGCAACAATGAAGGTGATCCTTGCTTTGTGAAAAGACTACCGCGGTATGGCTCTTTTTCGTTTACCACTATGATTGCAGAGCTATTCTCATTCCAGTTTAGGCCACCGACTCTTGGCTGGTGGCATGGATCTATCATTATCAACACTAAAAGTTCCTCTGACAGGCTTCCGATCTTATTCTTTCATGACGATGAATCGCCTTCTACAGTTGCGGAGCTCAATAGCAAGACGAAACAGTTCGAGATCTTCACTGATGATAACGAACTCTTTTGGGGTGGGTTACAGTTCATCGCAGCTTTTAAGACATTTGCACGCTTGGAGCGTACCACGCTTGAGCGAAGTATATTCCTAGTGAATCCAACTATTGATGATCTCAATAACTTCAGTCCTTCGAACGTGTTCAATTCTTCATCGTCATCGATGGCTCAGGCAAATGATGACAAGTTGGGCAACTCCTTCACTAAGGAGAATTTCAACAAGTTTATGAATGATGCTAAATGGAACCTCTTGGACTCGTTTGCGAAACTGACAAACTTCACCAAGAAGCAAGTTGAGCAAATCCCTCTTGACAGGACGCCTATTCCAGCACTCTTATCGAACAACCCTGAGGTGAAGAAGATCAATGAAGAATTCGACACTGCAAGAGTTTACCTTGCCAAATGGGCAATGGGTGTACAGGAAGAGGCGTTGAAGAATCGGCAACGAATGATGCTAGATCAAGGTGCGAGACAGGTTTTGGAAAACGAGCTAGGGATTGGGTTTGATAAACTACTGCCCCAGGAGATTCAAGCCGCACATGAGAGGAGAGAGGTTTCCCAAAAAGAATGGATCTCGATGTTTGACTCAAGTGGAAGATTGAAGGTCACCGTTAATGAAGTAAAAGGTAGAATTTTCCACGGTGGTTGCGAGGATGTGATTCGTAGAGAGGTATGGTTGTTCTTGCTTGAAGTGTACCCATGGGATTCTTCCAAGGAGGAACGGACAGAATTGAGAACAGTTTTAGAGAATGACTACGCGCAGCTAAGATCTAGATGGAGGATAGATGAAGAATTGCACAAAGAGTCGGATGAGTATTTCAAAGATCAAGTGTTCCGTGTTGACAAGGATATTCAGCGCACTGACCGCCAGTTGCCTCTATTTCAAAGATCCTTGGAGGAAGAGCAAGATGAAGGCTCGGAGAACCTCATTGTTCGGAACGTAAACCTAGCGCAGATGAGAGAAATACTGATCACATTCAATGAGGTGAACAAATATCTCGGTTACGTACAAGGAATGAACGATCTGCTGGCACCGCTTTACATCAAAATTCACGGGGGTGTTAGTACAAGTACGAGTACGCCAACAGATGCAGCCAACATGCCCTCAGACTCTTCCCTAGTGGGGAACAATGGAGGCTCTACAGCATTGGTGTTCTGGGCCTTTGTGAAGCTCATGGACAGAATGGAGAGAAACTTCCTGCATGACCAAACTGGGATGAAGGACCAGATGACTACGTTGAACGAGCTAGTTCAATTCATGCTGCCTAAATTATACGTTCACTTGGACAAATGCGACTCTGCCAATCTCTTCTTCTTCTTCAGAATGTTGTTGGTGTGGTTCAAGCGAGAGTTCCCGCTGAGCGACATTTGTCAGCTGTGGGAGACTCTCTGGACAGACTACTACTCCTCGCAATTCCATCTATTCGTGGCTCTGGCCATCTTGCAGAAGAACGAGAAAATCATCATTTCACACCTGACTCAGTTCGACGAAGTCTTGAAATATGTGAATGACCTATCCATGACCTACGACCTGAAGGATCTGCTGACCAGAGCAGAGTTGCTATTCCTCAAGTTCAGAACTGCGGTAGAGATCATCGACAGAGGTGCCAAAGACGATGGTGACCTGAGTCCGATCAGTGCTAATTTGAGAGAATTACTCAGCAAACAGTTGGTTATCCAAAGAGAGACTGAGAGGCACACGGGTTGAAGCACTGACTGTGGCCCTACCTCCCGACTGACCCAACTGTCCACCTATCCTGCCTGTTTCACTCTCCATTAACTCCCTCCCATCTTCTGACTAATCTCGAAATGGGGAAAAAGTGGCTTACAAATGCACAAGATAGCAAGCCACACTCGCAGCTGTAGAATGGGTAGAATGGGGCAGGGCCAAAAGTATATAAGTAGGTGCAGGGCAGCCTGGGAAGAACATGCGCCGTTATCATATCAATTACAGGACAGGAACTCCAACAGCAACAAGAGATGGCCAGCGCAGCAGTTCAAAAGGACTCAAAGTACAAGCTCAACAACGGACGTTACATTCCAGTTTCCGGGTTTGGTCTGTATCTTACACCACCTAACGTGGCTACCGAACTGACGTACGAGGCATTGAAAGCAGGATACAGACATGTGGACTCGGCCGTGTACTACTTCAATGAGGAGGAGGCAGCCAAAGGAATTGCGCGCTTCTTGAAGGAGAACCCTAATGTTGACAGATCCGAAGTGTTCTTCACTACCAAGCTGTGGAACGACGACCATGGGTACGAGAAAACTGTCAAGGCAATTGAAGCGTCCCTTGAGAAGGTTAAAGATATTGGATATATTGATCTTCTGCTAATGCACTCCCCAATGAGCGACAAAGAGAAGAGGCTCGGCAGCTGGAAAGCCTTCCAAGAGGCTGTCGAGTCAGGCAAGGTAAAGTCTATTGGAGTCTCCAACTATGGGACGAGACATCTAGATGAGCTCTACAGCTGGGAGGGCCTCACCATCAAGCCTGTTGTCAACCAGGTTGAACTGCAACCTTGGCTGCCAAGAAAGGATCTGCAAGAGTATGGTAAGAAGTACGATTTCCTTCTCGAGGCTTACTCTCCAATGACACAAGGAAAGAGACTCGATGACCCACTCTTGGTTGAGGTTGCCAAGAAGCATGGATACACCACTGCTGAAGTTCTACTCGCTTGGTCCTATGCGCAAGGCTTCATTCCATTAGCAAAGACTGCCCGCAAGGAGAGAATTGCGCAAAACTACACTGTTTTGGATCGTGTGAAACTGGATGCGGATGATTTGAAGAAACTAGACTTCCCTGACTCTTACGAAGTCTTGACTTGGGATCCTACTGTTTACGAGGGTTAGATATTAAACAAATGTGTTCCTTTTTATGATTTCATTGGGAAATGTAATCTGTATTGTACTTGTTTCATGTTTATTGTCCCCTTCTTTACCTGCTCTCTCTTTCCAAAAACTCCATCCATAAGCTCCCAATGCTCTCTCTACCTTTTGGTCTTGCACCAGGGGTTGTACCGCTCTCCAGCCCCGCTTGCTTCTTTTTCTCTTCATCCCATTGTAGGAAACCACTGATCAACTTCAGTACCTCAAACTTTTTACCGTCGCCTCTTGGCAACTCCAAGAAGTTGATGAAGAGATTGGAGATCAGTTCCTTGTCTATTTGCTCAGATGATGTGCTCTGTTTGATCAGCTGCAACGCTTTTGTGAGGTGCTCATTCAAGATCACTGCTTCGTGACGTGCTTTGCCCAGCTGCAACTGCTTCTCCTTCAGATCAGACTGAAGTTGAGGAATAGCCTCGAGGTCTTCATTGAGTTTGCGTACCTCGCCCTCTAAATCTGAGATTTTACTATCTTTTGCCGATGATTCAGCCCTCAGATCATGTATTTCCTCTTCAGAACTGGATGCTTGAACTCTCAATGTTTCAACCTCATTGGTTTTTGCTTCAACCTGAAGTTCGAGCTCACTGATATTCTTCTTTAAAAGATCTATCTCTTTATCTTTAGTCTCCAGCTTTACATTAAAAGTGCCAATCTCGTCATTCAGAGCAGAGGTAACAAAACTGTCGTTCTGTACTTTAAGACCAAGCTCCTCATTCTGCTTTGTTAGCTTTATGATCTCCTTCTCCAGATGACTACTTTCCTTCTCTTTAGAAAGCTTCAATACATTTACCTCTGCTTCTAGTGTGTCTGTAAGTCTTTTCAGAGACTTGATCTCGCTTTCTAGTTTCTCGCATTCGGAGTTCACATCACCAGCCTCCTTTATCAGTGATTCTCTTTCCTTCTTGAGAGACTCAACCTCAAGTTGTAAACGATCGGACTTTTGTTTCAGTGAGAGGTTCTGTGACTCGTACTCTTCCAAGGATTCCCGTAAATCTGCCAGTTCCGCTTTAGAATTCTTCATATCAGCAAAGAGTGATTTCATTGAAGATAAACGCTCCAGAAGAGATTCGTACTTCGATTCGATCTCCTCTCTGGCTTCTTGTGATTCCACGAGCTCTTGTTTGAGCCTACTTAGATCATCATCCTGGTTTCCCGTTTCATGCACTCCGTTTGGTTCAGCTTGGTACGTGACGCTTCCGTCCTGCTCCTGCTCCTGCTCCTGCTCCTGCTCCTGCTCCTGCTCCTGCTCCTGCTCCTGATCCTCCTCCTGATCCTTCTCCTCCTCCTCATCCTGATCCTTCTCCTCCTGATCCTTCTCCTCCTCCTCCTTATTCTCCTCCTCCTCCTCCTCCTCCTCCCCCACCTCCAATGCATCGATCTTCTCGTCTGCTTCATTCTCTGTGTCTTTCTGTTCCTGATCCTCTGCTATGTTATCTGTCTCGTCTTCCACATTGTCTTCCTCTATATCTAAGTCTTCTGTTCCCCACTCTTCCCACCCGTCCCCTGCTCCTTTCTCTTCCCACTCGGCATCGTCATCCTCTATGTCTCCAACATGGTCTTGAACGCTCTTCTGTGTGCTGTCACCGCCGTCACCAACAACGAAAGGTTCCACTGCACCATTGTCTGAACCGCTCTCACTCTTTTTTTCCATCTCTATCTACACATACAAGCAACTCTCAATCTCACCTCTATATGTCTCTCTCTGTCTCTCTGTCTCTCTGTGTGTGAGTGTTCGCTTCTTCCTTCCCTTCTCCTCCCAACAACTACGTTTCCTTAACTTTTTTTCCATTTTTCTCCTCCAGAAAAGCGAAGATAAAAGAAGAAAAATTGAGTACGACGTGACGTGTCTTGGTAGTTAAGTTAACTACAGTATCTGGTAAACGTCTGTGGGTGCGCGTATGGTTGACATTGCGGACTTCTTTGGAAAGAAGGGTGGAGGCCCTTCCACCGTGAAGAAAGGGAAGAGAGAGCAGCCGCCACAAGGACCGAAAGGGAAGGGGAGTCTGGCAACAACAACAGTAGAAGGAGGGAGAAAACGCGTGAGAAATAACGAAGGTAACGAACGCCAAACAATTGTCATTGATGATGATGATCATGATGGTGACACCCGTGGATCTGTGTCCGCATCTGTGTCCGCATCTGCGTCTACGTTTGCGTCTGAGTCCAACTCTAAACGTATCAAACTGGAGCCCTCGAGGAAGCCGGCGAAATCTAACGGCGATGATGCATTTGACTATGATTTCAGTGATGATGATGATGATATTAATAATAATGATGATGACGGCGACAAATTGGCTCACGCAACTAAAGGTTCCAGTCTGAAAAAGGTTCGAGATGATGATGACGACGAAGTCATTGTTAAACCACGCAAAAGGCTTCCGCCGCTCAATCCGATCTCGCTGGACATTGACGACGCGAACGACGGGAGTTACGTTGTCGTCTCAGAGCAACCATCATCGAATGGAGAGAAACCCACCAGTGGTCCACATGCACCACCCAAGAAGAAACTACCTCCACTGCATTCCTCAGCATCCTTGTCGCCTGTGAAACCAAAGACCCCTTCGAAGCATGCACCCAAAGCGAAAGGCCCCGCAACTTCAGAGTCGGTTCTTGAACTTCTTGCCACGATCCCAGACGCACATCTCCCAGATGTGTCAAACGCTGAGCCTTTCAACTTCCACGCATTCAAAGCCAAACAAGCAACCACGGGCTCTGCGGGCTCTGGAACTTTCACTATGCCACAAGGAGCTCCTAACTGTCTAACAGGTTTAACAATTGTCTTCACCGGTGTCCTGCCAAATATTCCTCGTGATGACTGCGATGTCATTGCCAAACAATATGGAGCCAAAGTGACAAAATCAATATCATCGAAGACCTCTTTAGTCGTACTTGGTGAAGATGCAGGACCATCAAAGGTGAAGAAAATCAAACAATTCAAGATCAAATGTATTGATGAGGACGGATTCCTACAACTCATCGCGGGAATGCCCGAGGAAGGTGGAGACGGTGCATTGGCGCAAAGAGAGAAAGAGAAACGTGAGGAACAGGAGCGTGAAGCAATGCGCGAGGCCCTGGAGATGCAGCGTGAGGCTGAATTGGAAGAGAAAAAACGTCTGGAGCAAGCTCGAAAAGTAACATCTTCGATGGGACAGGGGGCACCTGCCCCTCCTAAGATCGTCAAGGATGAAGACAAACTATGGACAGTGAAGTATGCGCCTACTAAGATGGAACATATTTGTGGTAATAAGAGTTCTGTTCAGAAACTACGATCCTGGTTAGAAACATGGCACACAAAATTCAGCAAACCTCCAGCAAAAGGAGAGACGGAGTTCCGTGCTGTTCTCATCCATGGTCCTCCAGGTATTGGTAAGACGACAGCAGCCCATCTCGTGGCCAAGGATCTGGGATTTGATGTTATTGAGAAGAATGCATCAGACGTACGCTCCAAAAAACTTCTTCACGCGACTGTGAAGAATGCTCTGGATAATACATCTATTGTGGGCCACTTCCAGAGCAAGAATAACAGCAGCAGCTCCCAAAATTCTGACAGATTTGTTATCATCATGGATGAAGTAGATGGTATGTCTGGAGGTGACCGTGGTGGTGTCGGTGAACTAGCATCATACTGTCGGAAAACACAGACACCG
Organism: Barnettozyma sp. UFMG-CM-Y5996; assembly: GCA_030580455.1. Classification (NCBI taxonomy): domain Eukaryota; kingdom Fungi; phylum Ascomycota; class Saccharomycetes; order Phaffomycetales; family Phaffomycetaceae; genus Barnettozyma; species Barnettozyma sp. UFMG-CM-Y5996. The sequence continues at coordinate 245,691 of JAKTSX010000006.1, forward strand.
TTGATATTGATCTGCAATGATCGATCTCTACCAAAGATGCGGCCATTCGATCGTGTGACTTTGGACCTGCCATTTAGAAGACCTTCTGCCCGTGAAATGAAGTCTCGTTTGATGACAATTGCACTTCGTGAACATATCAAACTAGATCCAAACATCATCGACCAACTAGTTGCTGCTACTGGCAATGATATTCGCCAGATTATCAATCTTTTGTCTACTGTCACGAAAACCACAAAGAGTGTCGATTCTACGAACTCCGGTCAAATTGCTAAAGAGTGGCAGAAGAACTCAACTCTGAAGATTTTTGATGTTATTCCGCTTCTTTTCTCCAAGAGATCACATGTACAAGAGCCTTTGCACAAGTTGTTTGAGTACTACTTCACGGACCATGCATTCGTTCCACCCATGATTTTCGAAAACTACTTGGCTACAGCACCTACACCTACACCAGGAGACCAAAGCAAACCCCTGTCACATTTGGAACTTGCTGCTAAAGCTGCGGACACTATGTCCTTGTCTGACCTCACCGATGCCAAGATCCATTCTTCTGACCAGCAGTGGTCGCTGATGCCACTCCACGCTCTTCTGTCCACAATCTTACCTTCTTCATACGTGGCTGGCCAGCTACGGGGTCGTGTGAACTTTGCGTCATGGTTCGGATGGAACTCAAAGACTGGGAAGTACTACCGTCTTCTGCGAGAAATTGAGTATCGCATGAGGTTAAGAACTGGTGCAGTGGAGACGGCTGACCTGAGACTACTATACATACCTTTGCTGATTGAGAAACTGCTAAAGCCACTTTTGGTCAAAGGAGAAGACGAAGCAATCGACGAGATCATTTCCACCCTGGACTTTTACTACCTATCGAAATCCGACTGGGACACTGTTATGGAATTCAGCGTTGCTCCGAAGAGACCTGTTGACACCATCAAGAAAATTCCAACCAAAACCAAGTCCAAGTTCACCAGACTATATAACAAGGGCGATCATCCAAGTGCCATTCTCAAACCTGGCATGAACGAGCCAAAACCTAAGGGCAAAAAGAAGAGCGGTGATGATGACGAAGAGATAACTCCAGAAGAAGATGAAGAACTTGAGGACGTTAGTGACTATTAGTAATTCGTTATGTTTGAATTTAGATATTGGTTTAGTTCCTGCACCATACATTTATATTAGTGTACTGTATACCTGTAACCAGGTGAGTCAGTAGTGAGTATCGCGCTGGGTCAGTAAAGATAAAGAGAAGAAAAAAATCGCCAAAAAATGATTTCGCCCAGGATCGAACTGGGGACGTTCTGCGTGTTAAGCAGATGCCATGACCAACTAGACCACGAAACCATTTATGGAAATCACACATCGGCACATCAACAAGACATGTAGATACTTATATACTCTCAGGTTGATTAGGCAGGTTGATAGTAGGGAGGGTTGCCATTCGGAAGCGAAGCGTGATACTTGAAATTCCAGTGGAGGATTCTGGGCAACAGCTGGTTCGAGTGTCTTAGACTGAGAATCTTGTGGTAACAGTAGTCACCAATGTTACCGTAGCTCTCCGTCGGCTGTTACTGGCATTACTGGCAGCAGGAACTAAAAAAAAGAAGCACTCGCAGATATGAGATGTGTTTCCCTGAGGATGTGCAGCGGAGGAGTCACGTACACAAAAGGGGCTAAATGAGGCCCATGAAGACGTGCATAGGCTACAATACACGGATGGGTTGAGCCACGGGCATACTGTATCCAACCTACTGAGTCCGCATATTGCTACCCAAGCCACGCGGGAGAACTCAAATGGTCGCGGGCTATTGCATCACCTAGTGAGGAGACATCTTTCACTTCACAGTAAAGTTTACATATCTGTCGTTGTTGTGTAAAACTGATAGATGATGAGATCTATAAATGAACAAAAAAAACATTTTCTTGATTTAGTCCGACGGATATTTCCCGATATATCTATTCTACAGATTTGCTTAGCGTAATTCAGTCAATAGTATATAAACAATTGTAGTCAGAAAGAAGAGACAGAAAGAGGTAACTGTCAGACCACATAGGTGGACCACATAACGTGCAAAGTCTCTTGCTGTCAGTGTTGAGTGGAGTCACTGCGTGGTGGAAAAGCCCGCGAAAATGATCACAACTGGGATTGATTACGCAGTGCGCTATCACTAATGTGGAAATAGTATTGATTTGGCGAAGAACAATGTGGAAATCTTGCTATTATACAACGGGGCGAGTGGGGGGTGGTTGAACCGCTCCTCCAGTTTCGATATTGGAGTTTAGAACAAGGGCTGGATGTGAAGCACAGCCTACAGTTTGCTACAACCAAGCAAGCACTGCAACACAAGGCGAAGCAGCCAATCACCAACAGCGAGTGTGTTGCCACAGGTGCTGACGCCGATTCAGCACAGAGCACAGCCGGATATACGTCACTCTCCCAAGTCTCGTCTCGCCCAGGAAAAACGGAACAGGAACATAAATGAACACTGAAAGCTTCCGCAGGTGAACTCAAAAGCGTTGGCTAACCAATAGAAATAGAAGAGAGAAAAAGAGAAGACCGTTCCTAGCTCCGGGAAGCTGTTGAAGACTCAAATTCTTATGCAAGTTATCCTACCTGTTCAGTGCATTGCAGTAGGTTTTGTCCTTTCTATTGTCATTGCATATATTAATTAGATCTCGGCAGCTCGGAATTTAGAACATGTCAAAAGATATGTTCTGATTGGGCTACTGGACTGGTGAAAACCGTTAGGACAAAAATTCCATAGACATCGCCATTGCAGTGGCTCTTCCAAGTCCATAGAAGGAGTTCGCATTTGAGTGAAGTAGGAGCTCTGCTGGAGATGATGGACACAGAGTGCCCACCGGGATTGCTCCTAGTGACTTGACAGAGTCATGACTCTTTTATGTGTGTGTGTTGTTCCGAATTTCCCAATGTCAGAGGCCCGGGTACTTCATTTTAGCGTGTGTACCCTCAAACAGTTTGTCCACTTAGCGGATATCCGCTTACGCACCTGAAAGGAAGCTGGGACAAAAGAAGAAAAGAGAAGCGAAGTTGTTAGTGACAAAGTTTCAATAGCTTTATGCCACTAGTGGCTTTCTTTTTTTCTTCTTTGGTACACCGAAATCGGAAAAGAGGAACGGAATAACCTGCATTGAGCGGGAGTTAAGAGCAGAAGAGCCCTGGATTTGTTAGTGATTCAACAACCACTGTTGGGGAGAACACAGATACCCAACCTGTGACCTATACAGCGATAGCAACAGTAACAGAGAACAGGGACTCCGTCGCCGCCGCCGTAACTTCCTGGACAGCCAATATATATCATAGGCCAGATGGAAGGGTGCGATAGAGGCTTTCGCTTGAAAGTGGAAGGTGAATGTCTGTCAGACTCGCACTCAGGCCCCATCCTTGCGCGCGCAATACACAAGTTTTTGCTAATGCACGCACACTGGTCAGTGTGTGCTAGGTCTCGCATCAGTTCGGTGAGCGTCCAGGACGGGGTGGGAGTTCGCCTCTGCTGGCGCAAACACCCCGTGAGGCCATCACCACCAGCGAAGGCAGCGCACCCTCGCCCCCTTCCTGGCTGATCCGTCGCTCCACAGTGGGGTAAACACCAGCTCCCTCCCTACCTCACATCACATCTACCACACATCACACATCCTGGGTGGTGGGTGTATGACTGCGTGTCCCTACCACTGATGGGAAAGATAAGCAACCTACCCAAAAATTCGGGTGCCAAAAGTGCCAAAACCACGCGTGGTTCGACAGGCAACCACCCAGTCAGGGGCGGGCTGGACCGTGAGGGGAAGCAAGGAAGCGAGTATCACGCCCAAGCACTATTCCTGAATGCCTGTCGAACTGCGCCCACGCAACTGCCACTGTGTCCCGGCTGCCCTCAGGCCCAGTCCACCAGACCAGACCAGACCTGCGACTAAGTCCCAAAATCCGGCATTGGTGGCAAAAAAAGAAATGAAGAGCGCTCATTTGTCCCTAAAAAAGAAACGCAAATGCTGAGATGGACTAAAATTTTTGGGACAAAAATAAATAATGGAAGCCGGTCGGTGGAAGAGTATGTGCGTGGTACAGATGGAATAGAAATGGCGTATATATATATATATATAAGATTGAGCGGCGGGTGTATATATTATTGGGGAATGTATATATATAGTCTCCCGAACGACGCGACAGAATTGTAAACAAGCAGCGGTGAGGTTTCTTGCGCTGTGCTCGTGACGCTCTTCATCCTTCGACTCGCGCTCTCTCAAAGAGATCACACAGGGAGCCTGCACTAGACAGCACTAGACAGCACTAGACACAGCACTAGACACAAGACACAAGCACGCACAGGGATAATGTCGTGGGACTACAACTTCCAGGGCTCTGCAAATGTATTCCTACAGCCACAGCCAGTCGTGCCGCTGTCCAAACCGTCCAGGCTGGTGCAGACACTTGAGAGCAACATTACTCCACCACCTCCAGCGCCAGCGCATTGCAGCTACGACGCGCACTCGTCCATCTCGTCCATCTCGTCTGCATCGTCCTCGTCCTCGATATCATCCTCCTTATCAGGCATCTCCTCCACCACGGCGGCATCCCCCGTGTGGTGCAAGCCCGCAGCTGGCAAGTATCACCACTTCTCTTCACACACGAACAATTTATGGGGTGAACCACAACAACAAAAGAAAAATAATAATTTTGAAGAACACCTCTTTCTTGACAATGAAATGCTACAACAGCAACAGCAATTATCAACAATAACAACATCGGCGCCGTCAGAATCTGCAGCAACAGAGCCATACAGCCTGTTTGATATGCGCTCGACTCATACTGCAGCATCCACGCCCATGAGCTCCAGAACACCTTCCATCAAACTTCAGCCTCACGCTCCTCAGAGCATCGCATCTTCATCATCATCAGCAGGGTTCGCACAACAGCTACAGCCTGAAACCTTCATCCACAACTTCAACACTATTAGCATGAACGACAGCTGCAATCCGCAGCCTGGCACACTTGCGACAAACATCAACTCCATCAATTCAATGAATACCGCTGCGCAGATGGCGGCCACCACACAGTATTTATTGCAGAGCTACCAGCAGCAGCAGCAGTACCTAGAAAGTATCCAGCAGCAGCAGCAGCAGCAGCAACAACAACAACAACAACAACAGCAACACCAGCAATCTAAGTGGATGCAGAACCCCTTGCTAGTGCAGCAACAAGCCCAGGTAGTATCCCAACAACTGCAGCAACTGCAACAGCAGCTTCACCAACACCAACAACAGATTGAAACAGCCAATCAGCTTCTGATGACAAAGAAACAAGAACCACTCACTCTCGAGAACCTCAATAAACTTGCAAGCCCCGCAAACGCCAAAACGACACAGAGCACGCTCACAAACACAGAGGAACTAGCCCCTCGTGCAGGCAAACAGCAGCGCAAGATGTCAATGTCGAACTCGTCTGATGACAAAGTGAATACAGAACTTTACAAGACTGAGCTATGTTCTACTTTCAGAAGAACCAATTCTTGCCCCTATGGCAATAAATGCCAATTTGCCCACGGAGAACACGAGTTAAAACATGTTGATCGTGGAATCAAGTGGCGGTCAAAACCATGTTCAAACTGGGCCAAGACTGGTTCTTGCAGGTACGGAAGCAGATGCTGTTTCAAGCACAGTTGAATCTCTCTAATATCGTGAGATTGGTAGGTGTAATCGGGCACGGTATGCGGAAACTTATAGATTGCATTGTATGTGTGTTTTTTCAATTCTGGCGTGTTAACTTTTCAGGTCCTTTTGGCTAGACCATGAGCCATAGCTAAACTAAGCAAAAGAACATGATCAAGAGGGACTGTAGAAACCCATCATGCGGAGAGGAGCAGAATCTTCTCCAAAACTATTTATTACTATTTAATTGGCTTTGCTAGCCGCTTTGTTTATTTATATCCTTTTTAGCTATTCCATCTATCTATTTATTATGTGACGAGAAGACTTGTAGTTTTAGGTCATATTCCTCCTCACAGTTTCCCGTTTGGTGAAAGAATATAGAGTATGGAGGTGGGTGGCCCACTTCCTCATAGTTTAGCTCCATCCTTCAACATCACCGAACGGCGGCGGTACAGCCTTACATAGTCTCCCTTTGTGTCGTAATAGTTATGAGTTCCACACTCCCGCGCCTTTCTCAACATCCATGAGTTGTAGTGATGGCCGCCAGTCTTGTGGAACACAGGGTTGTCCCAGTTTACCAGGTTCAGCGGAGGCTTGAAGGTGTGTTCAAAGTGTTGAGCAGTCGCACGATGAACAGTTTTGCAGGTTAATAGAAGATGGAAGGCGTCTTCCTGGTCCAAGAAACGCGTCAACTCACTGGCCAGTATTTCTGTGGGTAGTCTGTCTATCATATTGGGTCGCAGTATTGGCCGGTGTGCTCATGCAAAGGAACTGAGTACCAAGGAGCCCGAACACAAGGGAGGGCAAAGGTTACAGCTTGCTTTGGCGACCCATCAATAGAGTCTCCTTGTCCCTCTTTCCCATTTTCATGTGGTCTTGAACGCATATATATATATATACATAGAAGGGCACAAGTGCGCGTGTTTTCGGGTGTCTATGCTTGTTTGTGTCTCAACCAGATCCATCGCTCGTGTTTGACACCTTTTTTTCAGGCCAGCTTTGGTTCCTTCGTTGCCCGCCCAACATTTGGGATGAGGGCAGAGCAAAGAGAGAAGGCTTTAGGACGTATTCAGGCTCTATATGTGTACCTGTTGGTTGCCGACTGGATCGAGGCGGGGCGTGTTCGCTGGACAAGAAGGACAGGACAGGAGGACACTCGCTGGCTGTCCTAGCAGAGCAGCCCAACAAGCGCAAATCCCGGAACCCATACTAGGTAGCGACGAACTAAGGCAGACGTAGGGGATCGATCATCGCTTCCAGAGCACAGACTCAGATGTGTACGTACACGTACACGGCAATCGGCCATTGACACTTAGTGGAGTAGTATTATCTCACTTATGTAATGTGAAGAGAAAAACATCAGCCGTGCAGAGTTACTGTAAAAAACCAGAGGACGTAAAGCAAGTCAATGTTGATAATGGTGTGTGTGAGTGTGCTGTGGCTGAGCAGTTCACATGCCAGCGTTGAGACACAGATGGTGGCTAACACAGCCCCGAACAGGTCGAATACTCTTCACCAAACAAACATCGTCTGCCAAAGTCACTTTACATCTAAATTCCCTTAAAACCGGAACGTAAGATGTCAATATGGAGCAACTGTAAAAACACTCACAGTATAAATAGCCTTGATCTTTGGCCAAAGCTACTCAGATACCAAGGCGACGTAGCAACATAAGTATAGCAAAGGACTATCCCTAAAACACCCTCTACATAGCACATACTGTCAATAATGGCCTCTTTCGATCTCTCAAACGTCAGCGAAAATGGATTCGGAACTATGAACTTCACATGGCGTCCTGAACCAGTTGCGCTGGAGACTGCATTCGACATTCTCAACGAAGTTATTTCAGTCAATAGCCCAAAGAAGACATTCTTGAATGGAGGTGAGTTCTACGGTGCAGAGTTCAAGAATCTGAAGTATCTCCAGGCCTTTTTCGAAAAGTATCCAGAGCAAAGACAGCATGTGGTTATATCAATCAAAGGTGCAATGGAGCTCTCTACACTCACACCCCAGCCGGACGCAGAGGGGATTGCTAGCAGTATTGACAGAGTCACCAAGTACATTCCCGACTTGGACATCTTTGAGCCTTCCAGATTGAGCCCAGATGTCCCGCTGGAGGTTACCATCAAGGCGCTGGATGATGCGATTGAGGCTGGAAAGATCAAAGGTTTCACTTTGAGTGAGGTAGGTGCATCCACACTACGCAAGGCCTCCCAGTTGAGCAAGTATGGAGTTTCAGGTTGTGAGGTTGAGTTCTCTCTATTCACAAGAGACATTCTGAGCAACGGCACAGCTGAAGCTGCTGCCGAACTTGGCATTCCAGTAATTGCCTACAGTCCATTGTCGAGGGGATTTTTAACTGGTACTATCAAAAGCAAGTCAGATATCCCACAAGGCGATGTGCGCCATATCTCGGAGCGTTTTTCGGAGGAAAACATCAAGAAGAACCTAGTCATTGTTGATGGGTTGACGAAGATTGCCAAATCGATGCAAGTCACACCTGCCCAACTTGCTTTAAGCTGGATCAAGTACCATTCGAACAGGACGTTGAATGGGGTCAAGTATCCCCAATTCATCCCAATCCCAAGCTGCTCGTCCCCAGAGAGAGTCCACGAGAACTTTGAGACACCCCAGCTCACGCAAGAACAATTTGAAGAAGTGGAGAGGTACATCCGTGACAGTGAAGTCAGCGGTCACAGATACACCTCCAGAATGGACAAGTACTTGTCCGTTTAAGTAAATCCCTAGCTTTTGTATAGCTGCGAATGGAGCAATTTGTGCTTTTTCATCTGTAGACACGCATCAGAGCACATACCAACAGCATTGGCGCTAATTACCGTATCGTATGGGGTTAAGCATCTTACCTCACTGCCCATATACACATACATATTGACGTGCCGTAGTCCCAAAAGGGCAATAATCCCATTCTGTCAATGTTTTTTATTTTTCTCTGGAGCCTTTCTGTTTCAAAGGACTTTGCCAACCCACAACCAACACCGCTGGAGATACACCACCCAGATGATAACTGAGAACCAAAGATGGAAGCCTTTGCTGAACTAATATTGTACTGAGTAGCTTTTTTTCCGTGAGCACCTCTTGATTTGGAGGTCGGGGCTTTCTCCAGAGAAGCACTTTCGAGTTGGGATGATTAGCGATAGACAGCCGTTTCTCAAGCTAACAATGCAAGAGTATAGGTCCAGGTCCACGCCAGGCTCCAATAGAAGGCTGAAGAGCCGTGATTCCAGATTCCGGGGATATCTCAATGCTGCCTTGAGGATAAAGCCTGAGGCTCAGCCTGAGGCTCAGCCTGGAAACCTTTGGGTCCAGGGCGGCAGAGCTGGGGTGGGCGGTACATCGTGCAACATTTGGTGACACACACTGCGAACCCCGAACCCGATATGGGAGATAGCACAGAACTTCGCGTGGTCTTGACTGGCCTCCACACTTGCAAGCAAACTTGAGCTCCCCGAACAAATGGTCCCAGCACGGAGCCGCCGCTCTCTATTCTGCCCATTCTAGTGTTTGAAACCACTATAAACCGCGCTCAGAAGAGGCATGACGGCTCATCGTGACATTTGGGGGCTCTTATTCTGAGACAGAATGGCCCGTCGCCGCGCCAGAGCAGCCACTCATTCAGATACACGACACTAGTGGCCGGCGTACTTGAGGACCTCATTGACCTTCTCCCTCCTCTCAACGCAAAGACGGGTAACGCGTAATCCCTCCATTGATACTGCCACACTTCAGCTTCAGGAAGGAAAAAAACGAGGAAAAAAAGGACAAGGACCCAGGTGCAGTTAGACTAAAACAATAGCCAGAGTCACACTATAAACGCTACGTCATTCTCTTTTGATATACCTCAGCAGCTTTGAGGACATTTCTGACAGCTGGGGAGTAATAGCTCTGAATAGACAGGCTGTTTCCCTTGTTTCTGCTGTCTGTGTACATCTTGTTCAGTTGTTTGTTTGTGTTTGTTTGTTTTTAACAGAAACACCATAGTGCAAACAAGGTATCTTCACAGAGGCAACCAAACCCCTAGAAGGTTGAGCATACTGACACTCCTACGTCATGTCCTCTGATAGGAGTAACCACCAGTGGAATTTCTCAAACAGTCGACCTGGAAGTAGTGGCTCTTCGTCTCTTCCCTCACGAAGCAATTTTCGAGCGAGAGGGAGGTCTTCCGGGTCTTCTTCTTCATCATCAGAGCTGCCGCATGGACCACAGGCATCGAGTCATCAGCAAACGAGCTATTCATCATATAGAGGGTCGGGACAGAGATACTTCGGAGGACCGAGCGTGGGTGGAGGGAGCGGGAGTGGAAGTAGTGCACCTTACCCTAGAGATAGTTTCAATGGAAGTTCATACAAGGCAAGACCTGGTGGCAGTAACAGCATAGGAGGAGGAAGTGGCGGAGGATATTTCAACTCTAGAGAGCGAGATAGAGAGCGGGGAGATAACAGAGACAGGTACAGCACGTCAGATATACCCATAGATAAAAACCGCAGTAGTTATCACCCAAGAAGTTATTCAAACCAGTGGAGTAACAGCCCATACGGGTACTCATCCAGATATGGCCCTAGAGGAGATATGAGGAGTAATGAGACAAGAGGCTCCTCTTTCGAACAGAGACCACGATATGGGTCAACTTCAACATCGTCATATTATGGCCCAGGGAGCCGACAGAACTCTTTGAACCAACATCAAGCATCTATAAATAGACAGTATCAGAAAGATGACTTTTATGATGGTAGTGGAAGTGAAACTGGACTAGGAGCTGCTTACCAAACAAGAGATAGCATTGAACAGAGACAACCCTCATACCAAAATGAAATTTACCCAAGAAGAACAGACCGTTCCGAGCAGAGCAATTGGTCTCATAATCCAGCAAGATCGAGTTTTAGAAGAGATAAAAAGCCATCTCTGATACCGCGAGATTTCAAAGATGATACTGGATATGAAGCTGAGGAAGAAGAACAGGCTGCTAGATTGAGGGAATATAGCAAAAGTGAAACTCATACTCCAGAACCTCTCAAGATATCAACCTCAACAACAGATAGTAACGAAAACGAACTTCAAGACAAAATACCTTCTATACATATCAAAGAAGAAGGAGAGGGAGAAGGAGAGATAGAAGGATTGACTGAAGGATTGACTGACCGTAAAGAACAGAGGATTTCAGCTATCAAGGATGAGGCTGAACCTAAACTAAGTCATACAGGAGAGCAAGATAAAGTTCTCAAAGATGATAAATCTGGTGATGAGATCATAGAGGACTTACCCAGTGAAGGAGGCCACGAACACGATATCATCAAACCTCAAGAAATTACTGTAAAGGAAACATCTCCTTCGTTAAGTGAGGAGTCTGACTCTTATGAACCAGAGACTGCCCACATCTTCTCACATAACGAAGTCCAAGAAGTTATTGGAGAAGTTAATATATCTCCTGAGAAGGTCATCATTAGCGACAATCCTGTTGCTGTACAGGAAGCGTTAGAAACCGTGCAAAGTAACGAGCGATCTCTTAAAGAGTTCAAGGAGATGGACGATATTAGAGTGAAGAGCAAAGAAATCATACCACCTTTAAAGAAACCTGACTCTGATATATTCCCATTGCCAGAGCTGGAGGATAAATTATGGGAGTATAAAAACCGTCAACGATATGAGCTCATATCGAAGTTACCTCATATAATGAAAAAGCCTATCAGATCTATCTCCGAATATCCATTCTACTCACGAAATTTTTTGGTTCATGAGCAGGTCACAAAGCCTAAGTTGCTCAAGAATCTATCTGTGATTAGAACCAACACCTTCTTATGGAAAGCATCACTTGTAAATGAGTACAAACAGAGGCCAATAGACTGGGAAAACCGGCTTAAGATTATGGATGAGCAACTCAGTGAATTGTACCATTCCGAAGCGGAAAACAATACTGTTCAAAGCAATAACCAGGAGGTACCATCAAAAGACCAGGAAACTTTCACGAGTGGTAGATCTACCTCAAGACGTGGTGGCAGAGGTGATGTAGCGAAGACAGAGGCAGAATTCCTGGAAATTCTTAAAACGCTAGAGGAGGAGGACCCATTGACAAATGCTCAAAGAGTTGCTGCTGAAATTCCTGATATGATATTAGATCCATTAGTTAAGAATATCCACCTAACCAATATCAACAATCTAGTTTTGAATAAAGAAGAATGGGCTAGCTCTATGAAAACAGATGGCCATGATAACTTTACACAACTGGAACATGAAAAGTTTTGCGAAGCATTTTTATCTTATCCTAAACGATTCGGACGGATTTCTTCTAGTATGGGTGGCTTGAGAACAGCTAGAGATTGTGTTTTACATTATTACAGAACGAAGAAGACAAAAACTGATTACAAACAACTGCTTGCTATAAAGAAGAAGAAGAAAGCACAAAAGTCAAGGGGAGGAAAGAGGACAAAATCAAAGTCTGCGGCTTCCACGCCGACTACCAATGCTTTGAAAACCCCTCAAGACAGTGGGGATGAACTAATGTTAGACAATTTCATTCCTAAAGAGGCTAAAGAAGAGGTTTACTATACAGATACTGGTCGCCGTCGTAGAGCTGCTGCTCCAATATTTGATACCGAAGCTGAAAAGGAGAATGCAAAACGGGACAATACCAACAAATCTCAACCTGCGATGCCCCCTGATAATGAACAAGTGACATCCAAATCAACAGCTGGTAATAAGAATGAGACAGTCCCAGAAAGTGACCCCAAGGATGTTGCTCAAGTTACAGATAGGGAGGATAATATGACTGGTGAAGCCGACGAGCCTGCCAAGAAGAAAACAAAACTTCCAAAGGGCAAAAAACCTAATGAATTCTCAAATGGAGGAGTTAGCACTAGTCCATCTGACTCATACGAAACATTGAACTCAAGCGGGGATAAAGGGAAGCAGAATATCACCAGTTACTGGAGTGTTAGGGACATAGAACTATTCATGAGATGCATGCGTGAACACGGAAATAACTGGGGTTTGATTGCTGAGATCTTGAAAACCAAGACCCCGATAATGGTTAGAAACTACTTCCATAGAAATGCAGAAACTCAGGGATGGAAAGATATTGTTGATCAAGTGAATTCCAAGAGGCCTGACCAAGGAGCTACTGCATTTCAAAGGAATCCTCCATTGGGTGTGTTTACAGCTTCCTCGTCTGTTCCAAGCAACGTCAACCTATCTCCTCAGTCTGAATCAGGCACGGTCGTCCCAGTTGTTACTGGAATAACTCAAAAAGAGATTCCTTCTTCTGGTTTCCTCTCTTCAGTTGCAGCAAACCTGGCTACTCCCAAGACTGGCCCTATCTTACCGGTTGGTAGGTCTAATCCATTCTCCATAACAAGTCTATTGAATCCTCCATCAGTTCAAGAAACTTCACACCCCAAACTTCCTGAGCTCCCCGTTCTAGGATCTTTTAACAATACCCCTGCACAGCCAACTTCAAAGCCTGCTGCAAATGGAGAACCCGAATTTGATAAACCACCAGCTGTCTCGCCGTTATTGAATACCACCGTCAAGCCACCGATTGCATTACCTCAACCGCTAAATGGATTTAGCGCGCTGCTCGATGCAGCAGAGAACTATGGGAAATTCTCGTCTCAAACCGACAACAGCCAGCTTCAGGATACTAAGGATGCATCCAAATCCTTTGAGAGTGTTAGACCGATCTATGGAAGGGACACTCCAAACTACTCTGGAGGGTACCACGCATCATATTCGGAAAGCTCATTACGTGAGAACAGCTCCAAAGACATTACCTGAGGCGCACAGCTGTGAGTAATACGTGGCTGCCCAGGTTTGCTTAGTTGCAGCCTGTCTATAGAAGCAAAAGGAGGGATATCCGTTGTGTTGTATGTTATATAATGGATTAAACATTTAATGAATGGTTACTAATGATATAATACACGTGTAGTCATCACAGTTTGAGTGCCTTTTGCACTTCGTTGTACGTTGGAATGCTATCTGATGCACCATGCTTCTGGATGGCTAGTGACGACGCAGTGGATGCGAACTTGATGGCAGTGTCGATGGGCTTGTTCAGACACAGTTGTGTGAGAAATGCACCAAGAAAAGTATCACCTGCACCTGTAGTATCCACCACCTTGTCAACTTTTACTGACTCTAGAAAACCACATGCGTCTCCAGTGTTTGGAACCGTATAAACACAACCCAGAGGACCCAGGGTTATAACCACGCAGCTAGTTGTGCTTCTGTTGATAAGCGACCTCAATCTCAGTGCAAGCTCAGAGAATCCTTTGACAGGATCGGTCTTGGTCAAGGCATCAAAGCGGGACGAGTCGCTTCCTAACGTATCTTTGGCAATGGCCATGGACTCAATCTCGTTGACGATTAAAAAATCCACGTACTTCAGAGCCTGAGTGCTGTAGGAGTAGTAAGGGGAGGGATTGTAAACAATCTCTGTTGTCGATCGTCTATTCGAAGCAAGCCATTTGATGATGCTTACAGTTCCAGGAACCTCATTTTGGAACACCACCAGCTCACGCCCCGCAAAGGTCTCAGGGAACAAACCGTCGAGCTCATCTGCAGAGTACTCCGTCTTGGCATTGGCACCTTCGGTCACGAGGATTCTGTTCTCGCCTGTTGCTCTTTCGACGATGATTGTTGCGACTCCTGACTGTGTGCTGCGGTTGGCTTTGACGTTCTCCACATCCACTCCGTAGCGAGACAACGAGTCTCTCAGCTCGCTGCCAAAGGCGTCATCCCCAGTATTGCCAATCATGCGCACCTGATTGTCCGCATTGATCTCCGGCATCTGTTTAGCTAACGAGATAGTCTGGTTTAGGCCTTTCCCTCCTATGTGTGTTTCGAACTGGTCTGCCCGGTACGTTTCTCCGCCACTTGGAATGCGCTGGGTGTAAACCACCATGTCGTAGTTCAGCGAGCCCACCACCGTGAGCTTCAGCATAGGTGGCATTATGAGTGTGTTGTTTCAGAATGAGAGCTTCCCTGGGATGTGATAGGATGCTTTTGGCTAGCGGCGGGCGTAGAGGTGAAGATAGAGCAGCAGCACAAAAGAGTCAAAAAAAAGCACTCACGCTGGGGGTCGAACCCAGAATCTTCTGATTAGAAGTCAGACGCGTTGCCATTACGCCACGCGAGCTTATTTTTGATACTGTTTACACCAACACCGCTACACCATGAGTGGATGGCCGCCACCAGACCACCCACAAGCCTGGAACAGTGATTGGTTGACACTTTGCCAGCTCCTGTGCCCCTGAGGAAGGGATCCAGCCATTGTACTTTGTGATGCGTGTGACGTCTGGGAGGCGCACAGGTCAGCAGTTTACCAGGCTCCTTGTGCTGGTATGGGTGTGAGGCCAAGTGATAACACGATGCATTATGCTTCATCGCATGTGTGCGACACATGCCGCAAACGCGATATGTGGCTCTTTGCTGCTACAGCTGATGGTAGCCATTGCATATGCTCTCCAGTGGCACTCTTGTACAACCCACAGGCTGGCCCATAGTCTGGCCCATAGTCTGCTCTGTGCTCAGCTCCTAGTCACAATGCCTTACCCGGTCGGAATATCAAGAATGAAAATTTGTGTGTACTTTGGAGCGATGGAGTATACTGCACAGGCATCCACTGGAAACGAGGTGACACCGTGGAAAGAACGCAGGCGACGGCAGAGTGGGAGAGGTCACGCAGGAGAGAGACCACAGGAAGCGACGCACAGAGAGAGCTGCTAATAGAACCCTGCACTGGAAGTCAACTTGCAGGATGTCAGAAGAACAAGAACAACAGCCGGTGCTTGCGCCAATCTCGTTCCCACCAGCTGTTCTGGCGAGAATCTCTCCAGAACTGTCTTTGCAGAGACATCTTGGTATCGGGATACGTCCTAACCTAAGAAAGTTTGAGGAGTTTCGAGCAATTCGCATTACCAACGGGAGCCTCTCCAGATACTTGGACGATGAGAGTGTACAGGAGTCTCAAATTCTGGGCTCATCAGTCCTCAAGTCTGGTAACACAACAGTAATCTGCACAATAACAGGTGGCTTGATCGAGGAGGACTTGCCTGCGGAGAACATCAACGAGGACGCAGCTGCTGTTAACGCAGTGTTCGCTCAGGAGAGGGATAGCGAGGAGGAGAAGGCACATGGCTTGTTGAAAGATGCAGCAAGCGTGTACCCACTCGTCGAAGTAGAGAGAGGGCGGGTTGGCCCGCCGACAGATGAAGAGATGATACTCTCACAGAGACTGTACCAATCATTATTGCATTCTGGAGTCCTGTCAAAAGAAGCCCTGAAAGTCCGGGTTGGTCTACGAAGCATCAATGAGGAAGGAGAAGTGGAGGTTTACTACCACGATCCAGAAGATGAAGACTCCCTTGAAGTCACACCCAAACGCAGCTGGTCATTTGTGCTGTATGCAAAAGTAAAGGTGTTCAACCGCTCTGGCCCACTGTTTGACCTTGTATGGGCCTCCTTGTTCAGCGCATTGAAGAATACGAAGCTCCCAAACACATACATCGATGAAAGTGCTGCCGATTTGAAGATTCCTGTAGCGCTGCACAACAACGCTGGAACAATCAGAGAGCAATACCAGATAACCTGTGATCCACTCAAGAAGTACCCGCTACAACTGAGAACAGATGAAATCGGGTTCTCTTCTAATTTCGGGATAGTTGACGTGGATGAAGAGTCATTCGACACCCTGGAAGACAAAATGGACGTGGATGCAAAGAGCCTACTCCTAGTGGATATTGAAGGCGAGGAGGAAGAGAACACAATCAACAAGACTATTTCTATTGTGGTTGACAAATCCGCAAGCAACCTCAAGTCTTTGACGTTAGTAGGCGGTGTTGATAGAGACCAACTTCAGAGAGCGATCCAACTTGCGAAATCAAGGTCGCTACACTTAGTTGATCAGCTCAAATAAAAAGAATGATGAATAATGAAGCCCTTATCTGTCCAACGCGTTTTAGAAGTTACACTTTAGTTAAAGTAATAATACACACACAAGATCACCAAGCAATTGAACTACAGAAAAACTGGATGTACACGAGTCTAAGCCTTTCTCTAAGCCTTTCTCTTTCTCAAATGAGATGGAGCTGGAGAAGGAGAAGGAGTGCTCACGTTTTTGACGTCAATACTGACATATTCGTTGATCTTGTTCCCGAATCCACCAACTCTTTTGACAACTCTGGCTTTTTTACCCTTCTTGATGTAGATATCGATATAGAACAGAATGAACAACACCAGGTAAGATGAAATGATTCCCAAACCTGTCCATGTGGCTAGAGAGGTACCAACACAGTTGATGCAGGCATTTTCATCGCAACCGAAAAGGCCGTAGTCATGTTTAACTTTGATGAAAGCAGCGTAGTAGATGAAAGCCAAGTCGAGAACAAACTGTGTGATTTGGCCATTGGTGATCCATTGCTTCCACCAGACCCTGATACCTCTTGCGGCCAGGAAGTAGTAAAAGTACATAACAACGTGGACGGCCAGGTTCAGGGTGATTGGAACCCACGAGATTGAAGTGGAGCCGGTTAGCTGGAAGTAGCAGAGCAACGCGGTGGCACCATGGTGGTAAGAGTGCAGGAAGATGATCTTCTTCTTCTTTACGACAAGGAACAAGGTGTCAACAAACTCGAGGTACTTGGTCATGTAGTTCAGATAGTACAAGGTGACCAAGTTAGGAGTCCAAGCGCCGGCGTTGCAGATGGCGTAGAACAGGCCATGTTTGTACAGGATTGGAATCAACTGCTCCACCATCAGGACCAACAAACCGCCACTGATCACAGTCAGAACGAAGTTATGCAGCTGGAACAGAAAGTTGAGCTTCCATGGGGTCAGGTTGTACTTTCTGAAGATGGCCTGTCCGCCAAAGATGACGATGTAGTACGATACGACGGTGATGGCGACAGGTGGGAATGTTGACAGGAACGTCTCGTTCTCGATGAATTGGAACTCGTCAGGCACAAAGCGGCCTTGAGTGACGAATGTGGCCGCTTGGTTGAAGTAGGGCCATAGGATGTAGGTTGGCTCCTGTTCCCACGCGATGGCCGACTCCATGCTGTTTGCTGTTTGCTTGGCTGGGGTTCTTGTGGTAGCGGTGTGGTGTAGTGCGAGGGCGACTCTCCGGCGACTTGGCTACTGGCGACTTGGCTACTGGCGATACCGACGAGGCAATCTGCCACCAGTGATTAAATAAATCACAACAAACAATAAATTTATAGGAGTAGTCGAGCGAGCGGGCAGCAGCGCAGCGTGCAGCAGCGCAGCGTGAGCAGGTTGGGAAAAAGAAAAGACAGCTAGACAACAAAGTTACGCGCTCGTGTCAGTTTTGACGCAGAGGGAGAGATGGATGGCTGAGCGTGATGTGCTGGAGGGGAGCAGAGCACGAAGCAGCACAGCAGAGCATAGCACAGCGCACAGTTCACAGTTCGCGTCCCGTCGCGTCCTCCTCGGCTGCTGCACCGCGCTCGCCGCTGCCGCTGCTGCTGTTTCTCCTCAGTGCCAACACAAAAACCACAAAAACCACAAAAACCACAAACACAAACACAAACACAAACACACAAAAACCGCAAAAGCGAAGCCAGCGAAAAAAGAAACGTTTGGAGTCCGGCTTAGGTAAGCAAGGAGCGTGGAACCTGCTTACGTCATCATCGAGGGACGCGGCACGGAGATCGGAGATCTGACGAAGTGGTGTGTGGGTGTGTATCCTCTAACTCTACGTCTCTACGTGGGGTGGGGCATCCATCGGGATAGGTACAGACAATAACTGTTACCGTACAGTGTAGTGTATACACCATAAGGGCGCGCCCCGTGCGCGCCCCGTGCGCTCTTAGACCTCGCCCCGCTGCGACGCCTTCTCTGCACCGGGGAAGGCCCCAGGAATATCTAGGGTGGGACTCAGCTCCCCTGATGTCGAGGAACTGGGCGTAGTCGTAGTGCCAGTCGCCGGCGAGTCACACTCTGCACTGCCGTTGTTGCGCGAGGACTTGCTGTGGCGGTTGCCATGGCCCGCACGTTTGAGCAATCGCTGTTTCCGACGAGACAGTGAGACATCGTCGTCTCCGTGATCATTGTCTTCATGCGCCACAGGGATGCTGGCGACATCATTGTCGCTCCAATCGGACTCTATGCTAGACCCTTCCTTCCCGACAGAAGGAGCAAGACTGTAAACACTTCCGTACAGTGGCTCATCATCTTCATCTGCGCCGTCATCTTCGTCGTTATCAGCATCAGCATCAGCATCAGCATCAGCATTATTTATTACACCCTCGTCCATACAACTGCCTTCCTTCTCTTCCTCTTCATCCGAGGAACTCTCATAACTCTGTGCATACAACTGACGCAGCGTTTCTCTATCGTTTTCCTCTTGCGCTTCATATGCATTTCTCGCATTCTCCAACATCTCCTTCAGTACAGGGCCCCCCAACGTGCTTGATGACCTCTTTCTGTAAAAGAGAAGGTACGCCGCGTTGCTCACACATTTCTCTGCAGGTGTCTTTGTAACACGAGAATCGTCGTAGTAGTACCACTCATTATCAACAAAATTCTTGACATATGAAGTGTAATGACCCCCGCCCAGTCCACCATAGTGGTTATCCACTGCGAACAAATCATAAATCATCGAGTCATTTTCTTTGAAAACTGTCGTTGACAGGTAGGGAGACATATCCAAACCTTCAAGAGGGAACTCGACAACAGCATCAATTTTATCGCTGAAACTTCGCTGGTTCTCAAACCGTTTCAAATGAATTGATAGAATATCAGGCGTTGACCAGATCTCAATTTGCTTCGTTGCTTGTCTGTGTTCTTTACAGGAGGAACAGTACCAGAGATCATGTTCACTTAAAATTTCAGGCTTTGCGAAAAGCCTTAGGCATTCATCCAGTGTGAGGTTTTTGTTACTGTTTGCCTCTCTGTCCTTTCTAGCTTGTACCACTTCCTCATTCACAATAATCTTCGGGTTTGACCAAGTGTTAGTACCTCCCTCTCCCTCATCTTGTAAACCAGAGAAAAAAATATCAAAGCTCTCTGCGTCCCATTCACAGACTAGTGCCATCTTCGGAGTGATAATATTTGTAGGAGGTGGAGCGGGGACAATAACGGTGTCATTCTCCTTTTCTTCAATTGCAGAAGAATCTGTCAAGTTCTCATTTTCAAGTTTACCCGATAGGGTGTTGAGTTGTAAATCCAAGTTATCACCTACTTCTGGGTCAGGTGTTCCATCTGCAACACGGCGTTCAGGAGCAGCCACTTCGACATAATCCTTCAATTCATCATCAGAATCGCTCATATCTTTCTCATTACTACTTTCTATATTGCTGATATCATGATCGTCAATTTCAGCATCGTCAATCAGTTTGGTGTAGATCTCCTTCTTTCTCGAGTCAATTGAATCTAGGAAGAGGGGAAGATTTCTAAAATTATTACCTGACACAGGTGTCCAAACCTTCCCATTAGGCTGATCACCTAGAGGAGCCTGGTTATATGATTGCTTCTTAGTGGAATAGTTGTAGTTTCTGCGTCTAGTTTTAACCTCTCTGGAACCATCAAATATCTTTATATCGAAGCCATAGGTACCTTCTAGTTGTGAAACATCCAATGAACAGTCTGAATCACAACCATCATGGCCTTCCATTTTTTCATCAATCTTCTTTGATCTGCATCTGCTAAAGTAATCAAACGTAGAAAGTTGCTCATATTTTCTTTCAAGCTTCTTTCTGATCGAACCATATGAATTCTTGTCCTCTTCTGAGACAGCAATGAAAAAGGGAATGCCAAACGCTGTAGGAATACCAGATTCCGGTGAAACAGTGTTCAACACAGGCACTATTATGTCATTTTCATTGTGTTTTACTTCATACATCACCACAAGATCATTACTACCTATAAGGTCATTTATAGGTAAGTACCCAGATTGAGATTCCGAACTCTCAAAGTTTTTGTAGAATTGATCAGACCAGATTTCACAAGTGAACAAATGGGCAGGATCCAGTGATAATTTAGTGGCAATGTATTTCTTCAAGGTGCTATATGTAGAAGTTTTCGTCAACTCAACCTCAAACTGCTTGATCGGACCATCCTCTAAAAAGAGAAGAATTTTCCCCGTCCAAATGTTGTCCACAGGTAATGGAAGGGTTAGGTCACTAAACGGATCGAAAGTTATCGAAATTTTTGAGCAGTCTGGGCATACCAAAGTTGACTTATACAGCCCTGTGAATAGGTCAATAATAATGGAATCATTTCTGAGTTTGTGCTGCTCCCATGATTTCTCTGCTAGAAGTCGTATTGCTTCGTCTGAGTCCTTTTCGTTAAGCTCTGGCTTCTCAGTAATAGGCTTGCTCAGTATTCTGTTCAGATCTTCATGGAGACCATCAAGAAGAAAAGCTAAAAACTCTTGTGAATCTTGTTGTTGGTATCCAGAAAACATATGATTGAAATGACCAATAGTCTGCTTAAATTCCCTCGGGGTGAATGATGATCCTCTATCAGTCTTCTTCTCAAACAAATTGCAAACGAGGTTGGCAAAGCTAGTGGCCACTTTCCCAGACATTCCCAGTGGGTTGTCGGGATTTAACTCAGCTTGATAGCATTTGAACAAAAAATACTGAGTAAGTTCTGGTATGTGGACCAAGCATTGCAATGCAGAGTTCATGTAGCAGGTATTGCCCATATTTTGGAGACCTATTCGACCATCAGATGGCGTAGGTGGGTAGTCTATGAAGTAACGCGAAGGCCAATGGCTTTTGTTTGAACTAGAGCTGTTGTAGTTTGACGCAGCCTTCTTCTCTTCAATGAACAAATGTGCAAAGTGGAGTCCGGACTGTTTGATAGTTGAGCTCAGGAATTCTTTTTTCAGAAGAACCTTTTGATTAAATCTCATGAACTGTGTGGGAAACACCAAGTAGCTGAGCAGCTGTAGGTTACCATCAGTGACAATCCATACTCTGAACCTCTTCTTAGCAAAACTTTTAGGGTTATACTTTGAGAGTTTTTCTTTCTCATCAAGCTTAGAGATAGCAAGCTGGACAAGGTCACTGAAAGTATGCAAAGAGCTTATCGTGAAGTATGGAACAGGCGAGTAGGATGTCGAGTAAGACGGGCTTGGGTTTTCAAGGCACAAGTGGTGGAGATAGAATGAAGGCTTGGCGTACTCTGGTGCGAGTGTGCCATCGGGCATTTGAATTATGTACGTGGAAACAGGCTTCGACGCAGGCGTTAGTCCGTACCATGCCACCAGCAGGTTGAAGATCTCTGGGGATGTGTGGAGCAGCGGCGTTGCGTTGAAGTCGCAGAAGACGCCATCGCTGCTGATGATGCCCTCGGTGTCAACAGGGCCCACCCTCTGCTTAAACTCTTGCGCTGTAGCGACATCTCCATTGATCAGCTCCTCCATCCACTTTTGTTTGATGATGAGGACAGTGTCGCCTTCCTTGAGTGAGCTTTCGTGCTCCAGGAGCATCTGTTTCACGGACTCCCGTTGCTCGTCTAGCGCCGGCAGGACCGCATCACTAGCGCTACCGCTGGGATTCGCCTGCTCCTCCACTTTCCCACCATCCTCCCCACCGCCCATGATACACGCAGTCTCGCCGCCCGTCTGCTTCGCGCTTGGAGTTTCCGCTGTATGAGCTTCCTGGTGCCCGCCACCGCAGGCTGTCTCCATCGTGCCGCCTTCTGCTTCTGCCATGATATCGGAGGGAATCAGTGGGAGTCTAGCGTGAAGCGGAAGGTGAAGAAGGAAAGAAAAGAGAAAAAGGCGGTGTAGAAGCCCTGCTCCTTTGCTTCCGCCCGCGCACGGCCTTGGCGTCTCTCGCCGCCTCTCGCCCTCTACATCGAGGCCGCCCAGCCAGCCAGCTAGCGCAATAGCACTCGCACAGCACTCGCACACAGCACTCACACACAGCACTCACACACAGCACTCACACACAGCACACAGCACACACAGCACCCTACCTGCCTGCCTATTTGGCATACGGATGAATTTATTGTACATATGTATGTATCTGCCGTGAGCGAGCTATACACTACACACTAAGCGCGACTGTCATGTCAACCACTAGGCAAAGGGCTGTTACAAAGTGACATGGCGCCAAGGTCCCAGCACCACACGCGCTTCCACTGCGTGCCCTTCCTGGCTTTGCTCCTCTTTCTTCTTCCCGTCGGTTTTACTTGCTCAGTCAGCGCGGCCGGCAAACAGCCGCGACCAGCCGACGGGTCTGGCACACCACCGAGCTGCACGTGATGAGACGTGACTTCCAGTCCCGGAACTGCCTCTTCTCACGTGCTCCGCTGCTGCTCAGCCCTTCAGCCAGCCATTTTGCCGTTTTCCTGCCGTTACTAAGCCATACTACCAGCATTTTCACTCTATCAGACAACAGAACAATAGTGACATGTCCCCTTTGGATGTGAGTGCATGTGGAATATTATTACATCTGGTGGTTTGTGGGCAAAGGTGCGTGCGTGCGGGCGTGCCCGCACGCCGCTGCCTGCACACATCATGTGGGAATAGAGGAGGAGGAAGGTTCGTGTCGTGTTGCGTCCCTGTCCTGGTCTTGTCCCTGTTCCTTCTTGGCCCGCATTGCCCGGTAATCTAAGCTTCCTGGCTGCGAGGATCTGGTTTCTGCTGGTCAAGTCGGCTAGGCTGGCTGGCGTGTTTTCAACCTTCCCTCTGTACAGCTGTGCAAACGCACACATAGCACCCGTGCGTTGCGCCTCGATATAAAGGCGCCGGATTGCCCACTGTTTCTTCAGTACCAACACACCCCTCCAACTCTCCAGCCTGTGTGAACTTCCAAGTTGCATTGCTAAGTGAGGTTAGTCCTGTGTCTCGACTGCCATCTGATCTCCCCTTCATTCTCCTTCACCAGGGATTGGCTGCTCGCTAATATACCTTCCTGAGAAAGAACTGTCGTCTTTTGTCACCATTAATTTGCGTTGACGTCCATTCATTTTAGTAATAAACTGCTCTTAAGATCCAACTTCTTTGTCATTCATTAGGCGTGTCTTTGGTTCCGCCCTAGCCTTGTTTTGAGCCTGTGTTTCTTTGTTTCTTGCTTTATTTGATTTCCTGTTCCTGCATTCCCAGCATCCCATCATAACTATACACCGTACCGCATTATAGAGCATGGCAAATCTTCCTTCCAAAAGACGTTACGATGCAACAGCAGTAGCAACCGGTATTGCTCCAGCTACACCATCGTTTCCCGCTCCAGCTTCTCCAAACCCATTACAAGGGAAGACATCATCCACTCAAAGACCCCAGATATACACCACACCACCGTCATCACCAAAGAAGGTGAGAACTAATGGTTTGACAAACTCCAAGACGAAGTTGATCACAAGCTTCCAGAAAGTCTTCAATAAAACCTCCTTTGCTAACTTGGTGAGTCCCCAGCTATCGTCAACATTATCATCACCTGAGTCTTCTTCCCTCTCACCTTCAGCATCGCCTACAAGTTACATTGGCTTACCAACTCCTTTGAAGACGCCTTCTGACAGTGATGATGCTCATTCTCTCCTAAGTTTCAGCTCCTCCTTCAATGATTCTATCTCTGAGCTTCAGAAGGTTTTTGAATCCAAATTATCAGATTGTATGGCAGAGCAGGCCTCAAAAGCACATATAATATTTTCGATTCCTGAGATTTTACATAGAATTGTCTCGTTTGTTGATGACTTCACTGTGATTCCACACGAAGAAAGCCCTGTAAGACGGAGACCTTTGTCTTACCAACATGCCCTTCTTATTTACAAAGATAAAGAGAAGGCACAAAGAGTCTGGGATGAGACGTGTGGGGATTCATCCGGTATTCCTTCGACGTCTTTCGAATCCAACTCAAATAACCTTTTCAACTGTCTGCTTGTCAGTAAACTGTGGAACCAGGTTACAATGGATATTGCGACGACGAAACACTTCTTTCTTGACTATAAAAAGTGGCAAAGCTTTGTCAACTTGACGTCAAGAACAGAGCTCACTCGTTCCAAGTCCAATACCAAGTTATTCATCATGCACAAACTCACAAAATCCAAGCAATGTGATGTTGAGAGAATTGCGCCTTCTGTTAGTGGACAGCTGGAATGGATTGAGATGTACATTTGTCCAAAAGTCCTTCCTACCCCTTCAATGCTTTCGGGATCTAAGTTGAAGAAGCTGGTGCTTCCAGGCTCGAAGCTGGTGAATGATTCCTTCTTAAAGTTGGTTTCCAGGAGCTGCCCTATGTTAGAAGAGCTTGACTTAAGGGAGTGTGTGCTTGTATCCGATAATGGCATCTGCTGTATCTCTAGGAGGTGTCCTGGACTCAAGTTCTTGAACCTGGGGAGACACGCTAACGGGGAAATGATCACAGACAAAAGTTTGCTTTCATTATCTTTGTACAACAGCCACATCCGCACTGTCGGTGTCGCAGGGTGTGCAATCACTGATAGAGGGCTATGGGAACTTGCGCTACGCACCTCGGCCACTCTAGAAAGACTGTCTGTGAACAATTGCTCGCTCTTAACTAATAACTCCATACCAAAGCTACTGGAAAATGGCTACTTTCCTCAATTAACAGTTCTTGAAATTAGACATTTACTGCTTCTCACTGATTTGAAGCCTTTAGTCGGATTCAAGAGACAGAAGGAGATGAACACAGGCCATCTAGTCTTGATCGAGGGGTGCGAAGTGATCGAGAGACGGATGAGGCAGGCTGAGAGAAGTTTAGATATCGCAAAATCCAACGTCATGTTCAAGGATATGATCGATTGGTGCAACGAGCTTGATGACGGTGATATAATCTACAAAGCCCCTTTCATCTAATAGAAGAATTGATAATATAATTTACATAACTCTACCTCTTCACTAGATAATAAGACTCTCTATATATAAGACAAGAAACCAAAACAAAACGATAGCTCAATCTGCAAGCCACAGCAGCAACTGCTCAAGATATGGAAACCATGATACCATAGCCCACAGTTATGACTATGACATAACATATTATGGATGCAGGCACTCCCCTAGTAATGAATGTATTCACATTGAGGTATCTTGTGCCCAAGTCATCTGTCATCGAAATGGCAGTCACATTGGGGAAGCCTGACGAGGCCAGACCCATACCACATGAGGCAATCAAACCTGTGGTGAAGATAAGGATCATTGCTGAGTTCTTTCCGGGAAGCATGTCGCCTATCTCTTGGACAAGTGGAATGATGATGATGGCGGAGACAGTGTGGGATACAAATGTACCCACAACTAAGACCAAAATACCAAAGATGAGAACAATCACGTATATGTCAAAGTTCATGACCTTCTTTTGCAGTGCGGTGGCGATGGTAGACAGCAGACCTGATGATGATACTGCTTTACCCAGGGAAATGGACCCCATCGCTAGCAGCACAATTGACCAAGGGAAGTTGTTCACATCTGCTGTCGATAGCATACCTGTGCCAAAGAAGAGAACTATAGGCAAAACTGCCACCTGCCCCGACTCACCCCAAACATTCTCCATTTTGGATAGAACACACCAGAAGATAATGGTGACAATTGTGACAAATACTACAAACCATTGCTTGAGAGTGAACTTTTCTCTGATCGGTCTGTATTTTATGACCTTAGCTGAGGAAACCTTGAAGGTCATAATCAGAAGCATCCATATTAGTCCCAGGCAGATTATGCAGACCGGGATGGATATAGCAAGCCATTGGCCCCACCCGACTCCATAGTTTGTTAAGTACGTCAGCGCGACGACATTCTGGGGCGATGAGATTGGGGAGGCCATTCCAGCGATGTTTGAAGCAAGTGCCACACCCAGGATCAGTGCTTTTGCAAATGGCGAGTCAGTACTCTGTGTTCTGAGCACACCTTGAATGAGCGAGTAACAAAGAACCGGCGTAGCAACGTTTGATATCCACATCGACAAGAACAGTGCCACGGCCATAATTGAGAACAAAATGTTTCTAGGCTTTGTACCCGCAGCTGCAAGGATATATGAGGCGAGAACCCTGGCAATATTGTACTTGGACAAGGCAGCTGCCAATGTGAACCCTCCGAGCAACACCATGATTGTGGAAGACCACATTTGGCTAAGAATAAATGATGAGGCCTGGGCTGCTGTGAGTACATTCCCCGACGGGTCCTTGGATACTTTAAACAGCACAACAAGAAGTGGGCAGAGCATGCTGGTGACAAATAGTGGTATTGCTTCCGTTGCCCACAGTAAGGCTACACAGGCTAGAAGCGCCATGCATCTATGTTCGGCTTCATCATTGAATGTGTGGACACCCAGGAGAACTGCTGTGATGGCGATGATAACAAGCAGCTTATACGCCCTAGCTGTATTCAAGAACTTTGGAAGTTTGAATGTTTCAATTCTGGTGAAGTATAGGTTGATTTTGATCGGCAAAGACCATGAATAGAACTCCGTTTGGTAGAGCTTATCTTGTGTTATCGCATTGACATCTGGAACTGCTTTAACGGAGCCCTGTGTTTTGGTCTCAAGCCCAATCATGTCCTTCCATACAGTGTTCCTCTCCCAGACGATATACTCCCTCAACTGTGACCTTAGTTCTTCTCTACACTCCTCGATGTCAGATACGCGGTCAGTTAAAGAGGCATACATCTCCACTAAAGCAGTTATCTTGGAATCCAAATGAACAATCGTGTGATAATTGAAGGTGTATGTATCCATGAAGAATGTGTTCGTGTCAAAAAGAGACGCTTTGAGATCTGTTCCCATCGCCTTGTCGAACTTCTTGGTGATCTTAGAGAATCCAATTCTGTTCAGTTCAATATAGGACTTCAACTGTGACATGTCGACATATAACTGGATGGTTCTCTTTTTCAGTGTGATAAGCTTTTGGGACTTTATATTTATGTCCTCATGGTTTAGCAGGGCACTGTTTTCCGAGTGGCCATCGAGATCATCTTCTTCGTCATCATCGTCTTCTATTTTGTAATCATCACCGAGGGGCCGGTCATTAAGACCACTGCCTTTCTCCAGGTCGACGTCAAGGTTAAACGCCTTTATTGAGTGAATTATTGCCTCGTTTACAGAAGACTTTCTGGAGAGAATGGAATGAGCGTCGGAGAGATTCTTATTCACATCAATGTGGATTCTGTTGAGTTCGACATTGGCTACCAAGTTCTCATACTCGAGGTTCAGCTCTGCTTCGGTCAACTTATAAAACTGATCGATTTTGACTAACTCGTTCTCCAGCTTCCTCAAGAACAACTGACTGGGATCAAATTCAACGAGCTCTACTGGCTCATTGTGTGTTTTCTCTTTTGTATTAGACACGCGGTACAGAGGCAGAAAACGTCTTCTTTTATTGACCTTGCTATTGTCTGCACAGTCCAAATTAATGGTTGATTCGTTAGCATTAGCTGCTAGCTCTTTCTTAGACTTGAAAAGCTTCGCAACGGCGGCTTTCTTTTGCGTCTTGTCTTCATTGGCATGCCCTGCATCGTCGTTGTTCAAAGCTCTGGCCTGCAGCGAATATATATCCTTCTTCAGCTCCGAGTAATTGATGTACTTTCCCTGCCACTGAGGTACTGAGTTGTACTTCAAAGATAAAGTGAACTTCATGAACGGTCTCCTGCGCCGGTTTCCTACCGAACAGCCCAGTCACAACTCACAACTCGCAATGCGCTATATGCTTGGAGCAGCAGTAAATGTATCTCCTCTTGGCAAGATCTTTTGTCTTGGCAGAACAACTCGACTATGAGAAGGGACGAGAAAAGAATAAAGAGGGCCAGGCACCAGAGAGTGAGTGCAGCCACAGTCCCGGGTTGCAATCTTGCTTGTCTTCCACTGCTCGAAATCAGGAACAAGGTATCCGTGACAGTGCTACCAGCTTTGTATCGGCGTTATACAGCGAAGAAAAAGAGCTTGGCTGGGACTGGAAAATTTTAGAGGTGAAGGCAGGCGGAAAACCAAAGACGGCAAAAGAGAAAGGAATGCGTAAGGGGATAGGAAAAACAACACCTGGTGGTGCTGCCAGGGTGGGACCTGGCGGATCTCGTCTCTTGTAGTATCATGTGTGCCTTTACTGGCAGAGTGGGCGCTGCACAGATCCTGCTGAGGCCGAGCAGCGAGTCTGAATAGTGAGTAGCATTGTTCCTGCCTTGGCATTCACGCCTGGCTTGTTTGTTTCTCCATTAGGCAATATGTCTTGTGATTTGGTACCTGTGATCTGCGGGAATGTGTGTGTACCAAAACCGTAATTTGTATTATTTTTGTGTGGACTAGTCACGTGTTCCGCCACGTGACTACCAGGACCTGGATGGAGTCGGGACTCCCGACTCGGCGGGCGGTCGGTCGGTGGCGGTGGCCGCAAGGCAGGGTCTACGTCTGCCCACTACCGCTGTTTCGCAGCTGGCAGCTGGGGCCTGGTCTGGAGGGGCGGATCGGCGAACAGCTATCTGAAGCTGTTTGGTTCGTCAAGTCATCGTCACCGTCACCCACCTACCCACCCACCATCGCCATACCCTAGACAGCGATACGACCTTGACAAGCGGCTGCCAGTTCTTGCCCCGATCCGGGTGACACCAGCGTGAGCAGTACACTCATCCCGTTCCCTTCAGTTCAGTTCAGTTCAGCGCAGTTAGCTTGCGTTTTCTGCCGCTGCCCATGCTTCTGCTTCTGCCCTTCCCTGCTCCCCTGCCCCCCGGCCCCTCCAACCTAAACTAATTCGTAGTCCTGCGTACAGTGGCGCGTGTTTCTTTTTCTTGAGGCACAAACATAATTTTCAATTAACCAAAGAGGAAATACTGCGAGACGTAACGACCCAAACGGGAAGAATCACATATTACCAGATCAGTAAGTGCGTGCCGAAGCGCAGAGAGACACAGACAGGGGCCTCTGGCAGAGGGCCTTTGGCAGTGGTGTGGGCACTAGCACTAGCACTAGCACACGCACGGGCACACTGGCACACTGACACACACACACAGCAGCCATCTCCGCCAGCACTGCACTAAGGTCCTCCTTCCCGCAATCCAACCCCCACCCCCACCCCCTACGTGCTCGCTAAACAAGCCCCTCGCCCTCGCACTCGCCCTCCCCCTCGCACCGAAGACAATCGTGCTGCGCACACGCTTACCTACGTTGATCTCGATCTCAGATAGACCACTGATGGCTTCTTCCTTTTTTTCTTTTTTTTATAGTGTGGTTTCCAATAATAGTTTATCATTTCCCATTAAAACCGCTTGCTGTGTCCTTGTTGGCAACATTTTTATTTTTATGATTTTGGGTTTTGGGGTTGTCTCTTTCGCCTGTTTTACCACACACGTTCTCTCTCTCTCTCGCTTTGTCTGCGCTCAGGTTAGTGTGGTGCGTAAGTGAGCGTGAGCGTGAGTGTGTGAGTCAACCAGCGAGGGAGTGCGCAAGAGAGCAGCTTCCGCGAGTGAGGGTTGAGGTCAGCGAGCTAGCAAACTGACGGAATTTTGTGGCAGGTACTGCTGAAGCACTGTTCCAGAGCAGGTTGGCTTGGTTGTGGGTTTGACACAACAGGACCGTATCCCCTGCGAGCGCTCACCAAGTGCAGCACAAGTACAGCACAAGAGAAAGACAGAGGGGCGCGCTGTGCAAAAAATGGCTACAGATACAGATACGCGGGACCAGGACTGCACGCTGTCTCTCCAACTCCAGCATAACGACAGTTTCACCAACAGTAACGCAAAGTCGTCCTCTGCAGCGTCGCCATCATCTAAACGCAACACCAAGAATCTGTGTCTCCAGCTGGGCGAGAGTTCTATGAAGACCAGCAGCAGTGATCTCCCGCCTGTCCTGTATACACCAACCTTCTCCCCTGCGAGGGAACTTGCTGCCAATGCCGCTACTGCTGCTGTCGCCGATGCCGTAGGCAAGACGCCGGACAGAGATGCTTTCTCGCCCACTCGTGTCAGCCTCTACAGACATCCATCGTTACAGAACTATACCAGCCCCACTCAATCCCATGACAGTGCACCGCCGCCAACAGGGCTCAAAAGAAGAACCACTCTATCCTTGTCAATACCACTGGAGCACGACAATGCGGCCAAAGGTAACAACTCACTTTTATCATCATCATCATCTAAAGACTCAGCGGCAAGCGTACCCAGCTTCAGCTACAGCTGCAGTTCCAATCCCGATTCGTCACCAATCACTTCGTCATCCTCATGTCCAATTCTACCCCAGTCTTCCTCTGGATCATGCTCATCTTTCCCCTTGAAACATTCCACATCTTCAATATCGTCCAACGCCACAATCAGAGATATCCCTGATGCCAGCGGAGAGTTTAGGACACAGACGCTAATCCAAACGTTATCAAGCATTGACATATCAGAGGATGGAGAAAACTCCAAAATGAATGCGTATCAAGATGGACCTAAGTGTGTCTACGACCCCTTTTTATTTCTTTACTCAGAGCCTACACTTGAGCAGATTGAACAGTTTGATGTTGTCATTAATGTCGCAAAAGAACTAGTGCCTCCATTCCTCACTCCTGCACAACTAGACCTGTGCTTGGTCCATAGCGATGAAGATATCCTGCATCTCTCGCACAAGACAAAAACAGGTTCCACTGTCGAGTACTCATACGTACCGTGGACCCATACGTCAAAGATTTGCAACGAGCTTCCCACATTGATAGACACCGTTACACAAGCTCTAAATGATGGCAAAAAGATTCTCATACACTGTCAATGCGGCGTGAGCAGGTCTGCATCATTGATTGTTGCTCTCCTCATGAAGATACGGAATACAAATCTGAATAATGCTTACAATATGCTAAAATCACAGGCTCCAGACATAAGCCCTAACATGTCTTTGATATTCCAGTTGATGGAATGGGGTGAATCCATCGGTGTTGATAGGACTATCAGCACGCCTCAGTATGAGATTGACGTGAATAGAATGAGCTCCCCGGTCAGCTAGCTGAACCCCCCTCCGCATCATAAACACGAGTTGAAGCATATTATGTAACACATGTACACATAGGTGCTCTGCCAAAATGACGACTTTAAGTGCTTCCTGTAGAGGATGAGTTCTTCTCCGAGAATGTTATGAGTCTTTTGATGGCTGTGATCCACTTTCTCGTAACTTCATCAATCATGATGTTAGCACCACCTTCATTAGTTCTGTACTGCCCAGAACGTGCGTGGATACCCACGTTCATCACACCGATTGGCCATGCCGTGTTTCCGATGCTCAGTTTCATGTAGCTCTCGTTCGACTTCAAGTACTCTTTCCTCTGCAAATGGTAAAATATCGTTAAAACAGATATCAGCTGGCTGTGGTCCACAGTGTTCTTCCTCATCTTCACCAAAATGGGGAAGAGCGACCGTTTGGTATCTTTCAGCAAGGTTTTCTCTGTGTCGCTCGCAGCTGCTCTCTCCCACTCCCCAAGGATCTGCTTTATGTATCTGTTCGCTACCATTGACAGCTCCTTAGATTTGTCTTTGACCCCAATATCATCTAGCTGGATACTCAGCTGTCCGTCTTCGCTGCTTCCTCTGTCGTCTGGCGTAGCTTTGGTATCTTCATTGGCTGGTACTTCTGTTTTGCGTTTAGCTTCTGTTGCACCCGCTTCCTCTACTGACTCCAGCTTACGCTTTTTGCTTTCGTCCATCTCACTGTGCACGCTAGTGGCCGCACTGTCACTGAATAGGTTCTTTCAAGCGCAGGTAGGAGGTGCCACCCAGTGCCACCCAGTGCGTGCCAGTGAGTGCAAGTGCCATCAAAACTCCCAAAGGCGAAAAACCGAAACGAAAAAACAAAACAAGCCTGAAGGCAATACAGGCTGATATCTCCTGTGCCAGTTTAGTAGAGCAAGTGGGAAGTGCAGAGTGTGTGAGAGAGAGACCGCCAGCCTGCTTATTGTACCTATTTCCTTGACAGAGCGATCCTTGGCCTTCCGCAGCCCAATTGAATAGTCGTAGTGCAGCGTTGCTAAGATGTCCCAACCACAAGAACCAGTTGGTGGCGGTGGCGCGTCCACTTTCCCAGCACCTGGTACAGCAGCTATGAACAGCAATATCAGCAAGGATGAGGATAAGCTGTCTAATGAACTGGAGGTGCTGCTGAGGCAGCAGGAGCTAGAGAGCGAGGATGAAGGGTACATCTCGGATGGTGCTGAGGTGATTGACGCCAATGATTTGTCCACTGTTAGCAACCGAGAGTCATTAGACCTCAGCATGAAAGAGGTGAAGGATAATATCTGGCTGATAAGGCTGCCAAAGTTTCTATCAGAGAAACTTGACAAATCATCTATGCATGGCCAACCGCTAGGAGAGATCAAGGTTGAGAAACTTGGCTCAAACCCCACCAAGAAACCCCTGATGAGACTGGAACTGACAAATGACGATTCTGAGTTTGCAGATATACCACACAATTATGATCTACGGTTGACGAAGGATACAGTACGTAACCAGTACATCTTCAGTGAGGAGAACCTGTCCAATTTCAATAATGATGACACCAGTGTCAAAACGGAGCTGGATCTTAGAAAAGCTCAAAACCTCACAGACACACAATCATCCAAAACAGAGCAGGTCGCTTCTGCAGCTGTGCCAGCTGTGCCAGCAACTGCAGCTACAGCGGCAGCGGAGACAGCACCAGGAGTGGCAGCAGCTGCTGCTGCAACACCAACACCGCCAGCAGCGGGAACACAACCTCCAAGCACTAGTGCAGGAACGGGGGAGCCAGCATCGAATGACACTGTATCATTCACTCTCAGTCAAACACGTCGTGCATTGATGAGAAGAAGGAGAAAGTTCAACAAATTCAAGAACAGAGATGGCACTCAAAAGGTGATCCCGTTTGTGAAGACTATTCCAAAGAAAACTACGCTCATCGGCAAAGTTGTACACGAATGCGCAGTGGTGCCATCATTCGAGGACCCAAACTATGTAAAGGTTGTGGAGGCGCGGAGAAAGTTGATGAAGGAAGATCCAAGGCCGAAGGTTACGCTGCTACAGGAGAACACTGGTATCACATTCTCCAATACTGGCTTGACGTTGAAGACAGACAACTCCACCTTCCTGAAGAGCCTGTCTGTCAAGAACAAATCGGAGGGCCGCGCCATCAGAATGCCACAGAGAGACCTCTTCGATCTCCTGTTCAAGCTGTTTGACGAGTACGACTACTGGTCACTGAAGGGTATCAAGGAAAGAACGAAGCAGCCGGAGGTGTACTTGAAGGAGACACTCGACCAGATTGCGGTGCTCATAAAGAAGGGTCCCTACGCACTGAGATACGCGTTGAAGAAGGAGTACAAAGAGTTGAAGGACCAGGAGAGGGCTGCCAAGCTCGGCGAGCTTGGCCTGAACGAGGAGAACAAAGAGGACGACGACGATGAAGATGACGACGACGACGAGAACGAAGACGATCTCGAGATGGAAGACATTGTTTGAGTGCGCGCTTCCCCTGTCCATTCGGTGCATGCCATGCCATAATGACACATCTCCATGGTGACACAATCGTCGTCTCACTACATTTCCAGTGTGACTGCTTTTTGAAATCGCATCAATAACCCGGACACCAGACTGCTTCCCAATTAGGAACTATTCGCGGATGTGATGTTTTTTTCCAGTTTGTATGGCAGAGGCGAGAGTTGAAAAAAAAAATCAATCGAGAGCACTCACATACACACACACAGTACCCACACATCCACCCACGCAAGTTATTCACAATGGCTAGAGAAATCAAGGACATCAAGCAATTCATTGAGTTGACCAGAAGAGCAGACATCAAGTTTGCCTCCATCAAGACCAACAAGAAGCTCAACGCCAAGGGTAAGGTTGTCAAGGAGTCCAAATTCAAGATTAGAGGCACCAAGCACTTGTACACCTTGTCTGTTCTAGACGCTGAGAAGGCATCCAAGTTGAAACAAGCCTTGCCATCCACCCTTGAAGTTACCGAGATCTAAACGGTGTGAACTGCTGCACTGATAATCACACACGCCGCTGCAAGGGAGATTTTGTTGAGATTTGATGGTTTGATGAGACTTTACTGTTATTCCACTAATCAAAGGTAGAGAATTTGAGATTCCTTCAACGTCTTTTGCATTTTAACGTATACTTTTAATGGGATAAACGGGGTTGCTTCACAGCTTTGACTAATTGTTTTAACTTCGTGACAGATGTTTGTAGATGCGTTTTTTTTGCCAATTCAGTCTCTGTGTTATACACTGTGTTACACATCTACAGATAGACTATACCTGAGTTTCCTTTGCATTACATTTCCACGCTGCTAGTCTCGCAACCGCAGCATAAGAGATTCATATGGGTAAGTGCGTATTTTTGATTGCTGTCGACTTTCTGACACTTTCTGTAGAGTAACTAACTGTGTAGAGGTACAGGATGAGAGCTACTGTGCCTCCTCGGTTTGTTGAGTCCCAGCCGAGGGTGTGGGTACCTCGCCATCGCCAGCGGCAGTGCCCTCTTCTCCCGCACTCTCGTCTTCTTCGTTCTCCTTCTGCTGACCAAACGATACTCTCCTCCTCTCCATATCCTTTACTGAATCTAATATGTTTGGTTGATCATCAAAACGCAGGCTCTTCCGCTTTCTCACCTTTGGGGTGCCTTCAGTAGTTGATCCACTCGCTTGAACGGCTTGCACCTCTGCAATTGCAGTTATTTCATTTTCAATCCCAATTGAGGATGGAGAAGTGATATTCACCGTCTTAGTTCTGAGACTATTCTGCGAGCTTGTGTTACGAATGGTGCCAGAAGATGGAGTGGAAGACTGCTGCTTTATTGGGACAAGTTCTGCTGTTCTAATCCATCTTCTTCTTCTAGTATACTTGGAGAACGAGTCTTCAGTCGATGGCTTTTTCCAAGTATTGTCATAATAAATGTACCCCTCGTCACTGGACGGATTAGCAGTTGTCTTAGATCTGGAGCTTGGAAGTTGAATAGCTCCATCATTGGTTAGATCCAACCTCCAAGTTTTATCGACCCACTTCCAAATCAGTCCAGAGCCTTCTTCTGTGTCAGGAAGTCTAAACTGATCAGTGGGGGAACTCTCATTGAGGAATTCGTCAGTCCACGCAGTTCTTTCATAACTTAAGAGGTTGGCAGTCCAACCTATACCCAACCAACGGCGTTGATTCTCATAAAGCACATAGGTGAAGATGATGGGCGCACCAGCCTTGTCTGACTGAATGCCAACCTTTTCATTGACCCTCTTCACAGCAGCGAATATTCCAGAATCCTTGTTGATGTTAACCCCGCCGAAATCTAAACCAGTTAGATAAAAGGAAAGGATTCTGACCATTCTGATTCTCCACAGCAGCTTCCTTAGCACCTTGCAGAAGGACGAATGGTACGTCAAAACATAGACACCAAAGATCAGCATGAAGCTTCTTGGTGAGAAGAAGAAGTACATGATGGACCCGTACAATGGGGATAGGAACACCGTAGTGAACAACAGCCGTTTGATGTCGTAGGATGTCAAGGCCAGGGAAGTGATTGGGTTTAGGAAAACATCAGCCTTCGCGCTGAGCGCAGTCAGGAAGTGCACAATGTCGTCCAGGGTGGGGTTCTTGGTGATCTCACGCTCAACATGTCTGCTCAGCAAGGAGTAGGCAACCAGAATGGCAACAGGGAGCAGGTGCCCGAGGTATGTCACGATCCACTCGAAATAGAGAGCAAACGTCGCGTACAGCGCCACGGCCAGGGCGCTCTCCCACGCGTTGTCCCCTGTCCACGTCACCACGCTCAGCGTCTTGTCGAGTATCACAAAGTACGGGTACGACTTGACGAGCACCTTCGACACCGTTAGCGGTGTCGAAGACAGCAACGGCGAGCTGTCCGCCTTCACGTCCCCGCCGATTCGGTCCGTCCTGCCCGTGAACTCTGCCCGTGTCTCGTTGATTTCGTCGGGAGCGGAGTTGAGTGACATTGTATCTGCGTTCTAAGCACACTGACGCCGTCTCTCTGCGGTCCTGGCTGTGTCGGTGTCTTCCTCTCTCTCTCTCTCTCTCTCTTCCTTCCTGCCTTTCTTCGCCTCTCGCTATCCCTTTTTCCCTTTGTGGTCGGGTCTGTGTGTGTGTACCCTCGGAAATGGACACGGTGCTGCCACAAAAACGTTTGAGCGGCAAATGTGTGAAGAGAACAGCAGCAGGTGGACACGGTGGTGAGATGGAGACGGGGCCTGTGGAGGCCGCTTGGGATATAGACAGACAACGGTAGCAGCAGTAGTGGTAGCAGCAGCGGCAGTGGTAGAAGTGGCGGCAGCGGTAGAAGTGGCGGCAGCAGGTAGCCGTAGCACTAGCAGCTCACAGATAATGTTCAAGAAGAGGGTGGCTAAGGGGCAGAAGAGGTCAGCAGATGGGAGGACGCGTGTGGCGGCGGCCAGCGACAGCGACGCAGAAGTCGTGGTGGCCAAGAAACACAAGCAGAAAGCAGTGGCGGCCAGTACTAGAGCAGGCAGCGGCCAGCAGTTTCCATCGCCACTCCTCGAGCTATCCAAGAACAGCGACGCGACAAGAGTTGATCTGCTGAATCAGGAGGTGCTCGATAGACACAACGCTCTCAAAACTGAGCTGATGGAGAAAGGAGTCAGCGAAGACCGGTATCCAGACAAGCTCAAGTCCGAGGGCATGAACAGGAAAGGGCCGCCGAAGGCTGCGGCCAACATCGCCAGCACTACCGTGTTCGACTTCCAGCGTGATGTGTGCAAAGACTTCCAGCAGACTGGGTTCTGTGGATACGGGGACAGCTGTAAGTTCCTGCATGCCCGTGACGACTTCAAGGCAGGCTGGAAACTGAATAGGGAATGGGATCTCGAGTCAAGCCGGAAACAGAAAGACATCGAGAAGGAGCTGAAAGGCATTCCATTCAAGTGTGTTATATGCAAGGGTGACTACAGAAGCCCTGTGAAGACGCCCTGTGGTCACTACTTCTGCGAGAACTGCTTCATAACAAGGAGTAAGAAAACAAAGAATTGCGCCATTTGCGGCCAGAACACGGAGGGACGCGTCCAACCAGCAAAGAATCTGAAGGAGATCCTCAAAATATCTACAGCTTGAACGTCTTGTGTTGTCTCGTTTGTTTCACTTCATTAATCGTTGTATTTGGTATCAGCCCCGCGATGTGCAGCTCACAAATTCTATCCTCTAACTTGCGAGTACATTGGATTTCTCTTGAGCTTCTCTAACGCCTCTGTCACATCAGGGTACTCTTTGTCCTCAATTGTCTTCAGAGCTGTTTCGTAACCTTCCACGAATGTGAGCTTCTCAGCATAGTTGTCCACACTCGTGCGGCCATTATAAACAGGCTGTTCGTGTTTGGCAGTATCTTCGACGTACAAATGAGAGAAAGAATTGAATCTGAGATAGTAACTGTCAAAGATATTGGTCCAACTTCTCAAATTTGTATCGTACATGTATATATCATCGTTCTTCAGAGTTACCACCAAGTTACCGTTCATTAGCTCCATGTCATTAATCTTGCACTCCAGTAGCACGGACTTTTCCTTTACTTTAACGTTGTAGTTCAAGATTGGAGCTAGAGAGATTCCTTTCACTGTTTTGCAGAAGGACTTCAAATCGAACACATGTGCTATGTAATCGTCTGTAAGAACCAGAAGTGTCCATTCTTTCGAGGTCATGAAGTTTACGTTGAACCCTAGTTCAATCCTTGGGTACAATAATCTGCCGTGGGCAGAAAGTATTATCAGTGCAGCCGAATTGGTTGCCAACACCCAATACCTATTGTATATCCCAGTCACAGACAGGATAGTGTCATGCACAAAAGTCTCAAACTCCACCTCCTGGTCAAGGTAACCTCTGATAATGGTCACATCACCGTTGTCCTGGTTTTCATAGTCAAAATAGTTCAAAGCCTCTAATATAGAAACTTTCTCATCATCTGGCGAGTGTAAAGTTGTGGTCACCAGAATTTTTTCTTCCAGTTCTTGCTGTAACTTGACCAAGTTCTTCCCGTCTTTTGTATCCTTCTTACGCCGTTTATTAAGGATAGCTTCAATTGTCTCCGGTTTGTTTCTCTCTTCTTCACTTTCATCAAAGTAATCAAGCTCATCGTTTTCGTAATTCTCCTCCTCTTCCTGGGGAGAGGTTCTCTTTATATGATATCCATGTACAGCTGTAGTAACTCCCACGCGAGGAATTTCATAGGGTGTCTTCGACAGTTTGGACAAAGCCTGCTTCGTATCCTTGATCTGCTCCTTGGTTTTAGTTACTGTAATATGCTTGAACTTATCATGACCAGAGGAATGATGCGAGCTGGAGATAAGTGTTGGCGCCACTCTCTTCTTACCGTTCTTGACTTGAACTCTGTTTAGCTTTGGTTCATTTTTGGACCTCACTACTGCTTTAACCTGGTGGGTTAAAGGTTCAACAACAGTAGGTTTCGGAGAGGAGCTCAACGCTTTCAAAGAAGTGATATTACCCTCACCTAGTAGCCTGTCCATATGTTGATCAGAGAGAGTTTTTTGGAATAGAGATGCCTTGTCTTCTAGTATTAATTGTTCTTTGCTTTCAGGAAACACGACACTGTCTTTATCAACTCCATACTTGTCAAGTAGTTCATCATTCTTCTCTGGCGTTATAGGGGTACCAAGCTCGCCTTGCTCAAAATGTACTACTGAAATAGATCCATCGAGTGAGCTGCAAAACAAAGTTTGGCCATCGGGAGTCCACGTCAGATCAGTGATAGTCTTATAGGTGAAGTCTTCAAAAATAGCTAGTGGCACAGGGGATACGTTATTCCACACGACTAGATTCTTGTCCTGGCCCCCTGTTGCAAGGACTGAGCATATTCCTGGCTCAGCACCAGTTGTACTGGCCTCATACAGCACTGGGCTGAAACTTGCAACCTCACAGGCTGTCTCATGGCCGATTAAACTGAAATCAGAGTCCCAGCTTCCTCTATTTATAATGGCAACGGACGTCACCGGTCCATTTGTTGCATTGGTGGCTGCAATATGCTGCCCATCCGGGGACCATGATAGACGACGATAGTAAGTTGTCAATGGTGACTGTTTGAATGGCGCCAAAATCGTCCGCTCGATGGAGAATGACAGTTCTGGGCCTTTATGATACCTGAATATACGAACAGAGCGATCATCGGAAGCGGTAGCGAAGTATTTGTTGGCAGGGTCAAACACAACACCCTTCACCGTAGACTGATGCACATCAAACCGTTTCAGTTTCTCAAACGTGGAGCCGCTGTATATAATGACCGATCTGTCTAGGCCCACAGATACAAGTATAGAAGAGTCCGGAGCCCAGGCAATGTCCTGTATATCGTTATCATGGGCAACGACACGTTTCATGACAGTCCAGTGCTCAGTGTTTTGCTCCCCAAAAGACGGCCTGAGCTCATCATCCTTCTCCCATATCAGCAGCACTTTATCATCTGACCCACTGGCCAGGAACCGGCCGTCCGGCGAGAACTTCACACAGGTGACAGCTCCGTTGTGTCGAGCCATCGAGCACAGCGGCCGACACCGGTCGTCCTTCTCCTTGGGCACAGAGTTCGACGAGAACCGCAGTATATCACTGACAGACCAGATTCGCACTTTACCGTCCAGTCCACCAGACGCGAGACGTTGTCCGTCCGGGCTGACACTCAGAGAATACACCTCGTGCTTGTGGCTCTCCTCGTCGTGGTTGAGCCATGGCAATTTGAGGATGTGCATTGCTGGAGTTCCACACTGTCTGACCAGCAGGCTGAACAGAGGAACCATTACATTGTCTTTGCCGCTGTGATAAAGATCGGCTTATAGGTAGCACAATCAGGGAGGGTAATACAAGCAGTGATTGATTCCGAGGAGAGAAGAGACGAAGCAGAGGACGGGCTACGTATACGGGCTGTGGAC
Source organism: Barnettozyma sp. UFMG-CM-Y5996 (assembly GCA_030580455.1). Classification (NCBI taxonomy): domain Eukaryota; kingdom Fungi; phylum Ascomycota; class Saccharomycetes; order Phaffomycetales; family Phaffomycetaceae; genus Barnettozyma; species Barnettozyma sp. UFMG-CM-Y5996. Next base: position 286,151 of record JAKTSX010000006.1, read on the forward strand.
TACGGCCGGTGCGACTGGAGGCTGGCTACTCGCAGAGGCGAGGGCGGCGTGTGGGAGTAAGGTCATTAGCGGTGTGGATAGATAGTGTGGATATGGTATGGTGGAGACGGGAAGGTGGGCCGGAGGGCCCTCAGCAACAGAGATACGCGACCATACGCCCTGCCGGCGCAGATGACAGATCTGTTGGCTAACCTGCACGAGGGACCCTGCTGGAATGGTGGCGGCAGAGCAAGAGGTCTCCATTTGCTGCAATGTTGTGGAAAGACTCAACTGGAGCACAGTAATAATGTGAAGGTTGGGGCTTGGCTTGCAGTGGCATGTGGCAGTCCGATACAGCGCACTCGCTGTGTGAACAGTTCATTCTCTGCCCATGTATCTTGACTTGAGAGCCATGATCTTGCTCTTCAAAGTGTCAACATACTCTAGCGACAGGTAATAGACATTTTGCTCTGTCAAGAGCCTGTCGTAGTATGCGAAGATGAGTTTCAGGTTCCAAAGATCGGTGACATTGGCTGGGCAGCTGACTATCCGCTGCAGTTCAGCTTGTCTGTCGATCAGGTTCGGTTTGAACCCATTGGAAGGGTCCTCCTTGAGAAGTTTCAGTATATCAACTTTCTTGACATTGCTGAAAACGTCCAGGTTAACCAAGTCCTTATTCCCGATGGTATCTTCTTCAAACTTCGAGTTTATCTGGTCCAACGCGATCTTGACTGACTGCTTGAGCACCTCAACGCTGCTCTTCTTATACGCAAAAAGATTTATATTCTTGTCCAAATCGGAAAAGTCATCAATCACCAACTTGAAGTGATCATCAGACTCAAAAGTTACCTTCCTTATCGTGTCGAGTGACGGTAGCAGGAACGGTGTGGTTATCTTCTTTGAGCCTTTACCTTTGAAGTCGATAGTAACCTCCGTCTGGAGTGGCTGGGAGGTATCCACATCTCGTACAACTAAGCAACGAGGCTCTGCGGCCATAGACCAGAAATGCCTTAGAGCTTGAAGATGTACATCAGGTTCAGTCCTGTTTATCTTTGGAAATAGTGGATATAGCGATGTGACCAGTGCTGCAATCGCAAAGTTTGAGGAAATGTTGAACGCATACTGGCCGCCAGCAACAAACAAGAATCCTAACGCCATGCTTACTGCCATGCACTTGCCATAGACTTCATCAGGTCGGTATTGATGAACGTTACCATGGAGTATCCGTAATCTTCTGAAAACATCCAAATCTCCAGAACCTGCCATAACAAGTGACATAGAGATCGCCAGGACGGTTTGACAGTGTGACAGTGATAACTTTATCACTCTCGAAGAATAGGTATCTCCTCCACCATGAGTATTCAGGAGAATGGTAATGAAGTCGAAGTATTTTATTATGGTATCTCTTGTATGGGTATCCTGTGATGATGCGTACTTAAGTCCAATAGATAGACACAATCCTGATAACACATAATAAAAATTGGAGTGGAACTGGCCTGTCTCCAAAGAGGAAACCATAACGCTTGGAATTTGAGGATCAAACCACTCCTCTGTACACTCAATATGGTCCCACAAAATTAAATTCCTCGCCAAAGTTCTTAATAGCAATAAATCTGGTCTGATATAGTTCAAAAGGTGTTCATTATTTGGGATTTCCAGCTTCTTAGCGATAACATCATTATTGGTTTTCAGGTATATGAAAGCAAGGGCAATTATGGCGCCTGAGATTGACTTATCAAACCCTTCCTCAGTTTGCACATCCTTCATTGATGTCGCTATTGCTACTAATTTATCAATGGCATGTGAATCTTGAAGACCTCTTAGCTCATCACCTTTACCAAGATTAACGTAGCCAAGACCTATACCTGCTGATAATCTGTAACTTTCATCACTAAGCTCTTTCTCCTCAACCATAACGTTTCCATTCACTTGCGACAATAGAATTTCACTCATTCTCCGGTGCTGTGTCTCCAAGTACAACAAGCCAATTCCAACCAGACCTGCTGCTTGGACTTGCGTTGAAATAATTAGATCACTAGCGCCTTGCGGTAACAGCGCGACCACATGGACACTCAAAACCTTAGTCAATTTAAGATCCATTGATCCTCTAAGACTAGCACTCATACCCAATAACAACCCAATACTGGTGTAGAAGTGCTTGGGACCCAAGTAGTTGTAGATATTCCATTCTTCCAAAGATTTTAAGTGGCCATTTAGTCCCAGGCCCAGCAAAAAACCCCCATGCTGTGCTGATAGATTCTCTGGCTTATTGAAAATAATCCAACTTCCTGAAATCCCTTTCGCTGCTTTTGATATCGTCAAGCCAGCGGAAACTCCATTGTGAAAGTATCCCCATTGTAGAGCTGAAGAATTAATGGATGATCTTTCCAGTGATACGGTAACATTATCTGGTTGTATCACACAGTTGAAGTTGATCTTAGGGAGAGGAAATCTTTCTGTGGCAAGGGGTTGTTTACTCGAAAAGAAGATAATAGCTCTTCCGATAGGATTTGTGAGAGTTCTCAATGCAACAAGGGATGCTAATTCCTTCTGCTTCTTCAAAACATACTCTTCTGGAAAATTGCTTAAGTCTTCTGTAAAAACAGTTTGATTCTGAAAAGTTTGAAGGATTCTTGAGATTTCATAAAACCTCCGGTCCTCTGAGAAAATAAGCTTGGTTATGTTCAGTCTATCCATCTCCAATGGTGCTAATGGTTCAGGTGGATCTTGTATACTGGTTATGATTTGATGAATATCTTTTGTTTGATATTGTTGATGATGCCGGTTCATTGGCGCTTCAATATCGATATCGTGTCCTGTCTGAAGTTTCTTAAGATCTTTTCTGTCAATCAAATCAAATTTGTCGATCCCCTGGTTCAATCCTGTCAAATTCTGCTCTGCAAAAGCGATCGCCTCAGTGATTGGAATGACAACACCAATAGGATACGTTTCAAGAACAGACTGTGAGATATTAAACTCAGTGACCATATTCACCACGTCTATTGATGAAAAATCGGGAGATATGATAGCTTCAAAGAGTCGTAAAACGTAAAATGTTCTCGGCGTAATTAGTTCATCAATCTTTTCAGATTCGTGTGTAAGCCTCGATAATGTACAATAAGGAACTATAGTTGAGTCAAACAATGAGCAAAGTGACTTAATGATGTCAGGAGGTGTACTAAATATCTGTGGTGTGGGGAACTTGATATCAAGATTGACATCTAATTCCTTGTTATCATAGAATTTGTACCACTTCTCCCCCCATCCCATCCATAAAGTGACATGAGCTAACACCAAGCCCAAATCATTCACAACTTTAGTTTGAAGAACATTTAGTTTGAATTCTTCTCGAATTAGGTGCAATGCTAACACAAAGTTGGGTGCCATCTCACTCAACTGAAAGTTATCTTCCAATGCTTTCTTTTGTAAATGTGGAACATGTTTCAATAGTCGACCAATGGTATTTTTGGGGTGTACATTCTCATGATTGACAGAAAAAGGAAGGGTCAGTACCAACATAACCAATACAAACCCATCCCAGCTGTCATTAGTGATGGAGAACGCATTAAACCATAAGAGTTTCAGGTAACTGTAGGTATTTGGGCTCACCAAATGTTCGAATGAATCTAGGATTTTGGTGACACATTCTGATTGAGGAACTATATTGATATGATAGCTTTGAATTATATTAGATGAGTTCTTCACAATGATATGCGACTTCTGGTTGGTATAAATGTGAGTTATTTTATCCTTCGGAGTGTAAAATTCAGAGCTGATGTGATTAAACGGATTGAACAAGACAAATTTGTTATCCTTCGATATCATAAGCAAACATTCCGGCATTTCAGAGTATTGAGTGAAATCTAAGAAAGTGTCACTAATGTCAAAAGAGTTGAGCAGCGTGGGTATGTTCATTCTCCCAGTACCAGATTTCTGGAACATTAGAATCTCGAATAAACCAGCTTTTCCATTCCTGAATACGATGACTTCATTCTTGTGAGATGACAGTGCAGTAATCTTGAAATCTTTGAAGGAATTACCAGCCTCTAGCTTAACCGTCTCGAACTTGGTTAAGATGACATCTTTCCTGAGTCTTGTAGAGTCTATACTAGAAGCAGAGACTGTTGTCTGCGCAGACTTGGTGTTGAAGTCATATGACACCATTCTATCAATCGATAATGTATCTGTATGTGAGACTGATCTTTTTCTGTGTGTCTCCTCGCCTGTATCGGCTTCCAGGTCCTTTCCTGGGAAGCTTCCACTATGTTTGTGGGATGCCACACGCATTTGAGTTGACGACTTCCGTTGAAACACGCCACCATTAGTTGCATTCAGCGAATCATTATTCAAAGAATGGCTTGAAGAGCGATTGATGAATCTGGTATGATAGAAAGAGACTGTGTTTTCCACTGCGTTAAAAGTGACCGCCACCGATGTCTGTGATGACTCCGGGAAATATAGCAAACTCTCATTACTGGAGATGGAAGATGTAGAAGACGACACTATAGATCCCAGCTCCTTCATAGGTTCTGTTATTGTCAAGAACTGGCTTCCGTGTGGACCAGACGCCTCCCGCTCAAGTATCACCCCGTTCTCATAGTTCAATGCATTTTTGATCTTGAATGGGAAACTAGTGACGTAGGAACGTCCATCTTCGAAGTAGATATGAGTAGACTCCACGAGAATCACAACAAGGGTATTCTCGCCTTCTATAGACAGCATGGAGCTCTCAAAGGACGTGAATAGCGCATTGACAACATCGGAATCGTACACCAGCTTTCTAGAGATCGTGCTACCTCTGTACCAAAGAACTGAGCGGCGGTTCACCACCAGACTCTCATTGGATGACGAGAGGTAAACACGTGTATCGCCATCAGTATCACGCACTACGTCCTCATGGAATCCAACATTCTCAAGTGCGATATGAGGAGCATCCATTGCATTGCTCGCTTTTCCATTGATATATATGTTTAGCGCCATCTGTTTGTTTGTTTTTCTTTTCATCTTTTTTTCATTCCCTTAGATCTACAAGTTGACTCGTCAATCGAAGTTCATTACCCATTACCCGTTATGTACTAATGTATAGATATTATATGCAGATTGGGAAACTCAGATGTTTCGGGGAAGGAGAACATTGGCTGTCAAGTATCCGAGTTACGGTTACAACTCGAACTCCTCTCTGATAGCGCGTGCAAATCTCTCCAAGCCAAGGGTGATCTTCTCAACCTCAACAGCAGCATATGTGCCTCTGAAGAAAATGTGGTTCTCAGAATCTGCTGGTAGCGCCATCTCTGGCTGTGGTGGGTTGGTTTGGTCACTGACTTTGAACCACGAGCCTGGGATCATGAGAGCACCATTCTTGATAGCTCTGTCGAAGATGGCAACTTCAACCTTGGAAGTATCTCTGCCAAACTCCTCAAACTTTGGGTGCTTGGAGGCATCGAATTGGACAGTGAAGAACATACCTGCTACTGGTGGGTTGAAAAAGGACACTTCCTTAGGGAAAAGCTTTCCAACAGCATCAATAGTAACATCACGTCTACTGGTGTACTCCGCACGCAAGCCAATTAACCAATCAATATAACCGGATTGGCCCCATCTCTGTAGAAGACCATTAACAATAGATTGAGTGAAACCTGATGGGTTTTGGATGGATACCTCGTGCAGTCTGACAATTCTCTCTAGAAGAGTTGCCTGACCAATAATCCATCCGATACGGGTGCCAGGTGCCAGGACCTTGGAGAGCGAATCCAATCTAAGAACTCTACCATCCACGTCCAGTGAGATGAAAGATGGAACGAGTTCCTTTATGAATTCAGCATGATCCTTGGTTCCTGGAACTCTAGCTGAAACGTCGGTAGTGTATTCCTCCATTTGCAAAAAGTAGTATGGCTCATCTTCGACAATCAAGAGGTCGTACTCCTGTGCGATTTTATAGATAGCCTCCCTTCTTTCTTTGCTCAAACACGATCCGGTAGGGTTCTGTCCTGTTGGAATAGTGTACAAAAGTTTTGGCATTGGCCCCACCCAGTTGGCTAGAATCTCTCTTAGTTTTTCAGGAACGATACCGAAGTCGTCAACAGGAGTAGGGAATGCGGTAAGCCCTAAGCCATGGGCGGTCTCAAGTGCGGAACTGAATGAAAAGCTCTCAACGAGAATAACATCGCCTCTGTTGGTGAATGTTCTCAAAACCGAATCCCAAGACTCAGTGTTACCAACTGTGGCGATGAGATCCCAATCTTCGTAAGGGATTTTGTGGATGGTGCTAGTGTGCTCCTTCAAGAAGTTGACTAGGTTGGTGTGGCCCTCAGTGAAGCCATATTGCAAGGACTTTGACAAGGGAATGTCATCCGGTCTGTGTGCTGCGGACTTTGCGTCTCTGTAGATCTCAGTCACAAGCGCTTCGCCCTCTTTTGGGTACGCACCAATGCCATCGGCGAATGGTGCCGCAGGGGACTCCGCGGTGATCTTGGTCCAAGGGAAATAGTCTGACAGCGGCAAGCCCCCACCGAGAAAGACCACGTTAGGATCAGCCAGATACTTGAAAGCTGTCTTCAGATTGGACGCATTTCTTGACTTAGCCTCGTCTGAGAACTTGTACGTTAGATCCTTTGGCCCTGTCATCTCAGTCTGTCGTTTCGCTCTGCCTGTGCGTTGCTGCGATGTGTAACCGAAGAGCAATATCCGGGGTGAACATTTTCTGTTAACATACCGTTAACTTTATACCTTTTTTCTCGTGCCCTCTGAGAACTGAGGATGATTCACCTCCCACAACCGGATGCCCCAACAGGTAAATACCGACCGGTTCGTGCCACACAGCGGTTATTTGAATGTCGGTATATACTTCCGCAAACGGATAGTGCCAGAGATTGATTGTCCTTTAGTGCACGCCACGGCATTTCCTTGCAAGATCAACCACTAACGGCAAGACACATCGAAGATAAGCTACTTATCTGAAAGTGTCTGCGATCTCTGATATGCTGAGTAACCTTCTTTTGGCAGGGCATGGCAACGGTGTTGGGGTATGTGCGTGTGCAGCCACGCATGGCCCGATGCTCTCCTGTCAGGGAGTTGCCGACTACGGGGGGTGGAGCCCACAGAGAGAAGCGACGGCTCAGACGCATGCGCGTTTCACACCTTAGTGGCCGCCTAGCTACCGGCGCCAGCAAGCGAGCGCAGTAGAGAACAGGTGATTACGGGCGGCGGAGCCGTTCTTGCTGATTGTTGTTGGTCTTGTTCTTTTATTTAGGGCGGTACACAAGCGATTCGGCCATTGCGGTCCTGGCTCCCTTCGTCTGCGTCCTTAGCCTGCGCGCCTCAGAAACCGAATGGGTTGTCTGCGGTTGCCTTCGACAGATTGGCCCTCTGCTCCATCTGCGCTTGCGGAGTGTTACCAAATCCAAACCCGGTCGGCTGGGCCTCGAGCGGCTGTTGCGGAGCAGCTGCATTGAAACCGAATGAGGTCTGTGGTTGGGGCTGTGGTGGAAGCTGCTGTGCGAAAGTTGTCGTGGCGGCCATTGATGGTGGGATGAATTGGTTGTTTAGGCCAAACTGCGGTTGCGGCTGCTGCTGCTGCTGGAAATTGAATGTGGGTGGAGAGGAGATGGATGTGTTCTGGAACTGGTTTTGCATCTGGTTCATCATAGGGTTGAAATTTGGTGTAGTGAGTTGCGGCTGGAACGCAGCAGTGTTCATTTGGATAGGCGCAGGCTGCTGGTTGAAGCCAGCGCTGAAACCGGTAGCCTGTGAAGTGAAAGCTGGTGGTGCCTGCATGAAGCCCGTAGGTTGGCTGCTGAAAGAGGTCACAGGCATTGAACCATTCAGTGGAAGGGCACCTGTGTTGAAAGAGGTTTGAGGCAGGGCTCCAACATTCAGACCAGTGTTCATGGTCAATTGCTGTGGCAGCATGCCAGTCAGTGCTGGATTCTGTAGTCCGCCAGTTCTTTGCAATGGAATAGTGCTCTGTCCAAAGGTCGTAGTAGGCATAGCTGACAAACCAGCAGGTTGTGTAGATACACCAAAAGATGGCATCACTGGAATGCCTGCAGCCTGGCCTGTTTTCTGTAGAGGAATTAGACCAGCAGGTTGTAGGCCTCCTGTTTTTTGCAGAGGAATCAATCCAGTTGGTTGCATTCCGATGAGTCCAGTTTGCTGAGTAGGTAAATACACAAAGCCACCCGTCGCCAAAGGTAAAATGTTACCTCCACCTGTTTTGAAAGGATCAAGAGGAGCGACGCCAGTCACTTGCGGAGCTAATTGGTTTCCTGTCTTCTGGGCAACCACATCAGTAGGGGTGCTGGCTTTGACAGGCTCAAGCGGCTTGGAAGGTACTGGCGCATACGTTTGGGATTTGACTGAAGAAGCTGTTGCAGTCGGTTGCAAAGGTTTGAGATTGACCAAGTCTTGCATTGAGCCAGTGAATTGTTGTCCCAATGGGTTACTTGGAGGTGGAGCCAAAGAGTTTGCATTAGAAGTTGGTTCAGAGTTAGCAGCAGGCTTAATTGTCCAGGCATCATCGTCTCCGCCTTGAGACAATGAAGGCCCAACTTGGGATGACGAGCTGGTACGGTTGACTTTAAGGGCACCAGAAGCCTCTGTAAATAGGCCATCTGATGTTCCTGAAGTGTCTTTTGGTTTCCTGTTGAATTTCGCATCAATGTATCTGTTTACCCTAATGATATCACCTTCCTTTAGGCCCAATGTTCTCAATATTGTGGAGTCAATACTTTCTAAAATATTCGGATCGATATCCTCCTTATTGAAGTTTGACGAATACCGCTGGCACTGGTTGACATCAACACCCGCCTCTAGGAAGAATTCGAACCAGTCGTACTGTTCTTTCTTCTTGCTTGCTGCCGGAGAGTTTGTGTTTCTAGCTTTTTGAGTGTGATCTGAGGAAGATCCTCTAGAAGCACCCTGTCTGACTTCATCTAACTCTAATCTGAGCTTTTCACGCTCCTGTCTCTCTAATTCACGTTCACGTCTATCACGCTCGCGCTCCTCTCTTTCGCGTTCTCTTTCCTGATACTCTTGCTCACGGGCTTTGTCCCAACGAGCCCTTTCTTTCTGACGCACACGTTCATCCCTTTCTCTCTCCCTTTGATCTTCTTCACGCTCTTTCTGGTCTCTTTCACGTCTTTTTCTTTCACGCTCACGTCTTTCGCGTCTATCCTTTTCATCCTCAACACTTCTCTTGGATGAGCTTTTGGAGGATTTATAAGCATCTAGTGACATACCAGTGACACGTTCGACATACTCGAGATCAACTAGGGATAACTTAGGAGCTGCAACAGCAATCTTGACACCGTTGGTTTTGTGTAAATGGATCTTTCCTTCAACAACACCAAGAAACTCGGCTTCCACTTTGAAAGTGCCAGTTCTGTCCTCCCAAGTTCTAACACGTGAAGCTTTTGGTTGGGATAAGCGGGCCGGCTCATCTGGAGTGGTGGCAGAAGATGACTGCTTCGAGTTGGGTGTGTCCTTTCCTTTGGATTTGCTGTTGAACTTGAATTTTGAAGAAAAGGAAGAGCCCTTAGAACTGTCAACCAACTCAACAAATTGGGCAGGAACCACACCTGTCTTATGTGTGTCTGCATGTTGAACCATCCACCAGTCTTTGGATTTCTTATCATTGATGATGTATACCTTGTCACCTTCAAAAACGGTCAGTTCATCCGAGCTTTGGGCTTCGAAGTCAAAGAGTATCTTCCCCCTTTTTTTATCAGTCGATGATACTCCAGAACTTCCAGCAGTAGCTGCTTGTTTAACCTCTTTCAAGCCAGACGAGGATATAGACCCTTTGAGTTCGCCAACAATTGTCAAAATTTGTGCAGCGACGTCCTTAGATCCAGCGTGTATTTCTAAAGAGTATAACGGATTCCTGAACTCGAAAAATATGTGTTTCTTCTCCGAGCTGAATGAAAGAAGATCTCTGATCTTCCATTGTTGAGGTTTGCGAGATGATGAGTCCGGTGAGAAGTAGATAGTGCTGTTGCCAATAGCTAGCATCGCTTTGATCTTCTTACGGCCATCCACCTCTGATACCTGCCAAGTGTATAATTCGCCGTCATCATCGTCATTCTCATCGCGATGCTCTTCTTTTCTTGGTCTTGAGGACTTCTTGGATCTTGCTGCTGGCTCATACTCTTCACTGGAATATCCTCCCATAGACGCACGACGGGAGCTGGAAGTGGTGGAAGTGTCTGGGCGTGGACGGGATGGTTTTGGGGGAGGAGCATCCTCCTCTTCGTCGCTAAGTTCAGTGTTTGGCCCTGAAGAAGGTGTAGATGTTGGTCTTGGGATAGATGGGAGATCTGGTGGCTCGCTGGCGGCATTATCGCTCTTGCGTTGTACGTCCGGGTGCGTTGGCGGTGGCATGATCACAGAGGGCGGTTGTGCAGTGCTAACTGGTGCGGCTCCAACACCTTTCCTCAACTCGATGTAGTTGGATGGAACGAACCCATAGTCCTCGGAATTACTCTTCTTGACCAGAATCCAGTCAGGATCAGAATCTTCGTAAACGTCAAACACATCTGATTCCTTGAATGTGAGCTCCTCGTCCGTTTGTCTCGGATAGTCGTAGAGCGCGACTGCTGACCCGATAACGGCAGCAGGCTCGATGTAGTTGGAAGGCACCAACCCTACCGGTTCCTCCGCGTCATTACCCAGAACCCTTTTCTTGACAGTCCACCAGTCGTCGATATCTGACTTGAGAAGCAAGTACAGAATGTCGCCTTCCTCGATCGCCAGCTCCCCTTCTGCTTGCGGTGTGTACGCATACAGCGCGTTGTATATGCCAATGAATGACATCACAGAAGAGAGATGATTGGTTCACAGAAGAACTCGTCTCGCAGCTAAACTAGATACTACTGGATTATGGGGATATCGTTACTTGTTTGGGTGGTAGTGTTGATTAAAAAAACTTGAAAAATGTCCAAATTCGCGATTCTCCCCATCTGCTCCGTATACCTACAATATGTGGGTACGGTACAGAGCGAATTGTAGGTGTGCCACCAGTTGCTACTGACTAACTATCTATCACGCCTCTGGGAATGCAACGCGGAGAAGCTGCTAGTCTACCTGCCAGACTGGTAAGGTAGCACTGTCTACCAGGGAAGTGAACGCTACATCCTCCAACAATACACCGTGGACACACAACTGCCACAATTGAGACCTGGGGCCGTATTCTGCTAGGCAGGCTCTAGCTGGTGTGTGTGGTGTGCTGTGCACGTAGTCTACGCTCGTATCTCTCTCTTTTTCCGGCTTACTCCTCGCATCCACTCGAATTTTCTTAAAGCTCTGCTCTCACTTTGACTATGGAGTAGATTTACTGACAACTAATTTTTTTTCCTGTCACATCAAATCATTGATTCTCAAATTCACTTTCACTCTGTCTGATCTGGGCTACAAAGCACTAGAAGCTCGCTCTACCTGCGTTTCGAACAGACTGGTCAGATAGCTAAATATTCAGAGCAGATAGTGAGGCTTGAACACAAAACATATCTCCTGGTGACCTTTCTGTACGCTTCCGGAAATAAGTGTGTCCATATCCATCCCTGAAATAGTATCAATCAAAAGACCTTCAAAGGGGAGAGCAGTTTCTGCAGTTGATCTTGCGCCTCGTCTTTCTCTTCCTAAATATTTGCATCTTGCATACAGAATTACCATCCTGATCAGCTCATACCAGTGTCTTATAGGTTTCAACTAACAGCCAGCGATGACTACTACGCCCCAATTGACCCCAGATACACCGATGACTACGCCTTCACCGTCATCGTCAACCTCTACAGCATCTACAACCCTTTCCCCCTGCTCGCATCTTGCGCAAGTGCTTCACTCAAACGCTAAAGATACCGCTGTTAGAAACTATTCACTCGCTGTCAAAGTGATACACTTTTCGCAATCCACAAAGTTTTCCTTGTCTAGCTATCATACAAAGGATAATACTCCTCTAGAGAGATCCAGGTTGGAAAGGCTGAAATCCAAGGTGCTGAAATGCAAAGATTGTTATGCCAATATTGGGAACACCTACATCTGCCTCCAGTGTCCCCATGTTGGATGCATGAAGAACAAACATTTTGTACACCATGCAAAACAGCATGGACATGTCTTTGGCATTGATGGTTCAACCGGCTACATGTTTTGCTTCAAATGCGGTGACTACACAAATGATTTGAAGCTTGATGAGATCAGACAGAAAATTCTACAGCCACATTGTATGTCATATACCCTCCTGATATCCCTCTTTTTGCAAGACATACTAACAATTATTTATTATAGTAACAACAGCAGTACCAGCAGCATTGGCATTGAATAGAGATAAGGATGATGAAAATGCAGAAAGCCTGATCAATCAATACACTCGGCCTTCATCGTTCAAAGCTACAACGGGTGTCCGTGGCTTTGTTAACATGGGATCAACATGTTTTATCAACAGCGTCCTCCAGACCTTTCTCCACAATCCAATCATAAGGAATTTCTTTATGTCTGAAGGTCATATGGCATGCCCCCACTCACCAACAGACTGTATCACCTGTTCAGTTGATGAGCTATTTACCCGTTTCTACACTGAACCAAAGACCAGTAGTTATGGTCCAGTGTCACTGCTCAACGCTGCATGGCGAATCAATAAAGCACTAGCGGGTTACTCGGAGCAGGACGCGCATGAGTTTTGGCAATTCCTTGCCAACCAACTTCATAACGATTTAACCGATTGTCGAAAGAATCCCAATCTGCCTTCAGATCTGGACAAGAGCGATGCTTCTTGCGGTTGCATAATCCATAAGACATTCTCCTCTGATCTTGAAAGTGCCTTGACATGTATGCGGTGTGGGAATATCACCAGGACTGTTGATCCTGTTATTGACCTCTCACTGGGAATCAAAAACTCGACGGATTTAATCCAGTGCCTCAAACAGTTCACTAGCGAGGAAGAGCTCGATGTCAAGTACAGCTGTGATAAATGCAAGGAGCGGACGAAGGTGTCTAAGAAGCTATCCATCAAGAGATTTCCGAATGTTCTGGCGATTCAACTTAAACGGTTTGAGCATACCAGCGCGTCTGTGAAGCTGGAGAACTTCGTCAAATACCCTCTGTTTCTCAACATGACCGAGTTTGCTACTGGCAGCGGTGACGCCGACGTGGCGGAAATGAACCCAAGGCTCACATACGAGCTGTTTGCCATCATCTGCCACATCGGGTCGGTGAACACGGGCCATTACATTACGATAATCAAGAACTCACGGGGTGAGTGGTTCAAGTTCGACGACTCAGTGGTGACGTTGATGTCTGACGACCAGGTCAGATCATGCAATGCGTACCTGCTGTTCTACATGGTACACAACCTAAGCTAAGCTAGGCTAATGGTCGGTCGGGTGGAAAGTGCGCTGCATTACAGGCGCACCGCACCGCACCGTCCTCTCCGTCCGTCCCTGCGTCCCTGCCCCGCCTCCTCCCTTGCAGATAGCAGCTAGTGCCCCGATCCCGCCTGCCCGTGCGCCAACCAAAAGGGCACCGCGTGGCCAATCACGTGGCTTGAAAACAATCTCAATCTCAATAATACTCAATCTATATATTATGTAATGCATATCCCCAGTAAGAAAGACTCTCCCGGATCTTCTGAGATCCGGGATCGTTCTCTTTATCGCTGAGAGAAGTCGAGCGGCAGACGCAGCAGCACATGCACACGGGGACAGACACACACACTCAGCTCCCCCCTCGCGCCTCGCCTCGCGCGTGCACCCGTCCTCTCAGCGGCGCTGGCCCAGCCCAGCGCCGCCTTAGCCACTGACAGACAGCACTCCACCGCCACGACCCGCCGCCGCCCTCTCCATCCAAAGTAAAATGAGCCAGCCAGCAGAAGAAAAAGAAAGCAAAGGAAAAGAAAAGAAAAGAGGGAAAAGTAACACCACCAGCCGAACAAAATGAAACACATCGCACTCACACACCAACCAAAACTTCCCTTTTTCCTTTTAAAGAAAACCACCTCACGAAGCTCGCAAAAAACAAACCAAACAACATAAGATATTTCTCTCTCTCAAGCAGTTCGTTCGTTTCTGGTCCACTCAGCTCGCACGCACGCACGCACGCACACACGCACGCACACGCCCACACGCAGTCTTTCTTTTTGTACACACGGTTGGCAGGCTAGCTAGCACACACACACGCACACGCGCACGCACACACACGCTAAGGAAGCTAGTGGGTAGCAAGCAGGTCACAAGCTCCAGATCCATCGGGAGTAGTTTATGCTTACAGGCCCTGTTCGGCGCAATACCACCATCAACATGTCACAGAACCTTGGACCAAAACCGTCCATGTTCTCTCTAGGCGGCCACTCGGCTCCGCACAGCGCGGGCTTGGGCAGCCAGAACCAGAATGCCAGCTTAGGCAGAAGAAACAGCAGACCGTGCTCGAACTGTACATGCTCGCCGGGCCTTTTGCTGAGACAAAGTAGAAGACAGTCCCTAATCAGACAGGTGTCCAAGCACGGCTCGTTCTCGGGCGGGCCTAGAAAGTCGATATCGGCAGAGTCTGTCTACTCGTCGGACCTGGCCTGTGGCACGAAGAATGTCAACACCACAAAAAGACTACAAAGCCTCAGAAACAAGATGAAGGAGAATGACTTGGCGGTCTACATAATCCCAAGTGAGGATGAACATCAGTCGGAGTATGTCTCTGCAAGGGACCAGAGAAGAAGCTTCATTTCGGGGTTCACAGGCTCGGCAGGCGTTGCCATCATCACGAGAGACCTCTTGAACTTCAATGAGGTCCCTGAAGGGAAGTCTGCTCTAAGCACTGACGGCAGATACTTCAATCAGGCGGCCCAGGAATTGGACTACAACTGGCTACTCTTGAAACAGGGTGCCAAAAATGAACCCACCTGGCAAGAGTGGGCTGTGAATGAGGCTATTGAACAATCTCTAGGGACGCAGAAGCTAGTAAAGATTGGTATAGACCCTAAGGTCATTTCATACAAGTCTGTTCAAGCATTCCAACAAACTATCAAGGAGAAAACGGAAGACAATGGAAGCAAGGCTAAGGTTGAGCTTATTGCTATTAAAGAGAACTTGGTGGATGATATTTGGCCGCAATTTGAAGAGCTACCACAAAGACCAACCAATCAATTGACAAAGTTGAGTGACTCCTTCTCGGGGGAAACTTTCAAATCCAAGCTCGAGAGATTACAAAAGGAATTGAAAGACCACAGTTCGAGTTCAATGCTAGTGTCTGCGTTGGACGAGATTGCGTGGATGTTGAATCTAAGAGGGTCTGATATCGAGTACAATCCTGTCTTCTTCTCGTACTTGATTGTACTAAAGGATTGTGTCAAACTTTTCACAAACAATGAAATCTCTACTGAGATTCACAAGTTCTTGAAGGAGAGTAATGTCCAAGTCCACAATTACGAAGAAATTTGGGATGAACTATCTTCCACCACGAAC
The DNA here is from genome assembly GCA_030580455.1 of Barnettozyma sp. UFMG-CM-Y5996. NCBI lineage: Eukaryota > Fungi > Ascomycota > Saccharomycetes > Phaffomycetales > Phaffomycetaceae > Barnettozyma > Barnettozyma sp. UFMG-CM-Y5996. Next base: position 301,573 of record JAKTSX010000006.1, read on the forward strand.
CAGTTGAAAGAAGGTTCAGAGCCAATCATTATTCCAGAAAATGCTTCTTGGGAAATAGTAAGAAACCTCAACAACTGCAAGTTCAAACAGATACATTCTCCAATTGACTTCTTCAAGTCTGTTAAAAATGCAACCGAAATCAAAAATTATGAGCTTGCCCAAATCAAGGATGCTGTGGCACTTGTTAAGTTCTTTTCTTGGCTAGAAGAGAAATTGATAAAAGAGGGGGACTTGATTGACGAGTATAACGCTGCAGAGAAGTTGATCGAATTCAGAAAAGAGCAAAAGAACTATCAGGGAAACTCGTTCGAAACCATATCATCTACTGGACCTAACGCTGCTGTAATCCACTACGCACCACCAAAGGAGGATAGCGCAATGATTGACCCATCCAAGATCTATTTGTGTGATTCTGGCTCTCAGTTTTTAGAGGGTACCACCGACATCACGAGAACCTACCACTTCACCACCCCATCTCAAGAAGAAATTGACAACTTCACGCTTGTGCTAAAGGGCAACTTGGCCATTGAAACGCTCAAATTTCCTGAGGGTACGAATGGCTATATGATTGACGTGCTAGCCAGACAGTACTTATGGTCCAAGGGATTAGACTACAAGCACGGCACCGGACACGGTGTCGGCTCTTTCTTGAACGTTCATGAAGGGCCGATCGGAATCAGCTTCAGACCAAGTATCATGAAGTTCCCATTGAAGGCGGGCAACGTGATCACGAATGAGCCGGGTTTCTATGAGGATGGCAAATATGGGCTGAGAATTGAAAACGATTTGATCGTGGAGCAGACGGACATGAAATACGGTGACAAGGCATTCCTCAAGTTCAGAAATACAACGTTAGTGCCATATGGTAAGAACCTCATCAACAAGCAACTCTTGACCCCGGATGAAATCCAAACTGTCGATAGATACCATCAAAAGGTTTGGCTCTGTCTGTCCCTGCATTTGGAGAAGGGCTCCACCGCTTACAACTGGTTGAAGAGGGAAACATCGCCACTATGATTTCCGTTCCTACCATAGGGCGGTAGGATGGTTCAAAATCGAAATTTTCAGTTCTAATATAATGGTAGCAAGCCGAGTGTACAACCTTTTGATCAAAATCTTTTTTTACATTATTACTCCTGCACTACCAATATGTTGCATGCGTGCTGTGCCCCCAGCGTGTAGACGAACCTCAAAATACGTAGCGTAGCGTACACCAACACGCCAACAGACCACTGCACCCACCCTTCCACCCACCTCACTTATCTGCCTAACTTCTACTCCAAATCCGGTGCTTATTGTCTTATTACGAGGGCTCATCTGTAGAAAAAATTAATTATGAAGAAAAAAATTCACTTAGGCGGCTAGCTGTGATAGCATATCACTAGTTGTAGATCAAGGGATCTGATCGTATTACAGGTCACAGGTGTCAGGCACAACTCTATAGTCTAGCATTAGAGAGCGGTCCGAACCCGAACTGAGAAAGTAAACAGCAGTGTCCGCGCATTTACAGAGGTATTATTCATCCAGTATGTCTGATGGGATCTCGTTAAACTACACCTCTTCGGTGTGGAAGTTCAAGGAGTTCAAGAGACAGAACCGACAAAACGAAAAGCTGCAGCAGTTCTCACTTGAATTTGATACAGCATCCACCATTCAGAGCAATCTTAGACGTCTAGCACTGTCCTCGCTGGATCCCAGTCTGAGTGCAGGTCTGCTGCTCTCGTTGAACAACGTCTTCATTGATCTGGTATCCAGGTGGGTTTCCGACTCAGAGATCGAGGCCGAGTACTGCGAGTCAAAGGGATGTGCCAATACTATTAGAGGGCTGCATGTGATTGGCGCGCTGGGAAGGATAATCGGCCTAGCTCCCGAGGTGGCACCACTTGTTGAGCTTTTCCTTGCGAACAATCCCATTTTACAGAACTTAGAATCAAACCTACCTTCAGTTAGTGATGACGAACTACATCATCTGCTATTAGCATTTTATAGAATATTTGTGTTTGACCGTCCGAGATTTATCACGTTCATCAGTGCTAATCTGCTTTCCACTATCCTCAAAAACACTTCAAACCCTGTGGTCAAATACCTGTGTGTTCAGCTATTGTCCAAATACCTTGATGCAGCTGAGAAATCTAGAAACTCCATGATGAACAAGCATGTTGGCAACTCGTCAATATTTGCGACATATGAGGGTGATGACACCATTGACTACAGGTTTCTTCCCGTACTAGAAGCCCAAAGGTTCGCTAACTTCCAAGAAGCACTGCAGTCAATTTCAGACCAGGCGACAGAAAACATATCTGATACCTTTATCAACGTCACCCAATCCGATTTATGCAACCTAACAGTATCAGTATGTGGTGTCCTGCTACCAAAGATTCACTTTGACCAGGAATTCACCAAATCACACGACTTTGTACCAACAGAAAGGTCTGTTGGAATTTTGAGACATATGGCACTTAATGTCCGGCACTCGAAACCAATGATGTTGGTTGGTGGACCCGGTGCAGGTAAGACATTTATTATCAATGAACTCAGTAAATACTTGGCCTGTGATAAATCAATGGTCAAAATCCATCTGGGTGATCAAACAGACGCAAAGCTGCTCTTAGGAACATACACTTCGGGAGCAACACCTGGTACTTTTGAATGGAGAAACGGTGTATTGACAACTGCAGTTCAAGAAGGCCGGTGGGTGTTGATCGAGGATATCGACAAAGCCCCGACAGAGGTTCTTTCAATCCTTTTGAGTCTTCTAGAAAAGAGGGAATTGACAATTCCTTCAAGAGGAGAGGTGATAAAAGCTGCCAATGGATTTCAATTGATCTCTACTATCAGATCATCAAACGAGACGAAAAGGTTCAATATTCCAGACCTTATTGGAATGCGTCTATGGAATAAGCTAACCTTAGATCAGCCGTCTAAGGAGGAGTTGAGTAGAATCCTCACTGTGAAATACCCGTTGTTGAATAGACTCATTCCTTCCTTTCTTCAACTCTACGATTCCATTATTGATACATACAACTCTAAGTCATTTCACTTCTTGAACAAGGGTGCTCATTTGAGAGTTATCTCAATAAGAGATCTCATGAAGTTTTGCAAAAGAGTCAACGTTCTGTTTCAAAACAATAATATCACTGACTCGTCTCATTTGCTAAAATCATCGGTGGTTGATGACATTTTTGCTGAGTCTGTTGATTGTTTTGCTGGAGCTATCAATGAAGTGGACGCCCTCACGTCGCTCATAAACACTATCGGTCAGGCTCTTCAGATTCCATCTGCTAGAATACAGCTATTTTTAACAAAACATGTACCACTCTATGAAGAACTAGACAACCGTTTGATTATTGGAAGGGCTCATCTTTCAAAGGGTTCCAGTGCCCTCTATGCTAAAAAGAAATCAGGGAACAGTACCTCTTTTGCCAGAACTAATCATTCACTAAAGCTTATGGAGCAGGTCGGTGTGTGCATCAAAATGACCGAACCTGTACTGTTAGTGGGTGAGACTGGTACTGGTAAAACTACTGTTGTGCAACAACTTGCCAAACAGCTGAATAAAAAGATCATTGTCATCAACGTATCACAGCAGACTGAAGCCGGAGATTTACTTGGTGGTTATAAACCAATCAATGTGAAATCAGCGGCAGTTCCTATTCAGGAGAGCTTCCTGAACTTGTTCCGCTTGACCTTCTCCACTATGCGGAATGAGAAGTTTGAACGAACACTCATAAAGTGCTTCAATCGTGATCAATGGAGAAACGTGGTGAAGATGTGGAATGAAGCCTGTAGACTGGCCTATAAGGTGCTTGGTGAGTCTGAGTCAGATCCAAATAAAGCACCAAAGAAGAAACGGAAGATAAATTCAAGTGATAGAGCTCTCTTGCTTTCGAAGTGGGCCGATTTCCAGACAACAGTCATGAAGTTTGAGGCTCAATCTGAATCTATGGAAAACTCCTTCGTGTTCAACTTTGTTGAAGGTTCACTAGTCGAAGCTGTCAAAAATGGTGACTGGTTATTGCTGGATGAAATCAACCTGGCATCCTCTGACACTCTTGAAAGTATCTCTGACTTACTCTCAGACGTTATTGGACAAAGAAGCGTTTTACTTTCAGAAAAGGGAGAAGCTGAATCAGTTGAGGCCCACCCAGACTTCAGGATATTTGGATGTATGAATCCTGCTACTGATGTTGGTAAACGTGATCTACCTCTCAGTATCAGATCAAGATTTACTGAGATATATGTCCACTCTCCCGATAGGGACATTGCAGACTTGCTCCAGATTATTGATAAATATGTCCACAGGTTTGCATTAAATGATGAATGGGTGGGAAACGACATCGCTCAGTTCTACCTCAAAGCTAAAGAACTTGCAAGCTCTAACAAGATTGTGGACGGTGCCAACCAGAAACCACATTTCAGTATTCGTACCCTGACTCGAACCCTGCTCTACGTTTGCGACATATATCCTATTTATGGTTTGCGTCGCTCTCTGTATGAAGGGTTTTGTATGGCATTTCTTACGCTTTTAGATCAGAACTCAGAGGCCATATTGAAGCCTTTTATTGAAGAATATACCATTGGAAGACTGAAAAACAAGATCTCTGTTATCCGCCAAATACCACCTATGCCATCTGTGGAGGAAGGTAGTTTTGTTCAGTTCAAACACTATTGGATGAAGAAAGGACCGTTCGATGCTATTGAAAAGCCAAACTATATCATCACACCATTTGTTGAAAAGAATTTGCTGAATTTAGTCAGAGCAACTTCTGGTAAAAGATTTCCTATCCTCGTACAAGGGCCTACCTCCAGTGGTAAGACATCGATGATCAAATACCTTGCTGATATCACTGGTAACAAATTTGTACGTATCAACAATCATGAACATACAGATTTACAGGAGTATCTGGGTACATACATTTCAGATGATACAGGAAAGCTGTCATTCAAAGAAGGTGTCTTGGTAGAAGCTCTACGTAAAGGTTATTGGCTGGTTCTCGATGAATTAAATCTAGCTCCAACAGATGTTCTAGAAGCCTTAAATCGTTTGCTTGATGACAATAGGGAATTGTTCATTCCTGAAACACAAGAAGTTCTTCACCCTCATCCGAACTTCATGCTCTTTGCCACTCAAAATCCTCCAGGGTTGTACGGTGGTCGTAAAGTTCTCTCTAGAGCTTTCCGTAACAGATTCTTAGAACTGCACTTTGATGATATACCCCAAGATGAGCTCGAGATTATCTTGCGTGAGAGATGTCAGATCGCTCCTACCTATGCAAAGAAGATTGTGGAAGTCTACCGTCAGCTAACAGTCCAGCGTCAGTCATCTCGTTTGTTCGAGCAAAAGAACTCGTTTGCTACTCTTCGTGATCTTTTCCGTTGGGCCATGAGAGAAGCTGTTGGCTATGAACAATTAGCAGCCAATGGTTATATGCTACTAGCTGAGAGGGTTAGAAAACCAGACGAAAAGGTTGTTGTGAAGGAAGTTTTAGAGAAAGTCATGAAAGTAAAGCTAGATATGGCTTCCTACTATAAAAGTTTAGAGGTAGAAGAACTGTTACAACTAGAGTCTTCGATCGTTTGGACTAAATCATTACGGCGTCTTGCCGTCCTGATTTCAACTTCCTTAAAGAACAACGAACCAGTCCTGCTGGTGGGAGAGACAGGATGTGGAAAGACCACTGTGTGTCAGTTATTGGCAGAATTTTCTGGTAAAAGACTTATAACTGTTAACGCTCATCAGAATACAGAAACTGGGGATCTTCTCGGAGCTCAAAGACCTGTACGTAACAAGTCCCAAATACAGAAAGAGCTATTTGAATCTTTGAAGGAAGTACTGGTCAAGCTAGGAAACACTGTCCCTGAAAACTTGGCATCTGCCCTAAAACTATACGAAGAGATTGATAAGTCCACCGTTGACGATGATTCACAAAGGATAATAAAGAACCAAATGGACAGATTGAACTTATTGTTTGAATGGTGTGATGGTCCGTTGGTCCAATCTCTGAAATCGGGACAGTACTTCTTATTGGATGAAATCTCACTGGCTGATGACTCTGTGTTGGAGAGGCTGAATTCAGTTCTGGAACCGGAAAGAAATCTTCTGCTTGCTGAGAAGGGAACAGGCAATATCTCAGTTACAGGGGCTGATGGGTTCCAATTCTTAGCTACGATGAACCCCGGTGGTGACTACGGAAAGAAGGAATTATCCCCTGCTTTAAGAAACCGTTTCACTGAAATTTGGGTTCCATCAATGGAGGATTTGAATGACGTTTTGACTATAGTGGAAACTAAGTTAGATCCAGAAGTGAAATCACTTTCTGAGGTGATTGTCAAGTTCTCTGAAAACTTTGGTAGAAGACTAGGAGGTGGAGATATCTCGAGTGGTGTCATATCGCTTCGTGACATTCTTGCCTGGGTTGATTTCATCAACAAAACTTACAAACAAATTGGCTCCCTTGATGCAGCGCTGCTTCATGGTGCGTGCATGGTTTTCATCGATGCCTTAGGAACCAACAATAGCGCACATCTAGCAGAGTCGCAAGATAAATTGACACTAGATAAGCTAGATTGTGTGAAAGAATTGTCAAAGCTCGCACATGCTGATTTAACTGGTCACTATCTTGATCGCCCAAGAATTAATTTAACGGAAGACAGTTTGTGCGCTGGTCCATTCAAACTACCTCGCAACAAATGTTTCAACACTGGTGAAGAACCGTTCAGTTTCGAAGCACCAACAACAGCAAAGAATGTCACACGTGTTGTGCGTGCTCTGCAGCTCAGCAAGCCTATCCTTTTGGAAGGAAGTCCTGGTGTCGGTAAAACAAGTTTGGTGTCTGCTCTTGCAAAAGCAACAGGGAATCACTTAACTCGTATCAATCTTTCAGAACAAACTGACTTAGTTGACCTTTTTGGTTCTGATGCCCCTGTAGAAGGTGGAAAGGCTGGTGAATTTTCCTGGAGGGACGCACCTTTCTTGAGAGCAATGCAGAAAGGTGAGTGGGTCCTGCTAGATGAGATGAACTTAGCCTCTCAGTCAGTTCTAGAAGGTTTGAATGCTTGTCTGGATCACCGTGGAGAAGCCTACATCCCAGAACTAGACAAATCATTCCCACGTCATCCAAACTTTCTAGTTTTCGCTGCCCAGAATCCTCAATATCAAGGTGGAGGGAGAAAAGGTTTACCTAAGTCTTTTGTGAATAGATTCTCAGTTGTTTATGTTGATACCTTGTCTGCAGAAGATCTGACTATGATCGCACACCATCTATATCCAAGGATTTCGAAAGATATATGTGCCAAGATGATTGAAGTGGTTTCCAAGCTTGAGGAAGAAGTTTCCATCAAGAAGAAATGGGGTACTGCTGGTGGTCCATGGGAGTTTAATCTCCGTGATACATTGAGATGGCTCCAGCTGTTTGATTCACCTATGCTGTCAGACAGTCTATCGCCTGTTGACTTCTTGGATATAATTATTTGTCAAAGATTCCGAATTAAGGAAGATCAGGATACTGCTAGGGCTCTTGTTGAGGAGGTATTCGGAAAGAGAGTTATCAATGATAACCTTTTTGATATTGGTGAATCCTTTATCCAGGCAAAAGGTGCAATATTCCCAAGAAATGACGGCTTGCAGCCAACTTCACACTCGCATTTGACACATCTTCAATGTAACACCTCTATTGTGGAGTCATCATTACACGCTATCAATAATAACTGGCCGCTCATTTACGTTGGTCCTTCAAACGCAGGTAAAACTGAGCTAGTAAGGTATCTAGCAACAATAACCAATTCCAAGGTTGTTGAGTTTTCAATGAACAGCGACATTGATAGTATGGATATTCTCGGAGGCTACGAACAGGTAGATTTAACAAGAGAAGTTACTAATGTCGTGAGCAAACTGTTGCTATTTCTCAAACGTACGCTAATGGCGCACTTCAACCAGAACTCAACCATATCAGACGCAACCATCAGTAGCTTGAAGCTTGTGGACTTTTTGAACAAAGAGCACATCTCATTAGAAAACTACTCTCTATTTGTGAACAAAGTTCATCACTTCAGAGACAGCCTTAAAACTGGTGCTGGTTTTGAAAAGATTGCCAGCAAGATAGAAGCTTTGACAAAGAAAATTGAGGCTTCAGTGAGTGTCAGGTTTGAATGGTTTGATGGTTTACTAGTAAACGCGGTAGAAGAGGGACATTGGCTTGTTCTTGACAATGCAAATTTGTGCAGCTCATCAGTGTTAGACAGATTGAACTCGTTATTGGAGATAAATGGATCACTTATCATCAACGAATGCAGCCTTGCAGATGGCCAGCCTAGAATTCTTACACCTCACAAGGACTTTAGACTATTCTTGACAGTAAACCCAAGATATGGTGAACTGTCCCGTGCCATGAGAAACAGAGGAGTGGAAATATTCGTGGATTCTCTTGATAATCGCTCTTCAGCTTTTGACAAGAGTCTTCTGAGCAGACAAGAAAAGCATCAGGTGAAGATAGAAAACGTTTCATTATCGTCCTTGTCAATTGAAGAGCAAAGCTCAACGCCTTTATCTAAGTTCATTGATCCAAGCGACTCCTTCTCCCATTCTGTTGCATTGACATGTGATTCAATCACATCTCTTTCAAATGATCTTCCAAGCTGGAAGAGAGTCTCCACCATAGTTCCATTCATTTCTCACAGCTATTTACCAGATCTATTAGCCTCAACTTCCAACAGCTCTGAGTTCCCTGGAGTGACAACCAAAGCCCTTGGTGAAATCACAGAGTACATTAATTTCTTGAACGATATTGGCATTGCCAAAAAGTCATTTGAATTCAATGATGACATCTCGCTCAAGGCTGATACTTTGACTACAGTTCCAATCAGCTTCAGTAGCTATCAAAGAGTAAATCCACTGTGGAATATCTTTGTATTCACGACTCTGGCTAACAACAGCTCTCCAAATATGAGAGAAACTATGGCGTTTTTCGAACTATTGATTAACGTTTTCGACGGTGCTGACATTTTGAAGAAAATAGAGATGAAGGGAGTGAACGGAAAGCTTACAGAACTGTCTTACATAGAACAGTGCTGTGCTGCTATCTCAGGTAGAAATATGAAGACCACACCACGGTTGAACATCTTTGTTTTTTTACAAGGTATTCATCATTTTATCACATCGCAGATTTCCGCTCTCTCCTTTAAGGACATCTATGAGGGTAAAGGAAATATAGAAGCTTTGTATCAGCTTTCTATCTTGTGGTTGTCACTGTCAGAAACAACTAAAACCAAAAACGAATCCAAGACCAGAATCTACCAGAAGTTCTTGAGAGAGTGGGCCACTCTATTCGATGCTTCTGAAACGCCAAACTTGGGTAGTTTCCTGGACTCATTTGAAGAGGATCTGAAACTGAACAGGGGGGGCATGATGACCCCAATCTGGGAGAGTTTCAGAGGCATCTATCCGCAAACTGGAGAATCATGGCTACTACATTCTGAAATCTTAGCCCTGATGAAGAAGTTTGATGGTGTAGCTTTCCAGCAGTTCTCTGACTCGGAGGCTTTGGTGTCTTCTCTATCTTCATCAATGCTCGTCATATATAGGGATATCATCTCTGGCTCCATGAAGAACTCAGAAGAGACTTTTGAGAAGCTAACTTCTGGTATCCACGCACTTGAGGAAATCTCCTCAAAGTTCCTTGTGAAGAGAGTTCACATGTTTCAGAGATGCTTTAGAGTGCTGTACGTCTTTGCCATCTCTGATAACTCTGTCCTCAATGACGAAATCTTATCATTGGCATATCATTCAGGCTTGGGTGTTTCAGCACTAGCAGGTCTTGATAATAAGCCTTATCCACGTGTGTTTGACACCCTGTGGGAGAAATCAGAAAGCTCATATCAGTCATATACTTCCTCTTTGTTCACTGACTTATTCATCCAGTCAACATTCTCAACTATCTGCAACTTTACCAACTCTTCAGGTCAACAATTTGACCAAACTGTCACTGATTCTTTGGAGTTTCTGAAACATTTGGTTGGAAACTCAGAATCTTTAACCATGGACAGAATTCATCAGCATAAGCAGCTTATATTCTCATGGTATCATAAAATCCTTCGTCTAGTATCGACTGATTTATCTCCAGATTATAAGGAACTTTCTATTGAGTGTATGTTAGCTGTTTCGCTCCAGGTTGAAGATCCATTTTTCCAAGGTGTTAATAACTCTTTCCTCATTCCAGCATTGAGTCAGGCGAGGGATGCCCTCATCATGGAGGAAATCGGTCAGGCTTGGGTTCTATTTGCAATAGGAATGGTTCAGCTTTATGTTCCTGATGCTCCTTATGACCCTGCGATTGAAGAGCATGTAGTGTTCACAAACTATGAGAGAAAGATTGCATTGTATGACTCGATCTCAAATGCCTTCCAGAACATTAGATCAGTGAATTTTGGTGATGATTCGATCTGTCTTGAGAGAGTATTGCCAACCATTAATCAAGATGATGTTCCTGAGAAACCAAGAGTCTATAGAACTACATTGGCAATTGATAATCTCTATGAAGAATGGCAGTCATTCATGTCATCTACTTTAGATCTTGAGTCATTGACCAGTTTCTTGAGTGATGCAGAAGATGCAGAAGTTGACAAAATGATCTTGCAATTTGACCTCTTTCAACAGAACTCATCAAGCTTTATAGACAGGCTTAAGTCTCAATTCACACATTTCTCTGATGTGAATGACATTTTCTATGGTTTCATCTACTCCATGAAGTTGGGATTTGACCTTATCTTGGAGGGGAGAAAACAGAGCAGTTCAAAGTACCGCACCAGTCCTCTATGGTTCATAAGCCCTCAGCAGTTGACTACTCCTAAAGACTTTGATCATGGATTTGATGTGATAAAGGAGTTTTCCAAATCTATTGATGTTGATTCCAGCATGGGAGAGCAAATTCTGAGGTACTTGATGGATTACACACTAGGTTCCTCGGACCTTCTGAAGTCAGATGATAGTAAATTAGAAGAAATCTTCCAAACATTGTACTACAGATGGTCACTAAGAAGGACTCGTAAGGAACAAAAGGAGGCAGAAGAAGGAAGTATATTCAAGTACTCCGGGGAAGTTGAAGAAGATGAAGACTTCAAACAACTATTCCCTGATTATGACGACTTTGTCCAAACTTCTGATGGAATTGTTCTGTCACAAAAGTCCACTGATCTTGATGATCAGATCTCCTCAATTGCGGAAAGCTACGTAACCTTCTTCCTGAAGAAGTCACCTGTCAGCTTGGACCATTTGATTGAGCAGGGTGCAACTATAAGTGAACAATTGATCGGGTCATCTGAAGCCTTCATGAATTCGAATTTGGACACATCCACTTATGGGGTAATCATAAAGAAGCTCAATGAAGCTATTAGTCATGCCTCTACGCCTGTACATGGCGCTGAGCTTGACTTCTATCATGGTTTCAGCTCCTCCGAACTCAAGGCATCTATTGTTGTGATACAAAAGCTGCTGAAATCAGTACGCAATCTACTGAAACAGTGGCCTGAACATGCTACTTTGCAAACACTCGAGAGAATATCCTTCGAGTACCTCTCCTTTCCTGTCAAAACTCCTATGGCTAGACTGATTCAGAAGGTTGAACAGATTTACACCTTTATATCAGAATGGGAGAAGTATGCTTCAAGCAATGTCTCCTTAAAAGCTCATTTCGACGAATTAACTTCTCTGATTGTTTCATGGAGAAAGCTGGAACTGTCGACTTGGAAAAGTCTGTTCAGAAACGAGGATGTGGCTAACTCTAAAAGCATAGGCATATGGTGGTTCAATCTCTTTGAGACTATTATTCTTCCATGCTACAACAACGAACTAATTGATTTAGGCTCGTTGATTGCATCGCTGAACATATTCATAAGTAAGTGTTCGTATGGTCAATACGCTCCTCGTTTGGATCTGTTGAAAGCGTTCACGGAACACGCAGTGCTAATCTCAAAGGATAAGCCTCTACTCAGAGCTTTGAAGAACCTGGTGACTTATTACGAGCAATTCCTACCATTGATAGAGGACCACATAGACAAGGAAAGAGTGCGACTCCAAAAGGATGTTGACGAAGTAATTCTTCTAGCTTCATGGAAAGACGTCAACATTGATGCCTTGAAGCAGAGTGCTCGTCGTTCTCACCACAATCTTTACAAGATAGTTCGCAAGTACCGTACTATGCTTTCTCGTGATGTTACGTCCATCCTTGAGAATGGAATTTCCTTGGACCAAAAAGTGCTTTACTCGCCATCCCTATTCCAAGCACCACGTTTTGATGACTCCCACATGGACCAGTTCAGTAAGGATTTGAGCTCAACTCAGTTATGGGCTGAGAGACCTTTACGGTTCAAAAACAGTGCGCTTGTTATCCATAATATGAACACATATGCTCAACGTGTACACAACAGAGAGTATCCCCAGCTTTTAGATTACACCAAAGATATACTGGGAGAGATAGACCGCTTGAGATCTGAAACACCAAAGGTTTACACAGAGGATAACAAGAAAGCCATTGCTAACTTGAAAACTCAAAAGAGAAAGCTTTTCAGTGATACTATCCGTGAGCTGAAAAGAATTGGGCTGAAATCGCACCTCAGAGAAGACATTCACAAGCTCCAGTCATCGTCTACTCTCATACTGGCGAATTCAGAGCCTCTCAGAGATACCATGGTCTCGAATTCAGAACAGTACTTTTTCCGAGTTATTGATCTGCTTCCTCGACTTAAAGCAAGTATATCCAGCTTGGCACAAGATGTTCCTGTTAATGATGCTGAGAAGGGTTTGGCTATTATTGAAAGTTTGGTCTACCAACTGATTGTTAACAAGAGATCCTTGCTGAAACTCTCAACAGGATTTGGGAAACTGGAGGCCATCAACGCAAAGATCACTGAAATAGCTGAAAACGATTCACAGTTTATATCTAAGGACGTGCTTGCTCATTCACAGTTGACAATGAGCCATATCATCAAATGGTTGCCTCAATTGGTAGACTTCGTAACAGAAGTGGGAGAGATCAGTGCAAAAACACTTTCTCTCAATGTCAACCTCTCTCTCTTCAGTGCTTTGAAGGCAGACGTGCAAAGTTTTGAAAGGGATTCCAAGCGCAGCTGGGCATTCTCGCACTTAATGGTGGAGAAGTATACCAATTTTGCGCTTTCCTTGAAGCACCATCTCACCCTTCTTGAAGAATGGAAGTCCTCCAACAAGCAACTTGGTTTCTTAGCGGATATTCTCATCGGTTGGGTTAAAACTTCAGACGATGTTTCCATACCAGAGAACTCAGATTCTGGAGTTAATGACTTGGAGGTGATTGATAAGTCATTACGTACTATCTCTTCTAAAGTTTTAGTCGTTTTCCAAAGGGTTTATCAGCTGTTTGGAGACGAGCCAATCAGCAGCGATGACGATAAATGGTTCACTTCTACGCAAGCAGAACTTGCGACTCTAGTGAAATCTCTATACACTGACGCGATCACTAAGGCATTTGATAACCTGTTCGAGTATGTTGAAGGCAACAGTTTTGATGTGAGCACGTCACCAGTTCTAAGAAAGCTGGTATATATGGTACAGCCTTTCTTCAGGGGATATATGGAGCTGATCGCTATCGTTGTTAACAAGTACAACTCTAACTACTACGATATCAGTCGCTCTACATACATCCTAGCAAGCTCTCTCTATAGCATCGCTAAAGACGGATTCTGTTCACCAGAAGAGAAGTCTGACGAAAAGCAATCCGATAATCTTCAAGATGGAACAGGGCTTGGAGACGGTGAAGGAGCTACTAACAACTCCAACGACGTCGAAGATGACGAAGACCTCGCCGAAAATGCCCAGGAACCAAATAAGGATGAAAACAGGGATGAGAATGAGGATGAAAATGATGATGCAGTGGATATTGAAGGTGACATGGCTGGTGATCTGGAAAATCTGTCAGACCAGGATCATAGCGATGATGCTGAAGATGAAGACAAAGATGATGAGCAGCTTGACGAGGAAATTGATGACTTGGATGATTTGGATCCTAATGCTGTTGATGACAAGATGTGGGATGAAGAAGCTAAAGACGACCAGAAAGAGAAAGACAGTAATGATATGCCGGAAAACTCTAAAACGGACGATATTCAAGCCCAAGACGAAGACGACGAACAGAGCGAATCAAAGGAAAAGGAGAAGTCAAAAGAACAGGAAGGAGATGATGATAACAACGAGGAGCAAGAGAATGATGAAGATGCCGATAATGAGGAGGATGTAGGTGAACAAGAAGATGATGTGAAGAACGAAGAACGTGAAGAGATGGAACAAAATGTTCCTGAGGTGGACACCTTAGACTTGCCCGAGGATATAAATCTTGACTCTGAGAATGATCAAGATGATGATGATCAGCAAGATGAAGGCGATGATCACGATATGGACCAAGGTCTTGATGATAATGTGGATCTAGATGACAAGGAAGATAACCCTCAAGGTGATTCTCAAGACGCACAGAATGATACAGATGAAAATGAAGAAGAAGGTCAAGACGAGTTACAGGAAGAGCAAGAGAGTGGTGAGATAAATGCTGAAGAAATGGAAACGAATGAAGACAATCATGATGAAGGCCAGTCTCCTGAACCTACCGAATCTACTGGTGAACAATCTGATGAGGAGCTTGCTGAGAACGACGAAAACCTGAATCAGGACGACAATGACGATGGACAAGATGATGCCGATCAAGTTGAAGGCATCGATGATGCCGAGACTGGCGATCAGAATAACGAAGACATTGACATGGAAACTGCTGTTGAACAAAAGAGTGGGGATAAGGGAGAAGGCGCTCAAATTCAAGAAGATGAAGAGAATGAGGATGTCGGTGCATCGGGTGCAGCCCAATCCCAAGAGCAACCTGACTCGAATGATGATACCACCAACGACGACGCAAGAGATGACGCTAAGGAGTCGTTAAAGCAGCTGGGTGATTCCTTGAAAGAATTTCATCGCCGTCATCAAGAAATTAAAGAAGCTTCAGAGAGAGACGACACCTCCGAACAGGCAGCCAACGAAAATCCAGATGAGTTTGAGCATCGGGATGGTGATAACACAGAAAATGATACACAAGCCCTAGGTGCTGCAAATAAGGATCAAGTTTCCAAAATCGATGAAGAAATGGCTATTGACGACGATGTGGATGATGAGCAGGAGATCAAAGAAGACCCTGCGACCAATGAGGAAATTGGAGACAATGAAGACCACTCCGAGAAGGACGAGGTTAAGGACGAAGAACTAGATAATCCTGAAGAGTTCAACGGCAAGAAGAAGGGCGGAGTTATAGGTGAAAGAAACCTGGAAGCTCTTGATGATGAGAAAGACCTCATAAAAGCAGAGATTGAAGAAGACGATGACATGGACTTGAGTGACAGTAATGACCGGCAAGTCGACGACAATGATGATTTTGATGAAGATGCTATCTTCAGAGATTTGGACACAGCCCGAGAACTGTGGAGGAAGAGTGAATTAGAAACTCAAGATCTAGCTGCCAGTCTCACCGAGCAGCTGCGCCTGATCTTGGAACCAACATTGGCCACCAAATTGAAAGGTGACTACAAAACAGGGAAAAGACTGAACATGAAGAGAATCATTCCGTATATTGCGAGTGATTTCAGAAAAGATAAGATATGGCTAAGGCGCACGAAGCCAAGCAAACGTCAGTATCAAATCATGATAGCTGTGGATGACTCAAAGTCCATGTCCGAATCGAAATCAGTTGATCTGGCATTCCAAAGTATCTGTCTTGTTTCCAAGGCCCTAACTCAACTGGAGTCGGGAGGTCTGTCGATTGTCAAATTTGGCCAAGACGTGAACGTTGTTCATCCATTTGAGAAGCAGTTCTCCCCAGAGACCGGTGCAAGGATCTTCCAGAAGTTCGACTTCCAGCAGACAAGAACCGATACCAAGAAACTGGTTGCAGAGTCCATTAAGATATTCAACAATGCCAGAAGTCTTGGTGATGCTGACTTGTGGCAATTACAAATAATCATCTCTGATGGTGTTTGTGAGGACCATGACACCTTGCAAAGGCTTGTTCGCCGCGCCCGTGAGGAGAAGATCATGCTTGTGTTTGTCGTTATTGACGGGATAAACTCCAATGAGTCTATAATGGACATGCAGCAAGTGAAGTACATCCCGGATGCGCAAGGTAACATGGTCTTGAAAGTGGACAAATATCTCGATACTTTCCCATTCGAATTCTACGTTGTGGTTCATGATATAGCAGAGCTCCCAAAGATGCTTTCTGTGATTCTCCGCCAGTACTTCACAGAGCTTGCGTCCGCTAGATGAGTCATTAGTTGAATGCCTTGCCGTCTGAGTGTGTATATTAGATGTTATGTGTATTGGAGATTCCGAAGGAATAATACAATGTGTGTATATAAGTAATGTCTATGTAGGAGGATCATGAACGACCATGGGACACGAACATCTATTGCTCTCACATACACTCTAACAGGTGATGCTTCAACAGCATTCTCAGGCAAAGCAGCAGACAGACGTTCCAAGTTCTGCTTCGATGCCAGCAGCTAACGAGCAATGCACAGGGGATTGATTTGGCGTCCGTTAGCGTCGAAGTTCGATTCACATAGCCAGGTGGTGATGGCTGTCTTAATCGCCGGCCATTCGGAGTCAAGAATTGAGTACCAAGCTGTGTCTCTGTTGCGGCCCTTGTAGACAATGTGCTGTCTGAAGACACCTTCAAACTGGAAGCCCAGCCTCTGGGCCGCTCTTCTCGAGGGTGAGTTCAGGCTATCGCACTTCCATTCGTAGCGGCGATAGTGCAGCTGGCCTAGCACATAGGACATTGCCAGGAACTGTGCTTCTGTCGAGACGCAAGTCTGCTGCATCTGGGGCGAGAACAGGACGTTGCCAACCTCGATCACGCCGTGGCCAGGATTGGCTCTCATCAGCGACAGATACCCGACAGCCTTGCTCGACGCCTTGTCGATAACTGCATAGAACAGTGTGTCTGTCTGCCGCGCGAGCCCCGCGACCAGCGCCTCGAACTCGTCGTGGCTGGTTGGGTGTTGGGGCATATACGTCCAGAGTGTGTCGTGGGGGCGTGCTGTGATGGACTCGTACAGATCGCGAGTGTGTTTGGGAGGGTCCAGACGCTCGAGCAGGCAGTACCTGCCGTTGAGCGTCACGTTCTTGTCAGGCAGCGGGCAGGGGGCCCAGCTGCCGCGGGGGTCCTGTCCGACTGGCTGGCCGATAGGCTGGCCAAACTCGTTGGTGCGGGCAGCTTCCATGCGAGACGCGAGCCACTCTGCTGTGGGTTTGGCTGTGGGGCTGGGTCTGGTGCTCTCTACGGCTCGGGCTGACAGCACGCAAGTCCTCGTATCCGGCACACACCTGTGTCTGACCCACAGATGTAACAGTGTATATATACACATGTACACATGTACACATGTACACACACACTGCCGGGCGGTGCCGAGCCCTGATACGAGAGAGGGTAACGGCGATCCCCGATTGTGTCAACATCGTCTTATGTCAGCGCTGAGTCATCACAGCGCGCATTTCTTTTTTCCGTCTGACTTCCGCATTGGGACGAGCGCTGCGGCTGTCAGCTTCCGCGCTCCAGGCCGTCATGTGCTTTTGTGACACCACCGCCGTCGTGGCGGTGGTGGCGACAGCGACAGCGACAGCGGCAGTAGCAGCAGCCGCGTGGATCAGCTCGCAAAGGATGCGTGGCGACTGAGGACAGCGCAGGACAGGACAGTGGACGTCCACGTCCACATCCATGCCCACGCCCACGTCTGTCTTGACACCCACATCGCACACAGCCAAACTGCCCGCCCGCCGTGCAGAGAAAAAGAAATGAGAAGAAGAAAAAAAAAAAAAACATAAAAAAGAAAGTTTCCCTCAAACACACACACTCCTTCTCATCAACACAGCTGGAGGATCTCTTTGGCTCTCGGTGAAAAGATAAACGGACGACGCATCCGCACCACCAGCACTGACGCATACGCAGAGGCATACGCAGAGGCATATACGCAGAGGCATATACACAGGCATACACACACACACACACACCATCCAGCCGGGACCTGACAGGGATCTCTTTATTTATAGATTGACCTGACCGACTGGTTGATTCACTCTGATCGCTCGATCCATTGAGACGTTCAGCCACCATGCTCAAATCAAGACTCACACCGAGCAATAGCAGCACCAGCCTGAACGGGCTGGTGGGCCTAGTGACGCGCTCGCTCATCGGCGAGTCCGCAAAGGGAAGGACGTCCTCACGCCATTCGCCAGCGCCAGCGCCACCACCACCACCACACGGGGTGGTGGTGGCTGCTGCTGCTGCTGGAACAGTCAGCAGCGGCGCCGCTTCAAAGCCTACCACTATACCGCACCAGCCCATCGCCCTCGGCTCCCACGACTTTGCGCCAACCCCTGACCATTTCAAGCTGGTGTCAAAATTCTCCAGTTACGTACACCATGGGTCCAGCAGGACACCCATCGTCAGCTCTCTCATGGACCTCACAGACTCGTCCTCGAGCCTGTCGCTCCTACCAAGAAGACGTCTCTATACGAACCCCTACGAAACACTGAGCATAAAGTCAGGCGACGACGCCATGATTGTCAGCCCGAACTTGGTGGGTGTGGCAGATGGCGTGTCCGGTTGGGAAAAGGGACACGCCAACTCTGGTCTCTTTGCCCGTTCGTTTCTAGAGAACATCAGTAGGAACTTCACGGAGCTGTCATACAAGAATTCGCATGACTTGCACAAAATCACAGAGGCTGACCTCTGTGCAAACCTGGACAGCGCCTACGAGGAGTCACTGAAAATCATGCACAATGAGAACTTCAAGGGATCCTCCACGCTAGTTGCCGGCATGATCATCGATACGAAATTGAAAATCTTCAACATTGGAGACTCCCGCCTATTCGTCATCAGAGATGGGGAGATGGTGGAGTCCAATAAAGAACAGTACGTCGCCAACCTGTGTCCTCAACAGGTCGGGACGCAAGAAAATGGTAAGCCACCATCCGAAGTGGTGCAATTCCAAGAGTTTGAGCTGAAGCAAGACGATCTAATTCTAGTCTGCACTGACGGCGTCACTGACAACCTCTACCCAGACGAGATTCTGAAGGTCATTATGGATAAGATCAACATTGACAAGAACAACTTGCAGGAGGTGTGCAACGCTTTGCTGATCAAAGTCAAACAAACAGCCTTCGACAACTACTGTGTTACCCCCTATGTTGAGAAGGTGAACGAGCTGAGCACAAGCTTCATCACTGGCGGCAAGCTTGATGATATCTCTATTTGCTTGTCTAAAGTCCTGCTCAACAAGTAGGCGGTGGAAGTGCTGCAATGACACGAAATGAATTGAAACAAAAGTAAATTGAAACAAACAAACAAACTGACGAAGGAAACAAAAATATCAAGCCAACAAGCCAACAAGCCTTGGACCATAACTTCTGGCTTCTTGTTGTGCCTCTACTACTATGATGATTTTGTTATTAATTAATGATTACTTGGAAATGAGGGTTTTATACGGTTTATACATACATATCTATATATGGTTAATGGAAAAGGTTTTATGGTATAATTTGTATTGAAAATCCGAAAAAGAGAATACATCGATATCAACGCCATACGAAGCAACACGCAACACGCATTTTGGGTCGACGACTGTGCACAGAGATGTCAGGCCTTGAGAGTAAGTGTGGTCGCTCCAGGGAGGCAGGTGTGTTGGCGGACCCTGTACTAACATGACGGTCGCTGTCTCAAAACAGAATCACTCTTTAATCTGAAGGTAAGTTTGATGTTGGCACCTCGATGAAACAAAGCGTTAACACGATGAGCAGTTCACGTCGAAACAGCTGAATAGACAAGCGGGCAAAGCGGGCAAAGAGGAGACGGCTGAGAAGAACAAAGTGAAGAAAGTATGTATTGAACGGGAGTGCTCACGCTCCACGTTGGAGAAAGGTCGAAACTAACGCAACCCAAGGCACTAAAAGATGGCAATGAGGATATCGCCAGGCTGTACGCACAGAACGCCATTCGCAAATCCAACGAACGCTTGAACCTGCTACGCCTCTCGTCACGCATAGATGCGGTAGCGTCGCGTGTGCAAACTGCAGTGACGATGAGACAAGTGACGGGAAACATGACCAACGTGATCAGGGGTATGGACAAAGCATTGCAGACTATGAACCTGGAGCACATCTCATTGGTGATGGAGAAGTTTGAGCAGCAGTTTGAGGACTTGGACGCGTCCACGGAGTACTATGAAGGAGCGACCAACAACGCCACTGCATTGTCGACGCCACAAGAAGAGGTTGACTTGCTTTTGAACAAGGTTGCCGATGAAGCTGGGCTCGAAATCAAACACAACCTGCCTGAGGGTGCTGCGGTGGAGGTGCCTACTGCTCTGAAATCGCCACGGCTGGAGGAGAAAGAAGATCTGCTTACGGAGAGATTGCGGGCCCTTAGATCGTAATACATGTTAGCTTGTCCCGATTACTACAACTGCAACAACGGCAACAACGTCGTCCTCGTCACCATAACCAGCAGAACACGTACGCTCTACAGGCCCCCCGCAACCCCTTATTTCTCGCCTTATTCCCACCCTGTCCACCCCTGCTCCACCCCGTAGCGGACTGTGTCTCTTCACCTCCCCGTTGTCAGTAAACTCTCCGCATAATCAACGAAAATCGATTTATTTCCAACCAACAAAGCAACTTAGCACAGTAGAGATACGCAATCTACACGGACGGCAGCTGATAGATGTGTGGCGTAGTCCCTGATGGAGAGTACGATATCGAGGTTTCGGAAACTCTGATAGCACTACTGAACGGCAGTAGAAAGAAGGGCGCAGCTTTCTCCGACAGGATTCTTTCCCTGAAGCGTATGTAACATTGCCGCTGTACAGTCATGGCGAAGGCCAGGGCTGGGGATAGGCCTATGCCTATGCCTATGCTCATGCCTATCCCCATGCCTACCCCTTTCCCCATGCCTATCCCTATCCCCATGCCTGGGGCGACCTGTGCGACTAGAGAGGACTACTAACAACACAACAATGCCGCCTCCAGTTGACTCTGTCCATGAATCGATTGATGTGTCGAAGACGTCAGAGCTGTTTACCGACAACGCGTCCAGCTCCCACAAGTTTCAGCTTCGCATGGAGTCCACTGATGTAAGTAACGCGTGGGATGTGTGTCCTGTATGAACTCTACTAACTAGCTTCCCATGCAAACAGCCAAGTAATAGGGCAGTCCTGTTAGATGGAGAAGTACACAATGAAGACAAGCTGAACTGTATCCTTCTCTTCAATGATAAACTCAAGATATTCGAGCTGCATCAAGTGGATCAGCGGCTGCGCACTACCTCCTTCACTGTTGATAAGATCGATACGCCGTCGCCAGGTGCTCCATCCCCAGTGGCCCAGAGCAGGAAACCAGCCTCTCGCAACACTAATGTGAGTAGTAACGGGGACGTGGGGACTCCCCTTTCCACGACGTCCAGTCCTGCCCCATCCTCCCCCTCTGTAAAGGAACAGCTCAAAAGAAAGAAACGGGCCAAAGAACCTTCAATCTTCCAGCCAAAACGTCAAAAGACACCAACTACTGGTATTTCCAAACTCAAAAGTGCATTAACTATAAACTCTTCAGATGATGAGACACCTCTAAGAAGACTCAGACTTCCCAAGTCAAAGACCAATCCTTCACCGCCATCATCATCTTCTTCTTCTACTTCTTCAACTTTCAGCGCAAAACCAGCAGCTCCATCTCCGCTCAATCCAGTTGCACAATCCAAAACTGGCAATGAGACAGCTATAGCGCACTCCTCGCGTCTTGTTGATCCTCCCAAAATGAATGATCTTTCTGGAAGGGAATTACGATCAAGCACTCATTCTTCAACAGCGGTTGGGCAACTCCAAGCGAATACACCAGCTTCAGCTGTTCCAAAACCAACTGCTGAAGATGCTGAAGACGAAATAGAGGACTTCAGCACTTTTGTGGATGAGCTGGAAGAAGCAATCAGTGATGAGAATAACATCTTCAAGATAGAGAATGGCGGCACTCCTTCATCCTCGAGTAAAATCCTTCCCGTTCCCAACTTGAAAGTGGAGGGTGTTAAAAACTTTCGGACTCTAGCCGGCATGTCCCCAGATGACTTAGATGAAGATTTAATAAGTACTAGTGAAGAAGAGTAGATAAGGCTATGTGTTTTGATTAAGTTAAAAAAAGGCCAAAAGAAAAGAGATAGTTACTTGCAATTATACCATTCTAATGCTTTAGTTCTTTAGTCCGTATCCCTATAAGGGGTTTTTCCCACTCCCGATCAATAGGGAGTACATGTTCACCTCAACGTGGCATTCCCATACCTCTTCCCTGTGGAGGGGCCATACCAGCATTCGCAGATCCACTCTCCTTGTTTTTGATAGTCTCATCCACACTCAAAACTAAGATTGCTGCTTCAGTAGCACTGGACAAAGCATTAATCTTTACGAGCGCAGGCTCCCAAATGAATGAATCAAAGTTATTTCCAATGTCTTCCTTGTGGAAATCAATACCAGACCAAGTATCCCCCTTGGCGTGCGCCATTCTTAATCTGTTGAGCAGATCGGTACCATCGAACCCAGCATTATCACACAACTGTCTAGGGATTATTTCTAGGGCTTTAGCAAATGCACTTATGATCAGCTGCTCCTTGCCAGCAATAGTCTTTGAGTAGTCTCTTAGATACTTCGAAATCTCCATCTCTACAGCACCACCACCGGCGACAACTTCGTTATTTTGCACTGTTCTCTTGACAATCATGATTGCATCATGGAGAGATCTTTCAACCTCTGCAATAACTTGTTCAGCACCACCTCTCAATATTAGAGTACAAGTTTTGGCCTCAGGGCAGCCCTTGAAGATGTTGTATCTCTCTGAGCCAATCTGCACCTCTTGAAATTCGTCACATGTACCCAAATGCTGTGACTGGATGTCAGTTGGGGTGGACTGTATAGATCCTCCTACAGCCTTGATGACTCTCTCCATATCCTCAGATGCGACTCTTCCCGCACAGAAGATATTTCTATCAGCAAAATACTGCGTTGCCAAGTCCCCAATTGGTAACTTGGACAACACCACATTGGCACCAGACTCTTCAATTAGTTTCAATTTATTCAAGATGATCTTCCACTCTGCGTCCACAATTTGCTGATACTCCTCTACTTTCTCCACTCTGACCTCCGCGTTGTCCTTCTCAGCTTTCAGCTCCAATTCGACATTCAAACTTAGGATCTTAGGGTTGGAAAATTGCTTTGGTTGCTGTTCAAAACCAGCGTATGAGAAAGTCTTCTTGAACGCAACACCATTGACAAAGAGGGAATCCTCAATTCCTCCACCAGGCACTTTTTTGATTCCAATCAACTTGTCATTCAGGTCGTCTTGGTCAAGCGTCTGAACGGCGTCCACGACCATTTTCACAAAGAAGTCTGAGTTGTTGTTGATCAGCTTTGATGACATTGCGGTTCTTGCACAGCGTTCAAGTAGGTGCCTGTACTCTTGTGGGCTGGCCTTCTCGTTGTCAATCTTAACCGCGAGTTCTCTGATCCTCTTCAAGGCCAACGAAACGGCTTTTCTGTACCCTTTGGTAATCACATGCGAAGAGATACCCTCCTCGATGAAGCCCTTGGACTCCCTCAACAACTCACCCGCAATGATGGTCACCGAGGTGGTACCGTCCCCAACTTCTGCGTCCTGTGATCTTGAGATATCAACAAGGATCTGGGCCGCCGGGTGCACGACGTCAAGAAGTTTCAGAATTGTCGCTCCATCGTTGGAGATTGTCGTCTTGCCGTTCGAGCTGACGATCAGGATATCTGATCCCAGCGGGCCCAGGGTTGGTTTGAGTGTGTCCTGGATCGCGACGCACGCATTGATGTTCGATATGATCTGGCCTCTGCCCTGGGAGGTGTCGGTCCCTTCTTTCAGCACCACCACCGTTGGCGTCTGTCCTCCGAAGTTCATTCTTTACCTGTGTAGCTTACCTGCTACCTCGCTTTCTTCCGAACGCCAACAACAGCAACCGCAAGTACCTCCGCTAGTGAGATGCTTTCTTTCTCTTGAGACCTGCTAGATCCACTGAAAACGCAAAAACAGCAACAACCGCCACAATTAACACCACGACAATGGTCTGAAGCGCTTGGTTCACTAGTTTGGTGGCCTCTCTCTTCCCGTTTCCTTTGTATCAAAGCTGATTTTTCTTGATTTTTTTCTTTCAGCGAGAGAGAGTCGGATGTTGGTACTGGGCACGTGACGCGCCCGGTTCTCGTAGGTCGTGATGGCCGGGACGGACCGGGGGACCGACGGTGGTGGTGATGGTGGTGGGCTGGGAAGTATACGGTACGGTGTAGGTCTACAGCGGTGCGCTAGCAGGCAGCTCTGGCAAGGGGTTGGGTCGAAGTCGTTATTATTAGTATGGAAACAGCTGTGGGCAGGCGGCGCAGTGGCTGATCAAGCAGGGCCGGCCAGCGATCAATCACACGTCGCCTGTCAAGTCCACATTGTCCAGCACTCTGTCGAGGTGCGAGAAGTCGTATGAGTCTATGCTGTGGAAGTCTGTAGTGGAGACGACACTACTGAGCTGCTGGAAGACCATGTCGTCGTCGTCATGGTCGTCGCGGGGCTGGTTGCTGCTGGTGGCGGTGTTGGCACTGCCGGAGCTGCTCAGTCGGGCTTGCGCAGCAGCAGCTGCTGCTGTCGCCGCCGTCACCGCCGGTGGTGTGTACTGCGGCGGGGAGGTGTAGTTCTGTGTCGACTCTTCGTAACTGGGGAGGCCGTCATCCGGAGACATTGCACTGAGAGAAGCTCGACCAGTTAAGCGTGGCTGCGGTGGTGACGGTGACACCAAAAAACCAAATGAAAGATCGTGAAATAAACAAATAAACAAACAAACAAACAGACAAACAGAGAAGTAAACACAGGACTACACAGCTGGCAGTTGACGCATGCGATAGAGCAAGCATGGCAGACTTCAACGCAAGTGTGAAAAGCACAAACGAGAGCTCCGAGTCTCTGAAAACACTCTATTTCAGACCGCCTGGCATATTCACGAATGCTCTGATCCTCAAGCCGGATATCACTACTCTGCTCCGAGATGCAGACCATCATGAGTCGTCACTGTACAACGTCGATGCACAAGGCAAGACCGAGAGGAAAGACGGGACGCGTGCGGTGACAGACACTCTGAACGAGGAATTCGAGCGACTGGAGTACGAGCAGCAGCGTGTCAACGAGATGGCAACGGAAGGAGGCGCCAGGGGCGGTGACACTGCTACTGTTGTGAGGCCAGCGGTATTATTTGTGTCACCGCCGCCTGAGAGCAGCATACCAGAGATCAGTCGGGGGGTGAAGAACCTGCTGTCGCGGTTCGCTGAGGAGAACTTCTCTGACTACGGGTTTGACGAGCTGTCCTCGGCAGTGAGGCAGCTTCTGGCAAAATAGTAAGTTCTACTGACACGCTTGGAGTCCAGTACAGTTTCATCTTACTAACGAATGCATCCGAAACGCTACAGCCCGGTCGATGGAATGGAGCAGGAGCTCCAGAAGTGCGAGAAGGTTGTGAGCAGGTTATCCGGGGAGTTGCTGGAGAACGAGAACACGCTGGAGAAGCAGAAGAACGTACTGAGCCAGATGAACACCTCTCTCAGTGGCAGACGCCTCAGCTACAACAAGCAGCAGCAGCAGCAGCAGCAGCAGCAGCAGCTCAGTCAGTCGCGTGGCAAAAGAACCATAGAAGATCTCATTGCTGAAGAAGAGCAAGAAGTGCACAGGCTCGAAGAAGAGTTCAAGAGAAAGTCGGCCTCCTCGTCGTCCGCAACGGAGGTATGTGAAGCCCCCTAGAGTGGTGCGTGCCTGCGCCCACTCACCCCATCCCTCTTCTACACAGCGCCTGGTCCCATACTAACACCATCCCTCGCCTTGCGTCGACACAGACACAGGAAGGCACCATGCTGATGGAGATTGACTAACAGTGCAACGGAAATGCGCAAACGAATGAGACGCTATGGACTATGTAGACAACGTATGCACGGCCACACCACGGGCCTCTTCTCCACGGTCTCTTCTCCTCTGTCCTCCCCTCCTCTCTCCCCCTAATCGCCCGCAACCCGGCACCCAGTCTGATTCGTGCTTGTGATCTGATCACAGTTTGTGGCAAATTGCTATAAAAAGTTGAGAAAAACTCAAAAAATCGACACAAGAACCAATCCCGCAATACTCATCATACACAGTGACGCTCAGAAACAGTGGGCGGCAGACTGGGAATTGCACTCGACTCGCACGCCATATCGTGATCTGGTAGAGGAGCTGGTAGAGAAGCTGGGAATACAGGATCCGGTCTTCTTGGTGTGTAGTTGCTACTGGCTGGGCGTGACGCTACTCTGCTGTTGGGTGGGAGTGTACAGACGCAGGCAGGCAGATCCACACTCCTGGTGGTATAGGACAGCGCGGGAGCACAGGAGGGCGCTGCTGTTTGTTGGGTGGTAGTGTTCGCCGCCCTCGCCCCTTGCTTCTCCGTGTCGCAGCATTCCAATGTCATCACAAAACAGTCAAAACAGCACGGGAACAGACCTCTATTCTACGACCTCACGCTTCTCGAAAGCTGTGTCGGCAACAGCTTCAGCTCTGATCCATGAGAGCTCAAGCGATGTGCTGCTGTCAAGCAGCTCGTATAAGAAGGCCATCCGGGACTCACTCAACTCGAAGCACTCCCTGAGTCTTTCCAAGAGGTCGCCACAGGCCGTGGACCTTTTCAAGAGTAGATACACTGATTCCTCTGCTGAGTATTACAAAAATGCATTCAAGACATCCAAGGCTGCGTACAAACTTCTGACACATATACCAGACGAGCTTTTAGACGAAGTACCTGAAGAAAAAACTACATCGGCATTCACCCTATTTCAAGGATTCAACGCCTCATTACCAGCTGTTGACGAGGAGATCGAACTCAACAAGAGCCTGAGTGGAGGCGACTCTTTCATGAAAAAGCTGACTGACGGTTCAGCGAACAGTGCGAGTGAAGATGATCAAGATATACACTTCAAGCTACCTAGTGGGATCACTACTGATAAGATAAACGATTCCTACTCCACCAACAAGTTGGAATTCTACAAAGAACAACTCAACAACAACTTGGACCTTTTGGAAATCAGGAAAAATCTAGCTGCAAGTGAGATAATGGAAATTGATAATAAGATTGCTAAGCTTCAAGAGTTGAGGAAGGTAGTGTTCAAAAGAGTAGCCAACTTGGAACAAAATGAACTTTTCCTCGAACATCATTTGGAAGATATCAATGATCGTATCGACATGATTAAGGAATATAACCTGGAAAGGTTAGATGACGAGAACATCCAGCAGCACACTGTGAGCAGTCAAAAAACGGCACAGACGGATGATGCACGAGATGCAAACGAAGAAGAGGATGATAGTGATGTCGAGACTGATGAAGGTAAGGATTTCAATGGGCCGCTACTATCTCAAAGTATATATGGAAAGCTCCAACAGCATCCTCCAAGTTCTGCTCCCAATAGCAGCAGCAAAAAGCCTTCAAAATTCAGAAAGAAAACACGCACCTCAAGAAAGACAACTCCAACACTGCAACAGTACTATGAGCCGGGATCTGAAATCAAATCTTTTCATGCTCATGATGAAGTCGTCACTACTTTTGACTTTGATATACCATTTGGCACTTTAGTGACAGCTTCGTTAGATAACACTGTGAAGGTGTGGGATTTGAGCCGGGGTAAGTTCCATGGAGACTTAGTAGGCCATATTGCGCCCGTTACTTCTATGCAGATGGATGATATGTTTGTGGTTACCGGGTCTTTAGATGCTACCTTGAAACTTTGGGATATCAGTAAAGTGGAGTTTGGCGCAAAGGATGAAAGTCCTCTGATACACAGCTTTGAGAGCCACATTGAGGAAATCACCGCTTTGAGTTTCCATAACTACAACCTGGTCAGCGGATCTCAAGACAAAACTATAAGACAATGGGATATGCAAACAGGGCACTGTCTGCAGACCATTGATGTTCTATGGACCTCTAACAACTCTACAACAATAGACCAGTCTCTCCAACTCAATAGACTTTCCCCTTTCATTGGGGCGCTACAGACATATGATGCGGCGTTGGCAACAGGAACATCTGATGGAACAGTGAGGCTCTGGGATTTGAGATCAGGTGAAGTTGTACGAACTTTGGTTGGCCATACAGGACCTGTCACTGCGCTTCAGTTCGATGATAGACATTTGGCAACAGGAAGTACTGATCGATCAATCAGAATCTGGGATTTGAGAACAGGGGGTATACATGACGCATTTGCCTATGAATCTCCTATATCATCACTCCAATTTGACCACCGAAGAATCGTTTCCACCAACAATGAAAACACTGTCAAAGTGTATGATCGCATAGATCAGAAACACTCTTCATGCGCTGGTATCAACCCCGAAGACAAGGTCATAAACTATGTCCGTTACAAGGAGGGATATCTCGTTGAGGGACGAACAGATGGTAGAATCGGAGTATGGGCTATATAAGCATTTGATACAATCTTGTGAATAAACCTTGAGTTATGTTGTCTACACCATGGCAAATACATAACTTATGTACAAACTATAACATAGAGTAGCATATCGTCCCTTACCACGTTAGCATGCTTGCTATAGGTTCAGAAACAGAAGTGACAGAAGTGGCTAATTGTCAGCAGTGATCTTGAGGTTTTCCTGCTTCTTTTTGAGGGCAGCTAGACCCTTCTCGAACTTCTCCTTTGGAACTCCAGAGCTCCATTTCAAGCCATATGCATAATGATCATCAGGAACAAACGTATGGCCTTTCTTCCCATACACCTGTTCTCTGTATGTTCCATTCTCAACGGCGTATTCTTTCTGTGCCAACCCTCTCTTCTGCAGCTCAGGAATCAAGATATCGACAATTCTCTCAAAATTTTCAGGGGAAACCACATTTGTGAAGTTGAAACCATCAATATCAGACTTAGCAACAAAGTCCTCTAGCTCGTCAGCAACCTCCTCAGCTGAGCCCACAATCAAGCTGTGGTGGTGATCAATCACAAACTTTCTGGTAATCTTCTCATTAGGGAATGCTTCTGCAAAAGGTTGCGCATAGGCTCTGATATCTGCATGCTTACTCTTGGTGAGATCCTCGTCCCAGGAGGCCTTAGCTAAGTCACAAGCACCACCTCCGATGTGTACCTGGATACCGTCGTCATCCTGATATTTCTTCATTTCTTCACGCAACTCAAATGCCTCCTTGGAAGTTTTGGCAACAATAACACTCACAATTGTGATGAACTTGATAGAGCCTTTCTTTCTACCATACTTTTCCAGAGCAAGAGTCTCAATCTTGGACTTCTTTTCCCTCAACTCCTCTGGTCCTCTTCCGCCGATGAAAATAACCTCAGCGTGCTTAGCACCAAGTTCAATACCTTTTGGTGATGTGCCTGCCTGGATGATCAAAGGAATTCTTTGAGGAGAAGGTTCAGTGATTTGAGGTCCTGGAACTTTGAAGTATTTACCTTCGAAGTTGATCTCCCTGATAGCGTCAGGGTTGGAGAAGATACCTTTTTTTCTGTCAAACACAACACCGTCATCTCTCCAAGAACTCAATAAGAGTTCGTAAAACACTTGAAGGTATTCATCCGTCTTTTCATATCTGAGGGCTTTATCAGGTAGCTCTCCGCTCAGTTGTCTCCCTGCTGAAGGAAGGAATGATGTGACGACGTTCCATCCAACCCTACCACCACTCAAGTGGTCAAGTGTAGCCATTCTTCTTGCAAAATGGTAAGGGTGCTCACTCAAAGTGGAGCAAGTGATGCCCACACTCACATTTTTGGTTGAGATTGCAATTGCAGAAAGGTATGCTGTTGGATCGTTCTTTGGGAAGTTATTTCCAGACTTTGCTGCTTCTTCAAAGTTAAATGGTCCTCCGTACCCTTCAGATTTATATCCACCGTAGTATGAAAGGGAGTCACCGATGAACAGGCCGTGGATTTTACCCCTCTCAGCGATTTGCGCAAGCTTAATCCAATATTGTGGCTTGGTGTAGTTGCGAGACTCATCACGAGGGTTTCTCCATTGTCCTGGGGCATGAAGCACGGGTGTGAATGCCTGGAAGAAGTTCAGAACCAAAGGCTTGGGATTCTTGACCTTCTCAAATGATCTCTTCTGTTTCTTGCTACCGTGCTGTTGGGTCATGCTGGGTTGTCTATATCGATTCGATGGCTACCACGAGTGGCTAAGGTCAAAACTGGTCACTACGCACTACCCCCAAGTGAGGTTGAGAGCCTTTTTATATGTACCACGCACTCAGATCGCTGTGGCTAATCGCGCCTAGCGCCCCCGTCACCCCAATGGCGAAGTAGCCACAGTACCAACTGAACAGCTACTGTACAGCTACCATACCCACTACCATGTATAAAAGAGCATCGTGCCATCCTCGCCCCCTTCCGCCTTGTCATACGATGTGTCTGATGTATCTTTAGGGAAACCCAAGCGGGCCATAGAGACACCAAGGCGAGGCCCAATTGTGGCAAGTGTACATATTTCCACCAGCTCAACGTTTGCCCACAAGTGTCACGCCCACGCGTCCCACACCTGGGACAGGTGTGTGCGTGCGCGGTGCGCGGTGCGTGGCGCCAGGCACTGAAAACCACCATATCTCTTCGTAGACCACCACTGGGCCTTGCTCTCAGCTAACCACCAGTGACAATGCCACTCATAACTCCCACACCGCCCGGTTCCATTGGACTACGAGCACGAGCAGTGTTTGATGATCTGACGGATTGGCAGCGAGCGAGCGGCTATTTATCCAATTTTGGTTTTGTGGCGGGGCGGCTATTGTGTTACATAAGCAGTTTAGAAGGGCGTGCGAGAACCAATACTGTGGCCCTATCGTGTTATGAGCCTTGCGCTCCGTGTGCACACGGAGAATCTTTCACTTAAGCGTAGAAGGAAGGCCAGGGCGTTAGGTGGTTGGTAGGCAGGCAGAGAAAGGTGCAGTAGTAGAAGTAGGAGACCGACGACACCGGAAGCAAGGCGCAGCGTGGCAGCAGGAGAAGGAGCACAATGGTCGACTTGGACGGGTACCTGAAAGCAGGTCAGAAGTACTACACAGCGATTGGTCTGGAGGGATCTGCCAATAAGCTGGGAGTGGGGATAATACGACACCGGCCTGGGCCTCTATCGCAGAGCAACAGAGCAGAGGTGCTGTCGAACATCAGAGATACGTACATAACACCGCCAGGGGAAGGGTTTCTTCCGCGTGATACAGCACGGCACCACAGGAACTGGGTGGTCAGGCTCATCAAGAAGTCGCTGGAGGAGGCTGGTGTCGCGAGAGACGAGCTGGACTGCATATGCTTCACCAAGGGCCCAGGCATGGGCGCTCCTCTGCAGAGTGTGGTTATCGCGGCACGAACGCTGAGCCAGCTGTGGGACATCCCGCTGATTGGGGTGAACCACTGCATCGGGCACATTGAGATGGGCAGGGAGATCACAGGCGCGGACAACCCTGTAGTCCTGTACGTCAGCGGCGGGAACACGCAGGTTATCGCGTACAGCAACCAGAGATATAGGATCTTTGGTGAGACTTTGGATATTGCCATTGGTAACTGTTTGGATAGATTTGCGAGAACTCTACTGATTCCAAACGACCCAAGTCCTGGATACAACATCGAACAGTTGGCCAAAAAGGGGTCCAAGTATGTCGAGTTGCCTTACACCGTGAAGGGCATGGACCTGAGTATGAGCGGGATCCTGGGATACGTTGACCAGCTTGCCAACGACCTGTTCAAGAACAACTATGCCAACAAGGTCGTGTTCGATAAACAAACTAAACAGCCAAACTTCACAGTTGAAGACCTTTGCTTCTCTTTACAGGAGTGTCTGTTTGCCATGCTTGTTGAGATCACAGAAAGAGCAATGGCCCATGTGAACACGAACCAGGTGCTCATTGTGGGTGGTGTTGGGTGTAACGAGAGGCTACAGAAGATGATGGAACTGATGGTTCTCGATAGGCGGGGATCCATATTTGCCACAGACGAGAGATTCTGCATTGACAATGGTATAATGATAGCCCACGCAGGCCTGTTAGAGTACCGTATGGGTAAGAGCTACTCTCTGGACGAAACTGTATGTACACAGAAGTTCCGTACCGACGAAGTCCTAGTTTGCTGGAGGGATTGAAACCACACTTTTAATCTTCTACTTCTTATCTATACGTGTTCATGTTATGTAAGGTAAAATATTAAAGACGTCAAATACCAAAAAATTATGATCTACCGACACTAAACACATACAGTAAAAACCATAGATACCTCTGTTGTTGTGTGATTGCGAAGGCGTGCGTGTGATAGGGTGCTGGGATACTCGACTGATGATTTCAAGAAAGTCTAGGACGTTAGCGCTAAGTGCTATCATGCTCACTGTCATATTTTTCTTCATAAACTCACGCACCACGTCAACATCATTATCAGATGTTTCATCACAGCTGATGGAGAACCTGGCGATGACGGCAGGTAGCAACAGTGGTGGAAGTGGCAATGAGAAGCCTCTGTCCAGTCAGAAGAGTCCAAAAGAAGGATCGAAAAAGGGGGGCGTTGCAGATTCCTCCGCAGATGACACTACCACCACCACCACACCAGGTGGTGCTATCGACGGCGAAGCAGATAAGTTTAACGCTGCTGAAGAGTTTGAACAGATCATGTCTCTCGCGCCGGTGGTGATGTTTTCCAAAACATACTGTGGCTTCTCAAAGGCCCTGAAGAACCTTCTGCATAATGACTATAAGCTAGACCCGACGCCAACTATAATTGAATTGGATAAGTATGAGAATGGCAGAGCTCTACAGGACTACTTGGCGGAGATATCAGGCAGAAAGACTGTTCCTAATCTATTTGTGAATGGGGTGTCCAGGGGTGGGTGCGATGAGATGAAGAAACTGCACGCGGAGGACAAACTGCTCTCGAGTCTCACCAGCTGGGGTGGGAAGAAGTTCAAAGTTACCAAGGCGTAGTAGCTGGCACGGAGGGCGTGGCTCACATTCCGATGGCGTCCAGCTGTTCGCCAACACCTGGTATGCGACGTGCAATGTATATACCCCAGGGCCGCTCGGTACACAGCTATGTGTATCTGTGTATATACGTATGCATGTATCCCGGCCACAGGCTTGTAGCGGCGCGGTTAGCAGCGTCGTGTGTATCCATCCAGGCCTCCATATGTGTCTGCGGCCTATCTATGCGTCTATGTCTCTGTGGCATCACACCAGCACCAGTACCAGTACGACCCAGCCCTAGTCACATGACCTCCCCTCCGCCTCCGTGCCCTAATCCACACCCCAACACCACACTCGTCCCACCTGTGTCCTGTACCAACCCACACACCCGTCCCGTCCAACCCACTCGCTCCACGGAATTTTTCAATGATCTATGATTACATAACAAATTGTGCCCCATTAGGATATTTTCGCGGCAAGTCCCGCTCTTTTTTCTTCGCTTCGCTTCGCTTCTTGCGAGTTGTGTATGGAAGTGCAGGGAAAACAAAGTAAAATTTTCCAGTGATCGTTTCTTCTCACACCTTCAGTAACAACCAACTTAAGGGACAACTTTACAAGATGGCTACTGAATTGACTGTTCAATCTGAACGTGCTTTCCAAAAAGTAGGTTAAGCTAGGATGGCATGGGAATACACATGGGAGCGGGAAATGGCGATCAGACGGAGACACACAGGACACAGACAGACACAGACAGACACAGACAGACACAGACAGGTTTGTCGTATACGGTGTTGGTTCATCGCACCAGCCACCGGAGAGCTGGCACAGCACGGTGGGGTGGCAGCCTGGCCTGCGCTGCTCGTGCTGCGTGTAATCAGAGCTGGCAGACTCCATCTCAAGCGCAGGCGAGAGCAAGAGTACAGTAATGCGTCTCGAGGAACAGCAACAACACTGCACCATTGCAAACACTTCTCGCCGCGTGTGCGCTGTGCGGATCTCCTCTGAGCCCAGCAGACACCCGAACTCGAGCCGTGTCGACCCCCCGTCCCCATTTCCATCCCCATGTCCATTTCCCTCCCTCCTGTCATGTAGACGTATGGTCAAGAAGCCGATACTAACATTACTCTTCCTTTGCAGCAACCACACATCTTCACCAACCCAAAGGCCAAGGCCAACCGTAAGACCAAGAGATGGTATAAGGATATCGGTTTGGGTTACAAGACCCCAAAGTCCGCCATTGAGGGCTCATACATTGACAAGAAGTGTCCATTCGTCGGTG
The DNA here is from genome assembly GCA_030580455.1 of Barnettozyma sp. UFMG-CM-Y5996. Taxonomy (NCBI): domain Eukaryota; kingdom Fungi; phylum Ascomycota; class Saccharomycetes; order Phaffomycetales; family Phaffomycetaceae; genus Barnettozyma; species Barnettozyma sp. UFMG-CM-Y5996. The sequence goes on from JAKTSX010000006.1 coordinate 335,914, forward strand.
ATGTCTCCATCAGAGGTAGAATCTTGACCGGTACCGTCGTCTCCACCAAGATGCACCGTACTATCATCATCAGAAGAGATTACTTGCACTACGTCACCAAATACAACAGATACGAGAAGCGTCACAAAAACTTGGCTGTCCACGTCTCCCCAGCTTTCCGTGTTGAGGAAGGTGACTTGGTTACTGTTGGTCAATGTAGACCACTTTCCAAGACTGTCAGATTCAACGTCTTGAAGGTTCAATCTGCCGGTGGTAAGGCTAACAAGAAGTTCTCTAAGTTCTAAACATACTTAGTATTTAGTTGAGCAAATATAATAGTTTTTAAAAAGGTTACAGCATCGTACACTCGGCCTCTCCGACCTCTCTTCCACCTCTACAACACCTTAATAACAAAATTCACAAACATTCAAGAAGTATAGTACATACAGCGGTCACTTTCATCTCCAGCCCGCATAATCCTCAGTGCCCCTTGTAGAGTTGTTGATTGCAGCATTTGCAATGTTTTCAGCATTAGGAGTTGTTTCTTCTTGTTTAACAGAGTCGAAATGTTGAAGTACCACCGGTAATGTGATGGAGACCCCATTGCGATGTGCTTCTTGTATAGCCTCTTGCAGCAACACTTGACAGATATCGTTGATGTCCTTGTTCTTCTTATCCCTGACGCTGGCTTTCATTCTAGTAAACGCAACTTTAAAGTCCTCGCCGTTCCAGTACGTCTTTGGGTGCTGAGCTGCAAGCGCTGCCCACTCCTCATCTGTAGGAGGAACTTGACCCAGTTCCTGAATCTTACTTAGTAACCAAACTTTATCGTCCAAAACCAGTTTATCAGCTCTTTGTAAAGCTTCTCTTTTCAACAGCTTTCCCCACTTATATCTGCACTGAATTCTTGATCTAGATCCTCCCATCTTCTCACTGATAATTGTCCAGTTGTAAATAGGCACAGAAACACCAGCTTCTCTCTGCTCTGCTTCGATAGATCTTACAACGTTTGCCAATTGCAGCTCCTCTTCAGGGCTCCACTTATTAACAGATCTGTTGTCACCACACTTGATATAGTTTCTGTATCTATCTCTGCAGTCTTCAGGCATTCTTCCTAAAACTAATCCAATCTCTTTCCAAGATTTTGACTTTTCAACTGATAATCTAGCCAAGGTTGCATCATCTTCAGCAGACCATTTACCACGTACGTCAAAAATATGATAAGATCTTCTAACATGCTTGTAAATGGAGGCCCGTGTCCGTTCTGGTAGCACTTGGTGCAGCAAATCCCATAGAACTTCTCTCTTCCGTTCGTTTGCCCAGATTCTTTGACAGAGCTCTCTTCTTGTCAACCCATTTATGGCGCAAAAATCAATCAAAAACTTATCAATTGATTCGATTTCCTGCTTGGTGAAGGATCTTGCCTTAGTTGTTGAGGTACGAGGCCAGGAATTAGACTTATCCTGGGAATTTTCCCTAGAGTCATCTTGCTTCGCATCTGCTTTACTAGCTGCTGCCAGCTCCTCAACTGCTGCTGCTGCTGCCACCGCTGTTGTTAAAGACGAGGATGTTCCGCTTGACGCTTGGGCCTGATTTTGCGCAGCTTCAGCAGCCTGAATGATCGAATTTGCCAGTTCCTGGTTGTCATTAGGATGTTGAATGTACTGCTGCATAGTAGCAGACACATCTTGTGCCATCTTGTTCGCGTCAAGGATAGCAGCGCGAATAAGCTGTTCATGGTCAGTAGTATCGTCAATATTGGCTAACTCAGGATCAACGTCCACAAGACTACTACCTTTCTTCTTTGGCTTCTTCGCCTTTCTCTTCTCTGATTTGGCCAGCTGGGAGTCTCCGCTCTGCGGCTCATCATCAACATTCTGAAGTTGTTCAGTGTCCAAAAACGAGTTCCAGTGTTGAAACTCATTCCCATCATCGTTGTTGAATGATTTTTTTCTCTTCTTTGAGCTTCCACTGCCGTTAGTAGCACTATTATTGTTAGCGTTACCTGAAATGTCATTGCTGTTACCTGAGTTGCCGTTGGCGTCGCCATCGCCGTCACCATTGCTCACAATAGCGGCTTCCCTGCTGTTGTGGTTGTGGCTGTTGCTGCTGCCGCCGCTGTTGCTGTTGTCCAAGTCCCCAGCAACATACTTCATCACAGCAGCCTCGACATCTCTGCTAGAGTCATCTTTCTTGCTGTCCTCTGCAAGAAACTCTTGTCTCTTGGCAGACTTGTCCTTTTTCTTCAAACCTAGAAGTGCTCTAGCTCCCTCCGAGTAGTCGTTGCTATTGGACATTTGGTATCTCGCCTTTTTGAACTGGGAATTGCGTTTGCTTTGCTTCGCTTGGTTTGTTTGTTTGGATTCTGTTGTTGTGATTGTCGCCGTCTGCTAATACAACTGGCTCACACACGAGTTACCACAGCCCGCCCCAGCTTCTTTCTTCTCCGCTACCAGTGGGTGGTGCGACGGTCCTGTATCGATCTCTGAGCGCGCCGGCACAACACACGCACCCGCTCTCCAACTGTCTCTGTCTCTGTCTCTTATGGGCACGTCTCCCACGCCCTCTTCCTGTCCAGTACACAACCACGCGACCAAACTAAAACGACCTACTTCGCCCGCAACACCGTCTACTAAATGTGTCAACAAACTTCAAATGTGTTACCCGCCGCTCTGTTGGCTGTATCCTGTTCTTGATCTCTTCCCTTCTTTCTGTTTATAAGGGGGGAAGGGTAAGTGGCGAACTTGTTGATCTTTGTTTTTGTTTATTCTCTGTTATGGAGGGACCTCGGAAGTCCGGAAGTCCGGAAGTCGGGCGGTCACGGGACCAGGAAGTACCGAGGTTTGGTGTGTGGGTGTGGGTGTGGGTGTTGCTCATACCATACATACGTACATATACATAGCAGCTATCTATGCCGGGATGGTGTTGAAGGTGTCAATTCTCGACTTCGAGCTCTTGATGATGGCCAGCAGATTGTTGTAGGCATCGTCGTGGTCCAGGTAGTTGAAATCAACCCGGATGTAATGGATCAGCTCAGCGATGCAATCCAGAGACTCCCCGACAACGCTCAGGTTCTTGTCTTTGTTCAGCGTGTTATCCGGCCTCTTGATGTTCTGCATGGTTCGCCCGTTGTAGTTTTTGTACAGCTCGATGAGATTCGACTCGTAGTGCGTGGCAAGCTGTGGGAAGTTGGACTTGAGGATAAGCAAGCTTCTCGTGAGCGCGATCAGCGTCAGCAGCGAATCACTAGCAACAAAAGTCTTGTCCCCCACAACGATTGATCTCTTGTGCGACGGCTCCTGTTGCACTGTGTCTGCAGCCGCCGCTCCTGCTGCTGCTGCTGTTGCGTCGTCCTTGTTTCGCCGGTGGAGCAAATCCTTCTTCCATTCGTTCCCAAAATCCAGATTCTCATTGCTCACAATGCTATCAACTGTTTCCTGCAGAGAGTGTGACACAATCAACGGCTTCCATTCCTCCCCCTCAACAGCCCTGGCAATCTTCTTCAAATGCGAATTGTGCAACGTGTTATTGAAATTTCTTATCTGTTCATTCAGCTCCATCGGCAGCTTCTGGAAGTTCAGTCCAGATATGTTCTCACATTCCGATAAGAACACTGAAAGTATGTAAAAGAACCTCAAGAAGAAATCAATTCTCAGTCCTCCATTTATCTCGTACCGCACATGGACTATCTTCGATGTTCTTAGTTGCACCAACTGGATGCTTGTGTGGATACACTCTCGGATATCCAAGTTCGGTACCAAAGAAGGATCGATTTTATTATTATTCAAAGTTAGATCAAGCAGAAGTTTCTGGTGCACTGTCAACCTTCTCAAACCCTCCGATACCGAAGAGAAAATCTTCACCAGCATATCTTCGAACTCCCGTGGAGTCATTGCCCTGATTAAAGCTGTTAGGCTCTTTCCTGAATTTGCTTTGTTACTGTTGTTTGCAGTGTTTGTAACTGTTGTGTTAGAAGTTGCAGGGGAGGAGGAGTCGTGGCCTTGGTTAGCACTTGATTGACTATCTTCTTCGCTGGGAAGAAAGGTTCTCACGATATTCTTCATATCGTCGACTGCCTGGTCACCGTAGGCTTTGAAAGCAGCTGAAATCCCCCCAGCCTTTGCAAGTCCATCAATGTACGTATTCAACTGAGACTTAAATTCCTGATCAATATCTCTTTTGTAATTACCGTTGGACGCCAACCTCTCAAACGTTTTCTCAATATCTATGTCCTCGTAGTGCTGCCTCAAATCAGTGACAAGAAATGAAACAAACATCTTCGATATTGAAATGCCTGTTGAAGATCTCAGGGATGCCAATTTACCGCGTACAGGCTCAAGGACACTCAAGCTCTTCAGATTCTGTAGCTTGTAAGGCCAATTGTACTCACAACTCGGATCCTCACCGTTTATGAGATGCTCAACTGTTTCTACTTTTCTCAAGCAATCATCGTACTCTCCCTGTAGATATAGAGAATGAGCCACTTCGTACTCCACTAAGACTGTCTTTATTTGCAAAAGGGATTGCTCCAGTCTTGACACATTATCTCTTTTATTTTGTAAACCAATTCTCTGTTGGTTTCTTTCGATCTTATTATTCCTTAGATGTGTTAGTTTTGTCTTTAGCGTGTCTACTGCCTTGATTGTTTCTACATTCTTCTTGCTGATATCGCTTAATTCGTTCAAAGCGTCGAAGAACGATCCTGAGGAGTTGGAGATTTCCTCCACTAGGTTCACCTCGATAATATCGAGATAGTTGGAGAGCTTCTCTTGTATTGTGTGGCTGATATCACTGAGATCATTATTCTCAGTTACCGCTTTGAATACTCTAGGGTCATCTAGGTTGAAGTCACTATCGAAAAATATGTCAGGTATCGACTTTATATCATCATTTGCCTGCTTGGAGTTAGACAGTTTCTGTAGATTACTGAGGTTCACCACTTTGTTCGACTGGTGTCTTTCAAACTCCCCGTCGATCTCCTTCATGTATTCTTGCAGCTCCTCCTTTGGTACTTTCTCCAGCTTGGACAATTGAATCGGTGGGATGTCAATCTGAGTTGGAGCTGGAATTCTCAACTTGCTCCTGTGGCTTCTTGTGTTGATGTTCGGGCTCAGCAACGACCCCTGCCTCTGGCGCCTGGAATCTACGTCTGCAATCAGCTCATATATGGAATTAGGACCTAACGGGCTGACAGTTTGTGTGGAAAGCTCGTTGAGGCCCAATGACGGCAGACTGTCGTCAAAACTGGGGCGGAAGCTCGATGTGAATATCGACGATGAGTCCATACTTCTCCGTGAGAACCCTCCTCCTGTAAGACCGTTGTTGCTTCTGAGGCTTGATAGATCGTCATTCAGGCTTAGAGAGGTGACATCGTCCACCATTTCGTTGTCATCTCTGTCCGTGTGAAGTGACCCAACGCTCGGAGACAGGTGGGTGCTTCCATCAGCCTCCAGCTCAATATCAAGCTGGTCCCCTGATGGACGTCTCATTGATGTGAGCTTAGCTTTTCCTGATATCTCCCATCTCTCCTGTTGTGTTGGTGGTGACAACAATGGAGGCGGAAAGAAATCAACAATATCTGCTGGTTTGAAGCCCTGTAATTAGGGTGTATATTAGGAGATTAATGCTCATACTACTACACTCTACACAGTCTAAGTTCGGATGTTGTTTCTTGGATTGAGGGTAGATTCTCCTAATAGTATGTGGGAGGGCAGTCGAAGAACATATCCGCTCACAATTAATCCGCTGGAATAAACACAAAACTGAAACGGTAGTCTTGAACGCCAACAGGCTAATGACACCAGCAGCGGAGCCATTAAACACAGATGAAGATGTAAGCACCTGGAATGGACAACAAGGGTAGTACTATGCACGATGGGCAGTGGTCATTTGATCGCATAATCACTCACTTCTTCCAGTTCTTCAAGAAACCAAAGGCAATCGGCTTACCTTGATCCTCTTCCTCAGAATCACTATCTCCGCCACTATGGTCAATGCTGGTTCTTCCAAGTTCTCTCTCGAGTTCATTCATGGGGCTTGTCGCCCCACTACTTGCTCCCGAGCTCAAGACGTTGGATAGACTGTTGCTGTTTGGCGATGTTGATGAGGGGGCAAAGTAGCCATGGGCAGCAACATCGCTTAGCGAGGCATAACTTGGCGAAGATCCCCTTCTTGTTAAACCATCATTCCAGTTGGTCGACTTGGTAGAGGATGAAGGGGAGAGCGGGTGGTTGAAAGGTTGTGACTGCATCTCTTCATCGGACTCTGGGTCAGAATCTGAATTGTTGAACTGAAAACTTGATGTGGATCGATTTCGAACAATATCGGATGAAATTGGTTCAGGCTTTGCTTTTCCTGGAGTTGGACTATGAATTGTACTTGCTATAGTTGAATTGAAACTGCTGGTGGGTATGACCGTAGGGTTGATAAAGGATGGCTGAACCCCTTCAAGTGCTGCAAACTCAGGGGCATCCAGAATTTCAACATTAGAACCAAGTACAATATCTTCGGGGACGTCCACCATTGACACTCCCTCTAGATGTTCAGGAGTGTCTTCGTAAGCAAACTGATTTGCGTCAAGAAAAGCCTCACATTGGTCCTGGTTACCAATGAAGACAGAATTGTAGTCATAGTGGTAGTTATATCCTCTTGAAGTATTGGTATTGTGAGAAAGAGCGTACTTCTCTTCTTCCTCGTCATCCGAGCAGTTCTTCAGTGTTGTGGACGGAAGCATCTCGATGGTGGTTATTGGTTTAGGACGAAGTTTTCTGTCATTGATGGAACCAGAGTCAATGTTTGAGGCATTCGAATCCTCCCAGGAGTTCATGTCCAGATGATTTGTTCCATGCAATTGAGTTGAAGAAGGAGATTTCACCATCAAGAAAAAACCACCTTCATCGTCAGAATCGTCATTGTCGTCGTCGTCGTCATCATCATCTTCTTCTTCATTGTCATCATAGGTGTCATTGTAATTGTCATTTTCATCAAAGGTATCATCAAGTGCTAGATGGTCATCGTCTTCATCGTAATATCCATAATCTTCATCGGATTCAGGGTAGGGTAAAGCGATACACTGCTCTACTCTGTCGTTAAAATGAATATGACGCTTAACTTGCTCGGGTTGAAGCGCTAACGGACTCATAATGGTTCCTTTTGTTGATTCAGAGGGTATCTGGTACGGCGAATTGCTGTTGTTACTGATATTGTTGGATGCTGAGTACTGTGAATTCACCTTTTTTGATATCAAATCAAAATCCTCTTCAAAAGGATGTGGTGATGTTGCGGATGAAGATGAAGCACCTGGATGGTGGAACGGTTGCGAGAGCATTTCTGTGACGGTCCTCTTCTTCAAGATTGGTTTTGGGCCTTTGAGTTTGTTCTGCTTTTTAGTCTTTTGCTTTAGTGACAGTGTGGCATTTGACTCTATGTCTGAACCATATGCTCTGGAAGGATGTTCATTAGTAGGCTCTTTGTACAGAGGCCCATACAGCCATGTAACATCCGAGTCTTTCAACCAGTTGACAGACTCTGGGCTTACAGTTTTGAGGTGGTACTTGGCCTGAGCCCATGTTCTCCAGGATGCATTTTCCAGTCGTGCAGAGTTGGCGACATCTTTCCTTTTGAGAACAATGTACCTCCAGGACTTGGAAATATCTGACTCTTTCCAGTCATGGGAGAGATAATCAACATGCCCGGACGGTTCATACTTAACATCGTTGTCATCGTGGGGTTGGAAATGGTCTTGTGCTAGAGAAGGTGAGTTGTCGTTGTTTCTCTGATTGTCATTACATCGGATTGAGTCCTCTTCACCCTTGTTGTGCACTACTTCCTCCTCCTGTCGACTGTTTGGGTAGAGCGTTGTGTTGAGCGTTGTGTTGAGCGTTGTCTCGTGATTCTTCAGCTGTAGGACCTTTTCAACGCTGTCCCTGTTTTGCTCATTATCGTTATCATCCATGTTCTCGTTAGTGTCATTATTAGTGGTGGTAGTAGTAGTATTAACATTATTAGTATTATTTGTATTATGGTCATTGTCGTCATCATTATTGTCATCATTAGTGGTATCCAGATCCTCCTCAATCAACTTTCTGGTAGGTGCAATGAACTCGTCCAACAGCCCCACTGACCTCGTTCTCTTCAACTGGAATGTGGTATCCTTGAAGTGCTCGTCGTCTTTGGCGTTCACTGCTTTCGAGTGCTTGCTGTAGAGCCCGGCGCTGTCGTTGCCGTTGCTGGCATAGCTGGTGCCGCTGTCCGCCGCCGCCTGCTGGAAAAGCTGTGCCAGATTGTTCGAAGTCATTGATATGTATGTATCTATATATATATACTGCGCCAGCCACGTATATATATGAGTATCAGCTTCGCACACCAAACAAGGTCCCGCCGAGAAACAACGCTACCGGATCAGAACTCACCTAGAACTATCCGCCCAGTAAACTCAACCAGACGCACGCTGTTATGGAACGACTGCTCAGTCACTGCGTCTCCTGTCCAGGTTGATTGGTGTTTGATTTGTTGCGTAAGGGAAAGAAAACTTTTTACCCTTTGATGATTGGCGGGGGAGTGCTAAAGAGTTAGGAATGATGGTGGGTTTTCTTTCTCTAATTTTCTATTTTTTGTGTTTTTTTTTATTTTTTTACTTTTTTCCTTCGGCGGTTGGCGGCGGATGGGTGGCGTGCTGAGCTGGGCTGGGCGGGAGGTCAGCCGGGGGCGCCTTACCCTGCCTCTTTGCTCTCGTTGGAGGGGGCAGAAAAAGAAAGGGCCAACAGGGCAGGGCCACTACGAGGAGAGGGCGAGAGGGCGAGGGAGAGAGGGAAGGAGGAACGGTGTATGGCATGCGAGTGGAGGAGCGCGCTGGTACAGCTGCGAGCGGTGGCGAGCGCCGGTGCTTGGGTTCCTGGGTACTGCGTACTGTGTACTGCGTAGCACGCACGCACACCCGCGGGCAACACAATAAATATGTCACTTTAACGTGTGGGTATGGTGGGTGAACTGCTCTGCACCACCGATCTGCTCGGGAAGGAGAAGCTGGGGGGTTGCAGGCGATGTGCCTGTTCCACGGCTACAGCTACAGCTACAGTTGAGATCGAGAGGTAGTGCTGCTGCTGTCGCCGGCCGGTGTTCCCTCAACGGGCTGGTGGTGGTGGAGGCAGAGAGAAGCGAATGGGCTTGCCCAAAAACGAACGTGTGGTAACCGAAAAATGGGGAAATCCGGGAAGAAGAAGGAGGGCTACGAGGCCATTGGGAGCTAGCTGTGCTGCTGTGCTGCTGTGCTGCTGTGTTGCTGTGTTGCTGTGTTGCTGTGCTACCGTGCTACTGTGCTACCGTGCTACCGTACAGCGCGCGCCTGGCATAGGCACATCACCAGGTGTGCGACAGACTCCGGATAAATTGCCCTTCCCTCCCTTCTCTGCCTGGCGGTCGGAAAAACTTGAACAAAGAGCGGGCGGACACGACGCTGGGCCGGGGTAGACATGCCCGTTGATCTTGGTTGGGGTGATATGATACCGTTGCGCCGTGGATACGTGCGTGCTGGCCATGCACGTATCCACTCCAGTGCCCGCCTCTGTGAATGAAATATCTTTCCCGGAACACGCCGCCCAGCGCATCTCTTGCCCACACGCCCGCGCGAGCACTACACAAACAGATGTGGTCCCACAACGTATAATCGGCCGCGTGGTCTAGTGGTATGATACTCGCTTTGGGCGAAGAGCTGCGCACAGTTCTACAACTACTAAGCATGTGAGTGGTCCAGGGTTCAATTCCCTGCTCGGCCCTTTTTTTTCCTGCCTAGTGCCCTCGCTTATATTTAAGGTAGTAACTGCCTATGTGGCAACAGAAGATATGATAGCGAGCAGGCCAGAGCTCAAACCTCAGCGCGCGTGTTTGAGCGGCATTCCTCCTCCTCGGGCACACACACCTCCACGTTCGGGTGGCCCCAGCCTCTCTCCCGCTCCCTCCTTGGCTTAGTTAGCTTAGGAGCTCAGCCCAGTGCAGCTCGCCTTCGCGCTTTTTTTAACTGACACTTCTCTTGTCCTATTGTTGAAATAAACTAACTCACTCCCTTTTGATGTTTGGCAGAGACGCCGCAGCACACCCAGCAAGCACAGCAGCTCCAACATTGCTAGGTGAACTATGCCCGACCATCTATCTCCCGGCGAGCAAGAGAAGCTGGATCAGTTCCAGATAGTGACATCGTTCAAAGACTCGGATTACGACAAGGTCGTCCAGCTTCTGCGGAATAACTATTGGAACCTAGAGGTGGCGCTATCGGCGTATTTCGATGGTGGCCTCGCCGCTCTGGAGGAACGGACCTCCTTGGTGGACGCGCCGCCATCGTTTCTGGGGGCAGGCTTTATCCCGGAGGACGATTCGCACGGTGTTGTCTATGATGGCCGGCAGTTGGGGAGCGCCCAGCGTGAGCTGGCTGATCTGCGGCTTCCGAAGGTATCGCCTATATCAAACACTTGGAAATCACAGCCAGGCTTGATCAAGAAGCGGAGCGATACATTCTCGTTCTCTCAATCTCCAATTCTCTTCCTGATCCTGTTCATCCCTAGAACCATCACGTTCCTATTCCTGAACATAGTGGCATTCTGGGACCACATTTTCCCTTCATCGAGAGGATTGCCTCAGTTCCCATGCGACAAAGACTTCAACTTTGAAGCATATGTCAAACAGCAAACCAAAGATGAGATAGCACAAGAGTTCAAAGTATCACAACAAGACTTCAATGAGACCCTTCGTCTATGTAACGAGGAGAATAAGTTGATGCTCCTTGTTCTCATCAATAGTCAAGACGAGCAATCATCTTCTAAGTTCATAAAGACTGTGCTCAACAAGCCTTCTGTCAAGAAACTTTTGCACGACGAATCAGTGAAAGAAGAAAACCTGGTGTGCTTCTGCGGGTCGGCTAATGAGCCTCAGGGCTGGGAGATTTCGAAAAGTTTAAACATCAAGACTTTTCCTCAGGTCCTTTTGATTGGTAACGCTGGATCTGGCTCTTCAATCAACTCGTCTATGTCACTATTATCGAGGATACCAGTGAAAACTCCTCATTTGTTCAAAAGGGGGCTTTCTAAAGACATTGAACGATTCAAACCAGAGCTCATCTTGCGCAGGTTGGAGCAGAATGAACTGAAATTCTCTAGACAGCTGAAGCAAGTTCAGGACAGTGCCTATGAGGAATCACTAAGGAAGGACAAAGAGAAGAAGAAGATTGCAGAGGAGGAACAAAGGAGAAGAGATATTTTGGTATCTGAATCCAAACGCAAAGAGAAGAATAAAAACACTTTTTTGAAGGGATTGTATCGAAAGTTTCATGGCAGAGATGTTTCCAAAGGAGACTTTGGAGCGATTACTTCTATCAGGGTCAGAATGCCTCATGGCTCCTCTTTAACTGAAAAGGTTTGTGAATCGGATACTCTTTTTGATCTCTACTCTATAATCGAATTGAGAATGTTCACTGATGAAACGAATGATGAGCAATTAGAGACCTTTCTCAACTCAGAAGAAAGTCCTCTTGATAGTGACTACAATCACACTTTTGGCTTTAAGATCGTGTCACCGTTTCCAAGGGTTTGCATTGAAAATAGCAACACAGAGTTGATAAAAAACTCCACACCACTCTGGCCAAATGGCAGCATTTTGGTAGAGTATAACCAAGATGAGGACGACAATGATGATGATAATGATAATGATGAAGAGGAACAATAATTAAAGGCTGAGTTACACGAGACTGGAAGGTAATTTCGATAAACAAGTTGTTCTGAGAAAGTATATAGGTTTGTCAATAGAGGGAAGCCATGGGCCAGTAAACTCTCATAAGTGGTTCAGTTCCAAGTACAAATGTTTTTGGTCAAATGTCATCGATGGCCTCTTTGGCTTCCTCCCAAGCCTTAAGGTTCTCTCCCAAGTAGATTAAAATGCTCTTGCAGTAGTTTTTGATCACATCATCCCATTTTTTCTGGAAGAAGACAATCATTTCATCCAAATTATTCTTTATTGCATCATTTATCTGTTCAATGTCCTTCTGAACAAGTCTGAGACAATCTTTCAGCTTAACCAATTCTGTTTGGATCTTTTCAATCTCTTCTTTTCTCTGTGCTTGGTTGAGCTTAGAAATGTCAGCAACTTTTACACCATTACTGCCTCCCGAACCTCCGTGGAAAAGGCGCAGCCATGGAGATGAAACTTTTGCGATTGAATCGCCCTTTTGTAAGTTTGCCACTGTTGTATTTATTGTAGATGATTGAACATTTGCATTGCTCTTTGAAAGAACCTCTTCCAATCTATCCGACTGGTACTGCAAGTTTTCGATAGCTTTGATTCTTTCCTCACGAATCTTGATAGTTGATTGAATAATCCCAAGCTGTAATGTCTTCAACTTATGGAAGTTTAGAACTTTGTCAATAGAGATTTTACAATTCTCTTTAACTTCCAACACAGGCTCTTGCAATTCAACTAAGAGTTTGAAAGCCAGAGCTTCAGCATTCAGGTAGTTTATATCGATAGCTTGACCTGTTTTCTCAATGGCAATCGAAAGCAAGTCGCTTATGCTTGAGTCGTTCTCAAGGCTGAATGCATTATACAGGGCACCCAACTGTCCTAGATCCCGAACAAGACCATTCAAGTGGCGATTCGACTTCTTGACAGATTTTCCCAAATCAGAGGTGGCTTGCCTGTATCTTATCAACCGTTGTTGATATTCATGGAAAGTGTTATCAACATGTGTAGTAGAATGACTGTTGGACGGTATCGGAAGTAACAGATGCAGTGGGGAAGGTTTGGTCGGGTCTAGTGGCGGTGCGAGAAGGTTTGAGCCAGGAAGCAGTGAAACTGGTGGCGAAGACAAGACATCTGCCCAGTTAGTTGTCGGATTCAAAAAGGATTGCCACACTGAACTCTGGTAAATTTGGGGTATTGAACTGCACCGCTGTAGGAAGCCAGTCAAAAGCCTCTTCCTGGAACTTATCATGCCTGGGTCTGTCTTTGCATTGAATGGATTGAGGAGATATTCTGCCAGTGTGTGCTTGTGGGGTAAAGGGGGTACCACCACCGTGGGAAGAAGTCTGCCCAAGGCCAATCTCAACGACGCAAACTCAGAGTATCTCCGGTGCGTCTCTACTGGTGATGCGTTGCCACTGCCATTGTCTTCCGACAGAATGTGGTGGATGATGGTGTACATAACTGTGCCGTTGATGATGCTGGTTTCAGTTATGTATATTGCGGGCTGGACAGCGTACTGGTACTCCTCTGCCATGTTTCGGTGCGACTCGTAGATCATGTGGTCCTCTAGACTCTCCTCCTCGTCTGCATCCTCGTCTGCCTCGGAACCGTCTTCGCCCCTGCCAAACTGTCTGGCATCCTCGTCGCCTCCCACACCACCGTGCTGGAAGGGGTTCTGGAATGTCGAGCCCAGGTGGTCCTCAAGCCCTGCGACTCCGCTAGCGAACAAATGCGTGCTTCCTGCAAACGGGTTGTTGTCCTCGTCCTCCATTGCGTTTTCCAGCGACCCACAGCACGACCGCGAGCGTGCTCAACCTATACGAAACAACTGTAGCACCGCGCGTTGCTGGGGGGTTGGCTTCGCCCGCCAACCCGCACTAATGTTTTTGTTGATATTTAAGAAAACCACAAATCGTTAGTTAAAGCTGAAGAATACAACCCAGAGAAGGCACACTCGAAGTCTACTAACACAAACACAGATATAGCGTGTGTTGCTCTGCCAGACTGCTTATATACTCGAACTCTTCTGTTGGATATGTCACAACAACGTGAGTATGGCAAACTTGTGCGCTTGTGACTTGACGGTTGCATTGGTTGTAAGTACTAATAAATGGGTCGGAACGTCCCAGCCACACAGCGGTCATCAAAGCTCAGGATATGAGTGAGGAGAAGCAAGGCACAGTCATAGATGTAACCAGGAAGGCGTTTGAGGAGTTCAGCGTCGAGAAGGACATTGCAGGATACATCAAAAAGGAACTGGACAAGGAGCTAGGGCATACATGGCATGTTATTGTTGGGAAGAGTTTTGGTAGCTACGTCACACATGAACTGGGAAACTTCCTGTACTTCTACATTGGACCGCACGCAGTGCTTGTGTTCAAAACCGCATAGATACAGGTGTTACTGGTGCTGTTGTTATTTGTATACTATATCACGGTGCCAAGTCGATTAGTTGCAGATCGAAGGCATTGTATGATGCAGTGGCGCGTGTTTGGACTTCCTCAAACCTTGTTTGGAGTTGTCGCAAGTTCGCAACAATGGCCGGGTCGAAGTTTATGTCCGTTATCAACGAGTTCAAGTTCTTCTTTAGTTGGTCATTTTCAAGTTCGTATGAGCTCAATTGAGCCAGAGCTAGTGATAGCTTGTTGCGCTCATCAGTCAACCGATTGCTGAAGAATAAGTTCAAATTATTGATTCTGTTAATCATACCATTGTCATCCTCTTTCATCTCTAGTAGCTGCTGATTCAAACTTCTGATTTCGTTTTGCATTTCTTTCAATCGTGTGTCGTTAACAGCTTGGTCAATCTCATCAATATTCTTGACTGCTCTCAATTTGACCTTTTTGACCAAAGTGGCATATCTTAAGGTTGACAAGCTCTCCTCATAGTCACATGGCGAGATACATCCAATCATGACTGTCTTGCAGTTACCACTGAGATTCTCTTTCAACAACCAGGTCAAAATCGAGTCTCTGAATGGTGGTTTCGTGTTATCCTTGTCACTCAATGACGATATCACCCTACCCAACGTTGTTAGACTTTTGTTGATATTGCTTCCTTCCTTCTGCCTCAAGCCTTGGGACCCTGAACTTCTCTCGGACCCTGCTAAATCGACTAACTTCAAGCTGGAGTTTCTTTCTTTGATTAGGTTCAAGTTCTCATCGAACTCAGTGATTCTCAGATTCAAAGTGAATATCGCGTGCGATCTCGAGCTCTGATCGTTTTTCGTAGTTGACGCTACTGTTCTCTTCGTGTTTCCTAGTTTCATGAGTCTCAGGATCTCTTCATAATCTCGCACTTCGAACTCACTCAACTGCTCCACATAGGGCCCTGTGTGTGGATTTTCTCTTATTTTGAGCTTTCTATCCACGCTTGAATCATCTAAAAGGTCGCGCACCTGTTCATTGTAAATCTCGTAGTATGAGATCTTCACTGTACTCTTGACAAGTTCTGGGAAATCCGCTATCAGTTCAAATAGCTCTTGACACACTCTAGGTATTATCCCTTTCCCTTCCGTTCCGCACGCACCCCCATCGTCATTCCCCATCATGGTATAGGATTTACCGGAGCCAGTCTGTCCAAATGCAAAGATACAGGTATTGTATCCTGCTACTGTGTGGTTCAACACCTCTTTGCCAATAGCCTCGTACGTCGCCATCTGGTCCGTGTAGTGCGGAGAAGAGCTATCACAGCTCCATAGTGAGTCGTCAAATGTGAACGTTTTCTCCTCCTTTGTTGTGCTTGTACCTGGAGTGGATGGAGTGGCCTGCGGTGGTGGCAGTAGTACTGTCGATTTGTCGCTCATCGCTACCAAGACGCTGGAGTCAGCGTCTATCTCACGCTGCATCCGCGGCCTGACCCTAACGAGAACCTTCACATTAGATGAAACTGACTCTTGCTGTGAGCCTTGCTTGCCCATTTGCCCCTTCGAGTATGTTTCGGCAGAATCAAACAGCCCACCGAGTGTCTTGGGCTATGCCGGTTGCTTTCCTTGTCATTCTTCACGTTCATGTTTATGTTTGTTTATGTTTGTGTTCGCATTTTCTTTCGTAACTGGCGACCACAACACCAGAAATGTGTAATCACAAACACAGCTTCAACGCTAGGTTAGATCATAAGACGGACGCTTCACAGTTAGCTCCCCTGCTAGCTCGTGGGTAGAATCAGCTGTGAAAATGAATAAAATTCACTATGGTTCGCATCCCAAGCAGCATCTGCTTCTGATTAACTCGCCACAACCTCTTTCGCAGGATATTACGGTGCCCACCTTAGTGTACATTCATGGTGGTGCTTGGCGAGATCCCAACGACAATCCTGAGGACATCCTGTCCATGTGTGAAAAGATGAACAGGACTATTCCTGTTGCGAGTGTGGGGTACAGATTGACCCCAGAGGTGCAGTATCCTGCGCACCTTGAGGATGTAGCAGCTGGAATCGAGTATCTGATGAGGGAGAGATCGCTAGCGAAGATCTCCTTGCTGGGCCATTCAGTTGGATCGCTGATGGCGGTCCAATTGCTAGAGTACTGGACGGAGCAAGGAAGAACTCCCAGCGACTTTGTTGACTCGCTTTATTTACTCGATGGGATATACGATCTGCAAGATATGCTTGACGAGTATCCAGAGTATGAATTCTTTGTCAAAGAAGCTCACCAGAGCTACCCTAGTGTTCCGAGACTGAATCTGGACTTACTGAAGGGTATAAGGGTGCACATAGTGCATTCGTTGCAAGATGAGCTATTGAGTATGCGACAAACCAACTGCTTAAGCAGAGAATTGCAGGGAAGGGGAATTGATCATTTCATGTATATAGCAAATCTGGGTAAACACAAAGAGGTGTGCTCGGAAGAACGAATCGCTGAGTACATCAATGCAACCTTCTACTAGGGCAAGAACGAAGAATACGCATACGTATAGATATAGTTGTATATATGTTCTACACTAACATCTGCGAGGAAGTAAGATTTTACCTAATGTTGGACCCAGATATCTTTGCCATTTTCTTCCATGAATTGACCCAGTTTGGAGACATTAGAATCCCACTCAACCAACTTTGACTTCATTTGCTCAATTTGCTGCTGGTTGACAATTCTTGGTTGAACCCAACTGATGGTGATTAGCTGATTGATTTGATCAATGGAGCCCTTTAGCAACCCTAAACTCAATGCCTTCATCACCAAATGTTCGACTTCATTTGTTTTCAACAATGTGGCCTCAGCCACGTCCTCGAACGATATGATCCTGATTGTCTGGCTGAATACCAGTTCCACAAGAGTCATCAAACAGATCTTTTGTCTCAAGAACTGTTCAGAACTCTGCAACAACGGCACCTTACTCAGGTTGGTTAATAGTTTAGAAAATGCCTTGATATCACCAGAGTTCAGAGAATGCAAAAGCTCCACAAGCCAGTTATATGGTTTCCCTGTTCCCTCTAGCGACTGAAGAATTGGATGGGTGAGTAACTCACCAAAGTTATAAATTTTGTCACCTAACAAAGCGGCGATGCTCAACTCATAGGACAGCTTCTGTTGCTCAATCCCATCCAGTTCTTCAATTTTAACGGTGGAAAGGAAAAGCAAGCTTTGGTAGTAGAAGTTGTTGAAGTCAGACTTGGCTTTATAGTATTCAGAGTTAGTGGAGTAGTAGGACTGGTTTAGTTTCAAATCAATGGAGTCCAGTTCCGAAAGTAGTTCATCAATTTGATCTAAAATCTCTCTGGTTTCTGAACTACCACCCAATCTCAGTTTGAATCTAGCAATTTCGATCTGTATGAACAGAAGCGCCTGCTTTTTGTCGATACCTTCACGGTTCGTCAACTCAGATTGCAAGCTCGTCAAATAGTTCAAAGATTCTTGGTCATCATTAACTTCCTTGACAGAGAGAAGTAAAAACTCAACGAACTTCAGTTGGTTCAGCTTGAATTTGAAAGACTCGATGAAATTGTTGAACAGCCTCATTCTTATCGGTTTGCTCTTCTCTGTCTTGTAGAATTGATCCAGCTTCTCCGTCAACTGGTGCCAGAGTTTACGTTCATAGAGCTCTTCGAACGATTTGAAGAACGGTTCTAATTCAGCATCACTTTCCGTACGGAGAGTGGTAAGGATACCTGGAATATCTTCTACAACAGACATTGGACTACTCTCAAGTCAAAGACAACTTCTGCTTCAGCACAATCCCTCCACGCAGTTCGCAACAAAAGGCTATCAACCCAAGTGTTGTTGTCTTGTTCTGTCTAATAATTTGGTGGCGAAAAAAACCGCCGCCGCTCTGGAAAAGATAAGCCATGGCACCGTAACCATATGGTGTATATAAGAAGAGACTGGAAAGTACAGAGAACAAGTGATAGGTGGCATGGGATACTGTGTTACACGGTCTCGCACTGATGAGAAACTACCGGTACTGTATATACAATATATAGATTAGACAGATCAGATAGGTTTTTTCTTGGTTGTAGTTGCTGGTTGAGCTGTTCTTGACTACGCTGAAATGCATAGTGAAGGAAGTGGTATGTCCTCTGTTTGCGTATGAGATTTATTCCTGGTTCAATTTCATTCAACCGACTTTTGGCTTTGACCAGTCCACTTGTAGAATCAAATTGTGGAAACCCTTACCATTTAGACGTTCAAGAGCAGCCTGTGCTTGCTGCTCGCTATAGAATTGCACAAAGGCGAGACCCTTGGAGCGTCCTGTTTCCCTGTTTCTGACAATGTTCACTCTTGAAACCTGTCCAAATGCGCTTAAGAGAGTTTCTCTCAGCATCTGCTCATCAACTCTTTCGTTCAAGTTGGCAATCTTCAATGTGGTGGAGTCATCGCGCTCTCTTCTCTCTTGGGCCTCCGACGAGAGACCTAGACCCTTATTACGCAAGTGCGCTGGGACATACTTTCCTGGAACTGCTGCTGCTGCAGGCGAAGGAATGTCAACTGAGTCTTCAGGTCCATCCGCAGCTGGATCCACAGCACCCAAAGTGTCTTTGTATGGACACTTAGCGGTGAAGTGCGCACCACCACAAGATCTACACTTGATAGAGGATGATTGTGTCTTCTTTGCGCTCTCCTTCTCCTTCTCCTCTTCTCTCTCGATTTCTTTCCATGATGTACCCAGTTTCAACTCGACAACGTCACCAATCTGAGTGGTTGCAAGATCTGGGCCTGGTGCCGCGCCTCTCTCTGCGCCATATTTAGCCCATCTTTTTCTGTCAGCGACGCTTTTGTGCACCTTCTCCTGTACTACCACTTCCTTTATTTTCTGTGTGACTTTGATCTTCTGTCCCTCCTCGTTGAGTTTATAGGAAACCACAGTCTTTGTACCATCTGGGTTAGTTGTGATTAGAGGTGCGACATCGACGTCTCCGTCTGCCCATTCTGACTTATTAGCGATATCACTCATGCTTATGATATCTTGTACCTCCAAATGGCTGGTCTTTGGCGCGAAAATGTAAGCCCTGGATGCTGGTGATACGGACAGATAATCGATTAAACCAACAAACCGTTCTTTCTTTCTTTCTCTCTCGTCTCATCAGTTTTTCATTCTTTAACTAATTTTTTTCCTTCGTACACCAAAGTTTTTCACAGAGAGCCATATGTGTTACCCGGAATGGTGATGGACGCCAAATCGAATTCCGAGGGTATGGTCTGGGTGGCCAGTTCAGTATGAGATGGTGTGGGTGGGTTATCTTCTGCTAACAATCAACAACGGCGTGTGTGTGTGTATGTGTTTAATTAGAGTCTGAGGGAGTAGAAGGCATTTACGAGGTATTCTGCCGGTGCAAACCTTCGGCGCGGCGGTTGAGTAGTGACAGATACATCACGTGATCGGTATTGCCGTCGGATTGCTGGGTGAATAGGCATGAAGGTTGAGGTACTACAGTTATTGTACGGGCTATGTGGAGGTCAACGGGTAGTGGGGGGAGGGGATCAATGGTTGACATGATTTGCCTGCACTCAGGTTTGTGACAGTAAGCTCAGGCACCAAACCACGAGCAATTGCCTGGTGACGGCGAGCGACCCCATCCAGACCGGAGAGAATGGCGAAGCAATGAATCTTCACAGTTTCAGCCCAGCTCATCAATGCACAGAAGGATATCGATATTGTCACTTGGCCCTGTCTTGGGTGGCGGACAGTAACCCAGGACGGAAAATCTGAGGCGTTGGTCGATCTGACAAGAAGGGCGGCGGAGCTAAAGAAAGTGTTCACAGCGTTGGAAGAAAAGCTGCTGAGAGAAGAGGCACGTTACTTTCCCCTACAAAACAGAAAGCATCTATATACAACTATACACCAGGATGTATGCTTGTGTACTATCAAACGACAACATGTAGGTCTCAGTTGCGGTTAGCGAAAACAGCATAGAATATTACTCTAGGTCCAAGTGTAAAGCAAAAAGCTAGCAAAGAATCGTGCTACTGGCCGCGCCGTTTCCAGCAAGGTCCACCTCAGAACGAGGCACGAGCTGCCTACAAAACAGAGCAACCCAGCAAAACTCCCGTTACATGAATGGAACCCTTTGTTTATTTCGAAAAGTGTGAAGGAGGGAGGAAGGAAGAATTTTCGATTTTTTTTTCTTGTTCGCTTTTGTGAAAACACACATCACATCACAGAGTACGGAGCCACAGAGTACAGAGGCACGGAGTACAGCACAGCACAGCACAGGAACATGGACAGAGTAGAGCTTCTGAAAACTGTCATAGACCAGCTTGGAGATGAAGTGCAGGTGAATACAAACAGAGAGAGTTCAATTGCAGAGGTGAACTCGCTGGTTTACATGAAGCACGAGAAGGTATGTGATATGGATGGGGTGGGGCGTTAGCCGGCACCAGTGCCGGCGTAGACTCCCCAACTACCACACACGAATGGTTCTGTGATACTAATACTCACACCAACAATTTGATGAAGAACTCTGATGAAATTCGAAGAGAGATGATTGCAAATCGCGTAAAAGACACTGAAGTAGTCGAGCTCCTGGCGAAGTATACGGAGGTAAGTTAGTCTTTTTGCTGAGGGCGAGCGGGAGGAAAGACGCTGTTGTCGATGCGTGTGTACTAACAGGAGGAGGCAGACTATAACATATGGACAGTTCATGAACGACCAGACGAGGGAGGAGGCAAAAGAACGCCTGAGAGAGAAGAACACAAGGAGACTGTCTGTGGATTTCGAGCAAGAACACGAGGAAGAAGACGGTACCGCCTCACATGATGGGTTCGGGGAGGGGGAGGGAAGGCGGAAAACGCTACAGCAACAGCAGGATGATGAGAACCTCCACCAGCTCAAACAGAGGCTGCTTGGAAGCAACAATGCACGAAGTACTGAGAAAAAGTCTATGAGCACAGACCAACAGCTGATAATGGAAGAGAACAGACAGGAAGATATTCTCAATGATATGTTTCAATTCCTCGTGGGTATCAAGGAAGGTGCTAATGCATTCAACGAGAGGTTGTCACAAGACCAAAACGTTCTATCAGCAGCTGAAGCTGGACTTCAAATCACAAGTAATAAATTGATGAAATCGAGAAAGAACTTATCGAAAACGATAGAAAATATTGGACTACTGGACTCTTTGAAGCTATTTGGGTTAGTCATGTTGTCATTCTTCATGTGCCTAATACTAATCAAACTGTTTCCAAAGTGGTGAATACAACAACACGCACAGAAAACCAACCAAAACATGTTACCCTCACATTCGGGAGCACATTACAACAGCTCTCCTTCTGCATACATGTTGTCAATTTCTTTCTGGTAGAGCTTTTGCGCATTGTTTCTCTTAAGCTTGAAAGTAGGAGTGATTGTATCATCCTCAATCTTGAACGGATCTATTGAGATGTGAATGTTCTTCAACTTCTCGAAACTGAACAAACCTGTACTTTCAACATTCTTGTTCATCTCCTTGAGGACAAATTTACGGAATTCCAAATCGTTCATCTTCAATAACAACTGCTCACGAGTATTGATTCCTGAAAACTTTTTCCCAATGTATTTCAACATCAGTTCCTCTTCAATTCCAATGAAACCAACTAAATAGCTCTTGAAACTATTTCCATAGACAAAAATCTGAGTAACGAATGAGTTATTGGAGAGGTAAAAGTTTTCAATCTTCTCGCTAGCAATGTACTCTCCTTGTGACAATTTGAAAAAGTTTTTCACTCTGTCAATGATGGCAAGTCTTCCTTCATTATCCACTTGAGCAACATCACCAGTGCTGAACCACCCGTCCTCCGAAACGGCTGACGTCGTCGCCTCTTCATTTTTGTAATAGGTTGAGAAGATTTGAGGGCCTCTCAACAATAGCTCTCCACTTCTGTTCCCGGCGAATGTGTAGTTCATCTCTGGTAGGTTACGCAATTTGAATTCACTGGTAACACCAATTGCACCTGTTCTTGATGCATCTTTAGCTATTCTTGGAGAGAGGGCAATACCACCAAATGTCTCTGTAGATCCGTAACCTTGGTGGAAACCACAGTTCAATGCGTTACGTAGATAACGAATTGACTCACCAGCTAATGGTGACCCCCCTGTAATCAAAAAGTCCAATCTTTCGAACCCTAGTTGTACCTTGATCTTGTTAATAACAATCTTATTCAAGATGTTAGTTAAAAATCCTGGATTCTCTTCGTCCTCAGAAGAGTTCAGTTTATGATTTATGGCGTACCTCAAGAGCCAACCTTTGAAGCCAGGAGTTGTTTTAACTTTCTCCTTCAGACCAGACTCAATTCTGTTGTAGAGTCTTGGAACAGAACTGATATGAGTTGGTTTCAAAACCTTGATGTCACCTAAGAAGGTCTTTGGATCCTCTGGGTTAAATGGGAATCCGATCGCACCACCTTGAGCAAGCTCAAAGACAATTTTAAATCTTTCATAGACATGGGCCAATGGAAGGAACACAAGGGAGGTCGGGTTACTTGGAATGGTGACATGTGCAAATACAAAAGTTACACCAGCAGTTATATGGGAGTGATTCAACACAACACCTTTGGGAACACCAGTAGTACCAGAGGTGAAAGAGATTGTGTACAACGTGTCTGGCGTTGGAGGAATATGAGCCCTTTCATTTTCTTTACCCAACTTCAGAAGGGAATCAAAGTCAATCAAATGGTAACCTTTTTCCTTGGCTTCTTCCACTAACTCTTGTTCTACCTTTTCAATGGAGATCAGGATTTTTAGGAACGGAGATGATACAGAGAACACCTTCTCAATCTTGGACTTAGATAGAACCATGATTGGTGACTCAGTGAGTTTTAAGATGTAATCTGTAGCTTCAGGTCCCAATGTGTCATACAATGGCGTGTTTGCAATGGAATATGCATGACAACCCAGGTCAGAGATGATCCATTCTGGTTTGTTAGCTGAGAACAGGGTCAAGACAAAATCATCTTTGGCTGCCTCAGGAGCGTACTTTTCAACCAAAGTCAAGAATGCAGAACCTGCCCAGGTTCTCTTCTGGGCCAGCTCGCTGTAAGTTTCCCAGGTGTAGTAGTTGTTAACTTCACCTGTGGAAGGATTCTTCTTTCTGTAACCAATGGATTTGTTCTGGCCATGAACCTTAATGGAATCTTCAAAAAGACTGTAGAACGTGTTCAACTTCGGATGAAGCACGCTGACCAGTTCTCCACCTTTCAGGTATTTATTTCTAAACACAGGAGAGAACTCCTCGCTTTGCGTTCCCGGCAATGGTAGTGATCCATCTACCTCCTCCGAACTCAGTCCAAGATGAGGGATAATATCTTTGAGACCTTGCGCAGTCTCACAACCTTTAAACTTTAGCTGTGTCATTGTGAACGGACTGCTGCCTTATAGCGTTTGGTGGAACTCCTCAAGAATAACAGAATAACAGGTTGTTGTTTTGTTTTTCTATTTTTCCCAGTTTTTTTTTTGCCCACCTCACTCAGCGATTGATGCGCCTATATTTATATATACCAGTAGGAGCAAGGCGGCACACGCAAGGGTAATAAGGGTCTTTCCTAGTTTGTACGTTTACTTAACATATTCACTCAATGAAACCTTAAATAATAAACCAAAAAATAAAATTATTCTTGAGGAAATGACAGCTTCATGTGTGTATCTGCTACAACAACAGTAGCACTAACAGAGCCCAAGGAGCAGCCAGGACACCAAAACCGCAAGCGCTTCACATCAAGAGTTAACATGAACACGTAACACAAAAATCCACACCTTGTGTAGCTCAGGACTTTCACGGGCCACCGCACAGTATAATTGAATTGCCCAGTCTCCCCCTCATGCTGTTCGTGCGGCGGGGAGAACCCTGATAATGCGGGGATCCTGAGACAAAACAACAAACAAACAGGCGCGCCCGTTTGTTTGTTTCATCACACAAGCATTAAAAATCAAAGATCAAAAACATTCCGCGGTGCAATCACTAACGGATTTTCTCTCATCCGTGCCCGGTAGATTTCAGTACAGTAGCGTAAACTTGAGTATAACGAAGAACATAGGAAAGTGAAGATAGAGAAGCGCGATCAGAACAAGAGTGGTGTGTGTGTGTGTGTGTGTGTGTTTGTTGATGAGAAGATAACTATTCTTGCTACTCGCGTCGCTGATGGAATCCATCAATGGATCGCAGAAGGTATGTTCCGCCACACGTAACAGCGGGGAGCAAGAGGACGTAGGCTCCCCACAACTCCAGGTCTCGTCGAGTGTACTAACTGAAAGCACAGACTGTGTATGTGATCAATGGTGGAGCGAACAAGCGCCAGAAGGTGAGGAACGAAGAACCACAGGCAGCGCAGCAATCGCTTGTTGACGAAGCGGGAAGAGACGTGCAGCGTGAACTAGTCGCTGGTGAAGGTGTGCAGGTGCAGAATATGGACTTTCTGCAGCTGTTTAGAGGGAAGGAACCTTTGGAGAATGTACAGTTAAGATACGACCTGTATAGCAAAGTCTCGAAGAGACAGGAGTATCTATCCAAGAAGATCATGAAGGATATAAGTGCTAAGATCCTGTCTGATATTACTGCTGTTGTTTCTCAACCCTGTACGAGGAGCATCGACACCGCCATTGTTGTTCCCAACTCAAGCATCTCAACCAGCTCTGATTTTAGTGCGCAGCTCGACATGCATCTGAGGAGACAGAGCAGGAACTTTAAGCCTGTCATCCTGAGCTCAAAGGAATCAACCACCATGAGACAGACCTTGAAAACAATCGTTCAAGGAACTGCACTAGAAAAGGACAACAAGAGCCGAGCCGTGAAAATTACAGATGAAGACCTGGATGATGTATTCGAGCTAGATTTCAATGATGAGGACGACAATGAAGATGACGCGATAGATCTCATTAATCAATTCGACAAAAGGCTTCCTTTTGACCTTGATATAGTAGAGGAATGGTGCCAAAAACAACAGGACGGGGGAACTAAAGATCCAGTACGGGTTATCATCATTTTTGAAGATATCGACTCATTCAATCTAACCCTTCTTAACCGTTTGCTGCGATTGGTCTACTCCTTTGTTGATACCATCCCATTCAAGTTCGTATTCAATGTGGGAACAGACTTGAAAAGCTTCATAAAGAAACTTCATAGTGAAGTTTCTCATTTCCTCAAATTCAGCCACTTCAAAATAGAACAAACTGATACTATCATCAATAAAATAGTGAATGAGGTCATCATATCTGAAGATCATTTGCTGGGGGAAAATCTAACTAAGTTTATTCTTGATCGATTCACCAATTCTATCAAAACCGTTGATGAGTTTTTGAAGATTATAAAATTTGCTAAAATGTCATTCTTCTACAGCAATCCTCTTTCAGTCATCTCTTCAAAATTGTTCAAGAAGGAGACTGGCTTGAAATTGACGCCCGAGTACATAAATGCTTTGAGGATGTTGCCGTCTTTCAGAGCCCATATGGATAAGCTTGTTACCGATAAAGACTTGAAATACGCCAAGAAATTGTTGACAGACGATTCCACTTTCACGGAGTTTTTAAAGAGTTCGTTCAGGACATTTTCAGTAAACTCCTCACACTTTAAGTCAGTTTACAGACTATCAACAGAAGTTTTGGTTCCTAAGGCTTTCAAAAACGAAAAGAATTTCCTTGAAATATATTACAAGTTATCCAGCAAGGATGAGTTTGTCAGGATTCAATTTCTGAACGAGATGATTTCCAGCCTGAAAGAGAGAATCAATGATTTTTCTGAACTCGAATCACTTCTAGAAGATATCTCAGATATGGCAGAGACTGATGACATATCACAATCACTTAAGTCCAAATTGAAACTTAATTTAGACATCCAAAATTATAAGGATCTTGCAAACAGTGATAGCGTGTTTTCTGAGAAGCTTTCTTTGCAATTAAAAATCGAATTCAGGAAGCTCAAAGTTGTCTTGTTCAAAACCTTAGAAGAATTTTTGAAGAGGAATGTTCAAGGTGATTACAGAGTATCTACCTTCAATGAGATTTTTCAGTTCAATGACGTTGAGGTTGTACAGCTGAATCTAGTCCCCAAATTCAGAGATACGATTGAGGAGTCCCTGATAGATTACGAAGTATACCTGGGCCAGTCCTCAACTCAGCATCCTATAATTGACCGCCTGAACAACTCGGTTGAACCTCTACTATCTAATCTATATCAAATCTACAGAGAGACATCGTTATACTTGAATATTTTTGACTTTTACACTGCCTTCAAATACTCCCTGAGTAGGGAGGAGGTAATGGCCGACCTCAACAAGATCTTGGATGATAAGGATCAATTGTTTGAGAGATATTTGAACGACAGAAGAAGATTTGAGTTTATATACCAGTTTTTCAACGATGTTAGCATCCCAGAAGAGGATAAATGGGACAAAATTTCTCTGGCTCTATTTCTCCAGAAATGTCAAGAATTGATCTCGTGTGGCTTCTTCAAAGTTCCATCAAAGCGGAGAGTCGATATCCTAGAAAAAGCATTGTGGAAAGGCATGTAAGTCTTCATCATTAATTGCATGAATTATCAATACGTTGATTTGTGCAGCATCTTGAACAGGAGCCCTGTATATGAACTTCGTGATGACCCAAGTTGTTGTTTGGTTAGACCTATCTGTTTAGACTCTATACAAAGATTCTCTACCAAATGATGCGTACTCTATTTATTTTTTGAAATTGTTTTGATTGGTTAACATGAAGTATTGTATTTGTTCATTACCCAAACTTATCAGCTGCATCTTGCATCTTGTCTGAATTTCTTAGGCAGGAAACTGAGCAGAGGACCAACCATCGCCATTCTCCACATCACTGAGAACATCCAGAGTGCATACATACTTTCCATTACATTTTGTACCCCATAAAAGTGGACTTTTGCCGATGCCTGATGGCTCTGACACAGTTCTTTTCCATTCCATTTTTTAGCTGCGATCAACTGAATGAAGTTACTATTATTATTCTGCGAAAGGATCTGACCTCTTCACAAAATTCCGAAAGTGGTCTCCCATTCAACAGTCTACTACTACGAAAGAGGCTAGCGGGACTGTGATCCGCGACTGTTTCCACTAAATAGACGTTGAAGGGAAACCGTGAGATGTTTTTACGCACAGAGCTGTAACCTCATGCATATGCATGTGATACACATTGGTATTATTTCTTTAGATATCTCATCCCTTGCCCTGAACTTTTCACATTTGTAGCATTAATACAGGATATGACTGGAGAGAGAATTAGGTGGCTTGACTGAGAGCCATATGAACTTGTTGAATGAAGTTGATGACCTGAAGGAATCTTGGAAAAAAACCTAATGCTCAAGAAAATAAGGGTGTATGTGTACAGTCTCTTCTCGTTTGATAATTCTTCATCCAAGTTCGTTCAGTCTTGATGTGATTGGAACATGACTGCATCCTGACTGGAAAAAGCCTGAGAATGTCTCAAAGTTTGGTGCATCATAGTAAGTCATTTCCAGTCCATTCCTATCTATAAATAGAGGACGAAATCATCATTTTCCCGAAGTTATGCGAATACGATTATAGCAACAGGAAAATGAGCAACACCAACATTACTTTAACATTCAATTAAGGAGACACATCATATACCGCTAGTGACTTGTCCATCGAGAGTTTACAGCAAGTTTATTCTTGTGGACAAAACTACCAGTTAAACAGACCAGCGAATAATGGAGCCAAGCTAAAAGAAAGCTCTGCTCTCTTGTGGTTTACCGTTCTCCTTGGACTTGTATCCATTGCTAGTGCGGAATATAGCTGCTCTGGGGTGAATATTATCAGAGAATTATCTCAGTGAACGAAACCAACTCGTCAGAGACAGACATTATCAGTCAGCAAGGGATGAAAAAGAGTACCAGGTTGCTAATGATGGAGAATGGCCGAGCCCATGGTACCCTGTTTCTGGATGTGTAATTATTGCGAGCGTGGCCGTGACAATGTCCAAAGTCCTTCTCGTGGAGTTTCTTACTCATGGTCTCACGAGGTTGGACTTGATATTAGTTCTTATATATTCTCGGGCGGCCATAGGTATGTAACCCGTGAATATAGCTATTGGGGAATTCTTTCATGTGGTATCAGCATGTACACTGGGCAGATGTACTGGAAAGAAAATACGCCGTGCACGATGGGAGGAAAGAGCAATACCTGGAGTGGATACTTTAGCACTCATGAACCAATGCCTTAAGGTACCAATACGGAATGCAGTGTAGACCAAATAATGTGACTGTCCATAGAAACATTCTCAATTGCGGATGTGCGAGTTCCTGAGCCTGAGAGGCAGATAAATCGAATAAAGAATCTATAACATAGAATCTTCCTGTAGTATTCGGCTTTGTAGGAATACGGGTCAGCAGCCCAAAACCGGAGTGCTTAAAACATTGAAGCTCCAGTATATCAGCCACGAAGTGAGGGGCTGAAGACTAAATGGGTCTTGAACATATTCATCCATATCCTCAGTGTGATTAATTTTCGTCAATTGATCACGAAAACAGCTTGCTGAGAGCATGTGAAAAATATTCCTGCTGATCCATTGGCAAGTTTATCTGTTAATTGAGCAGGATTGAATGCAGACCCATAGACGCCTCACGTTGTGGATTCCATTACGGCTTTAATGACCGATAACGGTAGTCCCTTTTGTTCTTATGTTCTGGTACACGACAACCCTATTATGTTGTATCAGTTCCATCTGGCATTCAGCTTCCACAGAGATAGTCTTATTCTCTGAAAATATGCTATATGTAGTTCATTCTGTTGTTCAGCTTCACTCACATATCAGGATCCCCAAAAGAATGAAGGTCAATTGCAGATCACTGAGATTTGGTAGCCCATTTCAATACTGGCATATATCGGCCATGACCTTTAACAAATTCAACTAAGTTAGTGGAGTACATATATTTCCAGCATGTGCCTTGGAGGCTGACAAGTTATTCCACGTATCACGGGCAATCACTGGTGTTTCATCTCCCTTTCTTTTACAACTATATCAAGAATGGCTTTTATCTATCGTATCGGTTTCTAAAAATCATAAAAAAACTACCATTCGTAAAACTAATCAACTTAAGTAAATTGGGGTTCACTTGAGTTCCTGGACTTCCATGCACCATCCTTATCCATGTCGTCTGTATTAATCAATAGAAATGTTGAGGAATCTTTGGGGAATGAGATGCCACAGCGGAAATCGGTGGATGATGGTAAAGAAGGAATAACGAGAAAGGAAGAAGGACAGGTTTTAGAGGGTGATGACGAAGATCATGATGGAACAATTCATATATTGGATATGCCAAACCTTAATATCTTAACACCAAGAGTAGTTATTATCACTTTACTGCAATTAATGAGTTATGGACAAGAGATCAACTTTGGCCAACAAAGTGGCAGATCTGGCAGCGAGGATGATGCCGACATACTCAAATCCAAGGGAATAGACCCGATATGCTTCAATGAATGCAAAAGTTGGTTGAAACTCAATGGATATATCAAGCTGTCAAACAATTTGCTTCGATTGCAATTCACCCAAGAAATTTTTCAGTTCCTTAACATGATCCTATCATCAAAAGCGTTCAATGAGGATGAAGAGATTATTCAATTGACATCTACACGAATTTCAGAGAACTGTGGACGAACAGCAAGGCCAAACTTTCAAAGAAAGATTGTGATGAAGGGACTCCAGAGTCCCATTCTGTTGAATGAACCTTCTTTAACTTCTGACAGTCTAGGCCTCAAAACTTGGGGCTCATCCTTGGTTTTGAGTGAGTTCATAATTGAAAATAAGAATGATATTCTGCTGTCACCAGTGTTGGAGCTAGGATCGGGAACCGGTTTAGTAGGAATCACAATAGCTATGATTGGTTATGATGTGATATTAACTGATTTACCAGAGATCCTTCCCAACCTTGTGAAAAACATAGAATTGAATAACGTTAATGCTGAATGTTTAGTACTAGACTGGACAGACCCTTCCAGCTTTCTAGAAGCAAAGGGACATAATGTGTTATTCAAAACCGTTGTGATTGCCGACCCTATATACTCTGCAGAACATCCACAGTATGTTGTTGACATGATCTGCAAGTTTCTTGACCATTGTGTTGATGCGCGAGTCTTGCTACAGATACCCATCAGAAGAAATTTTGAGAGAGAAAGAGCGAGCTTGTGGAAAATTTTGGATCATAATAATCTTATCGTTAGAGAGGAGAGAATAATGACTGGGTTTGATGACTTTGGAGCACAAGAGTTTATCTACAAGGAAATAAGATGGGGGGAAGTCAATCGGGGGTATTAGAACCGCCAACATGCATTATAATGTATACTCATCAAAATATATCAAGTTTTCTTCCTGATTATCAGTACCTAAACTAGCCATGAAGCTAGAACTATCAAATATCGAAAATCCGTCCTCCAGTCTCTCTTCCTTGAGATCTATAACACTCTGGAAAGTGGATTTGTAACAATCCATATTGACCTTCTCCAACTTGTCGTCGTAAACCAACACCTGACAGAGAGCTCTTACATCGCTCTCCACTAATTCTTCAGTGGTCACTTGAGACTGGACGATAAAGTCTAGAATTTCCTCCACTGTTGAGTAATTCTTATAACTTGATGGGTAAAGCGCACTATTTTGCAGATTTGTGTCATTACTGAAGATATTAGGGAATGAATTATTTGTTACGAACCTCCAAATAATCGTTAATAGAGATTCCACAAATTCTGAATCTAACTCACCATCTGTGAACCAAGGGCCACCAGTCACCTCAATTGAAGGCATCAAATGATAGAGCATATAGATCTTTCTAGTTGGGTGTTTCACCGATTTCACACTTTTGATGAATCTTTGTGTTTCCAGTGATTTCAAGCATCGTGTCACAATGTGTTGATGTAGGTTGGTCCGAGTCTTGATAGTCTTGGTCCAGATACCCTCCCTTCCAGAGGCCTCAATTTGAGAATAGATAAGGGCTTCATCAGAACTCATATTAGCCCTCTTAACAGCTTCTTGTGCTTGTACTGCCTGGAACTTCAAGTCTCCATTCTGTTTCACAAGCTTGATCAAACTCTGATTCAAAAGGACTTGAACGATGTTCATCAGATCAGATCCTGACACAGACCCTGCGATCTGTCGCAGCTCGGGTTCCGAAAATAGTGTACTTTCTCCCTGTAGCAGCATTGCCTCATGAAGAAGCCTGGCAGCATCCTGGCCCTTTCTCTCAGCCATTGCCACAAGACAAAACAGCTCTTTCACAACCTCTTCGTAAGTACTGAAAAGAAGAGAAAATAATTTTTCCTGCTAGTTGATAAAAAGACTACTGGTGCATGGATGTTCTGGTTGCAGACTAACTAATCATTTTATCAAGTTGGCATATTCCTATGAATCAAAGAGTAGATTTGAGGCTTTTTTGGGCATATTCTTACGTTCATTTATGAGTAAACGGAAACCTAAAGCTGTGGTAGTTCGTCATGAAGATGAAGAAGATGCACAACCCCTGGGTATGTTAGTTTTTTGCTTCTCTTGTATTTTGGGAATGTGTTAATGGGAAGGAAGGCGGACACGCTTTGATCAGCCTTCGTGCCTTGAAATGAGCAGAATTACTAACAAAACTAGGACAAACGCCTGCTTTCCTAAAGAACAGAAGTAACAAAAAGACGATAGTGAAGCGAAGGGGTGAATATGATTTGGTAAGTTTGAAAATTAAGTATCTTATAGTACATCTATCTAACCTCCACCTGCTCAGGATCCCAGGGACGTTATCGAAGATGATGATATTGATCTAATCGATATCAAGGTGAGTAGACCCAAGCATAAGACTAATAGAGTGGCTGGTTTGAAAATACCTCTAATTATCGAATCGGATAGTGATGTCATCGAGATGAATGAAGATCATCTGCCTTTGAACAAGGAGAGTATCTCCGGTTTGGATCATGTAGAGAACGTTACTTCTCCGACAGTGCCTGGCAGTGTTCTTACGAAAAATAGTGAGTCATTTCTAGAACCTAATGACTACACAAAGATACCATTACTTGGAGAAGAATACATATCATTGAGTCAATCTGGAGATGCACATGAAGCCTATGGAGAGAGAACAACTGGAAACTTTGATCCCAGTGAGGAAGTACTGGTTGAGGATGGCAGATTAGGCCTGACCACCCAAGAGTCAGACATACAGAGAAACCTTTTGAGAATGGAGCTAAAGGAAGCCTACGATGAAGCAGAGTAAGTAAGATGATACAAGTGGCTCAACCGTGATTTCCATTCGATGTCAACGAGATGAGAAAAGCAATACTAACCATCGAGTCAGGATGTCTGCGGATGATGATGATGATGATGAAGATTCCCGGAAGTGGGAGGACTCCCGCTTAAAGCAAGGTAATGTGAATACCTCTAATGCAGATACATTACTCAAAAAGCCTCCACTTCTCAATCTATTGAAAAATAATGCTCTACCCACCGAAATAGAAAGAATAAAGTCATTAATACAACAAAAGGAAAACAGCAAGGTCTTGATGGAAAACCAAATGCAGCACACGATTACCAAAGAGCAATCACTGGTGAACTCCCTGGAGACGCTGAAAAAGCAGATTGATCAGATTGCCCCATAGAGAAAGAAGCTTTTAATATTCGGTATGAAATGATGTTTACTCATGTATGGGGAATGATGTATCACCTGCATGTGTCCCAAACCGTGTATGATTCATCTCCGCGGCCGTTTTTCATGTGCGTTTTTCACTAATGAGAAAACAAGAGGTACATTTTCAATTTAAACTCCAACTCGACTGTTGGAACAGGCGAAAAAAAAAAAAGTAGTATCCTTCCTCCATCTTCTTCCAATGTTGGCAGTTACCAAGCGTCTATTCTCAACTCATTCGAAGTCTACTATGCGTCATTTAATTTCAATCAGTGAACTCACAACACCGGAGTTTGAAGTTTTGGTAAACAAAGCCATTCATTACAAGCAAATTGTGAAGACCGGAAGTAAAGAACAGATCAAAGAGAACCATGAGAAGCTACTAGGTAAAACGATTGCTCTGATATTTTCCAAGAGATCTACTAGAACAAGAATCTCTTCTGAGGGTGCCTCTGCTTTCTTTGGTGCGCAGCCAATGTTTTTGGGTAAGGACGACATCCAGCTCGGTGTCAATGAATCACTGTTCGACACAACTAAGGTTATTTCCTCTATGGTCTCAGCAGTTTTCGCCAGAGTTAATAGCCATCAGGAAATCCAGGATTTAGCTGCTCACTCTTCTGTTCCAATCATCAACTCTTTATGTGACACTTATCATCCTTTGCAAGCAATTGCCGATCTGATGACGATTAAGGAAACCTTTGGTGAAACGAAAGGATTAAAGTTGACTTGGATTGGCGATGCCAACAATGTTATCAATGACTTATCCATCGCATCACTGAAACTAGGCATTGATGTGTCAATTGCGACTCCACAAGGTATCCAAATTCAACAACATATTATTGACAGAGCCAAAGAAATCACTGATCAGAATGGCGCAACTTTACAGCTGTTACATGATCCAATAGAAGCTGCTAAGGGTGCAAATATTCTCGTTACTGATACATTTGTATCTATGGGTGAGGAGTCAGAGACTCAGCAAAAACTCAAGAGGTTTGCTGGATTTCAAATCTCAAAAGATCACACGGAGGTTGCAGCTCCAAATTGGAAATTCATGCATTGTTTACCACGTCATAAAGAAGAGGTGACTGATGAAGTTTTTTACTCAGAGAACTCTTTGGTTTTCCCAGAGGCTGAAAATAGGTTATATGCCGCTTTGAGTGCGTTGGATGTGTTTGTTGTGAACAAAGGCGACTTCACCAAATAGTCGAGCAAAATAGATATAGATTTTTATGGCTTGTACATACACAACAACATGTTTATTATGAATTCTAAAATAACCTAAAAATTAACTTTAAGTGGAAGATTGGAAAGATCCAATTGGTCAAAGTTCAGTATGGTAATATCCGCATATACACCCTCCTTTTCATACTTGGCTGCAATGGCAGCTAGTTCATTTGAGTAGTACGGTTTGATATTGGGAGCTGCTGTACCTATTGTCACATGGGGGAATTGATTCGCAACGTGAAGATTAAGAGTTTCGCCACTTCTCTTATCATTAAAAGATGTTACTTCAACCAAGACCGCCAACGCTTTTTCATTCCAAATTAATTGTTTCACCTTGATCGATGTCAAAACACCTAGAGATGATATTGGCCCTTCAGAATCAGTTATTCGTGAGTGATAAAGAGAGAGGTATTCCTCCCAAACTTGTTTTTCGATTTCTGTTCCCTTTTTACTTTGTGAGGAGTGAGCCAAGGTGACATGAAATTCGTTTTGGATCCTACCGTTCTCTTGTAGTGACGTGAGAAGAGAATCTCCATGAAATTTTTTTTTATCCAGAAGGTCAACAATTTCAGATAAAAGTGTCTTCGTTCCAACAAGGTCTATACTGAAAAACACAGGCGCCGTAGACCTATTAGTCTTTACAAAGTTCTTTTGTTTCGAAGGTTTGTTGGGCCTTACCTTAGGTTTCTTTGGTTGTTTATCAAAACTCTTATTAAATGTGGGTTTGAATGCAAGTGAATTGTTAAAGCTATGTTGAATCTGATCATCTGAAGGTAAAGGTTCAAATAAAAATGGATAGTGTTTGTTTAGAGAGTTTATAATCTCTTTTGCATTTGTCAAAGAGGAGTTTTCGTTATCAACTTTCAGATTTATCACAAGGTCAAACCGAGAGTCAGGGGCTCGACTAGTATCTACTGGTTGGAAGCGGTTGATAAACCCACGCATTATCCCTTCCACTTTTGAAAAATCCTGAGACGCTGCTTTAATTGATTGGTGATTATCACCTCTTTTCGAAACTCGTGCAGTGGTAATATCCCACAGATCTTCTCCATTTATGTGTTCTTGAACGAAGTTGAAGCATACAAACTGGACATTTACTGTATGGCTTAAGTAGTCATCTCTGAGTTGCAAAAAATCCTCGAATATTTGTTTTCTCTCCCTAAACTGGTGATTATTCCGATCTAAAACCACTGCTTTCTTGTTTTGAAGCACTCGAAGAGCTCTCTTTATGAATTCCTTCTGGGTGCCTTTTGACTTCGGAATATCGTCGTTGATCACAATACCCCAGGTCTCATGATAAAGATTAGTTAAAGTCAGAGATGTGGTAGTCTTCCCACAGCCAATCGTTGCAATGGGAACAAATACAAATTTTGTTTCATTATCAATGGTGAGATTATTCAAAGCATTTACGGAGTCAAGTTCCTCCAAAAGTTCCTGGTTCAAAATTTCAGGGCCAGTTTTACCATAATGATTCAAAAATCTGTTTCGAAGTTCAATAATTCCGAATCCTTCCAAAAACTTCTGGGCCCTCTCATGATCTCCATCTAGTAATGGAATAACAAAGTCTAAGTAATTGTTTGTAATAAACTTGTGTTTCGTGAATTTGATATCGCCTCTGCGTTTGTTGATAATATATTCTCTTGTAACCTCTCTCCATTGCCTGAACATCAAGTACGGTTCTTCAAACTTAAACTTAAAAAAGTAATCATCTTCAGTAGGGGTTTTGAGTTTGCATCTAATCACAAATCCTTCGGCTTCCTTGCCATTGTAAGAGCCTGTCTTGGAACTCTCCTCAAGAATAGTAATCAAATTTTCGATAGAAGCTTCCTCGAAATAGTCAACCTTCTGAAATCCATATTTTTCTGCAAACTTATGTACTTCAGAAAAAGGATAAGTTGCGAATACTGGTTGATTCAAATTCAAACCATGTAGGTAAAGACCAACCATAGGACCTTTATATTCAATTATATGCTCTTCAAATCCATCATCACAATATTCAGCAACAGCGGTCAGATTATTCTCATAGAGTCTTAACGCAAATTCTCTTGAAGTGACGCCGACCTTAGCAAGTTGATTCTCAAGGAAAATTTGCCCTGCAGATGCATGATTTTTGTTAATATCATCTCTGTAACCAGTCGAGTGTTTGCTGCAGACAACCAGAGTTCCATCCTCCAATCCAGATATCAAGATAATACAACCATTCTCTTTCAATGTGATGTAGTATGGACCTTGTGTTTTTCTCTTTAACCAGTTCCACTTGGTCTCACTCACTTCGTTGATGTTGAAAAATTTGTCATAGCCTCGAACAGCTAGAGTTTTGCCATCCTCCAAAGTGAAAAGACCCCTTGCATCGGATGGTAATTTGATTTTATCTTTCCCGTAATCCCATTCATTAAACTTCCAACTAATTAGGGTTTTGGAAGAGTTGAATACTGTGAATTTCTTTTTGATAGCCCTTCCTTTTCCACTTTTGAGCGAAGCAGCTTCCAGATCATTTATTAATTCTTCTGTACTGGTAGCCTGGTAATCTCGATGCATTGAGGACAGCTGCTGGTACAGATAAAGGTGTGTATGAAGGAAGAGTTTGAAAACATATCAACAATAAGATGAATGATTCATTTCCAAAGTCCGGGTAACACAATAATCACTTCACTTGTAAAGAACTACCAAAGAGAACCCCTTAGGGATGAGTATTTTGATGGTGATTAATTCCATAGAAAATCGATAGATTGATAGTTGATTTCAAGAAGTGATCCCCATTCTCTTTGCCTTGGGGGGACACTGAAAAGTTGTGGCATATTCCAGAAAGTGCCTAAAATGGAAAGTGTGGCTTGAATAAATCTTTTCAAAGCTGAGGTATATATAGCTACATATAATTGGGATAGTCCAAGCATGATAGGATAGCGTCTTACGTTTTATTCAATTCTTCGATGTATATCTTGAGAGGTAGTAGGACGCTATCGCAGTCTTTCCGAAAGTGGTTCTCTACTAATACTAAGATTCACCAATCCAGGAGCAATGGCATCTATTACTCACTATTCTTTATCAGCGGCATAGGTTCTGGACTATGTTATTCAAAAATCTACAATTCTAAAGACGCGATTCAAAAGGATACTGGGAAATTCGATGGATCCTCATCCACATCTACAGCTAAACTTAATGAACTTGCGCCAATCCAATGTGGCACACCTGCAGATTTTTCCATCGCTTTTCAGGAGATCGAGAAAATAATCGGTAAACAAAACATGAGTTATGGAGCATCTGATATCGAGACACACTCAGATTCTTATTATCAAACACATCATCCTTCACCTGAACAGCGTCCGAAAGTGATTGTTTACCCAGCTTCTACAGATGAGGTTTCGGGGATTTTGAAGATTGCTCACAAGTACCGAGTCCCAATAGTACCATATTCTGGGGGTACATCACTAGAAGGGCAATTTATAGCATCTAGGGGTGGAATCACAATTGACCTAAATAAATTAGACAAGATATTGGAACTGAACGCCAATGATTTGGATGTCAAAGTACAGCCGTCTGTTGGCTGGCAAGATCTTAATGAGTACTTGGGACCACATGGGTTGATGTTTGGCCCCGATCCAGGGCCAGGTGCTATGATTGGTGGAATGGTTGCAACTTCCTGTTCAGGTACTAATGCTGCTAGATATGGTACCATGAGAGAAAATGTTCTCGCATTAACAGTAGTTCTAGCTGATGGTACCATCATCAGGACTAAAAAAAGACCGAGAAAGTCCAGTGCTGGGTATAACCTTACGGGACTTTTTATTGGATCTGAAGGAACTCTTGGTATTGTGACCGAGGTTACATTGAAGCTTCACGTAAAACCTGAAGAAGAAACAGTTGCAGTCATTAATTTCCCAGATGTTAAAAGTGCAACTAATGCTGTCACTGATATTGTCTCAAAAGGAATACAGGTAAATGCAGTAGAGTTTCTCGATAGCACAATGATGAAATGTATCAATGAGGTTAAGTCAACATCCAAAATATGGTTAGAGAGACCCACGCTGCTGATCAAGGTAGGAGGTTCGAAACCTATAATTAAAGAACTCGTCTCCACTATCAAAGAAATAGCTTCTAAAAATGAAAGTTTATCCTTCCAGTTTGCAGAAACTGATGACGAAAAAGAAGAGCTGTGGTCAGGTAGACGTCAAGCTCTATGGTCTACAATTGACTGGGGAAAAAGAAATTTTGGTGAGGAAACAAAAGTTTATATTACTGATGTTGCTGTTCCCATATCAAGACTGCCAGATGTCATTACCACTACTCAAGAAGACATTCACAAATCAGGATTCACTTCAACCATAATTGGTCATGTGGGGGATGGAAATTTTCATGCTTTAGTCCTTTACCAGGATAGTCAGTCCACTGAAGTTAAAAAGCTTGTAGACAGGATGGTAGACAGGGCTTTACATAATGAAGGTACTTGCACTGGGGAGCATGGTGTTGGTGTAGGAAAAAGAGAATATTTGTTACAAGAAGTTGGCCATGAAGCTGTGGACACAATGCGAAAACTGAAATTAGCCTTAGACCCTCATAGAATACTAAACGCAGACAAGATTTTCAAGATAGACCCTCTTGATAAGAACTAATTGTCTAAAGCCACATCTTTGCAAATAAGATCAAAACACACAGAAACCATGTAGAAAGTAATACATACCAATTTAGACCACAAGCATGAAATTAATGAGTACTGCATGCAACACAAGTGTTTCCTTTTGAGCGTATCGACCTCATTGTGATCAAATATCATGTACAACCAAGTGGAGAGATTTAGAATGACATAAACTTAACCACTCTACAGAATTTCAACGATACCAAACACCCATTGTCACGGCGTATTTTCAAGCCAGAGAAGGATAAAAGCTAAGCGGAATATTCAGATTCATCACAAATTATAACTTAGTACCAATTGCAGGATCTTTCATCAAACGTTGGTGCAAGCGTCACAACCATGTATAAGCATGAGTACTGGATTTCAGCTATCCTATAAAAGCCTTGATTAAGGGAAGTCGTAACCCATACAATTTCTTATTACGATGTATTCAGATCAAGCGTCCAATCAACAGAGAAAAAAAATAGTCACCACAATATCACTTGAATGGGCTTCAATAACCTCAAGGATAGTTTCTGGGAAGTTCTTAAAGAGTTATTGAAATTAAAATGCCACCTCTTCAAGGCATAAGAAAGAGAAGTAATGATCTCGATTACCTGTAGAATTTGACAATAGACAGCGCAAATCCAAAGGAATCCTACTAGACAGATATATAACGGCTACTAAAACTCCAATGCAACAACAAGGAGTGAATATAAAGGCTAATTCTACAAACTCGAGTCATGGATAATAAGACACTACAAAAAACTTTACATAGATTCTATCTCATTCACTCTGCCAAGATGGACTATAGTATTATGATCTCACAGATTCTAGCACCGCAATATTAACATAATACTACCTCAAGATTACGAGTGGGTGAATTTCTTTAATAAGCAACAAGAGGCAAAGAATAGCATCAAGACATTAACTCAAGCAAATAAAAAGAAGTGCAAAACGACCAGAGTAAAGAAATTGAGATAACTCAATGATACTGAGAACGCAGTTGCTGAAATAACGGTAATAGTGTTTCTTTACGCCACTCAATTGCTGTATAGAGTACAAAAGTACTACAGAGTTATTGTAGATTCAAGATAAGGTTATGTGTCATCGTACAAAGCTATTACTTTGATATCGCGTAGGTATCAGGTGGAGAACGTTGGGTTCGTTTGCTATTTATTCATCACAGCTTTCAGGTCAGCACTCTGAATACGACAGATAGTGAGTATATTGGACCTAATTAACTCTCTCAATTCCTAGAGTGATTCTTGATCACTAAACTACACCTGAGATTGTTTCTTTGACAGATTGGAAGTGTTTTGTATCAGGGGTGTATGCATATATACTGCCAATATTAGCGACTAGTTGAAAAGCTAAAGGTATAAGGTTCGACAAAAGTTGTATATTTCAAAGACTGCTAAAATAGTATCTAAATCTCAAATATAAGTGATTAGTGTTCACTTGAAAGCTATTGATGTGGAACTGTCACCTACTATATGAATTATCTGAATATAACTCCTTAACTTCATGCCATCATTTTATTCAGAACTAAACGTAGCTCACTTGAAATTCAATACAGCTAGCATATGTAATAGCCTCTGATTTAAGTTACTCATATTTCACACTGAAGGTTCTGATACTACTTTTGCCCCGTTATGTAGTAGGTATTGGAGTCAGTTATCGTTAGCATTCTACTTCAGAAGCAAATGAGCGCAGGTGAGTGTACATGGTCTCCCATTCCTCGGGTAGGTTTATAAGATAAGAGTACCACGCAGTGTATCTGTCATATTCTCTTTAATGGATGGTCGTATTGAGAGCTGTAGATACGAATTCAGCGAATCTGCCCATTCGGTCATTAATCGTGAGAATGCCACATCAAGAAGTGCAGATGAAGAACCGCTTGGGTATTTCGTTCTATCAAGTTTTCTTTGGCAGCTCGTCTAATTGCAGTTTTCATCGATGGTAGCAACTTTAAGTGTGGAACAGTATGGAAACAGCACTAATATAGGTGATTGTTTGAGTTATGTGTTGTTTGTGAAATTCATACCTTTAAGTAAAGTTGCGCGGTAATGCATGAGCAGATTGTTGTATTTTGTAGCTTTTGTTATTATACATGGCCTAATCTTTCGTTTGGTCAAAATTCAATATTCGTTTACCTTCACTTTTGTTACTGCTAACTAGATATGTTTCTTTTGCTTAGAAGTATTTTGCTATTACTTGGACTCTCAATATCTATTGTAGTTGGATCTTGCCTAATCATATCTGTTCTATTTTCTTAATATAGTTGTTTTGTAGCGCAGAAATGTAGTGTGAGTTATCCATCGCTATATTCATCGTAAACTTTCATTTGCAACGTTTTCTAAGATCCTTACTTTAGGTATAGTTTGCTGTTTGATAGAGGGAAATATGTATGTATTGATATGTCCAGGTAACTTCTGAAAGTTCATCCTATCTGGTGAATAATCTTTTTGTAGTTAGTTTGATAGCCAGTGCAGCTCGCATTCAACCTTTATACCCTTAACCAATATATAAAGATATGTATTGGTTGTGCGATGTCACATAATGGAGTTGATTGAATTGAAATAGTGGGCTACTTTTAGTACTGAAGTTTAATAGGTACTACATCGAATAGTGTCTATATCTAACATTACTATTCTAGACCTCCCAAGATGCTTTGCAATTAGGCAAGTCTAACATTTTATATTTGGATGCATAGTTTATGTTTACTC
This sequence comes from Barnettozyma sp. UFMG-CM-Y5996, assembly GCA_030580455.1. Classification (NCBI taxonomy): domain Eukaryota; kingdom Fungi; phylum Ascomycota; class Saccharomycetes; order Phaffomycetales; family Phaffomycetaceae; genus Barnettozyma; species Barnettozyma sp. UFMG-CM-Y5996. The sequence goes on from JAKTSX010000006.1 coordinate 377,209, forward strand.
TGGTAGAGTATGATTTTATATTAGTTGGAGGCTGTTGAAACTTTCCAGCAATTTCAAGAGGTTTCCTATTGATGATCCCGAACTATTAGGGTTGATCGATGCTATTGTAATTGTAATGACCTCAAAAGGCTAATCAGCTTGGTCTCACAAGAATCTATATTCTGTATGCTTGGTCCTTTAGTTGCTGAGGAGCTGGCTATATATGAATGGGATGTATGTCTAATTTATAATCAAAAGGGTGGAATACCTGTCCTGAAAGTTTTTGGGTAGCCTCTGGTGAATTCAAGTAGACATGTTTAGGCTGATAAGGTTCTGTTTCAAAAGAAGATAAAGACGAAACAGATGAGGTAGATGAGCTTCTTGAGTGTGTAAAGAATTGCTTTGATGCATAAATATCTTTATATGCTGGGGGAGATTGTATAGGTGGTCTGGATAATACATTCAGATTGGTTCTTGCAGCGGAACGACGAATTTTCTGAACATTTCTCAAATCGTTTTTGATTGGGGTTATGAATTTTTTCAATGTGTGTGCAAGATCATAGATGCTAACTGCCATGTCCCAATTCAAAAGGTTTAATAACTGGCGTTCCATTAATGTGATGTCATCGACTGAAAATAAACCATCTGTGAAGGTCGCCCAATGTGTGTTTTTTGGTGAACTATCATTATTGAACTTTGAGGAAATGATTAAACAGGCCAAAAATATCCTGTGTAGAGTGCATGGCATTCCCTGGGAGTTCTTGGGAAGCTTCGTTTGTAATCTGTCCAGATATATGAGAGTTGAAAGAAACGTTCCAGATTGCACATTACTATAACGGACAAGGTTGGATATAAACGTCATTAAAGAAGGTAGGCGTCTATTGTTTTTGGTAGAGGAGGCAATCTCTCGACTTTTGTCACATTGTATAACTCTGAGGGTGGAGTTGACAGAGTATTGAATCATTTCTTGAGTAACAGGAGATTTCATAAGAATTTTTAGTGCTTGTGTATCAGACATCTTAACTATGTGTAGAAACTGGATGATATAAATGTGATCAAGAGAAAGAACGCAAGAAGACATACCTTCTTCATTATATATAAATTCCAGTTGACTTGATATTTCCCTTGTCAAACTTCAGGTACGTAGTTCCTTCAAACAAGGTGGAGACGCGATTAATTAAAAATTATTACCAAATGTGGAAGAAATTAATGCAAGGTGCTGCGACACGTCTGAACTTTTTAGAGTGGAAAAACATTTAAGGAAAAGAGGTGGATGAACCTTTGAAACAAATATACAAATTCATACCGATACGTATGTTATGGTTATAATCGGTAGATAGCATGAATACAATGATACAAAAGGCCAAATAGACTGTCCTTTTTGGCCCAAGGTTTACCTGATACTACATTCACATCGGATCCTCTTTCTGGGTTCTGACCGATTGCATAAGATCTGTTGACTACTATGTTATTACAGGAGAAGGAATGTTTTTTCAATAGGAATGTAGTTCAGTGCATGAACCTTTGTGTAAATCACCCAGGTGACCAACACTATTGACCATTTTAGTGGTTTGCTAGGTGGGTGGGTAATTTGTTACAATACTGATATGATTGGCCCTACACAAAAATACCGTGTGGCTCTACCGATTTGTAGGGTAACCTTAAATGATGAAAAACTGATGGATCTCTTGGAAAAAAATTTATATAAATGTGGAAGATTCTTTCGGTTTACTTTTTACTTCCACTTTCCCAGAAATTAATCAGTCAATGTGGTATCGTCAAAAGTAAGTCTCAACATATTTGATTGTGGTGCTGGTGGAAAAAGCTTTCCTATTTGTTTTTAGGATAATGATATGAAGAGAAAAATTGCTGTGCACCAGTCCGATTCTGGAAAGTACTCCCAGATACCATGAGGCATTAAGTATACCCAAATTTCTGATCATCCAAGCCTAGTATGATGCGAATAGACTTGGCTTTTACTTTTCCCCTACCCCTTTTCAAGTGTTCCAAATCAAGCTCTTGTACTAATTGTTATTAATTTAGGTAATCTCATACCTGTTCTTATGAATACAACAGTTTTTCTCTCTGAATCTTATAATCAGTTGTAGTTTTTCAAGATAGAAAAGAAAGTATTTAGCTTCTGATTTGTATTCATCAATCAACTCGGTTACGTTCATTCTATTCGAACTTCACCCTACTTTTTGTCTTGTGATTAGTGAGAGGTTGTCACGTCATTTCGTGTTTCCTCACGGCTACAACCATATTCACATATAATAATTCGAAGTACAAAGAGACTGTGTTTGGGGTTGTGTTTATTATTTTTACAGTTGCTGAAAAAAAAAGAAAAAAGAAAGATAGTAAAAATCTATTTGTGGTTTACACATTACGAAGATTTTTTTTTGATAAATGATAATACACATACCTGCTCTTCTTTCTTTTCCTTGAGCCATTTTGGAGAAAGAGCGGCGTAGTTTATATTCATTGGCTGCCTGTTATTGTTCAAAACCAATAAGCATAGTCGTATACTGCTCTTTTCTGAATTGGATATAATGTTCAATAGATCTAACTCGATGAACAAATCTAAAGGAGGGTCCATCAAGCGGTCTAACTCGAAGAAGTACGAAAACTATGACGACGAAGCTCTGCTGCCGTCAAGTTCTTCCTTTGTGACAAGAAAGAGATCGTTAGTTAGACCTGAGAGAAATGACTTGAACAATCCTGAGAACCCCCACTATTACTATGCACAAGTTGCTTCCCAACAACAAGACAGAGTAACTGTTCATCCTTCATCAACAGGCATTGACCCTACTATATCTAATCAGCAATCATATAGACAGTCTGAAATCCAAAATGATATCCCTCTGAAAGACCTTTTACCACCTGACAGTGAATCAGGATCGAATACAGAACATCAAGGAAGAACCATCTATGGGTTGAACGATGAGTACATTCCATTCAACCAAAGCAAACGATCTGGAGGCACAACTGCAAACACAAGGAGCTCCAAAAAGAGTAACAATCAACAGGCAAGGCAGAATGACGATGGTCTCTCATTTTGGCAGTTGTACTGTTATGTTATCACGTTTTGGGCTCCTGGATCTCTGTTGAAATTGTTCGGAATGCCTAAAAAAGAGCGACAATTTGCTTGGAGAGAAAAATGTGCATTGATATCTTTGATATTATATTTGGGGGCGTTTGTTGCTTTTATTACTTTTGGATTCACTCGTACTGTATGTAACAACACCATCGCTAGAATGAGAAATAATGATATTAGTACAGGATACTTGATCATCAACGGAAAGGCATTCGATTTAACTTCATCATCACATCCAGCGGCACCAGGGATTCCAGCAGGATCGAATATTCTCTATCCTCCTACGAATGCAGGAGGAAAGGATGGTAGTTTTTTATTTCAAAACGTCAATGGAAACTGCAAAGGCCTTATAACACCAAGAGATAACTGCACTATCCCCTATGACGGGGAAAATTTAGCATGGTATATGCCTTGCAAACTATTTGATCAAGACGGTTCATCGCAACCTAACTTTACAGCATCTCAGTACTATGAAGGTTGGGGATGTCACACATCAGAAACTGCTAGAGAGGCTTACTACAACTTGTCGCCAAATGGTGATGTTTACTTTACGTGGGATGATATCAAGAATTCTTCCAGGAATCTTGTCGTCTATTCGGGAAATGTTTTGGATTTAGATTTACTCGACTGGATTCAATCATCAGATGTTGAATACCCTGTTTTGTTCGATGAGCTGAAGAACTCACAAATGAGAGGTTATGATATCTCAATCATGTTGGCGAACTCTCATGAAAGACAAGTTGCAAAATGTTTATCAGAAATTGTCAAAGTTGGGTCTATTGATTCGGATACAATAGGGTGTATAGCTTCAAAAGTTGTGCTCTACCTTTCCTTAGTGTTCATTCTATCCATTGTTTTTTCCAAGTTTGCAATCGCTTGTTACTTCAAGTGGTTTGTTGCGCCAGGTCAAGGTGCTGACCATGTAAATGTAACTGAAATGAATAAACTAGATAACGAACGCGAAGATTGGGCAGAAAGAAATGAGGCTCCTCGAATGATTGGGACCACCTCTCCAGAGAGACGTACCTCAAGATTTGACTTGTTCAAGAGCTCTAGACTATCCATGAATCAGTTGGATGATTATAACTACTCTTCAGGACCTCCTAAGTATGATACTCGTGGAAATGAAATGACAACTGTTGCGTTGCAAAACTCTAAAAGAAAGGAAGAAGCCAGATCGAAATCCCATTCCAGATCCGTATCAAACTTCGGTGCCCTGACTCCTTTCGGTTCAAGAAATCCTTCTATTTCAAACTTGGCTGGAATGTATGAAGTTTCAGGGTTGGACCCTGACTTGATCCATCCTAATGTTATTCCACAGCCACCAAACGATTATATGCCATTTGGTTATCCTTTGGCACATTGTATCAATATGGTTACATGTTATTCAGAAAATGAGGAAGCACTCAGAACTACTTTGGATTCTATTGCTGTAGCTGATTATCCAAGCTCTCATAGATTGATTTTCATTGTTTGTGATGGTGTTATCAAAGGGTCTGGAAACGATACTTCGACTCCAGATATTGCTCTTTCGATGATGACTGACTTCACTATTCCAAAAGAAGAAGTTAAAGCATTTTCCTATGTTGCAGTTGCTCAGGGTAGTAAGAGACATAACATGGCAAAAGTTTACTCCGGATTTTATAAGTATGACAACGCAATTACCCCTATTGAAAAGCAGAAAAGAATTCCCGTCGTTTGCATTGTCAAATGTGGTACTCCAAACGAGTCCAGCTCTTCAAAGCCAGGAAATAGAGGTAAGAGAGACTCGCAGATCATCTTAATGTCCTTTTTGCAAAAAATCACTTTTGATGAAAGAATGACTGAACTTGAGTACGAAATTTTATTGAGTATTTGGAAAGTCACTGGTCTCCTGGCAGACTTTTATGAAATGGTTTTGATGGTTGATGCTGATACAAAGATTTATCCTGATTCATTAACCCACATGATTGGTGCCATGATAAAGGATCCCGATGTGATGGGCTTGTGCGGTGAAACTAAGATCTCAAATAAACGCCAGTCGTGGGTTACTGCCATTCAAGTTTTCGAGTACTTTATCTCACATCACCAAGCTAAGGCTTTTGAGTCTGTTTTTGGAAATGTCACATGTTTACCAGGGTGTTTTTGTATGTATAGAATCAAAGCACCGAAGTCATCAGATGGTCACTGGGTCCCAATTCTTGCCAATCCTGATATTGTTGAGCGCTATTCTGAGAATGTCGTCAATACTTTACACAAAAAGAATCTTTTGTTACTTGGTGAGGATAGATTTTTGTCCACTTTGATGTTGAAGACATTTCCGAAAAGACGCCAAGTGTTCATTTCTAAAGCTGTTTGTAAGACTTTGGTCCCCGATAAGTTCAAAGTATTGCTATCACAAAGAAGAAGATGGATCAATTCCACAGTTCATAATTTAATGGAACTAATCCTTGTGAAGGATTTGTGTGGTACCTTCTGCTTCTCTATGCAATTTGTTATTGGAATGGAACTAATTGGGACTTTGGTTTTACCAGCTGCAATTTGCTTTACGGTATACGTGATTGTTATTGCAATCGTATCCACCCCAACGCCAATCATGTCATTGATTTTATTGGGTATCATCTTGGGTGTTCCTGGTTTACTTATCGTTGTCACAGCATCACGGTTGTCTTATATTGTTTGGATGATCATTTATTTGCTTGCTTTGCCTATCTGGAATTTGATTCTACCTGCATATTCCTATTGGAAATTTGACGATTTTACTTGGGGTGAGACCAGAACTATTTCTGGTGGAGACATGGGACATGATGATGAAGAAGGGCAATTTGACCATACCAAAATCAAAATGAGAAGATGGCGTGATTTTGAAAGAGAACGTCAGCATGCATCACATGGATTAGAAGTACCGCTGAGTACCTGGGATCCTTCACAACAACCGATTGGCGACGAGTAAACCCCCTTCGTGATGAGGTGATCCCAAAAAAAAAAAAAAGAATATTAGCATTATCTTTACAAAGTAATCGATACCGAACAGCATCGATTCCTTCTTTGAATCTATGTAAATATTAGAATGAAATTAGGATCTTTAACCAGTCAATCTATAAAATTCAACTGTAATTTTTGTTAATGTCACTTGAATTTCCTTCATCTGTCCGACCAACTGCTGGTTGTCCAAAATGAAGGGAAACACCGAAAACAACGTATCATAAGAAGCAGCAGCTGTTTTAGGGTCAAGACGCACTAGTAGCAAATGTAATTTGGTCAGGAGTGTTTCAATTTCTTGCTTTTGCACAGTAGGAATCGGGAGCATGTTGACAAGCCTTTGCTGGTCACAGAACCTACGAATAATTAAAATCATGCGGGACAGAAGGAATGGAAGAGCAGTCCCCACAATCTCTAAAGAAAGGCTCGAACATGAATGTGACTTTAGCATTTCACTGTGAATATCTGAAAGCTCAAAAAGGTCGTGAAGACAATGAAGTCTGAACTTTTTTTGAGTAAATGGAATCACGGATTCAGTACTGTATCCATTCAAATTCAATGATAGAAGATTATTAGTTAGGTCTGAAGGTGATGGATACTTCATGAACAGGTAAGTCTCAAGGTTATTATTTTCATAGATGAACGATGACTTCCAAATTGTAGAAACAAGTTTCTCCAAAGGTAAGGATTTAAGCGATTGTTCGTTTAGATTTGAAAATATCGACTCCATCAAGAAATTGTACGTGGCTTCATTGAAATGTGTGTCCCGGTCACTGTTATAATATGGGAGAGTTAGCACAGTCAGCTCAATAATTAGAGACCAAATATCATATGACTGTGAACTCTGTTTACTATTCAAAATTTCCAAAAAATTCGGTACTGTTGATATTATTAGAGATGTAGCATTTTTCCATATTTGAGAGGAGATCAGATTCTTCTGATGTTCATTATCCTCGGAGTTGGAGTTATCATAACTTAGCCTTATGGATTCTATCAGATTTTTCAGAACTTTATGAAGGATGTTGCTATCAACCAAAGAGCTGTAATCGCTAAAATTTGCAAAAGAGTTATTGAGGGTTTCAATGGCTGTCAAAGAGACAGCAATGAAGCTCGGGATTCTTCTTTTCTGAGCACTTTGAAGTTTGTTTAAGATTCGGGTTCTGGTTTGGAAAGGAAGAAGGACAAGGCTAGATAAATGCACTAACACAATGTCTTCTATGTCTTCATGCATTTTGATACATCCAATCGATTCCAATATAATACTCTGTAAAGGTGTAAGAGTATGAACATCTGCGGCGTGGTTAGGAAGAAATGGATATCTAACGGCATTATTAAAGACAGTCAATGATTGGTCAACATCTGTTCTGGTCATGACGGAAGACCGATATAGACGTTGAAATCCTGTGATATACTCCACTAAAGTAGTCTGGTACGCATCAGTGTCGTTCATGGGGACATATTTTATCTTCTGGGATATCCAGAAAGTGAAAAAAAGCTTATAAATATTTGATGGGATGACTCCTTCATCAAACAAGCTCAAAATTTGGTTAAAGGAACAATAGACAGACTTGGAGATCTCCGTAGAGTTCAACTCAACCAAGGTGTCATAAAATACGATAAGACATTTCCAAAAGTGTACTTCCCTTTCTGAAAGAAAGAAGGTAGTATAAATATCAGTTATTCCTCGCAAAATAACCAGCACACTATCTTCAAAAGCTTTTGTCACATCATAATCTCTAAAGTCAGGTGCTTTCAAATTGATGGTCAAAAGATCACCAACAACAACGCTGAAGGTGTTTTTCCAGTTTATATCAGAGCCATGGGAGTCAACTATTCTGAGGAAGGTCTGAATTGCAACATTCCTCACCTCAATTCGGTCATCATTTGACAGTTTTATGAGTCCGTTTAACAAGTAAACCCAGAGAACTGTGGCATCATCATCACTTTCGAGAGAATTGACCATTTGATTTAGGTGTCCCACCGACTCAATCACTATTTTACTGCTGTTTACATTGATACTGTCCTTAGCACACTGTTGTCTGTAAAAATCTGAAAGTAACCAATAGTAGCTCACAGCTGAGAATGAGATATTGAGATCAACTTTTTGAATGACAAAACTTTGAAGAACATCAATAATGATTTTTGTAGCATTAAGAGGCTTCACTGATTGAAGGAAATCATTTAAAACCAATTGGAGTATTTCAAAGCTAGCTTTAAGTAGTTTCCTTGAAGGATCAGACTTAGAGATATTTGTGGCGTCTACCTTCAAAAGATTGAAAGGCATCCGGACAATCATTAGAACATCATTCCAAGACGTTGCAAAGAAAGCTCCAAAGCGATCTAGAAGGTCAAATAATGTCGAAAGCAGAGTTAAAGCCAAATCAATCTCGACGGAGGTCGTTTCTTTTCCCTTTTCAGTCAATCCCTTTGCCAGAATTAATAAAGATTTGAATATTCTGTGCTCCAGTCTAGCCATGATGGTTTTATCTTTGGTCTTATTAAACCCAGCCTTGGAACATTCCTTAATAAATAAAGTATATTGTAGGCATGCATTTGTCCTGATTTGATCATTTTCATACACCTGGTTCCTTGAGGTAATGACGTCTACCAAAAACTGAGAGATCAGCTCCCAAAAGTGATAGTTCTCATCATTCATAAGTCTCTCAGCGTTGAAGATTGATATTTCACAAACTTTATTTAGGAAAAACTCTCTATTGTACGGGCAGATGTTCAACTCATTGTTAAACAATGGGTCATGAACCTCCAAATTCTCGACCAGTGTTACTTTTGCAAGATCAACAATTTGAACTGTTATCTCTTTGAAAGCCATGTCATCATAGTATTTTGTACTCTCATTAAGCTTCGAGAGCGAGGTATTTACCGACCTTAAGTCAGACTGTGACAGATCAGGTTTTTGTGGAATCTCTTTGAAATAAAGATACTTAGAAGGTCCATTCACAAAGTAGTCAAACCATTGCATTGTTATAAGGATGAATTTCCAAGATTTCCCCAGAATAGGTCCTAATGAAACACTTAGCGATATGAGAGCCCTGAAACATATAACGTGCCTTGGATTCAGGTTGCGGGTGTAAAATTTGGCGAGAGACTCAGAGTCATGGGGTGCTGTTGGCGCGGTGAATTGCTCCACAATAAACTCTCCCAAAGAGTTGTTCCTAGACTTGAGTACTTTTCTCGGGGAAATGCTCACTGTTGAGATAGAAAATAACAACAGCAAAGAGTCCCTTTCCCTGGCCATACCCAAAACTCCCGACGAGTGACAAAGTTTCTGCAAAGATCTCACAAAGTTATGGAATAGCTCACTACTCAAGCAAGAATACAAAAATTCATTGCCAATACTGACAACAGGTTCAGCAGTGGAGGATACCATCGATTTCAAAACCAAAAAATGAGCTTCTGCCTGCTGTTCAGGTGGAAGGTCAGATAAGAATGAAAAGGTACTTTTCTCATCAGCTTTGGATAATCTCAAAACATGCTTGCCTAGTCCTTCTCCAAAACAGACTAAACAGTTGAAAATTAGAAGGATAGGGTATGTCTCAGGCGCAGAAGGTGCTTCATTCTTGTCAAGGAGTTCAATGTATGGTACAGCTAGAGATGAATTCTGCAATGTAATTGATCTTTCAAGAGATTCTGGGGGTTTAACAATCTCAGATGGAAGAAGCATTTTTTGGAAAGCCAAAGCTTTTGATAATCTGGAGCAAGTTTGGAGAAATTCGCCAACAATATTCTTCTTCTCTGGGTCATAGTCATACGTTTCGTAAAGCACCCTTACACAGTCAAAGTCTTGAAAAATACTATGGAAAACCTCTAGTGATAATGTCTTTTTCCATTGAGGAAGGTTCGAGTCATTCGTCAGAGCATGGGTAAGCACCGATAGAATTACTTCTGTTTCAATTTCCATTACCCTTAGTTGGGATTTCACCAGAAGCAAAATGATTCTGGTGACTCTCACCACAATATTGAAGTCTTTGTGATTGGAAAAGAATCTCAGTAGTAATGGAGTGACTCTCGTTCTAAGTAGATAGGCCAATTCCTCGTGGGACCAAAATACCTCCTTGTAATTGGTGATTACAGTTTCTAAAAGTTCGAATCCAAGTGGCTCAGAGATGGAGCCGAATTGCAAGAAAGTAGGTTTCTGATGTTCGATCAGAGAGCATGTATCTTTGAATACTCGAAAGCAGTCAAATGAGTTAGAGCTGATCTGGATTTTTTTCTCCTCATCTATCTCCACCGACTCAATCAACTTTGGCGATTGGTGGGTCCGATTTTTGTCCTCTTCGCTGACTTTGTCGAAAAGCGCAAGCATTACCTGCTGCTCTGTTGCTGATGCTGTATTTACTACCATGGGTGTCTTGTTGTAAGACTGCAATATTGAGCAAATCATAAGAGATTTGGCTACCAACTCCCCATGGATATGTTCGGAGTAGCATTGGAAGAAGGTGGGTAAAATCTGTAACACTCTCAATTGAATATCAACAGCCAGGTGTGTAGCTTCTGTTAATGCATCAACAAGTGCATTCAGTTGACTCACGGGGATGGACTTGTACTGAATCAGTTTATGGAGGGATTGAATTGCAAATGTGCTAAACTTCGCATTTCTTGAAGCACATGATAGCAAAAAGGGTGCTATGAAGTCTTCATGGCGTGCTAATCCCTCTAGAAAAACTTTCTCTCCAACAGATGCATTGTAGCTCTTCAGAATAGCTAACGATTTCTCCGATGCCTTCAACGGAAACCCATATGTTAGTACTTTATTCAACCACGAACTCATAAAACCCAGTAACCTACCTGCTTGATTTCGGAATTGCGTCGTTTAGACTCCGTAATTAAACTATTGAGTTCGGTAGCGAGTTGATTGACCAAAGACATAGTCCGTACACAGCTCACTGAAGCCTTGTCTGCTTATCCTTTGTTCATTCAAGCTCTAAAATATACATATACTGGTGTTTTTGGTAAACAACCCTCATACAGATCCCAGTTCCGGGGATACTAATGGAATTCCGACTACAGGAGTATATTTATGGAATATGATATGGATAATGCCTACCGATTATTAGTAGATTTGGAACTTGACACAGTCTGCTCATTGTCTGAGTCACATACAACTTCTTTCTTTGTGTAAACGAACACATCTTTTCTATTAGTGGTTCTTTTTCTGCTATTGTCTTGTTGCTGTGGTGAGGGGGTATCAGGCGGTGATACAGATCGAGGTACAGCAAAGCCATAGGCAATGATCTGATCAGTGAAATACCAAAAAGCACTTGATGTGTGTTCCAGTGTGTCCTTTATCTTTTTCCCAAAATCTTTTGGAGATCTTGTAGTTGATGGTGTTGTTATTTTAGTTTCATTATTGCTTTCGTTATCGTGGCTGCGGTCATTATTGTCGTTATCATTATCTTCATCGCTGTGATGGTGGTGTTGCTCTTTATCATTGCCAAAGTCAACGTGGTTATCTATTATACCATTATCATCAATGATTTCGTATCTCATTATATCATGATATTCATCTTCATACACTGGCCTTCCCAACATACCTTCAGTTTGCTCATGTTTGATTATAGCATGGACCCTATTGATCCATTCCCAAGGAACCACTGTAGCAGATACGTAAATGGTTGTGTTGAATATCTCACTCAGCTCAGATACCCACACATTTGCAACATCCGCAATGAAGAAGGCAGCTTGTAAGTTAATCACGAGCATTGTGATTATCGTGAGTAGCACTATATTCTTGTGGAAGATATACTGATGCTTCCCAATCGCATAGGTTATGATAAGTCCAGAGTACATCATAGAAAGTGCTATTCGCAGCAGGTACATGAATGCAGGAAGCGTGGAGATTTCACTGTCCTCAAGGTCACTTTGCTCAAAGTCTGTGAATGTTGATACACCTGCTATAGCCTGTGCACAGATAGACAAAGTCCCTCCAAAGAAAAAGCAGACTCGTTTCTCCTTGATACGAGACAGCAGACGCATCACCACTTGTACCTGACAAAATAGTGCTATCAAGACGAATACAAAATCTATAATATTGAACACATTATCTGTCTGTAAATCCTCTAGTAACTTCTCACCTGATGCATATCCCAGACCATGCTGTTTGCTCAAGACCACTATCGCCCTCACAATTAAAATACAAAGGTTCACTGAGGCCAGTAGTGACCCAATCCTTAGTAGCCACGATGGTCTTTGGGTATGATTTGTAAAGACAATAATGGTTAAAAACAGGCAGATAACGGTTGATACCGTCACAGAGTAGATAATGGGATACACAGAGTACTTGAAAGATCCACTTTCTGTTTGCGTAAAAGCATACCATTCTGATTGTGTTAAGGGAAGCGCAGGAACTCCTGCTCGCTGGAAGGTCGAATAAACAGGTGCTCCGTTCGAGCAGGTTGACTGATAATAGCTTTGGTTCACAGGCCTCACCGTTCCCAGCGGTCCCGCAATAATGAACCCCGGAGAAAGATCTACCTCATTGCAAATTATGAAATCCTGCCGCCGTTGAGAGTATCTCCATATCACATCTGATCCAAATATCATCGCGTGCTAGAGAATAGTAGTACGAACCTGATAAATTGTTCTTGTCTCTTGTGATTGTTTCCTCAAAAAAGATAAATTACTAAAAAAATCTACAATTAATTGTTGACTTCACCAAAGTAAACGTTTTACGTTTAGTCAAGTAAGACCTCTCGTTCGAAGCAGCCCATCGGCAGTCAAGACGTGTAATAAAAGAGCGGTACCAGTGGATAGATGAGCAGTTTACTTAAAGTGCTGCCCACACAGGATACCAGAGTGTCAGTCGATAGCTCGCGTGGTAATCTATCACTGCTCGACATGTATGTTGGTGATAGCAACCCAAACTCACCTGCTCCGTTAGTCAATAGTGAATCGATAGCTTCATCATTGGCACAAGGGCATCATAATTCCAGCCATGCTCAGCATTCATCTCACAACCAATCCCATCACCGTTTAGAGCTTCATGAACTTGAAAGCCAACAGGAAGACGGGCTGAAAGGAACTTCTTCATCAGGGCTCACCACAGGGCAAGATCCTCAAATGGCCATCCGCTCATCTATTGAGTTTCCTTCATTATCATCCGATCGTGACAGATATGGTTTTCGCAAACAGAACAACTTTGTGACGTTGGAACAGTATAACACATGGTGGGCGCAATACTCTGTACATTGTGCACGTAGAAAACGAAAATGGGTACAACTCCTTCTGAAAAGTGGCTTGTCTTTGAATAATGACAATCCTATCCGTTTTCCACCACGTTCGGACAAACTGAAGCGGTATATTCGCAAAGGGATCCCAGCTGAATGGAGAGGTAATGCATGGTGGCATTTCGTTCGTGGCCCGGAGAAACTCAAAGGAAATCTGGGAGTTTATGACGAGCTAGTGGAGGCGACTAACAACTTACAGAGCAAGGATGCAGATATCATTGAAAGAGACTTACATAGGACGTTTCCGGACAACATTCATTTCAAGCCTGATACCAGTACTATAGATACGGACACAACTACCCCGCTACCCGAGACGAACATGATTGCTGCACTGAGGAGAGTACTAAGGTCCTTCGCACTTTATCAGCCGGATATTGGCTACTGCCAGTCCCTGAATTTTATCGCTGGTCTGCTTCTGATCTTCCTGGATGAGGAGCGAGCATTTTGGATGCTGGTGATTTTGACACAAAGGTACCTGCCATCCCTTCACGATATTGATTTGGAAGGAGTAAACATTCACCAAGGTGTTCTGATGCTAGCATTGAAAGAATATATTCCAGATGTATGGGAGCGAATCTCTAATATTTCATTTGACTCTCCTGGCACTGGCAAAGCTGACGAGAAGGTCATTAGTGATAAGAAGAAGCAAAACACGGATTTCCTCATTAGGCTCCCCCCTGTAACACTATGTACCTCACCATGGTTCATGTCGATTTTTATAGGGGTACTTCCTATAGAAACCACGTTACGTATATGGGACTGCTTTATTTATGAGAACTCTTCCTTCCTGTTCAAAATCTCACTCTCCATATTCAAGCTTCTAGAGCCCCAAATCACCAAAGTTAGAGATGAAATGGAAGTATTTCAGATTGTCCAAAACTCACCTCGGTCATTAGTGGATCCAGCTTCGCTGTTTGATCTCATATTCAAGAAACGGTATGGTTTTAATCATCTAACTCAAGATGAAGTAAATCGTTGTAAAAAGTTTGTCATCCAAGCCCGTTCACGCAAGACAAAAGAAGATGAAGAGTATGATCGTGAATTCAACCGTGGTCTCTTGTCCGAAGAATTATGGGGCGAGGGAATGTATGGTTTCAAAAAGAGTGGATTATCTGGAGTCCACTGGAATAATAACCTGTCTAGACGGATCAAACTCATTAGAAGAAGATAGTGCGCTGAATCCCTCGATTCAGGAAGGAAGAGAAGAGCTAAATAAAAATCAATCATGCCAACTTACCATTGATATATACACTGCACATCACATTATCACGGTCACTAAACACATAGAGTATCTACTCAGCAGCTAGTTCCCAACCCCTTTGTAGTCTTTTCAAAGCTTCTTGCCCGAAACCGCTCTCTTGCAAAATAGCAGCAATCTTATCCCACGGAACTTCGGTTGCTTCTACATTCTCCCATTCGTCATCTAAAACTACATCAGGCACTTCATCGATATCATCTGTAGATGAAACCTTCTCACTTTCCGGCTGCTGTGGACACGAAGAAGATGGAGCACCACTCATCATAACAGTGAACTTCACATCCTCTGTGCCTACTAATGAGGTATCTTTAGCCACCTTGCCACCAACCAAGAACTTCATTTGCGACACGCTGTACCCCTTCAACTCTGCCACATCTTGGAGAAGTAACTCCTTCGCCAACAAAATTGTATCACTGCTTTTCAGAGATGTCTCATACACAAATTTGGGTGCTTTGATGCTCTTGAAGTGAGCTTTGACCGTGGTGGAAACTGTCTCCACTTTCTGCACCGGTAAGTCTGGTAACTTGAGGAGAGTTGAAACCTCTTTCAGGTCTGATTTGTACTGATTGTTCAGCTTCAACGGAGTATCCGACAGAAGTTTGAGATAGGTCTCTGCAAACTCTCTTTCTCCAAGTGACATCGCTAGTTCCCAGAGTCTCCCCTCTTGGTTATTGGCAGCTGCTCCAGTAAGGGTTTAACTGATTTTCCTACTGTAGTTGTTTTTTGTAACGTTTTTTTTGTCAAGTATAAACACTGTTAAGATACCATATTGATGGTTGTATAAATGATCGGAACGATCAGTCAAACGGTATGGCGAATGATTCCCAGATTGCGAAACCACTATTCTTCAACTACCATGAATACAATGTTCCCAACTGTGGTCCTCCTGACAGTGGCGTGAATAGCTCCTGCGACTTGATAGTTACACATTTCCCCAACCCATATACTCCCCAAGCAAGTGAGTGGTACAGTTCTACACGAGTGGTGAGGACCCCAAGGGTTTTTGATATTAGCAGGACAGCACAGTTCTCCAATGTTCCTCCAGGCTGCGAAGCTGGTGCGATCTACATAGATGATGAGGATGAAGAAGAAAATGAGGGCGGTGAAGATGGCTGGGGCCCTAGCCATCTCCAGTTTAAACCATGCGGGACGTATGAAGATCAACTGTATGGCAGAACATCCGTCTCGCCTCTAAGTCTCTACCTGAGCGACCAGGAGTATAAGAATATTGTCGACAGTGTGAATACCACTCTCAGGAATGCAATGGAGTTCAAATGGCTCCATGTGCTCGAGCTAGTCCTGGACTTCCTCACTCTTTGGTTGCTATCTGATTTTTTCACGTTCAACGACAAGAAGGGCTTAACCTTGCTGGAAGACTATGTGGAGAGAGTCAACTCCAGTCTACTCGGCCCAAGAAATGTCAAGCTCATATCACCCAGAAGGAGTGGATATCTGTCCTTGGATTGGGAAATCCAGAGGCCTACAGCCAAGTTACACAGTGTTCATAATGTTGATCCCATCCCGTAAATGCGTAGAAAATTAAGTAATGAAAAATGTTCAGGGTCATTGAAATATTGATTGGAGTGTAGCATGTGTGGGTAAGCGGAAATGGGTGAAATGTCGGGAGTATTCGCTATCAACAAGCCAAGTGGGATATCCTCGTCGAACTTCCTGGCTAAAGTTCAGCAGATATTCACATCGTCTGCAAATTTTGCAGGTCATCTGTCCGCATTGCAAGGTGCTAAGGTTCAAGAGATCCAGCGTCTGGGCCAGAAGGCGTCTAGGCGGAAACTGAGAAAGGTGCTGAAAGTGAAAATGGGACATGGCGGTACCCTTGATCCTCTTGCCTCGGGGGTTTTGGTGATTGGTGTGAACGGTGGAACTAAACTGCTTCAGAACTATCTGAATGGCTCAATCAAGACCTATGAGACCGAAGCGCTTTTGGGCATCTCCACAACTACAGGAGATGTTGAAGGAGAGATACTGGGTAAAACTGGGGTAGGCCATATCGTTCAAGAGGATATTGACAGCATTTCGGAGAAGTTTCTTGGTGACTTGAGGCAAACACCGCCTATATATGCAGCTTTGAAGATGAATGGAAAGCCGCTATACGAGTATGCCCGCGAGAACATCCCATTACCAAAGGAAATTAAGTCGAGAATGGTGAAAATACACAAGCTGGAGGTGTTTCCTGACACCCTTTCGCTCAGCCATGGGTACCTAAGGCTGCCAGACTCCGAGATCCTCAAGGATCTATCCCAAAACCCCACTCTGAATGAGAACAAACTGTACTTTTCAACCCAATACATGCTTGCCCAAGGAAAAAATCCGGACGAACCTGTGGAACTGGGTCCCCCTAAGCCCTGGGAAGAAGACTCCGAAAGACAGAAGTTGCCTCTATTGCACTTCAAAGCTCAAGTCAGTTCTGGAACCTACATCCGCTCTCTCATCTCTGACATTGGAAAGTCGTTGAACTCAAGTGCTTACATGGTCAAGCTCATTAGAGAGCAGCAGGCAGAATGGGAGCTAGGTAAAAACGTGTTCGAATTGTCAGACTTTGAAAGCAGAGACGAAGCTGTGTGGGGGAAAGCGCTGGAAATGGTTTTTGCGAAGGGGGGAGATGCCGTATCAGATATGAATGCATTGTTCGAGGAAGCAGAGGCATTGGTTGAGGTAGAGAAGGCTTCTGAGGTCGCAACTCCCTCTGATGAGCCACCAGTGAAAAAGCAAAGGACTAGCAATTCTGCCATCCCCACTGACTCTCCTGACTCTGCCACTTCCGCCACAGATCAGTAGCAGATAGATATTCTAGACAATATACAGATTAGATTATTGCATGTTTAGCCACTGGACGGCTTAGTTTCCCGATGAGGAAAGGATAACCAAAAAAAAAAGTGTGGCATGTACTGGTATTATCGAACAATCTCATAAAGATGATGGTGAACGGAGCGAAGTAAGGTGCCATGGTGCATGATTCTTGGTGTAATGAGATACTTGTTGAGTCACACGCATACGGGGACATGGATTGAGGAAAATTAACGTGTTTGGAGTGGTCGGTTTGTTGCGAACTTGTTTAGGCGTCATCATGTTTAGCCACAGGATCCACAGTTGATTGTATATAAATGACGAAGGTGCACTCAATGCCCAACTCTGCTGTTTCAGGGTAGGAAAGAGTAAGCCTGCTGGAGAGAAATGACTAAACCGACTACCAAAGAGGTTAAATCAGTGGCTATTATAGGAGGAGGCGCCAGTGGGGCCGTTGTCCTCGACAGTCTAGTCAAAGAAGGGGGCTTTGATAAGATCAAACTGTTTGAGCGTCGTGACAAGTTAGGGGGTGTCTGGGTCCTTGATCGTTCACCTAACGCCCTAGAGGTTCCACCGGGAGTAACAGAAGTGGAACTGGACCCAGCCGTTGAATCACCCTTTGGCAATGGCGATCAAAAGGAGATCCAACTGAGAAGACCACGCCCTCGTCAAGAGAGGTACGTCCACACTGCTTCATATGAGGAGCTGAAAACGAACATTCCGGAGCAGCTCATGACATACTCTGATAAAAAGACGTGGGGAATCCCCAAAGATGATCAACAAAGAGCTGAAGACCCAGATTATGTTCATGGAGAGGTAATCCAGAAGTATATTGAAAGCTACTTCGCCCCTAATAAGGGCTACATTCAGTTTAATACCACAGTAGAGCATGTTACAAAGGACTACAGTGGTAACGGGGAAGGCCAGTTTGAACTCACACTGCGCAAAGAGACCGAAGAGCAAGTTGTCGACACAGAAAGTGGTGAAACTGAACCTCTAGATGTATGGTACACCGAGAAATTTGATGCTGTGGTTGTGGCAACTGGACACTATCATGTACCCTTTATTCCAGATGTTCCTGGACTGAAAGAAGTTTATCAAAACTTTCCTGGGAAGGTAAAGCACTCTAAAACTTTCCGTATGACCGATGATTACAAAGACAAGACTATCATAGTTGTTGGTACGAGAGCTTCTGGTGCAGACATTGTTGAAATCACATCTAATCAAGGTGGGGCACGTACTGTTTATCAGTCTAAGCGCGGTAAATCCATAGCAATACGGTTTGAAAGTGGTTCCAATAAGGTGTTGAAGCCAGCCATCACGCATTTTGAACTAGAGAATGATAAGAGTGAGGTAGTGGTTCATTTTGAAGATGGCACACGTGTACATAATCCAGATGAAATCATCTACGCAACTGGATTTCGTTATTCTTACCCATTTCTCCGCAAACAGTATCCAAACTTCACTACAGGTAATATCATCCCTGATTTGTACCAGCATACCTTTTTCATCAAAGACCCTTACCTGTCTTTGGTCGGTGTGCCAACAGATGCCATTTCATTCCGTGCGTTCGAGTATCAAGCAGTTCTGGTGGCTAGATTCCTGGCGAATAAACTGGAGCTTCCTCCCCTGAAGGAACAAGTGAGATGGGCTTTAACCAGATACCAGGAAAAGGGAGATTCAAGAGCGTATCACACAATCGATCCATCCAAAGGCAAGCTGGACTACCTGAACAATCTTGTTGAAATAGGTGGAGGTGTTCAGCCTATTGGCCAGAAAAAGACTGGAAGACCGTTCCCTCAGTTCACGGCCGATGATCTGAAAAAGCTCGAGGAGATCGAAGAGAAGTTGAAGAAGTTCTTTACACAACCTGAGTAGAACACCATCACCACATGTACATGTATATAGACACTCTAGCTTATTTACTCAATGCACCCTAATCGCATGTCCATCTCCATCGAATGCAATGGAGTCATCCATTTCACTCAAAGCCCATTTTTTCCCTTCATGATCAACATCACTCTTCTTTCGTTTATTCACAAACCATAATGATACACTCGTCAGAGTGCATAGTGCCGGGATAGCCAGACCCACGACACACCCTAAAATTACCTTGTCCCTCTCTGACAGCCCACGGTCAGTTTCTATCCTCGCTCCACTATTTGCAGCTGTAGGATTCCTCGTTGCACTAGTCTCCTCTGGAGCACTTGAACTGCTTTTGGTTGTAGTCGGGTCCAAGTACTGTCGGAGTGTTGCGGTGCTTCCCCCTGTGAGTTGCAGCAGATTAACAGTCCCGCTAATAGTAGTTACCACGTATCCAGTTGGATACCCCACCACACTGATAGTCCTCATAGACTCTCCAAGCCTGTAGGTAGTTCCACCATTATCCTCCAAAGTTACAGTCTCATTAGTCTCTTTGTCTATGGAAAAATACAATGGGTTTGCAAGAGAATATGTTACGGGATGCAACGTCACGTAGGCACCATTATTATCCACAGCATATGTGTTTGTGGAAGCGACGTAAAGGGTTGCATCTGTGAACGTTCTTGTAGAGAATACTGTTGATACGGTCTTGGTCCCTGTTCCTGTTGAGGGTACTAAAGTTGACACGGGGTAGATGTATGCTGTGGTACCCTTGAGTAACTTTTGCGTGAATACATTGCCCTTTGAGTACAAGATAGTCTGCGAGTTTCCTTGAAATATGAATATCTCCGTGTCATGTTTAGCACTGAATTCAAACATAGTTGTTGATGGCAGAGATGATGAGGAGGAGGACAGTCCAACAGAGGCACTGGTAGAAGGAGTCGCCGCCCTCATGGACCGTTCGCTACTTCTAACAGACGACTGCCCCAATACCAGAGCGGCCACTAGGCTGCTCAGTACCAGTACAAATAGCATGACGTCTGGTTGAGCACTTCATTCAGCAACACTAGCGTCAATACCATATATGTATATAGGCACCTCCTGTCTATATTTATTCTATGTGTTACCCTGCCCGAATTAGGTATACGCTACGTATAGAGGATCTATAGATGCAAAATCAGATGGTATGTACTTCTCTATCTATCAAAAGTTAACTGCTCTGTTAACGCTAGCAATTCTATCTGGTGTATTGGATTCGCTGTTACTCAAAACAAGGCCATTATCTTCGTGTTCGCTGTCACCGACATCGTCCTCATCCCACTCCTGGCCACTATGATCTGCATCAGTGGATTTCTTTCGGTACCAAATGATACCCATAACGGACACTATTATAGCCGGTACTATGATTCCCACAGTGCATCCGATTACTACTTTGTCGTGTGAAGACAGCCCGGAAGGCTGTAGAGGGAGAGAGGTTTGGGTTGAGGTGATGATACGGCCATCGGACGAAAACACCGTAGTTACCGTAAGGTATCGTGTCACCTCATTAGAGGTCTGGGATTGGCTCGAGGATGAAGATGTAGACTGTGATGACGATGATGATGATGTTGTTGATGATGATGTTGTTGTTGTGGAGGAGGAGCTGGTGGAGCTGGACGAGGATGTGGATGGAATGACTGAGCTGATAGATGAAAGTTCGGAGCTTGACTGCGTAAACGACGAGACAGACGAAGACGATGGTTCTAGCGTGGAAGATGACGACAGCGATGACCGGGTGTCAAGCGACGGTGACAACGCGCTGCTCACGGATGACGATAGGTCTATAGGGTTCCGATCTGACGAGGTGCTTGAAGAGGTGGAGTTTAGCTGATTGTCAAACGAGTCTTGCTGTGCCCACACCCTGCCCATCACAAGAGCAGTTGTGTACGCGGCGAACAAGCTGGGAGTCTTCATAGTGGTGCGCAGGCGAGACGGGCTTTCTTGACCTGTGCGGTGGATCACGGGTGGGCTGTATCGTACCAGTACAGATAACTGAATCTGTACATGACAAGGGAGAAGAGAAAAAATTTCATTTAGATTTCGATCCCTGGTGTATTTTTAGAAAGAAGGGGAGACTTGTAGCATGAGGCAATGTGTCACTCGCTGCTCATAGACACGCCTGAGCGAACTCGCCATTACCTATGTGTCCTGGGACAGAACCTGCAGCCCTGCAGCGGTCTGTATAGAAGTCTCGTCCTTCAAGTGCTCGCTCCCCTGAGGTTCTGATCCACTCATGAGGCGCATCGCACGGCCTGGTCTCGAGTCTCTGTATTAGATAAGCACGGGTCTTGCCTCTTGCCCATACGCTCGCTACTCAGTAAATATATAAGCAAAATTTTCAGGCGAGGGAAGGAGGAAACGGAAACAGCAGCAAGGCAGCGTGTGGTTATCCCGTGTTGCTGTAGTTGGGTCGTCGGTCGCTGTCGTCTGCAGGTGAGCACTCAGTGTGATTATACAAGGCGTGCTAATTGTTGAAAAATGTCGCTCAACCAGCAAGATCTTGCCAAACTCGATGATTCGTCCCGTCAGGAGATTCTCCAGTTCATAGAATCGGAAAACTCGAAGACCAAGGTTCAAACCTCCATCCACCAGTTCACCAATCTGTGCTTCAAGAGTTGCATCTCTGGGATCAGCAATGGACAGCTGTCGAGCCAGGAGGAGTCGTGCCTGACCAACTGCGTGAATAGATTCCTCGACACCAACATCAAGGTTGTCCAGAACCTGCAGAACGCTCAGCAGTAGAGCGCAACGAGGTTCGCACGTAGCCTGCTTGTGAGCCGTTCTTGTATAAAGTCAATATGGATTGCTAGCTTTGCCGTAGTACATATTGTCTCTCGTACTCCCTCGCTCGCTTTCTTTCGCCGCTACTGCGCTCTGGCACTGATAAAAAAAGAATGAAAAATTCCAGCTAAAGCTCATCTGCCTCATCGAACAACACCGTGACGCAATGAAGGGGAGCCATGTCTCTCTGCTGAGAGGTAGCAGGACGCTGCTCAATCACTTTGCTAAGAAACCAGCGTCCAAGGAACAAGAAATGGCGTTCCTGAAAGTGTTTCAGAAGATCATGGAACGGAACAAGAAAGAGGGTGATGACACCAAAGTGGAGAACAGAAACATGCAGTTCATCTTTGAGGAGTCTCTGGAGTCCTTGAGAAATAGCAGATCGGTGAAAAAGGATAGCACTGGAGGCAGAAACAGTCTAGGGAGTGCTATGAAGTCACTGCGTACATCCTCACATATAGGCGGTAGCGCTGACAACGCCACAAGCTCTGGCAGCATGTTCAGTGGAGGGTTCAGTAAACATCTCACTACGAAGATCTTTGACGACATGGAAAAGAAGGATAAACTGGAGAGGGCTTTGAAACCCCGGTTCAACAAGATGAACGAGGAGCTGACATCAAGCTACGAAGTGATAGAGTATCTGACAGCATTGATTGAGGAATTTGAGAAAGTTGTCAACCACAAGAGATTCAAACCAGCTAAATTCGACGACGACTTGTTAGCATCTATCAGAGATGACCCAGGAAACAGCTGCTTAAACGAGCTAACCTTCCCTCTAATTCTCCAACATGGCTTAGAGCTTCTGCAGAAACAGTTCCAATCAAAGCAAGAGGCTTTGAATATTGTACAGTTCTTGAAAAATCAGAGCTTGAAGGTGTACTTCTTCGGGCTAACTGCAGACATTGTTAATTTAAACTTGAAGCTGGAATGGGAGCTGTACGAAGACCTGAATAAAATCAACCAGATCATCGATGAGTTCAAAATCAATGGTATTCAGACGAACATATCGACCTTATCGACTCTGCGCAAAGTGTCCAAAGACTACCATCACTCCATCGACCCGGGCCACCATATCATGAATGACCGCAACTTCAATTCCATCTACAATAGAAAGGATGAGATCGAACTATTCCAGATAGACCAGTACATCTCTGACTTGACCCAACTGACTAACTAACACCTCCATTATATGTTCTCCCTTGTAAATATATTACGCTATTACTACCGAAAAAAAACTGAAAACGTAAAACCTTAAAGATTACACACGACGAAGAGCTCTTTCTAGCGACACTAAATGGACAGCAGTAATCTTGTTGGGGTATGTAGACACTGCCATCTTCTGACCAAATCGCTGTTGTCTGCCCAAAGAGACCCGTTCCCGGTAACGGAAGCCATGGAGGCTATTGGAGCAGCAGCGACAGAAGGAGGGTCTGCGCTTCTTTTCAAAACACAGTTGAAAATACGAGAGTCCTTAAGCATCATAGCCACTCTTTTCCAAAGCAGCTCGTTGAGTGAGATATCTCTAAGTTTCAACGGCGGGAAGGACTGTCTTGTCCTCCTGGTTATATATCTGGGGGCAATTTACGAGCATTTCAGCGCATCTGAGATCGATGAACAGTTGCCTCAGCACAAGATCAACTGCGTTCTGATAAACTACGAAGAGCAGTTCCCGGAGCTCGTGAGATACATATCTCGGTGCACCGAAGAGTACGAGCTCAACCTTGTGCAGTATGATAACGTTCCTCTCAGAGATGGGTTTGAGAAGTATCTAGAAGATTTTCCCCAGTTCAAGTCCATCATCCTTGGGCAGAGAAGATCAGACCCATACTCACAGCACCTGAAGCCGATCCAGACAACGGACAACAACTGGCCCATTTTCCAGAGGGTTCACCCAGTTCTGAACTGGCGATATGACGAGATATGGTTCTTCCTGAAGCAGCTGGAAATCCCGTACTGTGAGTTGTATGATCTTGGCTATACCTCGCTCGGCGGTGTACACTCTACAGTCCGGAATCCATTTCTGAAGCAGCCCGATGGCTCCTACGCGCCGGCGTACATGCTTACCGGTGAAGACTGTGACAGGATAGAGCGTGATGGTAGAAGTGTAAGAAAACACACTGACACGTCAGTAGATAGAGTCTGAATATAGTGCAATCCAATACACAACCAAAGTTGTGTTACCCGGTAGTTTTGTACAGTGTAGTCCTGGACTAGGAATCTCCGTAGACTCGAGTCCCGGGACTGAGTCTCTTGTAAGACTAGTCCAGCTATTTTCAGTCCAGTCTTTCATCATCTTCCGGTCTGACCGAGAGAGACTGGACTGGGACTGGACTGGGACTGGACTTGTGTTGACTTTCTGGAGTCAGTCTCTTTTGGCGCGGATTTCTGTTGCGTTTGTTTTTGTTTTTAGCTAAACAGGGAGAGGGGCACGGAACAAACCCAAACCAAACTCAAGGCCAGGGGATCCATCGTCTATCGCCATCGCAGACATTGTTGTGGTCGGCAGCACATTGATACTAGGGGAGAGTTAGTTCGGTACACACAAAGCAGGCCAATGGAGACTATTGATGTGCTTCCGCGAGCGTTTGTTGTGAAATGGATTAATGTTCCGCCATCAGCGACAGTGGTGTTCCAGGCAAAGCCGCTGAAACGGTCTATAAGTCTAGCTGTGTATCGATCAGCTGCTGGGTACAGGGGCGTGAGCTCTGGGGAGCACGGCAGTCCACTGGTTGATGCTGACGACACTCCGAATATCAGGAAATCGAGCTCTACTATCTCGCTCACGCTAGAAGAACGCATCCACAAATCATCGCTAACGCTTGTTGAGAACTATGGCCAACTGGTTGGAAATCAGCTGTTCAAGAGTGAGTTCAAAGTGGACCAAGAGGGTATCTATGCGTTTATATTCGACAACACATCCGCCAAGAGTTACTCCAAGAAGGTCCTGTTCAACAAATTCTTTGTCGAGGATGTGTCAAGGCCTCAGGTGAACTCCTCTTCTTCTTCTCTCCACTCAAGACAGTTGTATCCTGACAGGGGCAAGTTCCTACAAGGCTACCTTCTCAAGAAGAAGAGGAAGAAACTTCAGGGATTCACGAAGAGATTCTTCATCCTTAACTTCAAATACAATACACTTTCCTACTACCAGAATGAAAATTCGCTGAAGATTAGAGGTGAAATGCAGATCAATATATCTACCGTCTCTGCTTCAAAAGAAACAAATACTATTGTCATCGACTCAGGCATGGATGTTTGGCTACTGAAAACGTTGAACGAACATGACTGGGACAATTGGATACACGCGTTGGAGTTTATCAAGTCAACTGGTAGTAACAACCCCAACAATCACTTAAACGAAGACGTCGATACAAACTCACCCATATACTCACCGGTATTACCTCCTACAGAGCCTTCACCTTCAACCATAGATAGGAAAAAGGATATTCTCGAGGATACCGATACCACTACCTTTAACCCGGATCTACTTCTTGACATATTCAACGAGTTAGTAGCTATCCCACAAGAAATTACTCCATATAACACAGAGGATACTAAAGACAGAATTACAGCATTGGCGAATCAACTGAAATCTATCATTGACTCTAAAACCAGCTCTCGAAATGACTCAATATTCTCACAGGATTATTATGATGCAGAGGATAATTTTGAAACGAAAGACACATTGGATGATCATGTGCTAATATTACCGGGACAAAGACAGTACTCCTTCTCAGTCGATGAACTTTCCGATGATGATGACTCAATTAACAATATGTCACGTCTTCAAATCAATGAGATTCCAGAGGAAGAAGGGGGAGTAAGGACTGAGGGCTCGGCAGTAATGGAGGATCTCCATCCATTACCGTTGAAAGCAGTCAAGAGAAGAAATGATATTAAAGATTGTGAGTGCACTCCGCAATCTCTTTTCTCCTTCTTGAGGAAAAATATAGGTAAAGACCTATCCTCGATATCTATGCCTGTGACTTTCAACGAACCTCTAACAATTCTTCAAAAAGTTGCAGAAGGATTGGAGTTCGTTAACCTACTGAATGAGGCTGCTATTGAACCTAATTTAGACGTAAAGTTCATCAAAGTTGCAGTCTTTGCAATTTCTTGTTTAGGATCATTTCGGTCGAAGGAAAGAAACCAAAGGAAACCGTTCAATCCCATTCTGGGCGAAACTTTTGAATTAGTTAATCCAGAAGGAAACTGTCGGTTAGTCGGTGAAAAGGTATCTCATAAGCCTCAAATCTTCGCATTTTATTCTGATTCCCCACTGTGGGAGCTTCGCTTAACTCTCAACCCTGAACAGAAGTTCTGGGGGAAATCAATTGAGATTACCAACAAAGGTTCGATATGTCTGCATTTGAAAGGAACTGGGGAAGTTTTCAAATGGAGTCAACCATCTACTATACTCAAAAATATCATCACGGGAGAACGTTATTCTGAACCTAGCGTTGGGTCCATATCCATTACATCATCTGAAGGAAAAAGGGCTATTCTAGAATTCAAGAAGGCTAGTGGGGGTCTTTTTGGCCAGTCTCGGTCAGAAGAAGTTTCTGTTCGCATCTCAGATGGCCGCAAGAACTCTGAACTGTACGCTCAAGGTAAATGGACCGAATCAATTTATTTAAAGTCCACTAAAGATCCAAGCCTAAATGAAAAAATATGGACTGTTTCGAAGCTTCCACCTGATGAAATGAAGAAATGGGGGTTTACAGTATATGCTTCTAATCTTAACGAGATCACCCCCATTGAAAATGGTTTTATCCCACCTACTGACTCTCGTT
Source organism: Barnettozyma sp. UFMG-CM-Y5996 (assembly GCA_030580455.1). Classification (NCBI taxonomy): domain Eukaryota; kingdom Fungi; phylum Ascomycota; class Saccharomycetes; order Phaffomycetales; family Phaffomycetaceae; genus Barnettozyma; species Barnettozyma sp. UFMG-CM-Y5996. Next base: position 404,023 of record JAKTSX010000006.1, read on the forward strand.
TACGTCCTGATGTCAGAGACTATGAAGAAGGAAATGTGGATAAGGCTGAAGGGTTAAAGCTGGCCCTTGAACAAAGACAGCGTGAGGAACGTGGTCGGTTGGCAGATGCGGGGGTGATCTACGCTCCTAACTTTTTCAAGAAGATAGATACGTTAGATTATGAATTTATTAAAACACCTGGGTTGAACTACTGGGATCGCCGTAAGGAAGGAAATTGGAGTGGTATCAAGGAACTTTGGTAGGAATCCGAGATCGAAGCAGGGAGAGGAAGAAGAAGAAGAAGAAGAAGAAGAAGAAGAAGAAGAAGAAAAATAGAATGAAGATCAGTCAGATTTAAAAGACCAGACTTATTGTACCTCCACTATATTTGATAGCTTCCTCTTTCAGTTCTATAGTGGTTTTATTGATTACTTCCTTCCAGTTGAATGCCTTCAAGATTTAGAAAGGATCTTCATATGGGTCTTCCTCATCGTAGTCATCATCTTTCTCAAACTCGTACACAATGGCACCACCAGTTTCAAAGTTCTGTGCATCCAAGTAGGGAAGCTCAACATTATCGCGAGCAATTTTCTGTTTAGCAGAGGTGTTCAGGTTGAATGTCGTCATGTTCTCAAACATGGACAGATCATTTGTATTCTTTGCTGTGGATGTGACAACTCTAGTATACTGATGGGTGGTTGTATCGATGACGAACTGATATGTGTTTGATCTCCCCGATTTTCTTCTATTGATGAAGTCGACGGATACATCTCGTGGATTGTTCAAGCCAGTAACCATTTTCAGTCCATTGAGATCATTTTCCACCTCTTCTGAATTCCTATCTGCACCCAACTGAGGTACAATTTCAAAGATTGATGATGCAATAAACTGGAGAATCTTCAGACTTGAGGGGTAATAGTAGTTATGAGTGGCAGTTGGGTGAATATCTGGTAGTGAGGTATGATATGTAGTTAATAGCGTAGTATTTGGCTTTATTATTGAAGTTAAAACCCTGGAGAGATGCTCTGATTCAACATAGTTTATTGAGTCGATGAGCACAAGGTTCTTTCTCTCTGGGTCAAGAGCTTTGTCAATATCCTCGATAGTTCTCTTCAGACTGGAGTCGTATGCATCCAGCTTGGTAAACCTGCAGTTTTCCTTCTTCAGTAAAGTCTCGATGATCTTCTGTGGTGGGTTGACCGTCTCAAACGAAACGTATACAACATTCGTGTTACTTGGTGTATTGTAGATGAACTCTTTCACTAGAGGAATGGAGGACTGGGCAACTGTATCTTGGAGCAGAATTAATGGAGATGATTCTTTCAAGGATAGCACTCTTGAAAGGAGTACGTTAGCACTCTGAGTAGGCGCTGTGCCAGACATATTTGACGAGTTTATCTCTGTTCTACTCAATGCATAACGATATATGTGAGAATATCAATTTAAACAATTTTCAATCAAGGTTCCGACGGACTAGGGAAAATAACTGAAGATGAGTTGATAAAACGGGGGAAGAAAAGTAAAGAATTAGAAGACCAGACCAACTAGACTAGTCCAGACTAGTCCAAATCAGCGAAGACTAGACCGGACTAGACTAGACTGGACTATAACTAACCGGACTAGACTAGACTAGGAAATACCAAGACCCTAGCGGACAAATGAAGGGTCCAAGTCACTTGATGTGATTAATAAATATAGAAGGCATACACATGTAATTACCAAACAAACAATGCTATCTTTTTGTCTTGCCAAGTAAAGATCGTCTTTTTAGTACCTGCTCTTCTCCCAGGTTGTTGACTGCTTCGGCTACAGCAGCTTGAAACTGTTCTGACTCAAACAAGTCCAAATCCAAGTCACCTTGTAGACGTCCAGCGTTATGGAGGTTTCCCAAATAGTCTAACTGCTCACCAGGGCATTGATGAGTCGTCTTTGAGACATTATGATAACCCTCATCCTCCTCCTCCTCTTCTTCTTCTTCTTCCTCCTCCTCCTCCTCCTCCTCTTCTTCTTCATTCTCCTCGTCCTCTTCTCCCCCCGCATCTTCATCATCACCATCATGTTCATCATTGGTATTACCTACCTTCTTATGGCTGTTTATGCGTGCCTGATCGTTATGCTGAAAGCAGCAACGACGTTGCTGAAGGCGCTTCGCACCAACTTTGGAACTGCCTTTGACATGGCATCTATCCAAATTGTACAATCGTCTCACATATTCGGTGATCCTTCTTGATTGAAACTCAACAACATCTTCTTTATCAGTGAATAAGTCTTGATCATCCCAGTACACTCCTATTTCATCCTCTAGCATGTCTGTAAACGTCGACTCGCTACTGATCGGAATCACCGCTGGGTAGCAGTTACTAGTCCATATGTTTTTACCATCATTTCCTTGGTAGCAGTGCACTGGCACGTCACTGATCCACTGGTTAACCTTCTCTTTGTGTGGCATGTTAGGAGAGGCCCTTGGATTGAAATACCCACCAACCATATCTCCCTGTAATAGTGGTAGATAGTAATTCTGTCCTTGGTGACCAAGACCAGCCCCATTGTTGGGATCAGAAGGACCATGGACAAGACCGTGTCCATAACTCTGGTAATACCCCGGGGTCAAAGATGGCAAGTCTTTCGACGTTCTACCTGGACCCCCACCACCTGAGTTCATGTACCCTCCCTTTGAAAGTAAACTAGTGGATGGTTTATGTTGTTGAGACTTGAAGTATTGGTCAAACATCTCTTGGTATGAGAGCTCAATGCCAGCGCCACCTGTTCCACTACCTTGCAGCTGCTGTTGATACAGTGGATGTGGCTTCTGACCCAAGTGGTGCAGCATGTACATTGTGCTGGAGGCAACCGGGTCTGTAGCATTCATCTTATTTAGGTTGACCCCCAAGGGTATGTTCCTGGTATTGGGTGCTGGTTTGATGGAGTTTGGCGTGATATTTTGATGGAATGAGCTGGTCATATGCTCTTCTTGCAGAGGGGGAGTTTTGCAGATGTGAATGGACCTTGTGAAAGTGTTGTGGTCGAGGGTGAGGTTTGATATCTAAGGCGCAAGCTCCACTTTCCTCTTTTCCCTCCACATGAGCCACAAAATAGATATAGCTGTGTGTAGTGTAACTCTGTGTCTTATATGTGGTGTGTGTGCGTAGTATGTGTGACGAGACCCACATTTCGTAGACAACTACATGTTTGTGCAAATGTACAACAGTATCTTATAATATTAAAGCACCCTCAAGATAAAGGAGACTAGCACCGACAGACTCAACGCCACGCAGATAGCAGTAGGTCCATACTTGTCATCGTAGGTTGCGACGACTTTCGATCTGATGTTGATCACTCTCCACATGTACATAAAGGTGGCATAGACGATGGTTCCTACCGTGGTCAAGAAAAAGCCCACAGATGCCGCAAGTGCCACTTTATCACCATATGTTAGCAATGAGGTGGTTGTGGCACTCAGAATCAAAGCAATGGAGATCCAAGCCAGAAATGTTCTCTCTGTGGCAAAGTAAACCTTGGGTTCCACTCTTACTGGAACACAGATCTTCTTCCCTGGAGGAGCCACAATCTTGGAGTCAAAAACAGTATCCTTGGAGACCTTATACGAATTCTCATCAGTAAACCAGTACTCAAGTTTTGCAGCAACTCTATTGTACAGATTGAGCACCGGATTTGATGATGCCAAGGAACGGTTTTGGCGAGAGTGTGCTGGCACAAGCAAGGTAGAGTTCTCATTTGCCTGAGCAACATCGTTTGGTTGTAGTAAGAGGTTATCAGCCGCGCCAAAGTTAGAACCAGCCAGTTCTTCATCGTCCATATACTCACCACTTGACGTGTTTGTATTGGAGTGGTTGACATTTCTATGGATTCCGATTTCATTAGTCAATGCTGGTTTTCTGATATCAACGTTCATCTGAGGTAACCAGAATGGAATCAAACTGACTCTATCAGGAAGTAATGTTGCAACACCGTGAATGAACTTCGAAAATTTTGGCACTGCCTCAACCAAGTGCGATGAGATCAAGTGTCTCACCCACTCAGGAGGCTCCTGCCCCATTTGTGTTTGAAGTTTGACCTCCAAGACGGCATATGGGAATCTCTCAACGTCTTTTGGAGGAAGTTGATTGAACGGCCAATCAACCCCAATATCCATTCTTCTCCAATTACCTTTGGTTCTATCTATACCGTCGAAGTTATCCTCTCTAACCATTGTAAGTTCTGTGTCTAAGGAGATACGAACTCTAGCATCACCGGGCAATTGGAACGCAGTTCTGTTATAAAATGATCTGACAACCGGTCTCAGTTTCTTCTTTAGAACAGTGTACTGAGTTTCACGAGCCAAAGCTTCGAGGTTTTCAATTTCCTTTAGTGGCTTTTTACCATCTTTTCTCATTTTTTCAAAAGCTTGGGGAACAGTGTACTCTCCTCTCATGAAGGAGTTGACGAATCTTTCTTTGAGAGGGAAACGAGCCTTCACAGACTTTTCACCAGTCCAGTCTTCACGATGGGTCTTTCTCTCTACAAATATCGTGTCAGCCCCCATCCCACCGTACCATCTTAACCTATGGGCTTCTGCACCTTCATCTTTTCTCAATCTCCCATAGTACAAGTCCATATTCTCGTTATCGTAGTAGATGGAAGTGATCGCAGAGTCTTCAGCTTCAAACTCTTTGTTGGAGTTGAATACTAGCACGGGCAAGTGCTTCAGGATAATTAGTTTGACTTCGGTGATGTTGTCAGGATGCACCCAGTACTTGGTGGTTTGACGAACAAAGTTTTGCTGTCCACCCCCAGCTGAGGCGTCACCCTTAACAGGATTACCTCTGGTTCTGACTAAATCGTACAGCCCAGAGATTTTCACCACCAAGGAATCGTAGTTATCTTTAAAGAAAGGCTTCGTGTCAAGTCTCACTTGAAACACCGGTTTCAAGTTCCATTGCGTTTGTTTGTCGTGCTTCTTGATGATCTTCTGGAAGCCTGTGTAGTTCAAACGTGTGAATTTGGCAAGATCGTGTACATCGGCAATTATATCTGAGAGCTCCTCCTCCAAGTCTTCAAAATCCTGTTCCAATGGGGGTTGGTCGGTCTCAATAGCATTGATCACGAGCTTGACTTGCTGCTCCGCATCCTTAACACGTCTGGAGATCTCCGTGTTCTTCACTTTCTGGAAGGTGTACACTTTATCCAGTTCTGTCTCCAAAGATGACAGAAACTGCTCTTCGAGCTGGTCGTTCCAGTTCTTGTTCTCCCTTAGCCCCTTCTTCAGCTCATTCTTAAGCTCGTCATAAGCAATGTAGTAGAAGTTGTAATCCCTAATCAAAGATGACTTGAGGTGCTGTCCAAACTTCATCACCGCTCAACCCAATCCAAACAACTATATGCTTCAGTGCGTACGATTATGGACCCGAGCTACGTAGGTGGCTAGGTAAATTCAGTGCTCCTGTATATAAATATTGAGCTCAACAACGACACGTGCGTGCGTGAGACCCCTACGACAGACATGCATGATCAGGGTAACGGGGGTTAGGCGCGATGGCACACGGATCCACGTTCCGACTGACACAAAATACACACGTGACATCACGTGAACAGACACCGGGATGGTGATGAAAAAAAATGATATGGTTGAGATGAGCTTGGTAGAGTAGGGATTCCTTGTAGATAGACACACACCACGCAGCGCAGAGAGCGAGCAGATAGGAAGCACAGCATGAAAGTATGTCTCTCTGTAATCAGCATACGGACTATGTTTATGGGAGGCTCTTCTTCTTTATCTCCCACAACCAGCACCAATACTAACACGGCGACACAACAGGTCGAGGCACCGAGAGAGAAGCTTCTTTCTAATTTTGAAGTGTTTGAACACCTTAAACAGATCCAGTCGGACAATCACTGGAAGAAGCAGTCATCCTCAGACATACGCAAACTGAAAAGATCGAACAATCCTAACTTGGAGATAATAACGAGGGATGTCATCTCATATCTCGATAAGTCGCCCACATGCATTCAATCAGCGGAAACAATCACTGAATGCATGCACGAACTTTCAAAGTTCCCACTAGAGAAGATCGAGAAGCTGCAGATCATCAATTCGACACCCTACTCACTGGTCAACCTGTTCTCCATTATTGAAGAGTGCGATCAAAGGTTTGACGAGACACAGACACAAGAGATTCTGGATATCATCGGTGCCCATTTCCCACCTCCTCCTGGAACGGAGCTAGAGGAAGAGGACGATACTGAAATGAAAGACTGAACAAACGATTACTATTTGGAAGGCAACTATATATACACATATACATATGCGTTCACTACTCATGGGATTTACGGACACCACTGACGATATCATCAACTCTCAATAACAAACTTGCACTCTCAATGGCTGTCTTGATACTCTGCTGCTTGATAACTTCTGGCTCCCAAACTCCATAGTCTTCCATATCCACAACTTTACCATCATCGCCATCGATACCGAATGTATGCTCACCTTTTGCGTGTTTGGCTCTCAGTTGGGAGAGGATTCTGATAGGGTTACCCCCAGAATTCTGGATCAGCGTGCGTGGAATCACTTCGAACGCATCTGCAACTGCTTGGTAAGGCCATTGTTGGACACCTTCAATTGTCTTGGCACGTTCAGACAACTTCACTGCAACAGCCATCTCAATAGCACCACCACCCGGTGAAAGGCTTGGTTCCAAAAAGACATTTCTAGTCACAGCCATGGCATCTTGCAGGTTTCTTTCAACTTCATTCAGTATATCCTTCGATGGTCCTCTCAACATTACTGTACAGGCCCGCGGGGACTCACATTCAACAAGGAATGTGAAATATTCATCACCGATTAGTTCAACTTTGAAAACACCACACTTAGTACCAACGTCGGTTTCTTTCAAGTCTTCAACTCTATTAACAATTGTAGCTCCAGTAGCACGGGCAATGCGGTTATTATCAGACTTTTTCACTCTTCTCAAACAGGAAACGCCACCTTTTAACAGGTAATGTTGTGCGAGATCAGACACACCCTTCTCGGTGATCACCAAATCAGGTTTGAAAGCGAGTAATGCTTCACACATTTCCTTCACTTGCTCCTCCTCAATCTCCAAAATTCTGTTCCAGTCCTCCTCTTTGGTGATCTCAATATTTGTCTGTGATTCACCTTTCTTGTACTCCAGTGGACAGTCCAACAGAATGATTCTTGGTTTGTCGATGTTACGCTTCATCTTTGGGTGGGTGACGTCCTTGTTGATCAAAATACCACTCAACACTTCGCTCTCCTCGATCTCACCACCAGGAATTTTTTCAACACGAACGTATCTCTTTATATCAATCTCTTTGCGGCCACTACCTTCGTCGTCAATGCAAACTATCTGGACTGCCTTCAACGCAAGTTGGCACATCTTCTCAGACCATTTGTTGATATACTTGGTACCAATCGACGCACCGATTAGCTTCACCATAGCTTCTTTGTTAGTAGTATCAATTGGTTTAGAGAGACCATGGATTATCTCCAGGGAGTCGCTGAGTGCTTGCTTCAAAGCTTGAATGATGATCACCGGGTGGATATTCTTCTCGATATATGGGTATGTCTGCGCAAGAATCTCACCAGCAAGGATGATGACAGTTGTGGTTCCATCGCCCACTTCCTCATCCTGCGTTCTGCTCAGCTCAATCATAGACTTAGCTGCCGGGTGTGCAACGTCAATCTCTCTGAGGATAGCGTGTCCGTCGTTGGTCAGAACAATTCCGCCCATTGGGTCTAGAAGCATCTTCAACATAGCCTTTGGGCCCAGACATGTGCGCACAATATCACTGACAGCTTTAGCTGCTGTGATATTGGCAATTTGTGCCTGGCGCCCCGTTTGCCGTTCGGTCGACGTGTCTGTGAGCATCTTCTTGTTAGTATAACCGATCGACCACTCATCGTGAGCAAGACCACAGTCGAGTACGCCAATGTGATCAACTGATCGACTGATCGACTGACCGCACAGAACCCTCAATCATCCACTCGCTTCCTTTTGCTGTGGAAGACAGCGACACTTACTCATAAATACAACCGGTGCCTGCATCTTTTACTCCTCCTCCTTTACGGTTCTACTGCTTTCTCCTGTGTTCGTTCATTTGGATAAAGGCGTTTTTTTTCTTTCGTTTTTTTCTGAAGAAAAAAAATTACAGTGCAGTCAAAGAGGCCAGTGAAGTGAAGGGGAACAAACGCGCAGGCAGGGAGAACAGGAGAGAGAGAGAGAGAGAGAGAGAGAGAGAGAGACAGAGAGAGCGTACACGCACATATTGGGAGGAATTCGTTTGTGTGCCAGGAAATAGAATAGCGGAGAGGAGAGAGTGGGTTCGTGCAGAAGACGATTTGAGGAAAAAGCTTAGAGGACATCATGGTGTCTGTGGTTGAGAAGATCAAACAGATAGAGCTTGAACTCTCCCGAACGCAGAAGAATAAGGCCACAGAGTACCATATAGGTCTGCAAAGAGGAAAGCTAGCCAGACTCAAGCGGCAGCTGCTGGAACCAGAGCCAGGGAGCTCAGGGTCAGGCGGGGGACAAGGGTTCGAGGTGCAGAAGAGTGGTGACGCCCGTGTAGCACTTATTGGATTTCCATCCGTTGGTAAGTCTTCCTTCCTATCAAAGATCACGAAGACGAAGTCAGAGGTGGCCAGCTACGCGTTCACGACGTTGACGTCGGTGCCAGGTGTTTTAGAGTACGAGGGAGCGAGCATCCAGATTCTCGACCTCCCGGGAATCATTGACGGGGCGTCTGAAGGTAAAGGACGTGGCCGTCAGGTTATTGCCACGGCAAAGACGGCAGACCTGATACTGATGGTGCTCGATGCGACCAAGTCGAGCAACCAAAGACAAATCTTGGAGAAGGAGTTGGATAACATCGGGATCAGGCTCAATAAGCCGAAGCCAAATATATACTTCAAGGTGAAGAAGACTGGAGGCATCAAGTTCAACTTTTTGACACCGCCAAAGCACCTGGATCGAAACTTAGTGTATGACATCCTTAGAGATTACAAGATCCACAATTGCGATATATTAGTGAGAGATGAGAACGTGACTATTGACGACTTCATTGACATTATAAACGATTCTCATGTGACTTATGTGAACTGTTTGTACGTTTACAACAAGATCGACGCTGTCTCTATTGAAGAAGTCGATAGAATTGCTAGAGAACCTAACACAGTGGTGATGTCGTGTGAACAGGACCTGGGTCTGAATGATGTCGTTGAAGAGATATGGTACCAGTTGAACCTTCTGAAGCTGTATACCAAACGGAAAGGCGTACCGCTCAAGTTTAACGAGCCTCTAGTGGTTAGGAACGGATCGACGATCGAGAACGTGTGTGATGGGATTCACAGAGACTTCAAGACAAGTTTCAAGTACGCCCTGGTCTGGGGTTCTTCAACAAAGCATAACCCACAGAAATGTGGACTGAACCATGAAGTTCATGACGAGGACGTTGTATCAATCGTTACAAAATGATTCTTCTATATATACATATATATATATACATCCTATATACACGGATAAGAAAGAACGGTAAAATTCTTCATTTTTGAATACCTCTCTTTTGCAGGAAGTCTTTGGCCTCGTTAATCTTAGTGGCGAGGTAAGGCGAGCCACCCTTATCCGGATGGTTGGCAAGCATAATCTTTCTATGGACCTCTTTGAGTTTCTTCTTGGTGAGTGTGCTTTCTCTCAAGTTCAGTATTTGTAGTGCCTCTTTCGCTGTCATCTTTGGCCCAAACCCCCCCTTGAAGAAGGCTTTGCCATTAATCCCCGGCTGGGATGATTTGAAAGATCCAGCGATGAAGTAAGCCGCCATGAACCCACCGATGCCAGTAAGGATAGGATGGTTGCTCATGGTATCGAGTGCCTGGTCAAAGTAGTATTCAGCGCCCTTACTTGGTGACGGAGCGGCTGCCTGCGAAGGCAGCTGCTCACCGCTGTTCAGTACGATCTGGTTAGGCCCATTATACTTTTCGCCTGGAATCGGAAGTGTGGGAACGTCTATCGTAGTGGAGGAGGAGGCCATTCTTGGTCAAGCGAAATCAACTCTGAGGGACGGTTATGCACTGTCCGTAGAGTGAGTGTGTTTGGTAGAGTTTTTTGCTTCAACGAAAGGGAAAAAAAGACAAAAACCATGTGAATACTCGACAGAATAGGCAATATACCATATCCAGACAGATTAGGTGTGCGATGAGAAGAGGACAAAAAATTTTCTTTGTGTATGGTCTAAAGATTAGGGACTAGACTTTATCAGACTACAGGAACTACAGACCGCTGAGACTACAGACCGCCGAGACTTCAGACCGCCGAGACTATTGGACGGGACTAAACGAGACCGGGACTAACAGAGACTGGACTAAAAGAGAGTGGGACTCAAGACTGAATTTGCGAAGACCAGACATTAGTTTGTGTGAGTGACCACGAATAGATTTCCTTCAACACTTGCACTAGGAGCACCAGAAACACACCAAAACCAACGAAGGCATAATGAGAGTGTATTCCTGCCATTTCTGCTCTTCACCAGTTTACCCTGGGCACGGGATGATGTTCGTGCGTAATGACGCCAAGGAGTTCAGATTCTGTCGTTCCAAGTGCCATAAAGCATTCAAGCAACGCCGTAACCCAAGAAAACTAAGATGGACCAAAGCATTCAGAAAAGCAGCTGGCAAAGAGCTCGCTGTTGACTCGACTCTCACATTCGCCGCTAGAAGAAACGTCCCAGTGCGTTACAACAGAGATTTGGTGGCCACTACATTGAAGGGAATGGCTCGTGTGGAAGAGATCAGACAGAAACGTGAACGCGCATTCTACAAGAACAGAATGAAGGGCAACAGCGAGAGACAGCTGGCCCTAGACAAGAAACTGGTCGAGTCCAACCCAGAACTCTTGAGAATGAGAGAGGTTGAGCTCGCAAAGAAGCTTGCCAAGCAAGAGAGTAAGCTCCGTGAGGAGGAGGAGGACGAAGAAGACGAGGAGATGGATATCGAATCCTCATCAGAAGAGGAAGAGGAGGAACTCAAACAGAAGGTTGTCCTCAAAAACAAGAGACGGTCTAAACAACGAGTGTTGTAGTGCTTTCAAATGGTTGATGGTTGAGTTTCTTATATATAGATGTACACGTCATTGTTATATATATCATTTGCGAATCGCTTCAGTAGGTAGTTTCCTGAAAATAGCTACAAATCCTCCTCCAACCACCCGGGAACCCACCTTTGGCCTACACACTGTTCCGATGTCATCGGATGATTTGATCTTGGTGAACCGCAAGTCCCATTCTTGTAACCCACCACCCATCCCAGGCATGAGCTGGACTGTTTGAGTATGGGCGAGCTTGATTTGCTTGTTCCCTTTTATCTCTTGCAACACTTCGAGGATCTGAGAGATAGAGGGAGAAAACACCAACAGCGGAGCATCCTGAACCATGTTGATAGAGACTTGTAGAATATTGGGTACTAAATCTGCCATGTCTAAGAAGACACCACTCAGGAATTCTTCTCCGTCGGGGTGATTATCAGTGAGCCACCTGCTGGGAGAGTCTGCTATGTGGAACTCAACGTCATTACTGTACATGCCTCGTCTAAACTGCTTCAAATTCCTCGAGCCAACCTTGGAGTGGATTTCATTATTGTCAATAGAATGCAGCACTGCGCCTCTCCCTATCGCCTCACCTAACCTTGGGACATGGCAGTTAGCTGAATGGATTTTGCTGCAGATGGCCAGGGTCAGCGATCCATGGCCGGTGCCTGCCTCCAGAAACTGCAGTGGTGGAGCGGCCAGCGACAGTCCGTCATCGCTCAACTGCGGGTAGTCAATATGGAGATCCGCCAAAGTTACAATAGCTGCTGCATCTAATGGGTAGATCGGTTGCGCCTGGCGTCTCACAAGGGTGATGTAGTCTTCGGTAGACGCGGTCGTGACGATGTACGGGTTCTCTTTGACCGATTTGACCAGCGATCTCGAACCTGTGCCTATTATTGCCTCATGTCTGATGCTGTCCGAGCTGCCAACACGCACCACCGATCCTTCACAGAGAGGTTCAGTAAGCCAATACTTATCCCCACGGCTGAGAGACCGTACCACCACTCTATCGCCTTTCATGAACTGCGAGAAGCTTCTCTGAAGCATCGGAATTCGGCGCCTCATGCTGTGCGAAGGGAATAAGCACCACGGCGAAGGTGATAGTGAAGGAAGCCAGTAAGTAAAAATTTCGTAAAGGGAAAAAGAGCAAAAACGGATGAGATCAAAGCATGCGGTCGCCATCCAAACTGTACTGGACAGGAGGGGAGGCGCTAGTCGAGGTGTCCATCAGACACGGCGAAGGATAGCAGGCTGGCGTATGTCGAACCTGATCATCAAATTCTCAGAGCTGGCGACACACTCTCAGCCCAATACAGTGGTCAAGGTGAGACTGATCGGGCTGATAGTTGAGTTTAGCCCCTCTCAGAAAGCGATTGTGGTAGTTCCATGCGGGCTGTTGACAGACGACAAGACGCCAGTGAGGTTGTCACTCCACGACGACATCCCAGTGCCAAATAACCCTGAGCTCGCATATGTTGGCACGCTAGTTGATGTTTACGGTCTGTATGATGGCGATTCGATAGTTGTGTTGTCGATAGAGGTCCTCGAAGAGCCGGAGGTGGTGTACCGTTACAGGAGCGTCATTACTGCCATGGCTAATCTCAAACAAGATCTTTTGTAGGACCGTGCAATGCAGCTTGCACGAGTATTATTTACTGTGTCTGTATATACTGTGTGGTTGTATGGCCGTCGTGCGGAGGACTAGTGGATATCTTCCAAGCCAGTGGAGAAGAACTGATCCCAGATGTTATCGCTTGTGACTTTGCTCATCAGATCGAATATCCTGGTCTGCTCGAAATCGTGCTCCTCTTGATAAGGCTGTTCCATGCGAAACCGGGGAGGTGTGGATATACTTGGATAGAGTGAATCGTCAAGCTCATCCTTGATTCTGTCCGTGCTGCTAGCCTTTTCCGGCTGTGTTTGGTACTGGAGGTGCCGGGAATGAGGTTGCTGTTGGTGGTGTAGTTGGTGGTGATGTTCATTGTGCTGTTCGAGGTGATGCTGATGGGGGTACTGTTGCTGTTCTTGTCTTTCTGGAGGCGTCATCTCACTCGACAGCTTTTCGAAGAACCTTTCGATATCTTCAGCATTATCAGAAGTCCCAACAGCTGAGTCTTTCTCTTCATTTGTCTTCACTTGGAATTTGAGCTTGATGATGACCATTGACAAAATTTCAAATATCTCAACACACGAGGATGCAGCATCGCAAATCTCCACCAAGGAGTTCAACACTTGAAGAACCATTGTGAAATCTGTCTCGAAATCCGACAGACTGATCAGATTATCCTTTGACTGATATACAGAGTAGAAAAACGAAACCCCAGCCATGAAGAGGTTGTGCACAGCTGCCCATGTGTAGTTAATCTTTTGGGCTTTGTACAACTCAAAGTAACATTGGATTATGCCCCTTGAAGAATTGAATAAGATGGTCAGGGTGCTGTTTGTTATGGCATTGTTCTTAGGAGTGCAACCGAACAGTAGCAGTTTGGTATGGTGGTAGTTCAACTTGAAAGATTCAAGAATCAAGTAGTCCGGGTTGGTGCTGCTATTACCAGACATTTTTACATTTGGAGCATTCACCGATTTGAACCAGCTTTCCAATTTATGATCGACTCTGTCTTTCCATTCTTTAAGACTTTTATCCTGTCTTGGTAACTGTGAATTTGGGAAGTATAGGATTTGAAGGATCTCTGCTTGAATCTTTCTGATTTTGAAGAAGTTAATGGATATTGTTTTAGAGCTTGTGAGAGAAGGTGTACCATGATGATGAGGGACACCATTCATGTAGTCATGTTGTTGATCAACATTTATCATACAGTCATCCATGTCCACTGGAAATTTTGTTGATATGCTTTCCTCTGGTATTCCAAACGGTCTTCCTAGATACACACAAATCTGCCTATCGAGCGAGTACGCGCACCAGAACAATCTTCTTCTCATATCCTTAACATATGGACTAAACTGGTGATTCAGCTTTTCTGTGTGTAATCCCAGATCCACACATAGTCGTAAGGTTGTCCCCAGAATGTACCAGCATCCTGGAGTTGAAGGTCTCATGATTGAATACAGAGTGAGCAATAGCAGTCCTTGCAAGCATTCTAGCTTATCCTCAGCTTGATACACTGAATCAACAAATCTCATAGCGTACTCTTTATAAATGCTGGAAATACCAGGGTCCCTTGAGCTGAGAAAGTTGATCGAGGAAGCGATTGAAAACACCATGTTCAACGCAAACATTGACCTGTGAAGCTCTTGAGGAACATTTTCCACTGTCAGGTCAGCATCCTTAACTCTTTTGTAATACGTATCCTCGTGGTCTCCCGTAGATGCTAGCTTGATATCTGAAGAAAGCCGTCCGTATATCTGTCTGAAATGATTGCTAATAAAATGTTCCTGGTGGAGGATGGGGAGTTGTGTATTCGACTGTTGAAAGTAGGATTTTATCAGGAACTCGGCTGTTGACTTGTCAGGAATACGGATTGGAAAGGATGGACTTTTATGGTGCTGTGGAGGTACTTTAGTAGTTATAGAGTTATTCTCACTTATGGTTCCTGGGGAAAAGTTTACAGCAGTGAACAAGAGTTTGGCAAACGAGATCCCTGAACTATCACCCAGGTAGAAAGAAACGCCCTTGCTATTGTTCAGCTCCAAGCTTGCTTTGATGGACTCATCTTCTTTGAGTTCAACTTTGGGCGGTGATATCACTTGATTATTGATCTCAGTGGCCCCTTCGTTGCCCTTGGCCACACCCACACCGTCTCTCGTGGGTGATGGCGCAGATCTATTCGTTGCCATCATCGTGGTCACGGATGATGTAGAGTTACCTGTAGCCGCAGCTGTAGATGTTGGAGACGAAGATGATAGACATGAAACTGTGGAAGTTGAGCTGGCCAATGGACTGATCAGACCCCGCTCCTTGATGAAACTCTCCAGTCTACTGATCTTCTCTTCAAGCAAGATCACATACGACCGCGGCATCTCGCGCCCTGTCACTGAATCAAACGAGATACACGGCACCTTAGCCTTCAAACATTGCGCACAGCTGGGGAACTGTTCATCGCATTTGGTTTTCTTCTGCCGGCACCGTTGACATGCCGTCATTGTCCTCGATATCCCTGGTCCCATGCCCGGGCTTCCACTATCCGAGGATTTGTGTGGACCACTCTTCTTCTTTTTAGTTCCACGCTTGTCGCCGCCGCTTTCCTCTGTACTACTACGCCGCATCGCCACTCAATCGCATACTCTTCTCCCTGCCGAACACAGCCAAGCCAGCTTGTGTAGATGCGTTTGTTTATGATATTTGATATTTAGTGGTGATGTGTCTGGGTGTTTGACTATCAGGAAGATCTACAGTGATGGTAGGCGATGATGGTGATAATGGTGATGGCAGTGATGATGGACATACGTAGGCATGGTTTTGATATAGATTTTACAGATTTAGTTGGGTTCAGTTTGGTCGTGACGATTAGGTCGTTCTTCTCTGCTCTAAATAAGACTTGGGCCATTCGCTGGATTGTAACCACCCGGAAGATTTTGGTTCAGGATGTTTCCATTGGTTGTTTGCATTTGTAACAACTGCTGTTGCTGCAACTGTTGCTGCTGTTGGTGTTGTTGTAGCTGTAGACGCGCGCTTTGCTCAAACTGTGAAGTCTTTTGCTGCTGAATAGTTTGTGGGAAAACAGGGACGGTTGGCAAATTCTCGTACCCCCCAAATGTGAATCTGTTCGAGTTGAGCGTGGTCTGAAAAGGATTGGTTCCAGTTGGTTGGTTAGTTAAAGAGGCTCTAGTGAAATCAGTTGTATTTGATTTAGCAAACGGATTAGAAGTATGGGCTGGCTTGTAATCAACAGCGAAAGGGTTGTTCCCTGTTTTAGAGGACTCCAAGACATGCACTGTTGTTGTATGTGGTTGCGACTGTTGTTGAACTTGTGGTTGTGGTTGTAGCTGCGGTTGCAGTTGCTGTTGTGGTTGAACTTGAAGGAAGGGGTTGGGAGTTTGTTGTGGCACGATGAAGTTATTGTCTTGAACACCAGTGAAGAACTGGTGGCTAACCTGTGCTTGTGTTTGGTAGTATTGATTTGGATGCGGCTGCTGTTGCGCCATGAAGGTTTGCTGGGGAGTGATTTGCTGCTGGGTACCAACGGTCACACCATTAGCCAATTGTTGGAAGAACGGGTTATGGGTGCCTGTGTTGTTGTGTGATTGTAAAGGCGTTATTCCTTGCTGAGTGAATTGCATCTTTAATGGTTGAGTCTGATTGGACCAAGGGTTACTTACAGACGAAAAGTCCATAGATGGGTTGGTCTCATGGCTCTTGACTAAAGGCTTGATTGGACTCTTAGATTTGTACTCCTTCTCAGCGATATGCTGGCTTCTGTTTGCTTCAAAGTTTGGCTCATTGAGATACTCCTCCAAGCCTTTGGCGAGGGCTGTAGGAGCATGTTTGATGGTAGGAACGTGGAGCTTGGTGGCATACTCTAGAAGCTTTGCAGTTTTCAAGAAACCAACAACATCTGTTGTGAGCACGACAAAGTCTTTGTAAATTTCCAAAGCTCTTTGGGCGTCGATCTTGGACATCTCAAAGAATTGCTCTAAGATATTTATTACACCCTCGTTCAGTGATTGGAAAAGAGCTAGTAAGTCGTTGACTAACATTCTGAAACAGGTTAGTACAACATCATTGTTTACTTCAACTTCTGATATTTTACAGGACAGCAAGGCAGTGATCTGCTTTTCGACGCTCTCCACCTCTCTCAAAAGGCCCTTTTCAACAGACAAGGTCTTCAACCGAGATGGTGCAGAACCAGAGTGTGACGATTCTTGTTTATTCCTCACGTAATCGATGCCAGTTGACCCATACTGTTTCCCTCTGACGGTCAAGTATTTCGCATAACGGAGCAAACTTCTTGACCCATCTCCTGCCTTCACAACCTTGATATGAGATAGATCAAGAAAGCGAGGATTTTTACCCAAATACTGCAAAGTAACATCCTCCTCCCCTTCTCTGATCATAATATGGATGACGATCAGTGACTTGAACACTATTGACCAGGCTGTTTCCTTCAAGCGCTCAGAGAGCGCGCTCATGATGCTTCTAAAACTCTCTCGGTCATGTGTTCCGATAAGTATGGGCTCTATGTATTTCGGTTTTGGCGCTGCAACCTAGATAGACAACAAAACACCAGGGTGTTTTCAGATTGTTAGTGGCGTTTCATCTCCAGCAGTCTTCATATAGATATTCCACTTACCTTGATTTTGGTTGCACCCTGTAAAAAGAAGATAACAACTGTTAGTATTCTATGAGTGTGTGTAAATCCCTTCTCAGACAGCGCCTCCCACGTACCTTGACAATTTTTGCATAAGTGGCTGTCATTGCCAACAGCTCTCTAGCTACTGTTACTGCCTCAGTGATTGACGCTTGGTGAGTGAGCTATTTGTGTAATTCTGATTTGTTGTCCACAGAAAAAAAAGGGGCCACATACGCCAAGCCGGGTGACCCATACTTGGCAGATGAGTGGCGGGCTGTAACGGAATTACAAAATTAGCACCCCCTGGAGTGTGGTAGTAAATAGTATATGGAATGGAAGAGGTACGACTACAGCTAAAGAAGAGGCAGTGCTGACGGAAGTTTGTGTTAACTCTCTGCTCGGATGGGGTTTTGAGAGCGGTTTTCGCACTCAAGACCTGTCGACAATAACCTAAGCAGCACGAAGCCACAACAATGCCTTGCACTTACACACCAACCAAAACGGAGAGCAGTGGTAAGTCCAACCACCATCGCATCAGATTTGAAATTGCAAAGTAAGCTGTTGAGGTTACGTATAGGAGTGAAGTGCGTGTCTTTGGTTCGGCCAGAATCACGATGTGATACTGCTTCCTCTATGCATCAACATCATCCACAATAAGACAAGGTGGAAGCGTGCGGTTGTAGAGCTATGTATGATTGTGCGACGTCTGCTAGAAACCAATGGAGTGCGTAGTACAGAATTAACTCTTTAGTCCACTTATGCAAGCCGATAATCGCATGGTAAATACCACCGATGAAGCAAGCGAATGACACAGGCCATAACCTACCTCGAGCTGCGGGAACACCTGAAAGTAATTCTAGGAAGATTCCTGGCCCAGGGTTTAGTCAGAGCATTTGTTACAGAGAGTGATATTGGGGGTTTACTTCGATCCTTAGTTGCATAGTCACACTGCCAAACGTCTATTCACGACTAATCAATTTAGGCTGGACATGTGTACTTCAGCTTGTCTTTTGATAGTAGCAATGTCTCAGGTCATACTAAAGAAGAGAGCATATCACGGGTGGGAGTAATTCTGGTTAGTGAACTCAAAATCAATCATCGCTCCCCATAACATGTTCACGGACAGAGGTGGTATCATGTCACCAGTCTGTAATACTTCACCAGCGTGGGAATAAGCAGATCTAGATTTGTCTCGAACTTCAAATGGAAGGCTATGCCTAACTGTAAACTTCGGCACAATTTCCACCAAAAATGAACAGCCAGGAATTAGTGAACATGTACACTACACTTTGCCATTTCAGAATTCTGCTAGAGGCTAGACTGTAGAGATTTCAAGCAACCTGAACAGTTGAGCAGTAATCGTCTTTTTCAATAACTTTTCCTACAGTATGTCTTGCCGTTAATGTAAGTAGCTTATGACATCTCGTGGCTTCATTGAACAACTTGGTATGATCAGGGTGCCAATAATAAGCACAACTGGAGAATCTCAAATTGCAGTTTTCCACGCCTTTCGCAAAGTACAGTGCTTATCAGTTGAGAATAGACAATTACATTCTTCAGAACACTAGACTACAATTCAAAAGTAAAGAGGGATGTTACATGTAATATCTCGATGTATTAGAGCGGGGTTGCTACTTATATTTGATGAAGTTAATTATTAATCAGTGAAGGTTTATAAGAAAAAAATCATTATTTCCAAAGTCCCGCTGTTTATAGCGGACACCACCAGAGAATAGTGCTAATAGGTGGTTACTTTTAGATTGCACAGTACGTGGCCTATTTAAGAAAGGGATGTGGAAAGGGTAAAAAGAAATGAAATAAATTAGATTTAACTTATTCATGCATAAAGTTACCTGCAAGATTCACGAGTAAAAATACGAAAATACGAAAATTAAATAAACTTAATTTTAATTGTGAGTACATGCACGCGCATATACGCACACCATATTTTACGCTGTAAAAGTACGATCTTTCTCCTGAGGACCCAAAAGACATTCAAACTTTGAATGGATGGTCAAAGGGTGTAGTATCATCTCTTTAGATATAAAGAAAATCAACTATTCAATCTATTAGGTTACAAGGGACGATAAAATTGCTGGTCCACGTGTTCTGGGGCTTGAAGAAATAGTACTTGTGAATAGCTTGCAGCTTCATCATCTGTTACATTGCATACATTGCATCTTCTTATTAGTTTCGAATCAGTCATTAATTCCCAATGCATCAGCTGCACTTTCCTCAAACAGGTGAGTTTCGGAAGGATACTCCAGTCGTCCTATTTTCACTCTACAGGAGAAAAGTATCTAAGTACAACGAGGTTATGCATTATTACGCATAAAGATTTACCTACATGGTGGTGCATGGGAAGCTGTGGGAATTCGGCTTTATCAGACCAATCAGACTAGTCAATAAATCTCACTTCATCTCTTGAGACCCAACACCAACAGACAAGGATTTGAGACCACATGAGACCATACTTCTCCGCTTCGTTTTCTGCGCTGTGATCGAGGGGTTCTGATATTACGGGTTAAAAAATAACTAATTCTATTCATCTTGCCACAAGTCTTACAAGTCCATCAAAGCGTGATGTGTCCACTTCACGACATATTCGGCAGAGAACATTCATTGAAACGCAGAAGTATGCTGAATCTTTTAGGGAATAAAGATATTAGATTTTGACCTGCCCGCTTGCATTTGCATTGATAAAAGTGAATATCAAGGGGGACACATTTTTTAGTTTTGTCAAATTAGCTGGAGGTAACTGGGGCTACTATGTTGTTGTAGAGTCTCTTTGCGTTACTTCAAATCCCTTTCACTGATGATTGTTTGGGATATACAAGTATTGTAGAGTTCACAGCTACTCCAGGTTATGTGGTGGATGATATAAACGAGCACTTCTCTGGTCTTGCACCTGGAAGTCTTGTCTTGAAGTATGACAGTAATGACGTCGAAGATTTGTTAGAAGTCTCAGTTGTGCTTGACTTTGGTGGTGGACTCAACTTTGTTGAATGGGGATATGATAATGCTGAAGAATGGGATGTTTTGGTGAAATTCAGCCGTGAGTAGTTTAACTTGTACACAGAGGAGTACAGAATCTCCAGCTCTTGATGAATATTTTAAGTGGCCACCGCTGGATCCAGAAATGGATACTGAGGTGAGACCTGCCTTCTATTTATTAATATAACCTGCTGAGGACAACACAGACTCAGATCTAGAGAGTATGTGTATTGACAGGGACGGATTGATGTCGCATTACGATGATATTTCAGATTGTCCAGTATTTGTCCAACTGGAAAATGGTCTTCTTGTTTTTCCAGAGGGCTACATGAAGGATGGGGAATATCCTGTTGAGGGAGAAGATACTGATACTTTCACTGTGGATCCTAACTATGAAACTACAATTCTTACTTTGAACCCCTATCAAGCGACACTGAAGAGAGTTCACTTCTGACTTACATTGACGAACCGGACCCTGCAAGATTTTGGTTTCCATATGCAGAGCCTCCAAACGAAGGAGAGCAACAATACATATTGTGGAACCCTGCAGAAGGCGAAACGTTCAATATTTATCACATTGAGATGAAAGAATACACTGAGGGAAGAAAATTGGAGGAAATCACAGCAGAGCCTGAGTATCAATGGTAACGTTCCACGGTTTACGGGAACTATTATAATATAGGTAGCTAACTAAGTAATAGTAGAGCGAGAATCTTATTTTTTACCTTTAGAGCCAGTGGCGAAGCGTAGAGTGGTGATTGATTAACATATATTGAGAGGGATGGGCAACTGGAAGGATAAGTACAGTTTATACAATAGAGACGCAGTCTCTTAGTGGGTGGGGTTCATACCGTAGATGTGAATGCCGAATGGTAGTAGAGGTTTGGACCCGTGTTAGTTCAAAGTCTTGCATCATCTTTTAGGTGAAAGCAGTTCGTACTTGTGATCAATCTTCTCGTACAAGACCCACTGATACACAAAACAGAGATCGAAGAACAGAGTAACGAAGCTGAGCCCCAACTTGCCCATGTTGCTCACCAGTACTTTGTAGTTGACAGCTGCACCTGTTGCGATGTACGAGTCTAGAAAGAGCTGGGCGATAGATAATAGTCCACCTGTGAGGTCTAGGAAGATGGTGAATATGCTGAAGCCGGCAACCGATTTCCGTTTGTAGTTATGGCTCAGTTGCGGTATGTACTTGATGATGCTCATGCCAATCTTGATATACGAGAGCATTATCGCCAGATCGAGAAGAGTAGCTCCTTTCTTATTCAACAGCGTGTGGTGCGTTCCCAGAACTATTGAGTAGTAAAACAGGCCGCACGATAAGAAAACGAGCAGGATTATCAGCTTTGTTGCGCGTCTCACGACTATGGCTCTCTTCTTGAACCCCCAGAACCAGAGCTGGGACGTGGAGACGAGTGTGAGCAGAACCCCATGCACAGAGTAGACGAGATCGATGGGGGTGAGCAGCGGGTAGTAGCTGTGTTCTTCGAAGTACAGCTGGCGGACGTTGGAGTTGAACAGCAGCAGAGCCATTGATATGACCAGTGCGATGTATCCCACAATGTTCAGCGCCATGAAGTCGACCGACACGCCCTCAGTGGACCGCAGCTTGTAGTTCAGTATCAACGGTGGATAGAACGAGAGGCTCTTTCGCCATAGCAGGTAGCTGTTAGTAGAGGCCCTGAGAGAGCGGGTGCGTGAACTTGAACTTACCCATGCTGCGACGTAAAGGAACCCTAGAAACGTAGACACTGATCTGAGCGGAGCCATCATCTGCACGTCTGCATTCACCTTCTCCGTCCTCTTCGTGTCTGTGACCGTGCTCGTCCTGGTCTGCGTCTTCTCCTTCTCCTTCTTCTCCTTGTTCTTCACATGAGCCAGATCACCCATTCGCTCTGTCGCGCTGTCCGCTTCGACCGGAACGGACGGGTAACCAGTTATGGTAGGACTCTCCCCTCTAACGCCGCCTGCCCGTCCGCCCACCGAAGTTTTTCCTCATTTTTTTCCAAGAACAAAAACAAAACAAAGCCGCATCCGCTTGTTTGTTGTCGATACACAACAGAGCAAGGCAGAGAGCGTGTCCGTTTGACCATCTTTTCGAGCAGGTGGGAAAGGCAAGGCAGGCAAGGCAGGCAAGGCACGGAGACGTGACACGTAGTACAGGAAGGAGTGAGCAAGCAGCAGGAAGTGGCAAGCATCTCGGAGCGAGCGCGTGCAGAATGTCGGACCTACAAGCAGTGGCATACACGTTGGACCAGTCTTTGCATCCTGGCACGGCCAGGGCAGCGGAGGAGGAGCTGCGCAGACAGGAGCACGTCCAGGGGTTTCCGCTGACACTACTCCACATCGTCGCGTCGAGCAACCTGCCTATCTCGACACGGCTGGCGGGTGCGCTGTTCTTTAAGAACTTCATCAAGCGGCAGTGGATCGACGAGGACGGCACGTACATCACAAAGGACGCCGAGCTGATCAAGTCGGAGATCGTGCAGCTCATGATTACGCTACCGAACAACCTGCAAGTGCAGATCGGTGAAGCGATCAGTGTCATCGCAGACTCCGACTTCCCGGAGAAGTGGCCTACGCTCGTCGATGATTTGGTGATGAAGCTGTCAGACGACGACATGGTGAACAACAAAGGTGTGCTCACAGTCGCACACTCGATATTCAAGAGATGGCGATCGCTGTTTGCTTCAGATGCCCTGTTCCTCGAGATCAAGCTGGTTCTGGGCAAGTTCTCAGTCCCATTCATGAACCTGTTGAAGAACGTCGATGCGAAAATTGATGCTGCGTCGTCCAACAAGGCTGAGCTATTGATCCTCTTTGACGTCCTTCTACTCTTAGTCAAAATATACCATGACTTGAACTGCCAAGATATCCCGGAGTTCTTCGAGGATAACATGAACCAAGGTATGGGTATCATGCACAAGTACCTGGTTTACTCGAACCCATCTTTTCAGAGTGATGCCCATGACGATGATGATAACGAAATTGACATTTCCACCAAAGTCAAAATCTCAATTTGTGGATTGATTCATCTGTATACCACTAGATACGAGGATGTCTTCCATCCCTTAATAGGCGAGTTTATTCAAAGTACCTGGAACTTACTCACAAACACCGGGTTGCAAACTAGGTACGACATGTTGGTAGCAAATCTGCTGTCGTTCCTGACATCAGTGGTCAAGCTACCTAAACACTCAGAAATCTTCAACACTGAAGCGGCTTTGAAAGAGGTCACTGAAAGAATCATTATTCCAAACCTGACTGTCAGATCTTCTGACGAGGAGCTTTTCGAGGATGACCCTATTGAGTACATCAGAAGGGATCTGGAGGGCTCTGATTCAGACACAAGAAGAAGATCCTCTATCGAGTTTCTCCGTGAATTGAAGTCTAAAAACGAAACCATGATCACCCAGGTTGTCCTCACATATATTACACACTACCTAGAAGCATTCAAGTCAAACCCTTCCAATTGGAAACTCAAAGACCTTTCGATTTACCTTTTCACTGCGTTGGCAGCAAAGGGTTCTTTAACAAATTCAGGTGTCTCATCAACTAATTTGCTTCTAGATGTCGTTGACTTTTTCTCCAATAACATTGTTAGCGACTTGGTCAACACCAATATTCATCCAATTCTAAAGGTGGATGGGATCAAGTACATTTACACATTTAGAAATCAGTTAACCAAACAGCAGCTGTTGGAATCTTTCCCTATCTTATCCAATCATTTGAAATCCAAAGAATTTGTTGAATATACTTATTCTGCTATTACCATTGAAAGGATTTTATCCATCATGGACCCGAAGTCGAAATCTCCCCTCTTCACAAAAGCTGATATTGAATCAAATTCCCAAGATCTTTTGACCACACTATTCTCTCTAATGTTAAGAAATAGCCAATCTCCAGAGAAACTGGCAGAGAATGAGTTCTTGATGAAAACTGTGATGCGAATTTTGATCGTCTCTGAGAACACTATTGGCCCGTTCTCTGTGGAATTGCTCCAACAGTTGCTCACAATCGTGGAGATAATTTCCAAGAACCCGTCAAACCCTAAATTCTCCCATTTCTCATTTGAATCAATTTGCGTACTGATAAAGTTCAACCACTCAACCAACTGGGCTAAATTTATTGAGCTTGCCCTTTCAAAGCTGTTGAGCATACTGGGGTCAGATTCTGCTCAAGAATTCGTTCCGTACATTTTCCAAATATTTGCATATTTGCTGGAAATATCACCAAAGGAAAGCCCTTTACCAGACGCCTTTAAGCAGTTGATCCAACCTCTACTGTCTCCAGCAGTCTTAGAGTTTAGAGGAAATATTCCAGCCGTTACCAGACTGTTGAGAGCAATCATCGAAAAGCAGTCAAGTGCGTTTATGGATCTTTCCCCCTTGCTGGGAGTATTCCAAAAACTAGTGTCTTCGAAGGTGAATGAAACGCATGGATTTGAGCTTTTGGAGTCTATACTATCTCACTTTGATGACTCGAAATTAGCAAATTTCTTGAAAGACATAGCCATTCTGCTCTTACAAAGACTGCAAACATCAAGAACCGAGAAGTACATGAAGAACTTGGCTCTGTTCACCTGCAAGCTCACCATGGTCAAGAGTTCTTCATACACCATCCAATTCTATGAGCAGGTTCAAAACGGGATATTCGTAACTATATTCGAACAGTTTCTCCTTCCTTCCACTTTAACCCTGGCTAACCTACTGGATAAGAAAATTGTTGTCATTGGGTTGACAAATCTATTGGTCTCGCCCGAACTTCTGAACGGGTCTTGTACAAAGCTGTTGGTACCAACACTGGATGCGCTGTTGAGAATATGCACCACTGAGGACATACATGGTATCAAAACTGCATACGATGAATCACTTGAGCTGGAGCTGGATGAATCGTTGAACTCTTTTGGGTCCAACTTTTCTAAAATTGTCACCATTTCTCTGAAGCCTTTTGACCCAAGTCCTCAAGGAATTGACAGCTTCGAACAATCGAAGAAGTTCTTCATCGAGAGTGTCTCGAGATTGAACAACGACTCAGGTTCTGCTTTCCTAAATGGAATGAAGTCTCAGTTGAATTCTCAAGAAAGTGCCAAGTTATTCTCTATGCTAGGTCTTTGAGCACAACCTCTACCCTACACATTAACAAGTGCCCCTGTCCCTCCGGGACAGGAGCGTTTGATTAGTTACTATAACTAGATAAGTCACCAAAATAGAAGATGTATATATACATAATATAAACAGCAACAAGAAAAGAAAACATCACACATTACACAAAGGCTGACTATGCCTCTTCCATCAAGGAAGAAGAATCCATCTGCTTTGAACCATCAGTAGAGACCACCGGCATTTCGTCCTCGTTTTTGGTGCTTGCACTTGTAGGCTCATCATGTTGCCCTTCCACTTGGTCAGGCGCAGATGCAGAAGAGGCGGAATCAGAAGTAGTAGCACTAGCAGCTTTGGACTGTTCTTGTTCTAATCTCTCGCGTTCTGCTATCTCAGCTGCTGTAAGAAATCTTCCTCCTTGTCCTCTTGGTCTTCTCATAGCATGCTTGTGCCTTGATTCATGAAGATATGGTCTGCGGCCACGAGCTACTTTCAAGCTCTCCTCTAGTTTGGCCCTAGCAATTCGTCTCTTCAGGATTCGATGATATTGTTTGGCGTTTACATAGAACGGCTGCTCTGCAAGTTGTTGTTGCTGTTGTTGTTGTTGTTGTTGTTGTTGCTGCTGCTGCTGCTGCTGCTGCTGCTGTTCATGTTGTGCTCGCTCATTAGCGTAGTTATGGGAGTGTGTGTCATTATTATGTATACTTTTGCTATTCGTGTTGTTAGGATTGACGTTTACATCGGTGTTCGGGTTGACATTGGGGTTGGCATTGGATGAAGCTGTGTTTCCGCTAGTTGCAAAGTTGATGTTGAGGCCAGGTATAGAGGCGAAGCTGTTGGGGAATCCATAAGACTGGTCGTTCTGGTGTTCGTGCGGTTGCTGCTGCGGTTGCTGTTGCTGCTGCTGCTGCTGCTGATGGTGATCACGCTGTGTACTGTGATGGGGAGGATGCACCGGTGACTGTGACTGCGTTGGATCTAGCCCCGAAAGCTGTACCGGGCCCTGGTTTATGCCTTGTGAAATGTCGTCACTGACAGAGTGATGATCGATCTCACTCGGGTTGAACTGTGCAGGAAACGTGTTCTCCAGTGGCGCGTTGTAGTACACTGGCGGCTTTGAGAAGTACTGCCCATTGTGTACCTGCGACGAATTCATAGAGACTGCGTTCTGTGTAGGGGCAGGATTGCTGATGATGAGCTGTTTGTTGTACTGTATTGTGTCTGTCTCCACTCACTGTGTATCAACAACACCCCCAAAAAAGGACCGAAAAAAAGAATAGCCAGAGGTGTCTGGATGTTCTGGCTGAAAATAGTAGAGACACACCCTCGGTATTGGAAATGGGACATTTTGGGGACTGGAAGGGACAAGACTCGTGGACTAGCAAGTTGGGACTAGGACTAAGAGGAACCCGAGGGTAATGAGTCTTATCATCACGTGAAGATAGAAACGGCTGTTTAGTGTGAAGATATGATTTGATTTGTTTGTTTGTTGTTTGCTTCCACGCAAGGACACAGGATGGCAAGAGGTGAACAAGTGAGATGGACCTGAACCTGAACCTGAGAAGAGATATTTTGCTGCATTTTGACGAGGAGGGGGTGGTCCTGCCAGAGGACATAGTGATTGGGCGCGCTACCAAGATGTCGCGCAAGGATCTTTCCTCCAACAGCAAACGGAGAGTCGCCTCACCGAATAACCTTATATTTGATGAGCGCAAGCTGAGCAAATTCCACGCTCGTTTGTCTGTCTGCAACGCAGAACCCGGTACTAGTATGGAACCTGTCCTACCATCAGTTTTCATATCAGTTCACAACTCTGATTCCCAAGTCGTTGTGAACGGAAAGTTGCTGGAGCAGAGTGATGGGAAGGTTGCTCTGAGAAACGGAGATACCTTTGGTCTGGTTGTGAATAAAGGATGCGATAAGTCTGACAATATACGCATGGAGGATTGTAAGATTGTGTGTAAGGTCAGGCTGCATTTGACTAGGGTTGAGGTCAAATTGATGAGGTTTAAGAATAAAGCGATGCCGGAACATGAAGTTGATGAGCAGGAGGAGAAGGGTGAGGAAGAAGAGGACGAAGAGGACGAAGAGGAGGAGGAAGAGGAAGAGGAAGAGGAGGAGGAAGAGGAAGAGGAAGAGGAAGAGGAAGAGGAGGAGGAAGAGGAAGAGGAAGAGGAAGCAGAAGAAGAATGGAGTGGTATGAGTTTGGAATGGCAAATGGACACAACTGAGGTGGACGAAGGTCCATCTTCCTTTGACGAACAAACAGAAGATGCAGGATCTAGCCCACAGCATTCACTGAATAAAAACCTCTCCGATGCTAGGGAACTTGCATGCTCAGAGCCAAAGGAGGTTAGTACGTATGACACTCTTCTGGACTCAGATACCGCAGTGAAGGATGGGGAATCTGAACTACACGTGATTCATATCAGTCACGAGAGAACGGATGCCGATAGCGACAGCTGTGAACTGAAAGACGATAGCCTTTTCGATGAGGACAGTGAGAGCGATGAAGACAGCGACGACGGTGGCGTCCACCTTGAAAATCGCCTTGAAGATGGGAACCCATGCGAGATCCGCGCAACAAAGAGAATCTGTAGCTTTGAAGAAGAGGAACATGATGACGGTGAAGCTGCCATTTCTTCTCCAACAAAGAGACTGAAGACTGAGCGCTCGGTCACCTCTACGGCTGCGAAGGCCAAATACGTTGCAGTTGGTGCTCTTTTGGGATCCGCAATCACTTTCGGGGGCCTTGTTGCAATTGCTAAATCTGCTGCGGGACCATAGCTATACCCGGTCTCACAAGCACACCTCCTCCCTCTGATCTAGTCAACGCCGCTTTTAACGAATGAATGAATGAAATTGCACATCCATGTACTGTGTAGTCTCAACGCCAGCCACCAGTAAAAAAAAATGGAACTCCCCATAGGGGGCTCGAACCCCTGACATTTCGGTTAACTTTCGCTAATGAAATTGCTTTCCCTAGTTTGACTGTAAAAGCCGAACGCTCTACCAACTGAGCTAACAGGGACGAGTTCCGATGGCCCTTCTGGGGCTTAGCACTATACTCCTCGTGGAGCATGGCCGGCAGCCCCTTCAATTCATGATACAAGATGCTACATTACATGGTGGAGATCAGCATTAATTCGTGACATTTCTAAGTATATGTAGCGGTATTTCACCGTTGGGCACATCACTCGGATAGCTCCCGTGGCCTGGCCTCGTCCTTTGCATCAACCATCGCTCTATCCTGCCTGTTCATTTGGCTGATCTCTTCCTCCTCTTGGGGAGTCAGGAAGCTTGGAGGTATGTCGTTCATCTGTACGCTGGGAGCGCCATTCAAGAATCTGAGCTTCTCCAGAGCCTTTATGCGGATGTTCTCCAGATACCTCTTTGAGTTCTTATTGTCTATTCTATCGCCTAGATTAGGATGCAGCGAACAGTCAGGGTTGAAAAAGTTTCTGAACGGGAGGGTTTCTGGAAGCTTTGATTCGAGAGTCACGTCGGTCATTACGCTGGTTTCATAGCACCACAGCCTGGACACGTTCTTGGGTGTGTAGCCTCCGCCTCCCAGCACTAGCAGTGGGATTCCAAAGCTTCTGATGAAACTCACACATTCGCCGTGTGCTTTGATGTTTAGATTGAAAAATCCCAGTCTGTCTCCACCCAGTGAGTCCGCTCCACACTGCTGGACGATCACTGTGGGCTTGAACGAAGTAATCAACGGGTCCATGATGGATTTGAACAGCCGTACATACGACTCGTCGTCGATACCGTCATTCAACGGCACGTTCAGCGCATAATGCTTACCATTTCCAACTCCTGTTTCCTCAATGTTCCCTGTCATTGGGAAGAATTCGCCGCCATACTTGTGGAACGAAACTGTCATCACCCTGTCTGTTGTGTAAAACGCCTCTTGCACACCGTCACCATGGTGGATATCTATGTCAATGTAGAGCACCCTCGGATGGTACCTCAGAAGATTGAGAATAGACAACACAATGTCGTTAACGTAGCAAAACCCCGATGGCTCAAACTTTTTGGCATGGTGCAGTCCGCCTGACCAGTTTATGGCTATATCCGAGTTCCCGTTTATCAGTTTCTCTGAAGCATCCAATGATGCCCCTGAATATATAGCACTGTAATCATATAACCCATCAAACACTGGGCAGTCGTTGTTTTTGGCCCATCCCTCCATCTGCGTTGACAACTTAGAGACGTTGTCGGGCGACACGCGCTGTAAAAGGTCGATGTAGTCTTCAGAATGAAACTGTGTCAGTTGATCCCTGGTAGCGGGCTTTGGCGTGTAGATGTCCATCTGTTCATACAGCTTATATCCTATCACCAAATGGTTGGTCAGCATCAGTCTGAAGGGCTTCATTGGATGATTCACTCCGTAGTGATATTCCGCCACCTGCGGATTGTAATGGTATGAAACATTAGGATGGTAGCCAGCGCCATAGTTTGTGGTATACAACGGCGACTTATCAGTAGTCTTCTTATCAAGGCTGAGAGTTTCCGTCATTGAAACCCGGTCAGTAATGGTTCTATACACTCCTCTGCAACTGCCACCTGGTTATCACTCCCTCTATTTGTTGTTAGAGCTCTTTATAGTTAGTTGTTTGTTTTGTCTTTTTTTTTTTTTTTATCAACTAACGTCTAAGGCTGCCTAAAGAATGTTGAAACTCGCTGGAAAGGGATGCTAAAACTCGATAGAAACGGATGTTTATTCGATATATATAGATGTGTGATTGGATGATGAGATTGGCATATGCAGCCTCGACCAAGCTCACAACAATGTACTGGACTTTTGTGGGCTTCCAGGAAGATACTGCTGGAAACAGTATCACTTAAAACACATATGGTATGAAGAGGTACGGACATTCCTCAAGGTATCTGTCCCAGTCTTCACCGTATTTAGCCTTACACTTGTTCTGGTCTCTCGCAGCCCTGTGAACCAAAACAACAAAGAAGAAAACAGGGAAGAACCATGGGAACGGCGAGGCAAATCCACAAGCCAGCCCCCAAACAAGAGCCTGGGTGAAGTCAGCAGTGTAGTGCATCTTTCTTGCGTATTTGTACCAGCCATCACATAGGAGGTAAGAGCCCTGCTTAGTCTTGATGTATTTTGGGTTGTCAATTTTCATGTACGGCAACTTTGGGAAAGTGGATCTGACAAAGTTGTCACCAGCAAGCTGTTTTCTAAAGTAGTTCTTCTGGGCGTTACCTGTGTCAAAGAAGTAGTATGCAGTTAGGAGCGTGACTAGAAGGGCAACGTTGTAGGGAGTGCTCCACTGGTACTCCGAAGGGTCATGGAGGGACAGGTACAGTGTACAATGACAGTAGGTGTAAGGGACGCCCGCGATGTTCCAAAAGATCAACATGAAACCGAACTTTTCGTACGCCATGTCCCATGTTGGAACAATAAGCTCCTCGCCTTTAGCACAGGCGTTAGCATAGAGGTAGTGTGCCAGGAAAATGATGGCCAATTGGGGAGACACGTATCCGTATGTCTCGTATTGTCTCAACACCGCACTCAGGGTAGTGAAGTACAGAGTGAACCAAGGGATTCTCACCTCATAGAACATTTTCAGGTCCAAGATGCCCACTCTTGGGTTCAATGGGGCACCCAAGAAGAGATCATAGAGGTGGTTACCTGTCATTCTGTAGTAGTCGCCCGAGACGAGCAATGTGTAGACGTACAATACGAATGAGTGGACGAATCCTGTGATGATAGCTGCAGTCATGATCTTGCCAAAGTTGTCCAAAATGGTGTACAACGGGAAAACACCAGTGAAGTGCAGCACAAGCGCAACAGCATTGGAGACGTAGAAGGACCACATAGCATTGCAGAAGTAAGGCAACTGCTTACCCTTCAGATGCGTCAAAGGCTGTCCCTTGGTCCAGATACCTGGCAGGACGTAGTAGAAGATGAACTGGACACCGATAAAAGTCAGGAAAATTCTCCAGCTTCTGGAGTCAGGGACACCGTTGTCCAGGAAGATATGGTAAAGCTCCTGCGCAAACTCCACGAACGACTGGTTCTGGGCTGGCAGCCAGATCTTGCCGTTGTTGAATTCGGCGCAGATCCACATGTACCACATGAGGAGAGGGAATCCCACCATCATCCCCACGACCCCAGCAGGTCCACCGAACTCCCATTCGAAGCT
This sequence comes from Barnettozyma sp. UFMG-CM-Y5996, assembly GCA_030580455.1. Lineage (NCBI taxonomy): Eukaryota > Fungi > Ascomycota > Saccharomycetes > Phaffomycetales > Phaffomycetaceae > Barnettozyma > Barnettozyma sp. UFMG-CM-Y5996. The sequence continues at coordinate 435,621 of JAKTSX010000006.1, forward strand.
GCCCTCCGGCAGATACCTCTCAGAGTCGAATTTGCTACTTGACATTCTTGCTCGTCTAGTGCAACCGCAGTGCTTGTTGCGAAGGAGGGAAAAGGAGGGAAAGGGGACATTTTTAGTTATTTTACGTGGTTTGTTTATTTTCGAGCTGCTTGATCCGTTCGTTTAGTGAACGCGAGGGAACGAACGGGGGCGCCTTGATGTGTTCTGCACGTTGGCCCGCCGAGGCCGCAAGCGGCCTCGAAGTGCGAAGGGAACAATGGCGGGGGGTGAAGTGAGAGTGTATTAAGGCTGTCCAGGTTGACGTATGAGCGGAGAGCCAGCCTGAGCGTGGCACCTCCTCGTGGACTCGTCACGTCCCGTTCCGTCCAGCTCCGTCCAGCTCCGTCCAGCTCCGTCCAGCTCCGTCCAGCTCCCGTTCACGTTCCCCTGGAGTGGCCCGGGCTGGCCCGGGCAAAAAGAAAGCGACCCTACGCAGGATCGAACTGCGGATCTTACGATTAACAGTCGTACGCCTTAACCAGCTTGGCCATAGAGTCGATGTGTTGTTGGAAGCGCGTGCCGCTGCTGCTATGACCAGGCGTGCACGTGGACTGTTCGCACGGGCCAGACGCCGCTGTTGCTGTTGCGTTGCAGTCATTGCGCGTGCGTGTGTGTGTGTGTGTGTGCGTGCCATCGTGGACCGTGCTGCGCCAGCACAGCTCAGCTCAGCACAGCGCTGGCACAGGCGCCGCCGCCCGTGCCGTGGGCTCTCCTGTCTGTGCCAACACACCATTCACCACCGTCCACACACTGCCGCACACAGCAGCAGCCCGCGAAAAGTGGGGGAGCTTTTGTTGGCAGAGATAACGTAACATCAACGACAAGATAACCGCGAGCGCCCCACGGTGCCATATCGTTCATTAATCATTAACGAAAAAACACTCGCGGCAACAGGTCCTGAACACACCAACGCAACCACTCCCATATCTCTAGCAGACTCGATCCGAATAGAGCCCCGCGCGCGAGAAGCAACACACCAGCGGTAACTGGAGGGCGCACAGACCATCCATCTATCCTATCCCACATCCCATTTGAACGCCCGTGGGTGTGCCCCTTCTTTCTGTACGTAGCATCATCTGTGGCGAAGGCACATCTACCCGCTGGGAGATAGTCGCACGAGGACAGAAGACCACGCCGATACAGACGAATCCTGTAGCGGAGACAGATACGGGACCGGCGTGCCAGGAAGAGACGAGGAGGGCAGAAGCCAGCCAAGCAGCACAGCGGCACAGCAGCACAACGCAACGCAGCTCGTGGACGTGGACGTGGAGTAGAACAAAGAGACGAAAGCACACAGGCACAGGCACATCACGAGAATGACAGAGCTTGAACCAATACCACAACACCAGCGTGATGGCTCTACTACCCCCAGAGGTAATCCAGATATCCAGATAGGCAACGACGGCGGTGGCGCCAATGCAGCTGTGGATGTGCATAAAGTGATGGGCGTGCTCGAAGCAGGGCTGACCACTGTCGCAGAAGACGGACAGCAGCACCCTCGCACACTACCACTGGAACCAGCGAGAACTAACAAAAGAGCTAACAGCAGCGCATCAATATCGCAGAGAAGCAAATTCCGCTCGAGTATTGACACATATGATGTGTTCCCGGCAGACTCCATAAGCGCATTCGAAGATGATAAAACAGAGTCTAATTATACAGCATCTATCCCTCATGCAGCCCGCCAGTACTCCAGCTGCTCAATAACAGCGAACGGAACTGCTGATATCAAAACGTTCAGGTCGCCATTGGACTACCTTGGTTCGAACGCGGACTTGGACCCGCTATTCCCTATCAAATTGATCTCACAAGATCAAATGAAAGCTATCATCAATATGCACTATACTCAACCTCTACCGGATTGTGATATGGTATTTCCCTGGCTGCACGGAATCCATCACTCTAACAACAACCAGCGAGATTTCCTTCATTCCCTTTCAAACTTCACCTCGGTTGACAGAAACAACTTTGACGCTTTTAAAGATTCCGCTAACATTCCTTCGCACTACAGGGGATTGATGCCAGTACACCCCACAAACTCGACAAATGTTCAACAACCTTATGGAACATATGGAACTCTGAAAGGATCAGTCTCTTTGGATGAGATCTTGGAGCCTCTGGAAGTGTCCAAAGATCATACCACTATCATCCTCGAGGATTTTCTGAAAGATTTGAATTTTGTCGAAGGCTCTCCAAGATTTGAGACTACTTTACACACTTTGGAATCAGATTGTTTAGTACTGAAAGCTCTACCCATATTCAAGAACTTAGACCCGCAAAGGGGTATTTCTTTGAGAAATTTCCATATACAAGTGTCAAAAGTGGCACAGATTTCAGACTTTATTGTTTACTGTTTCTCAAAAGATCATTTCCATGAAGAATCGTCCCTTTGTCTTTGCAAAGCTGCTGCAAGACTACTATACTTTGCCCAGCTGAAGCACTCAGTGGATAACCCTGAACTGGTTGACCTTTTGTGCTCCACAATGATCCTGGAGAATAACGATACCTCTTTCTATCAACAGACTAAAGAGAACTCACAGCTATTAGCTTTCGACGTGTTAAATAAGTCAGATGTACACATGCTTCACGGAAGCATATGTACAGTTGCTGACCTCAAGTTATTTAGCAACTGGGAGAATAACTATCTTCTCAGAGAAAAATTTGAAATCTCAAAGATGTCGAGTGCAACTGAAACACTCCCCAACGTATGGGTTGGTAACAACACCAACTATGAGACACTCCGAACCAAGGGCTTCACAAATCCATCAAAGAGGACAAATGATGGTATACCTCTCTATATTGATCCAAGCAATTCTACAATATTAGTAAAGCATGAAGAGATCATGAAACATGGAGAGGATCTACTCATAAACCCTGCACCTGCTGATTGGAAGTTATTCGTATCATGCTCAGAAGGTTCAGGCTTTCCAACTATCAACACACTTAGACAGCTTTTATCTACGGACTATAAGAATGAGCATGGTGTATTTCTGGAATTTCCTCCATCCGGGTCTATAGGTATTGGAGATTGTACAGATTCAGATTTGATGTCAATAATCAATATGTGTAAAGTGATATACACGAGGAGTTGTCCTGATGAACAATCATTTTTATACTGTTCCGATGGGTACACGGAATCGTCACTTCTTGTTGTTCTTTTCATGATATACGCTACTGGAGAAAATTTAATGCAAGTTTCATTAAAGCTTCACAAGCAGTATGGGCGTCCTTTTTTCCTTTTCCCCACTGATGTGCAACTGATTTCCAAAATTGAGGACATATTGATTTATTACTCCCCTGTGAACTCGAACTTTGGAGGTCCAAATGACCTCGTAATCCTTTCAGATGCGATTATTTATAAGTACCTGTTCACTGTGAAGGAGCGTGACTGGTTTGTTGAGATCAATGGATCTCTACCTTCGCGTATCTTGAGCCATCTATATCTGGGATCATTAAGCCATGCGAATGAGTTTGAACTACTGAAAGCACTGAATATTAGGCGAATTGTATCAGTAGGTGAGAATCTAACATGGCTCGACAGCCAGGAGTACACTTACCAGGTGGAGAAAGAGATTTTGAATCCTAATATTACTATCTTGAGGAACTTCAAGGGAGACTGCCCTGTTATTGAGTTGATGTCAGTCAAGAACATACAGGATGATGGAATTGATATGCTGACGCACAACCTTCCAGATATTCTTCACTTCATCAACAAAGGGTATGAAAGCAATGAACCTGTGTTGGTGCACTGTAGAGTCGGTGTGTCAAGGTCTGCTACAGTCTGCATCGCAGAAGTGATGAAGAGACTGCATATCAATCTAATCAAGGCCTACATCTTTGTTAGGGTACGACGTTTGAATATAATTATTCAGCCAAACCTTCGCTTTATGTACGAACTTGTCAAATGGGAAGAGCTACAAAGGCTGAAATTGAGAGCAGGTTTGAAAAGCGATGGTAAACGAACAAACCTTTGGAAGCCGCTCACAGCTGTGCCCAATGCGGGTACTTTTACCACCGGTGGTAGTGTTGCTGGAACTGCTACCAACCTGGGGTCTCCTATGAAGCTTGGTGCCGAGCATTACGAAGAAGAAGATGAGGGGGACGAAACCAGGAGTCAAGCCGAAACTGAAAGAAACCATACCCTCTCTGGCTCAGTCGGTTCCATCCTATCTGACTTCTCCTCCGATCTTGCCGACACCTCAATATCGAACATTCTGGATTTTGGGAACTCGGTGCCCTTGAGACAGGTGAAGGAGGCTCTGAGTCCGGTCTACAGCAAACTGGACATGGCTGCCACCACCAAAGAAGAAGGGTGCCAAGCAGAGAGTTCCGCTGAAAAGGAGACTGAGGACATCTGGCTGCGAGATGTAGACTGGCACATTCTCTGTAGAGAGATTGACCTTTTGAACAAAGTGTACATAAGAGGATAGGGCCGCGAGACCAACACCGCTCGCCTCCTCTCCCCCCACGCTGTCTGCTCCTGTTGCGGTTCCTTCGGTCCCCCCTTCCTTCCTTCCTTCCTTCAATTCGTTCGCCGTACACGCTTTATGCGTGCGGAATATATACCTTCACCTGAGAGTGGTGAAGATGATTACACGGTTATTTCTTGGTTACCTCCCCTGTACATCCTCCTGCGTAGATAGTGTTACTCTGTCTGGGTCTCGCCATCTCTCGTTACCCTCTGTTAACATCTCGCTTATCTAATCGTTGATGCTCTCTCATTTTTTCGGAGCTGATTTTTCACCAAAGGGCTTCAACACTGAAGAGTATCACAGGGTAGCGGCGGGATACCTTGAGATAACCAGAAAATGAGAGCATCCAGCAGCTTAAAGTTCAGAGAGTCAGCAGTGCAGTTCCTGGTGAAACCATGGAAGAAGGAAAGGGACGGGACGGCGTTCTACGGGCTGACCAGAACGGGTACCAAGAGACACGCATTGACAACGAAGCAAGGTAACAAGAACTTCTACAAGGGTACCAGATCGTCCGGAGTGGGTATCCATACCCGGAAGGGGCTATACAGAATCAAGTGGGAAAAGGTGAGAACATTCGTGGTTCCTACCAACTTCAACAGCAGCTTGAAGCCACTGGTGTCGATGAATGCGCCGCAAATAAAGAACGACTACAGAGGATACACTAAAGGTGCCATGGATCCCAGTCTGTATTTCGATAAGCTGAGAGAGTATGTATTCCATGGCAAGGTGGAGACCGAGGCGTCGCAGCTCAGAAATAAGTATATCGAAAGGGGATAGACGGGGTGCAGCAGAGAAGAAAGAGCCTGCCGAGATATACTTGTACATATGGGAGGCTCGATTGCTACATGTAGGGGCCGAGCGTGGGCACTCTAAAAGGATAAATAACAAGTCCTGACAACACGCATCAACTCTATTCAATATAGTTAATTATTCATAGGGCAGTTGTAGTTGTCACTGTAGTTGCGGTAGTCGTTGCGGATTGGAGGTTTCAGTTCATTATGATATCATGGTCTTTGTCCTTGCGAATAGGAATGTCTTGGCCAGAACCCTCGTTGTCCGTAAGGTCACCGTCCAGTACATCCCCACCGTTAGGCGCAGGCAATACTTCTCCCAGGTCCAAGTCATCGTCACTCTCAGTGAGTTCCTCCTCGTCACTTGCTCTCTTCGACACCACGGCTTTACCCTTCTTGCCTGTGAAATTCAGTACTCCTTGACCTTTCTCTAACGGCTTCACTGTAGGGTCGCTATTCACCTTGACTTTGTTCTGCTCTACCAGACTCTTCAAATTCAGCGTTTTAGGGACCGTGTCCCCCAAGAAGAACAATTGGTCAATGTTTGATACTGCACTGGCGAAGTCTTTGTACTGAAGCTTTTTTCTCATATCTGATCTCGCAATGAGAGAAGCCTGTTCTGTGAAGTATTGGATGAAGAGCTCTGTAGCTATAGCTGTGGTGAACACTGCCGCGTCCGACGCACTCACATGTTCTGGGTCTGCTTTGAAGATTTTCTTGATCTTTGCAAGGGGAAGGCTTGAGGTTCCAGTCGGGCCTTCCTCGTCGGGATCCTCCTGTTCCTGGCCGTTTCCCTCCCGACCCTCCTCTCCTTCCTCCTCATCAATGTCTTCTCCTTCTTCTCCTCGCCCTTCTTCCTCCTCTTCTTCCCCCTCGCCTTGCCCTTCCGTCTCAGCATCGGCCTCCTCACCCTCAGTACTGCCATCGAGTACTGCGGAGCCAGTCTGTTTATAGCTTTGCGCGCTGCTATCCACAGGTCCCGTGCCTTCCAGGATAACAGCCTCCTTTGTATCCATCTCCTCGTCCTCTATGGTCTCGTCTCTCTCCTGGGCCACAGACTCATGCGTCTCGTTCCCTTCCATCACCTCATCTTCCTCCTTTCTCCATTTCTTCGAATCATCTGCGCCTGGTGCCACAAACGTTCCCATGGACACCGCAGCAGGTGCTTCTGCTGTGTTTGTGGTGAATGAGTGAAGCGGCGGCGGCGGGCCCTCGTTTGACATCCTTGATACCTAGCTCCTTACGTGTCTGCTTCAGGAAGATCGCGAGCTTATGTGCTTCTCTTGCTCTCGATTCAAAGACTGACGCGTCTTTCTACTGGCTTCTAACAATTATATAATCAATGAATATGATGTGTGATGGAGACTGTGACTACTTACCGTCTGACCACACTGGCGCATCTGCCTCTGCTGCTACTTGTATGGCTTGTGCCACCTGGCAATGGCGTCTGCAGACTGCACACCCCAGTGCTGGGTAGGCCCAGCAGGCACACAACGAGGAGCAGTAGCAGACACCAGTCTACAATCGAATACCCACATAGCTCGTAAACATGCACGCAACCTCCGATAGGGCAAGACGAGATGAGGTCCACGCACGCCCTGAGTCCAGCTGTGGTGATGACCACCGCGATCCCATGGGTACAGGCTGTCCATTGCGACTGCCACTGCCACTGCCACTGCCACTTCACTTCCCTACACTTCTCTTCACCTTTGGCATGGTCTATACCACAGGTGCATCACGTGAGATTCCGTAACGCTACACGTACGTATATAAAGCTTAGGAAGTGCGTAATTCACCTCTGCCCACAACGTCTACGAGGAGGTCCCAGTGTAGCTAGCTAGCAAGCAGTGTAGACCTGTCTCCAAAGATGCTTGCCAAGGTGGCTGTGCGCCAGTTCTGCTCGAGTGCCGTTAAATGCACAGGCCAGAAATTCGTGCCCATCGTCAGTGAGTCTGGGGTTGCAGGAGCAGTTGGCAACACTCCGTTGATCAAGCTCACCAAACTGAGCGAGGAGCTGAAGAGAAACATCTACGGCAAAGCTGAGTTCCAAAATCCCGGGGGCTCCATCAAGGACCGTGCGGCACTGTATCTGATTCAGGACGCTGAGGACCGTGGGGCGCTGAAAGCTGGAGGCACTGTTGTTGAGTCGACTGCAGGGAACACAGGGATTGGCCTCGCACATATCTGCCGCTCCAGGGGCTACAAGCTGATCATCTACATTCCAAACACACAAGCACAGAGCAAGATCGATACGCTGAGACTTCTGGGTGCGGAAGTGTACCCAGTTCCACCGAAACCTTACGAGGATCCAGAGAACTTCAATAACAAGGCAAAGAGACACGCTGAAAGCTTGGACAATGCGGTTTGGGCCAACCAGTTCGACAACCTCGCCAACAGGCAGGCACACATTGAAACCACAGGGCCTGAGATCTGGAGCCAGCTAAACGGTAAGGTTGATGCCTTCACCTGCTCCACGGGCACCGGAGGGACGTTTTCAGGTGTGAGCCATTACCTGAAGTCCGCCTCCAACGGCAAGACGAAGGTGTACCCTGCCGACCCGCCAGGCTCCGTGATCTACTCGTACGTACAGTCCAAGGGGAAGGAGCTGGTGAGAGAGGGCGGTTCTTTCACGGAGGGCATCGGGCAGGGCAGAATCACGGACAACCTCAAGCAGGACATCGACAATGTCGATGGCGCAGTGTTCGTTCCGGACGAAGAGAGCATTGCCATGATCTACAGGCTCCTAGACGAGGAGGGTCTGTATCTGGGTGGTACCGGCGCACTCAACGTTGTTGCTGCCGCCAAGATCGCACGCGACCTGCCTGAAGGGTCTAATGTGGTCACCGTCCTCGCTGACTCTGCCCACAAGTACAGCGACCGCATCTTCTCCAAGAAGTGGCTGCAATCAAAAGGTCTGTTCGACAGCATCCCTGCGAACCACCACAAGTACATTGTATATGAATAGATAGAGACGGCATCCGTGCGAACCACGAGTACATTGTACATGAATACATAGACACCTGCCAACCACCACGAGTACCTGTACAACCACAAGTACCTGTACAACCACAAGTACCTTGTACATGAATACACACTCCGCATCCCTGCCAACCACCACCACTAGACACCATCACGGCTTGTTCTACGCATTTCGCGAAACTCTCTCCCACTGGTCAAAATTTACTTAAAACAAAAACACAGACGCTTCACACAGCACAACTCTACGGACAAGCCAATAGATCAGAGAGAGAGACGGAGCGAGGCTAATAGATCGGGAAAGATGTCGGATCCAAGCTCAATTAACGGTATGTGCGAGAGTTTAGTTTTGTGTTCGTGTCGATGGCAGGTGTCCGGCCGGGCACGTAGCGGAAGTGGCCATGGTTTTTGCCACCAGGATACATGGGTGGTGGGTGGAGGCAGAAATGCAGCAACGGCGGCGGCGGCAGGGGCGGTTGGCACGGACTAATCAATCTCACAGCATCAGACTTTTACTAACATGGTGGGTGATGTCGGTAGGTGGCTCTGTTGTTGCGATGGTGGGAAAAGACTGCGTGGCGATTGCGTGTGATCTGCGTCTGGGAAGCCAGTCGCTAGGTCTTTCGAACAAATTTGAGAAAGTGTACCAGTATGGGCATGTATACCTTGGGCTAACGGGATTAGCCACCGACGCGCAGACGTTGGCAGACGTTTTCAGGATGAAGACCAATCTTTACAAGCTGAGGGAGGAGAGACAGATTGAACCGGAATCTTTTGCGAACTTGGTTTCGTCCACACTGTATCAGAAGAGATTTGGGCCCTACTTTATCGGGCCTGTTGTTGCTGGTATCAACTCTATAACGGAAAAGCCATTTGTGTGTGGGTTTGACTTGATTGGGTGTATCGACTTTGCTAAAGACTTCATCGTGAGTGGTACGGCTTCGGAACAGTTGTACGGTATGTGTGAGTCTTTGTACGAGCCGGACCTTGAACCGGAAGATCTGTTCGAGACCATTTCACAGTCGCTGTTGAACGCTGCCGACCGTGATGCCCTTTCCGGCTGGGGTGCTGTTGTCTATATTATAACGAAGGACAAAGTCGTCAAGAGATACCTCAAGTCCCGTCAAGATTAATGCAAGAGTTAGAGCCCCATGTCCGTCTTGTTGCATTTATCCTCTGCACACATATGTATATGAAGATATAGTATGTACATGTATTCTGGTTCGTATATACGAGCGCCCGTGTAACGCTCACCCGGCGTCGTGCCGTGTCGTCTACGGCGCGTTCTTCTTCGCTTGCTCCCTTTCTAACAGCTTCTTCAGCAACTGGTCCTCTCCGTACTCCTCCTCCTTCAACTTTTCCCAGCGCTCATTCATCTTCTTCTGCTTCTCCTTCTTCTGTATGATCAGATGTCTCTGGCTCGCTAGTCTGGCCTCGTGCAGGCACGCCGAGAGCGCATCTTTCTCATTGTTGCACAGTCCCAGGCATCTTTGGAGGTACGACTTTTGATGGCACTCCTCGAGTGCCTGGATGAGATCAGTGCAGGAGATGAATCTGGGCGAGTCCAGCTGTGGATGCATTTGTCTAACTGTTTCCTCTAACTATCTAGCACCTTTTGATCGACCGCTCACGCGCCTTTCCTTCCCACTCGTGTGCCTGTTCGTCAAGAGAGGCCAACCTGGTTTGTATTGTATGTCCGTCTGTTAATTGCAATTTTTCTTTCACGCCACCTCGGAATAGCAGCATTCTGTCCTCTTCTCAACATCAACATCACCACTTAGGAGTCGCTCAGGATTGACTAGTCACTTCTAAGGCGCCGTGGGCTTGTGTGTGTGTGTGCAATGGCAGAACTTAAGAAAGGCAACGGGATCGATATCCCAGACATCCTGTCCAACTACTCGAAAGAGCACAAGGAAAGACGCAGAAAACAAATGATGTACTTCTACGGAGCGACCGCAGTTACACTCGTAGCGTCGAGACTGGCGTACAGAGGGTTCAAGGCCAGACGGTACATCCCTGGAATGTTCAACGCCAACCACGTCCCGCCGCAGTTCTCGTTCCAGAGAGATGCGGTGTTCGCAGTGACACACGCGACGTTACTGTCGACATCCTCATTTGCCATGGCGATCACAGGTGTGTGGTGGTGCTGGGACGTCTCCAACATCAAAGAGTTCGGCTACAAGATCAAGCGGTCCCTAGGCGGCGACTCGCACGAGAAGACTCTGAGCGAGCTGCCTCTTGACGAGGAGAGCGCCGCGGTTCAAGACGCCATCAACAACTTCCTGAATGGCGACGACTTGCCCGAGGCAGCGGACAACTGAGGAACCGTGACACGCCGGTCCCGCTGTTACTGCCCTGCTGCGTGTCTCTCTGCCCAGCATCCTGCGAACCGTTCCCCCTGTACATATCTATGCTAGTATACATCTGGGCTCTGTGCCTCTCTCCCTCTCTGTAAGTAAGCAGTCCTGCACCACCAGCGACTGACGGCCGGGCACAGAAAAAACAAACCGCCGCCAAAGAGAGCGTAGTACCCAATCTTCCCAAACGGTGGTAAAGCTCGAGAGCTGCAGAGACGAGGAAGAAAGGGACTGGGTATCTGATGACAGCAGCTGCTCGCGGTACTCAAGCTGCGTATAGATGGTCGCCAGCGGAAGTGCTGGGTGATCTTGGATCGGATCTGCGCACCGGGCTCACACAAGAGCAGGTGGAGGACCGACTGGAGAGGTATGGGCTCAATGCGCTTCCAAAGGAACCGCCAACGTCGATATTCTTGCTGATACTCAGCCAGTTTCAGGACCAGCTGACGATCATCCTGCTGGTGTCGGCTGCGGTGACGTTCTGTCTAGCTCTGATGGAGGAAAAGAGCAGCCTCTCGTGGGAGAGTTTTGTTGATCCAGTAGTCATCTTGAGTATCCTGGTTCTTAACGCCATTGTTGGTGTCAATCAGGAGATCTCTGCGGAGGAAGCTATCTCGGCACTGAGCGAATACGCGTCGTCAGACGTGAGAGCACTCAGAAACGGGAAACTGACACATGTCAAGCAGGAGTTCCTCGTGCCTGGGGACGTCATTGATCTGTCTGTTGGTGATATCGTTCCAGCAGATGCACGAATTATCAAGATATTCTCGCAGACTCTGAGGATCGACCAGGCGATCCTGACTGGTGAGTCAGAGTCAGTCTTGAAGACGGTCGAGCCTATTGACATCGTCGACGCTGTGAAACAAGAACAGCAAAACATGCTATTCTCGGGAACGACTGTTGTTTCTGGTCACTCCACCGCAGTGGTTGTGCAGACAGGTGAGAAGACTGCGATCGGTGATATATTCAACGACATCACCTCCCAAATCTCGCAACCAACTCCTCTGAAAAGGAAACTGGACGACTTTGGTGACTTGCTGGCTAAGTTCATTACTGTCATCTGCATCGCTGTCTGGATTATCAACTATAACAACTTCAGTGACCCTGCTCACGGTGGATACCTGAGAGGTGCCATTTACTACTTTAAGATTGCGGTAGCATTAGCAGTTGCTGCCATCCCTGAAGGCTTGTCCGTTGTGATTACCACTTGTTTGGCATTGGGTACTAAGAAGATGGCAAAGCAAAACGCCATTGTAAGAAGTTTGCCAAGCGTTGAAACTCTCGGATCCACTAATATCATATGTTCTGATAAGACAGGTACTCTGACCACTAATCAAATGGTTGCGCACAATTTGTGCTTCTTCAAGTCCAAGTCTGGTAAACTGGCACTATCCAACTTGAACATGACCGGCCATTCTTTTGACCCCGAAGGTAAGGTGACAGACGATGCAGGCTACGAGATCAATCTTCCTGATACTCGTTACCCAATTCTCCACAAAATTGCCCAAATCAGCTCGTTGTGTAACGACTCTCATATTTCTAGAGAGCATGTGTCTAATTTTGACTCAACGGCAACCAATGAGTACTCTTTCAAAGGTATTGGTGAACCTACAGAGGCTGCATTGAAAATAATGGTTGAGAAATTATCCAATCAGAACGAATTAAAAGGTTTCAACAAGTCCATAACACCACTTTCTGATCTCTACATCAGTGAGTACCCACGTCTGGCCACCTTCGAGTTCACTAGAGACCGTAAGAGTATGTCTGTATTGGTCAGTGCTGGAGGGAGTGGCTCTGATAAACACGAATTACTGGTAAAAGGTGCACCAGAAAACATCATTTCCAGATCCAAGTATGTATTGAGTCAAAGCTCATCGAACGGTCTTCAAACTTCGCAGTTAACTGAAGCTTACCGTGAGGCACTTCTATCACACATTGATGATTTCTCATCTCAGGGGTATAGAGTCATTGCATTGGCCTACAAAGACTCCGTAAATCTCTCCGCGGCGAAATCAGCTGTCACAGCATTGGACTATGAACAACTAGAGAGTGATCTGACTTTTGTTGGATTTGCATCAATTATCGACCCGCCTCGTCCTGAAGTTGTTCAGTCTATCAAGGAATGCCAAAATGCCGGAATCAAAGTCATTGTAATCACAGGAGACTCTCCCAAAACGGCAGAAGCAATCTCCCGGCAGATAGGTATCTTTGATGATGTGGAAGAAGAGGAGATTCCCGATCTAATCATGAATGGAAGAGAGTTCAACCATTTATCTCACGAAGATAAATTGGAAGCAGTTAAAACTGTTCGAGTTTTCGCTAGAGTGGAACCAGTACACAAGTCAATACTAGTGGATTGCCTGCAACAGCAAGGCAATGTGGTTGCGATGACTGGAGATGGTGTCAACGATGCGCCAGCTTTGAAGAAAGCAGACATTGGAATCTCTATGGGATCCGGCACCGATGTTGCCAGACTGGCATCAGACTTGGTTCTACAGGATGACAACTTTGCCACCATTGTCACTGCTGTCAGAGAAGGCAGGTTGATCTACAATAACACCAGACAGTTTATCCGGTACCTGATCTCTTCTAACATAGGTGAGGTTGTTTCTATATTTCTAACTGCAGCCCTAGGATTACCGGAGGCTTTAATCCCTGTCCAGCTTCTATTTGTGAACTTGGTGACTGATGGTTTGCCTGCTTCCGCACTAGGTTTCAACCCGCCAGACCTGAACATCATGTCGAAGCCTCCAAAATCGAGGGACGATCCGCTTGTTAGTGGCTGGCTTCTCTTCCGGTACATTGTGATCGGGACCTATGTTGGTATCGCAACTGTGTTTGGATACGTGTGGTACTTTGTGCTTTACGAGAACGGGCCCCTCATCCAATATGACCAACTGTCGAGATTCCACCACTGCTCTGCTGAATTCCCACAAATCGGTTGTGAGATGTTTGTGGACGGGCACGCGCAGACAGGCTCAACCATGTCGTTGTCAATTCTCGTTGTCATCGAGATGTTCAACGCAATGAACAACCTCAGCGAATCTGACAGTTTGCTGACATTCCCACTCTGGAAGAACGTCTATCTAATCTTGGCTATTATCCTGTCCATATTCATCCATGCGTGCATCCTGTATGTGCCATGGCTCGCGTCGTTATTCCAAGTGGTTCCTCTCAATAGGGACCAATGGGTTGCAGTTGTTGCCATCTCTCTCCCTGTCATCCTGCTGGATGAGCTGTTCAAGCTGTACGAGAGATGGTTCATGATCCCTTCTGTCGAGGACCAGCAAGCCCAGCCGAACGCCAAAAAGAACAGATGAGCCTCGACTGCTGCACAGGCCCCGCTCCCGTCTTCTTGCAAGGTACTGCGCTGTGCCATGTTGTCAGCACTTTAAGGACTGAAAAGTCCGTGTATAGGTATAGTTAACTCCGACATACGTGCCCGTGGCACGTTATTACCCTTCTGCTGCTTGTGCGCAGTGCTAGACCTGTGACCCGCTTCTCTCTTCTGTCTGCCTCCCTCTCTCCACCAGTTGTATCATCGTTGTATCATCGTGGTTTACTACACCTACGATGGTGTTCCATATTGACCGACTGGTGTCCGTCGGCTGGAAGCTAGATCACTGGCAATCCAGGAGCGACTGCCAACCACCTCGTACTTCAATGCGTAGCTCACGCCAGTCGGCTGTCTACACGGGTACCTTTATATCAAAGGCCCCTACACGCCATTGGGCCTCCGCACCAAACATTTGCAGTCGAACCGTAGCGATGCGATGGCCTCTGCACCACCGCCCCCGGGCAAGCTAATGCAAGCTAGTGCAATTCACGCAACCCACACAGACAGACCTCATCACACTCACTCCCACCCTCCATCACTCAGCCCCCCATCCACTCTACCAGCGAGCTGCGCACCACAAGCCTCCGGCAATGACAGCGTAATTTCACCTCGTGTAGCACTCTACACCATTGAAGAAAAAATGAAAACACAGCACAGCATCACAACACACCATACACACACAGACGTAGATCGCAACAGGATCAGGGGTGTGTGCTCTGTGGGATTGACAGAATGGGAGAATTTGGATGTAAGTGATGTCTTGTCATGTCGCCCAGCAACGAGAACCACTCGGGGCGGGTTTCGTGCTGTGTTGTGAGTAGACCCATTCTAACACGACCGGACGGTTCACTGACTGTTCGTACATTACAGCCAACAGCGATTTGGATCAATGCATAGAGAAGCTGTACAGGAAGGAGGTGCTGCCAGAGGTAACGATAAAGGCGCTTTGCTTCAAGTTCAAGGAGGTGCTCCTGAGGGAGAGCAATGTGGTGTATCTGAAATCGCCAGTGACAGTGGTGGGCGACATCCACGGCCAGTTCTACGACCTTATCGAGATCTTCAAGATCGGAGGGTACTGCCCAGACACCAACTACCTGTTTTTGGGGGACTACGTCGACAGGGGCATGTTCAGCGTAGAGACGATAACACTGCTAATATGCTTGAAGATCAGATACCCCACAAGGGTGTATCTGATACGAGGGAACCACGAGTCGCGGCAGATCACACAGAACTATGGGTTCTACTCTGAGTGCATGAGGAAGTACGGGAGCGCCAACACATGGACCTATTTCACCGACGTGTTTGACTACTTGATCCTCAGTGCCGTCATCGACGACTCGATATTCTGCATCCACGGGGGGCTGTCACCCAATGTGCACACCATTGACCAGATCAAAATCGTGGACCGATTCAGAGAGATCCCGCACGAGGGGGCCATGGCTGACCTGGTGTGGTCAGACCCAGACGACGAGAACTCGAACTTCTCGCTGTCGCCCCGGGGCGCTGGCTACAAGTTTGGAGTGGATGTTGTGAAGAAGTTCCTTGAGATGAACGGCATGGGCAAGATACTGAGAGCGCACCAGCTGTGCAACGATGGATACCAGGTTTACTTCCAAGGGCTGGTCACCACAGTGTGGTCTGCGCCCAACTACTGCTACAGGTGTGGGAACAAGGCATCGATAATGGAGATTTATAATAGATACGACCACTACTTCAACGTCTTCGAGGAGGCACCGGAGAACAAAGAGGAGTTGTCGGTGGAGGACGAACTGTTCTCAGAGGGAGACAACGCAAGCGAGAGAAGGCTCAAGGCAGCTGGGCCCCAGGGCCAGATGGTTGACTACTTCCTCTGATCTGGTTTCACGTGAGCTGTAGAGCACTGCACTGTTGCTCAGGCGTTACACTTAATGCATGATATCACGAGTAGTACAGCTCCAGGTTTGTTCCGTTGTGGATCTCGTAGTCCTGTAGGGAAATGTGATCCTTGAGGGTGGTGTTTCCCTTCTTCAAAGTGATCTTGCGGTCGACTGTGCCTATCTGCATGGAGAGCAGTTTCTTGAAGTCGCCAACGAGGTCCTCTTCGAGTACCTTGACTCGTACTTTTTTACCTACTCTGTGCGGTGTAACCAGTTAGCGACGCGCTTGACGACAAGAATATCCCAATGCGAGCACTACTTACCTGTCGTTGACGACAACTTCAATCATATCTGTGAGCTTATTCCTGTCTGTTGATGATGTTTTGCTTCATCATCTCCTGAGTTTTCAATGAAAAAAAACTTTCTTATACGGAGGGACAGAGATCGCTGGCCTGTCTGAGCTGGACAGAGAGGGCGAGAGAGGGCGAGAGAGAGAAAGAGAGTAGATGACAATCCTTCTGGTGGACTCGTACGACTCGTTCACGTTCAACCTGAAGAGTCTTGTGGAGAACGCATCCAATCAAGACGTTGTCACCATCCACAACGACACCTTTTCGTTCGATGAGCTGAGGAGGTTCCTCCCCCTGTTCGATGCAGTGGTTGTTGGCCCAGGCCCAGGGCACCCGCAGACGCCAGAAGATGTTGGGATCATTCCTCTGCTGTTTGACGAGAAGCTGAATATCCCAATCCTCGGTGTATGCTTGGGGTTCCAGGTTCTGTGCTCCTCCCAAGGCTGCAATGTTGCCAGACTGCCACTCGTTCCGCAGCACGGACAGGTGTACAACGTACACCACAAGCTGGACCTGCTGTTCCAGGACATACCTGAAGACTTCAAAAGCGTCCGATACCACTCCTTGTTTGTCCCAAAGACGTCTGATGAGCTGGTCGAACTCGCATGGACAAACGATCCAGACAGGATCCTCATGGCCGCAAAGCATAGACGCAGCCCATGGTTTGGCACTCAATACCACCCTGAATCCATCTGCTCCGAGTACGGTGAGACTCTAGTCAAAAACTTCATCAGCATAGCCAAAACCCATAACACTGCATATAGAAAAGTCATACATGATGAGACACTACTCTCACAGCTCCAATCAAAGACACTGATCAGTCCACTAATGGGGCTCAATGCGCATGTTGAGAGGCGAGTGGAGCTCTTCCAGGACTCTCATGTGACCAGCCAATCAATCCTGGAAATCGCTGATAAGCTCCACACACAGGAGCAAGACTTCGTTCTTCTCAACTCAGCGTCTCACCCTGGAAACTGGTCCATCATCGGACTGAAGTCAGCCAGGTCCACATTCATCACCCACTCTACAGAGGAACCCCATGTTGTGAGGCTGAAGACAGATGGCGTCGAAACAGTGGAGAAGACGGAGTCTCTATGGTCGTTCGTTTCGCACTTCATGTCAGACAGGCTCGCGGACACGCCAAAAGGTCCAGGTGGATCAAAGCTGCCTTTCATTGGTGGACTGATGGGCGTGTTCTCATACGAAGAGGGCGACTATATCTCCATTGAGAAGCTGCCAAAGATTACACGAGGCAACATCCCGGACACCAAGCTCGTCTTTGTTGAAGACTGCATTCTGTTGGACAACGCAACAAAAGAACTGTTCATCACATCTCTCTCATCTGCGGAGGAGGTGAACCGTATAAAGGAGCTGATCTTGGCTGATGTGCCATTTGTCCAGCCACCTGCATCGATCGAGACCCTGTCTGTGTCAAGAGAGAACGAGGCTGCCTACCGGGATAAGTTCCAGAGGTGTCAAGAGTACCTTCATTCTGGAGACTCGTACGAGCTGTGCCTTACAGTTCCTACAAAGATTGAGATCCCATCGTCCACAACTGCGTGGAGTATATACAAAACACTCACGTCCAAGAATCCATCGCCGTACTCTGCATACTTCAACTTCGACGACTGCTGTCTGATATCCTCGTCACCTGAACGGTTTCTCACCTGGGACAACGCACAGTGCGAGCTGAGACCGATAAAGGGCACAGTGAAGAAGGACGCTGACATGACATATGACATTGCAGAGTCCCTCCTCCACACACCCAAGGAGATCGGCGAGAACCTGATGATCGTTGACCTGATCAGACATGACTTGTTCCAGATGTTGGGTCATGTCACTGTCGAGAAGCTGATGCAGGTCGAAGAGTACACCACTGTGTTCCAGCTTGTCTCTGTTATCAAGGGCTCTTTCCCACCGCAATCGCCGTACAAGGGTATCGATATACTATCCAGATCGCTGCCTCCAGGATCCATGACCGGCGCACCCAAGAAGAGATCTGTTGAAATCCTACAGGAGCTCGAAGGCGCCCGAAGGGGACTGTACAGCGGGGTGTGTGGTTACTGGTCCATTGACAACAAGGCTGACTGGAGTGTTGTCATCCGCTCCTTGTTTCACTACAAAGATGACATGGAGAACAACAGCAAGGCAAATTTCTGGCGAATAGGAGCAGGTGGTGCCATCACAGTACTCAGTGAGGTTGACAGCGAATGGCAGGAGATGTTGGCAAAGCTAGATAGCGCACTACAGGTCTTCAAGATCTAATATACAAAGCCTACTATCTTGCACATTTTTGGAACAAGGGCCCAACCGAACCACACACTGGTTGGGTTGGGATGAACAACATATGTTTATTTATGGAACTGTCAACTTGCAGAGAAGGGACATGGACCTGGGCAATGTAGAGAATTAGTTGAGTGCCACAATTTCCTCCTCGGTAGCACCAAGGCCGATAACGTTCAAGAATAAGTTGAGATTGTTAATGATTTTCAGCTTTGTAGCGTCGTTGCTCTCCTTGGCCTTCTTTATCGAACCAAAAATCTCTTCTCTGATTTCATCAACGATGATTCTTTGGTGATTGATCTTTCCAGAAACCGCCAAACTTGCCAAAAACTGCCATATGTACGAGTCATCAAACTCCTTCTTTGAGGACGGGAAGATCAGAGGCAGTTTCGTCTCCAATGTAGTGAACAGTAAATCGTAAGCGTTGGACCATTCAGCCAAATCGTCACTAGATATCTTTTGCTCTTGTTTGATGATTTCGGCCTTAGACAGCAAGGTTGTGATTAATGAAATACCCAGTTTGGAGGTTGACAGGAAGGAAATATTATTGTGTTGAACCAAAATGGTTAGAAGGCCAATAATCTCGTTGAACGCAGCCTCGTACGATAAGAACAGTATAATTGGCTTTATGACAACCAATTGAAACAATTCGATAGTCTTTTGGACATCTGCAGGGATTGTGTCATCCTTGTGGTTCTTGAACGACGACTTGGAGATGATCTTGATTAGGGACAAGTTGGCGAATAGAAGAGTGATGATTGTCAACTTCTGTTGTCTATCCAACAGATTGAACAGTCTAGGGAATATTTTCAAACCTTTATCATAGGAAAGTGTCTGAATAAATTGGTTTAGGGGTTGAGAGTTGTCAAATAACTCCAGAGATTCCCATAGTTCTTCCGTGTTGAGCTCCTTACCCTCTCTGCGATCTGACTCTAGAGATAACACATGTTGGTAGATATTCTCTAATTGTAACAGGATTGCCTTCTTACCTCCTTTCGATATCTCTGGTAATTCAGGCTTTTGGCCTGTGATCTGAAGTTGCTTTCTTGGCATCTTGGAAGAAACAAAAGACACCTTACCCAGTGCGCCCTCTTTCGAGAAATCACCTGAGTTCTTTGCTCTTTCTTTGGCAACGGTAACAGCTTTTTGCACCTGTTGTTGCATTCTTTGTAGTGCAAGATCTGCCCTTTGGTAACGACCACCGAGTTTGTGTCCCGAGAAATCCAGATAAGCTTGGGCAATTGAGTTGTTATTCGTATCATGATTACCAGTTTTCAAGAGTCTGAAAACCTGGAAGTAGAAATCCTCACTATAAGGATCATCAGTTACAATTTGAGAAAGCTGGACTCTTGTGACAAAATCCTTATCTTTTGGAGTCATAATACCAGTGAATTGCAAGATCCTTTGAACTTTCTGTTGACGTCTCATCCATTTTTGCTTGTCTTCATCAGATAGCTCGTGGAAGTTGTCGTGGTGTTGTGGGCCATATTGATGGTGGTGATGGGCTTTACGTTGGTTTTGGCGCAGGTTTTCATGCTTATTATGTGGTACAGATTCTGGGGACCCCAACACAGGGAATTCTGATAAGTCAGGAACCCTCTGTGTTTGTTGGTGGGTTTGCACATTGGACTGAGGAGCAGATTGTTGCTCTTTATGAGTCTTGGAGATGGATTGTTGCTCCTGCTCGGTTGACTTCTGTTGGTTCTCAGATTGGTTTTGTATATTCTGTGGTTCGTTAGTTTGCTGCTGTTGTGGTTGCTGTGGCTGCTGTGGTTGTTGTAACTGCTGCAGTTGCTGCTGTTGGTGGCTAATTTGTTGTTCAAATTGTTGTTGTTGTTGTTGTTGTTGTTGTTGCTGCTGATGCTGCATTAACAATTGCTGCTGAATGAGAGGTGGCAGCTGAGCAAATTGTTGAGGCGGGACTTGTGATAAGTTGAATTGTGGAAGCGGTGGAGGAGGCATGAAACCTGGTTGGAACATGAATCCATGTGGTGGCTGTTGATAGGCAGGAAGGGGCGGAACCTGCTGGAATTGAGTTGCTTGCTGAGGGGTAGTAGCTAGCTCCGGACCCGCACCACCCGTGCCAGGGATGACGTTTGAGGCCAACTGGGACTCAAGCTCATCCAGCGAAACAGCTGGCGGCGGAGCTGAACCGCCGCCCCACAAAGATTCCATTGGCTTTAGTGGGTCGTCGTTCACCGTCTGGGCGCCCAGCGCGGCAGCTTGGGCGTAGTTGATATTAGGGTTGATTGCAGAGTTTGCAGCCTGGCCATTGCTAGCGGCGCCGCCCATGGCGCTGTTGCTGTTGCTGTTGCTGTTGTTGCCGCTGCCGCTGTTCTTGTTGTTATCACCCCCAAAGTTGAAGTCGTCGTCTACACGAACAGAAGTGCCAAACGTAGCGTCATTGAACGCATCTTCTTCCTCATCTGAGTAGCCAAGGTACGATTCCTCGAACTTGAGAAAGTCTTTCCCTGACATTTCCTACTGCTGCCCTTGTCTGTCTGGTCTGAAGGGAGGCTGGTTGGTGCAAGTGGGCTTTGTTTTCCTTCCATTTTCGTCGTTGGGTTTTTTGTGTTTTTTTTTTGTGTGTTTCTGAGTGGGCGAAATTGGTTTTGTGGACACAGACAAAGACAGGGTAAGAACAGCTAGACAGACGCAGGGCGCATCCGGCGCTTGCTGCTGCCGATGCCGCCGCCGGAAAGCCCCCTGGCGGCGACAACCGTGTTCCAGGTGTTTGGGTGTATAGCCTGAGCAATGCACGTGACCTCACGTGCGTACACGACACACTACCGGAACTGCTTTTTGCTAGGCCGATAAATGAGTGAAGTTAATGGAGGGAGACAGAGACGTAGAGGGAGCATCAATCAATAAGGCCCAGCCAACTAAACCAACCGCTGACAGGAACCTGTACGAATGTTGCAACTCTCCAGTGACAACCAGCTTGTGCGCAAGACAATCACAGAACTGCTGGACTCACCACAGCTAGTGGACAGAATCATCTCAGACTTCGACTACACGACATACCACCTGTCCACACCCCAGGACAAGTCCCAGTTGTTGGTGTCAATTACCTCCAAATCGTTCAAAGACCTTGCCAAGTATGGTGCTGCTGAGAAGCTGAACTCAGTGTACGGTGAGTTTGAGGTGGGGGTCACCGAACCTGGCTACGACTACTCAATTCTGTTGAAACTGGATGACATCAATGCGAAATCACCAGAGGAGAAGCAGGAAGTTATCGACAAACTGGCGTTGCTGAAGAGGAACTTGTTGAGCACACCATTCGAGTTAGCGTTCACAGAGTATGAGAAGCTGGCTTTGAAATACCAAGAAACTGGTGTCGAACCAGAAAGATCTGACCAGGTCTATGAAATCAACTACAGAGACGAGGAGTCCATCTACATTCAACCATCGTTCGATAGAGTGACTGTGATTTTCTCAACTATTTTCAAGGACGAGACCGACAAGATCTTTGGTAGAGTGTTCTTGCAAGAGTTTGTGGATGCCAGAAGAAGGGCCGTACAGAACGCACCACAGGTGTTGTACTCGCACCGGGAGCCTCCTCTAGAGATCAGAAACCTCATCAATTTCAGACCTGATGACAAAAAAGGATACATCACTTTCATCCTCTTCCCGAGACACCTAACTGTCCAAAAGAGGGAAAACACCATATCGCAGATCCAACTGTTCAGAAACTACTTCCACTATCACATCAAGTGTTCCAAGGCCTACTTGCACTCCAGAATGAGATCCAGAGTAGATCAATATTTGAAGATTCTCAACAGGGCCAAGCCAGAGAACAACGAACAAGTGGAGAGAAAGACTGCGTCAGGCAGACGTTTTGTAAACTAGTGTAGCTATCATCCAATAGATATATGCTTTCTTCTATAATGCGTAATTCAAACTTCCAAATTACCAGTGTATCTATATTTACAAGCATTAATATATACGTATGTATACGCCAATGACCCAAGCCGACCGCGCTACTCAGCTGATGGCTTCTTAGCACCATACTTGGATCTGGAAGTGCGTCTATTGACCACACCACTCAAGTCGAGGGTTCCACGCACCAAATGGTACTTGACACCAGGAAGATCCTGACATCTGCCCCCTCTCACCAGAACCACACTATGCTCCTGGGCATTGTGTCCTTCTCCGGGGATGTACGCACTGACAACGTTTCCATTCGTCAGTCTCACTCTACACACTTTTCTCAGAGCAGAGTTAGGTTTCTTTGGCTTCAGCACCATCACTCTCAGCACCACTCCCTTCTTGAAAGGCGATTGCTGCAAATCCGGCGACTTGGAAGGTCTCTTATTCAGCGGCTTCACCATCCCTCTTTTTATCTGGTTGATAGTAGCGAATCTCACTGAGCTCTTGTTCACGCTCTTCACATTGTGGTTGAACACTGACAGTATAGAGTTGTTGTTTGCACCACCCACCGCAGAGAGAATGCTGCTGCTGCTGGTGCCACCAACACTTCTGCAACGAAGTCCCTGAAGCGCTCCTTGGCCGCCGGTAAACGATCTCAGCATGTGTCTCAGCATCCTTGCAAACCTACAACGGAGTTCTAAGCTGGTTCTGGGCCGCTTCGCTTCACACCTACTCGATCCACTTCTCTTCTGCTTCCATTGGACTCAATTTTTTCTCTCTCTTTCACACGCTTACCCTCGGAATTACTGTATTTGTTGACTGGGTCTAGTCCGGTCTAGTCCAGTCAAGTCTGGACTAGTCCCAAGCCGCCTAGACTATTGCCCTCCCGTCCAGCTCCGGGCGGTGGGCCCAGCCTGTTGCGAGGAGGAAAAAACCGAAGAAAAAAAACACAAAAAACACAACGAGATAACAGACAGTTAGTTGTTGGTACAAGACTCGCTGATTGGCTGTGACTCGACTCAGTAGTTGGTTACAGGTGAAAGCTGGAAGAGAAGGAGCGATGTTCAGATCTTTGCTAAGAGCACCAACTTTGGTGAGAGCCAGTGTAGGTTTGCGCAAACCTAGTGCTGTTCTACCGGCGCTGTCCATTATCAGAACCTACTCTGGGTTCCCACCGTTGACCAAGGAGCTGATAAACGACCGTTTGATGGAGATCTTGGAAGGCTATGACAAGGTGCCAAAAGACTTCAAGATCACGAACGAAACCAACTTCTCGAAAGACTTGGGATTGGACTCTCTCGATGTTGTCGAAGTGATCATGGCCATTGAGGAGGAGTTCAGCATCGGAATCCCTGACGAGAAGGTCGACAAGATCTACACGTATAAGGACGCGTTTGAGCTTGTCCTCAACGACCCAAACGCCAGCTAGCGGGAGGAGAAGTTCAGCACAGCTCATCACATCAGTCCCGAGGAAAATACACGGACTCGATGCATAGGGACAAGAGACGGAACAGGGCTGGCAACTCTCACTATTTACTCTTTAGTTATCTATTACACATGCCATCTGAAACTGTCTTGGTGCAGTTGTTTATTTATTTATTTATTTATTTATTCATTGTTGATCTCAGCCATGTACTTACTATCTATTGAACACGTACTTCTCGAGCTCTTTCAGACTATCACCGTACGTATCTTGCGCAAACCTGTCCTGAACACTCTCATGTGTGAACCCAGACGCAGTGCCAATGTCATGCTCACGGTTGATATCCTGGCACAGAGCATCCCAGAACCTCTCCTCGCCTTTTCCAACAATGAGCGTATACGCATCACCATGGTTTCCTGCTCTCGCAGTTCTTCCGACCCTGTGCACATACTCCCTAGAGGAGTTTGGCAGGTCGTAGTTTATCACGTTCCTGATCGAGGGGATGTCGATACCACGAGCAATCAGGTCAGTGGAAATAAGGAACCTCGTGTCCCCCTTGGTGAAATCCTGGAGAACCTTGTTTTTGGCACCATTGGACATCTCCGAGTTGATGTTGGTGAATGAGGTGGACTGGAACCTGTCGATTCCGTAGTTCTTCGTGAGTATCTGCAGCAATCTCGTCAGCCTGATCGCCGATTCGTTGGACTTGGTGAACACAAGTGCGTTCGTGTCTCCCAAATCGAGCAGTAGTGCTAGCAGCATCAGAGGTTTCAAGCTGCTTGACTTCGAGGAGAACTTCAGCTGATGCTCTTTCAGATTGAGAGGCAGCGTGAATATCTTATCGCGTGTCAGTATTGTGTCCTCATCGTTGACAATTATCAGTCTAGGGTTGTTGAACCTCAGACTGGACAGCTTCCCAGAGTCTGTGGTGAGCGTAGCACTGAACACCATCTTCGTGAGTGACCTGTTGTAGCTTGTCAAGACCGAGTCACTCTTCTCGAGGTTCTCCTCTAGTTTGGAGAGCAAGACATTGAGCCAGTCCTGGAAGCTCTGGTTCAGCAGTCTATCTGCTTCGTCGATGACAAGAAACCTTATGCTTCTCAAGCTGATGGACCTCATGTTCAGATGCTCGACGAATCTACCTGGTGTTGTGACCAGGATGTCTGGAACGTTTCTCGAGAATTTGTCCATCTCCTCGTTGATGGAGAAGTTCCCTCCTCCAAGGGTGACAACGTTCAGGTCGATACCTCTGGACAGTGCCGTCAGTGTCTTGTGCACTTGCTGGATCAGCGGTTTTGTAGGAACGATGATTACAGCCCTTAGCTTAGGCACTAGTCGACCGATCAGAGACTGGATGATAGGTATACTGTATGCTAGCGTTTTACCAGACCCTGTAGCTGCGTTCACTAGCACATCGCCTTTGCTGCTGAGGGGGTTCAAGGCATTGGCGATTTCGGGCAGTAGCAGCTCCAGCGTCTTGATCTGCGTGGCGAAAGCGTTGGTGAAGCCCTGGCTGTGCAGATTAGCCTTGATTTTGGCACTCAGGAGGGGGAAATCATCAAACGACTTTTCAGCCTTTGGTGATATATACATTGGGTCTGACAGCCATCCAAGGTTTTTCGCCGTGGCGTCTTTGGACAGCTGCCTGTCCTTAGGCAGTCTTGGTTGTGGCAGTGGCAGGAGGTCATGCTGGTCGACTTGTTCAGGATCATCATCATCTCCGTCGTTATCATTTTCTGCTGAGGAGGAGGACTGAAGACGCAGAGATTTAGCAATCGACTTGTTGAAACGGGATACAATCGAGGAATGCTTTGCCTGGTGCTCTTGAGTCACAGTGTCTTCTGTTTCCTTTTGCTCTGGCTGCTCGCTCTCGCTCTCGCTCTCGCTGCTGCTGCTGCTGCTGCTGCTGTCACTGTCACTGTCACTGTCACCGTCACCGTCACTGTCGCTGTCGTTGCCACTGTCTTCATCACTAGAATCCTTGCGCAGACCAGAGTCGCTCATAGCCACATCTTCATCGCTTGCAGATGCACTCTCGCCATCATGCTCCCCCTCCCCCTCACTGTCCGACCCTTCATCGCTCTCTTCGCCCTCATTCTCATCTTCCCTTCGACGTTTGAGAGGAAGTGGCTTCAGAGCCACTTTCGACCCACCGCCCCTTTGCTCACTAACAGCGCTGGGATCGAATCTAGCAGCGAACATCACAATACTGTCTCACCCAAGTCCAAGTCCAAGGCCAACTCCCAGCTTGTACGCTACGTGTCATAAAACCAAGCTCATCTCCATCTCATCTCTTCTTCTTTTCTGATATTTTTTTTTCTAGTTTATACTCACGAACAGCAATAGCTATCAGATCTACGTAGAAGCGATTGAAACGAAATGACGTCGTCTAAGATGCACTTGCAGTATCCTTGATCACGCTGCGAGGTTGAGAGTCGTCGTACCAGTGTGTCCTCTTTCTCTGGATGTGCGAATGGAGTATTTGTCTACATGAGATGATTGGACGAGAGAGAGTGACCACTGTGCATTGGACTAAGTTAAAGAAAGCCAGGCCTGTTGGATACCTTTGTCAAAGCCTTGGTCCCATTCCCAGACGAACCGCGAGGGGCCCCTGTGCTGGATGTGCTCGGCCCTCCTTGCGGACTTCCAGGCACAGATGCGTCCTATCACAGACCCGTTGAACTTCGCAAAATGAACAGCGTCTGCCCACGCTGTGGTAAAACCTTCCCTGAATCGCCAGTGCTCGTACTTCTCATTGCTGTTTTGGCCGTTCCAGTAGCTGCTGTGGGAGTCTAATTCACGCGTGAGTGAGTGGTTGAAGCGGTCCTCTGTTGGGATGCTCGTAACAGGCCCCGGCGGTGCAGGGATATTCCCAGACTCCACTTGTGGCACGTACCCCCACTCGCCCCCATCGCCCTCTTGGAACTTGAGTGTCCAGAAGTAGAGACCTGTAGCTGCACGGGAAGTGATGTTTCGATACAGCGAATGCCCATACTCTCGCACTAGATCTGCACGGTCGTGCGCGGCCTTGCTCCACGACATCTCGTCAAGAACGTGGGAGTATTCTCCCACCATGATGTCAGCTTGACCACTAAGATTAGTCAAGCAGTCGCTGTCCAAGTCACGGATTATCTGCTCCGGCGACTTGTTCTTGTCTGCGTCACTGAAGCAGCGGTAGATGTGCGCATCAATGACAACACCTATAGACTGGCCGTTCAGCTTCGACTCATGGCCAACCACCCATTTCACCCACTGGTCAGTCCACCAGCCGTCTGAGATGATAACAGGCAGAGAGCTGTCGATGGCCCGGATGTGCTGTACAGCCTTGGTGTAATAGGCCTTCTGCGCTGTAGCGTCGTTGCTGAACTCGGCTTCATTCACAATTTGCAGTCCAACGATGTTGTCATACGTAGCAACATCCCTTGCAATGAACTCCAAGATTGCAATCGCCTTTCTCTCGTTATCAGCGTTTCCCCAGAACCCTGCTTTGTCCAACTTCAAGCCACTGTGATCACCAGTGTTCGCTCCCCCAGGAAGAGCGTGGAGATCAAGAAGGACGCCGATATCGTAGTCATTTGCCCTTGAAATTACTCTTCTCACATGCTGCCACGCATTCCTGTACACTCCAGCTATCTGATGGAAGGGCGTATCTGAAGCAAACGAGCCTCCGTTTACATGCCAGTAGCCAAACGGCAACCGCACACTAGTGACACCTTTCGCCCTCAGCCACTGCCAGTCCTTCTCCTGCACGTACGAGTCCCAATGGCTCTCCAGATCAGAGCTCGTCTTTTCAACCCCATGCCTTGAGACACACGCTGTGATGCCATCCAGCTCGTTACACGTCCCATCAATCATAAAACGATGGTATATGAACTTCTCCTGTACAAACATCGACCCAAAGTTTACTCCGTAGTTGAATCTACTCTGGATGATTGATTTGCGAGTAGGCGCAGCTCCTGGTGGTGCTGCGGGAGACGCTGCCACCAGACGGTCTTCAGAGAGACCTGCTGCACTCTTCAACCTGCCAACAAGACCCATATCAAACACTGTGAGCCCAAGGGTGCTGTCATCTACAGAAACTTGATTGCTGTTCTACTTATCGTTCGCGATTGCTGATACAAGTGCATTATCAACACTATCAATAAAACAGTATAATGCATTATCTATCTATTTTAACTTGGATATCATTCCACTGCTTGACCTGTTTGCTGTGGTAGATGTCTTTCTGATACCACCGTGGCCAATGGCGGTATTCTGGGTTTGTGATGCCAATTTAGACTTGACTCTGGTACCGGACGCTACTCTACCACTACCACCCGTAGACGCGCGGCCCTTAGGAATGTTTAAGCTATTGGAATCCGATGAGTTTGGTGGGGATGATATCGTCTTTGTCGTTGTTGTGGTGACGGTTTTAGTGTATTTGATGCTTGGATGAGGATCCTGACCCTCTTCAATGTTTTCTTTTGTAGAGTGATATCCAGAATTCGAATTCGAATCAGCTTCGTCTTCTTCATCCAGGTCTGAGTTGTTCTTATTGCTGTAGTTTCTTCCTGGGGATTTTCTAGGCTGGCCAGGGCCTTGTGCCTGCACTGCTTTACGAACAGATTTGTGCAAGTTGGACGTGCCCACGCTGATTCGTCTTCTCACTGGCGTGGCTGGTGAATCGTAAACGGCGTTCGTCGCAGCCTTGTCGGGTTTAGCCCTCTTTTTGAAATCTTCATACGATACTAGGGTTGAGAAACCATTCAAGCGCTCAATGGGCAGGTTGTCCAACACGTGAGTAAACTTCCACTCTCTGAACTGGTTCTGGTGTAAATAGAGCCAGTGCTGTTGCGGACCCACCACCATTCCCGGCCGAATCATCCTCATATATGCTATGCACTCATTTGCGGTGAAGCCGTGCGTATATATCAAGTGTGCACCTATTAGACAGCCTGTTCTACCCAAACCAGCCTTGCAATGTACTGCGATTTTTCCTCCTTGTTTTATCACTCCTTCAGAAACACCAATGAAATCTTGAACAATGTCCATTGTTGGGCACGTACCATCGTCAAAGATCATATCAATGTGCTGAATGCCTCGCACCTCGAATTCGTTTTGGTTGTAGAGATGCGAGTTCAAACGGACCACCATTTGGACATCGTGGGATAGGAAGTAGCTTAGCACCTTCTTAAATGGTTGGTTCAAAGAAGATGAGCCTGTCTTTTGCTGCGGCGAAGCGAATGCAATGAAGTCCTTAGAGATGACATTGAAGTCTCCTTGATCAACTCTTTCGTACTGCTCATATTCTTCCAAGTTGAAAGTCGTCAAATCAATCATTCCTCTTTCTTTAGCTCTCCACAACCCATACACGATATCTTGAATTGTGATTTCAAAGTCAGCGTGCGAGTATCCTGCGTCTCTGAACCCCATGAACGGCGGGT
Source organism: Barnettozyma sp. UFMG-CM-Y5996 (assembly GCA_030580455.1). Classification (NCBI taxonomy): domain Eukaryota; kingdom Fungi; phylum Ascomycota; class Saccharomycetes; order Phaffomycetales; family Phaffomycetaceae; genus Barnettozyma; species Barnettozyma sp. UFMG-CM-Y5996. The sequence continues at coordinate 464,798 of JAKTSX010000006.1, forward strand.
CCACCTGGCACAACGGCTGCAAAACTTGGTGCGGCGACCAGGACTGCACTAACACCATGTACGCAGCCAAGATACAGGCAGCATTGGACCTGTGCTTGAAGTCCGACGAGGAGTAGAACACTACTGCCTTGCCTTGGTTCTCCTCATCATTCAAAATGTTGTGTAGGATCACTGCGAATCTGTAGAGATGCCCAATGTGTAGGGGACCGAAATCCAAATGGAACGAGTTGTAAGGGAGCGAGTTCTCCACGGTGAAGTAGATCAACTCGTCCGTGTCTTCTGGCGTGTGGTCGTACACGCCGAGATAGATTCGTCCTCTCAAGAACTCGATTGCGTCCACCCTAAGTTTCTTACCCATAGTGGCGTCAACGGGTAGTGGCGATGGCTGTGGCAGCGGTGGAAGTAGTGTTCAGAACCGAACTGGGATGAGCACAGAAAGGCAAACAGGCAAACAGGCAAACAGGCAAGAAACAGCAACAGCAGCAGCAGCAACGGGCACCCTGCGACGAAACTCCCTCGCCTAAGAACAGACAACAACAGCAGCAGCGCACGGCGGGTTGCGTGAGCTGGGATACGTCTACTTCACTGGTCCTTTATCGGTGGCTGGTTGTTCGGTGTTTTGTTTTTTGGGGAAGTTTTCGTTGTGTTTGTGTTTTTGTGGTTCTTGTGGTCGGGTTGTTTGTTTACCTTTATCCCAGTCCGGCAATATTCGCGCCACCGGCGGGCCGCGGAACTATTATGTAACACATTAGTCAGATAAGGCATTATTACATAAGCACACAGCAGTGGGGCGTGCGGCGGGGCGCTTATGGGCCGGTCGGTTCTCGCCGGTCGGTTCTCGCCGCAGCTCGCGCTATTTGTAAGATCTGAAAAGTCTAGAAGATCCAAAGCCATAGTAAAATTAGTAAACCACACACAGAAAAAGTTGATAGAGGTATAAAATGGGTGTTGAAGAACCGCAATTTGTATTGGGCGCAGGTTTGTCAGTCCGATAGACATTTTTTGAAAGCTAGGATATCAAGAAGGTGTTCCGCTCAACTTCCAGACCCAGTCGCATCACACATACACTCTATAGAATGGCTCACCAGAAAGTTACCATCATCGGTGGTGGCCCAGCCGCTTTGACCGCTGCGCTCTACCTCGCAAGAGCGGAGGTCAAACCTACAGTGTACGAAGGTTTCCTCGCCAACGGGATCGCCGCCGGTGGCCAGTTGACCACCACCACCGAGATCGAGAACTTCCCAGGTTTCCCAGAGGGACTCACCGGTACCGAGCTCGTTGTCAAGATGAGGGAGCAGGCCGTGAAGTTTGGCTCTGAGGTGGTCACAGAAACCGTCTCCAAGGTTGATCTTTCCTCGAGACCTTTCAAGTTCTGGACGGAATGGAACGAGGACGCCGAGCCAAACACCACTGACGCCATCATCTTGGCTACTGGTGCCTCCGCCAAAAGACTAAACCTTCCAGGCGAGGAAACTTACTGGCAGCAAGGTATCTCCGCATGCGCCGTCTGCGATGGTGCTGTGCCTATCTTCAGAAACAAGCCTTTGGCTGTTGTTGGTGGTGGTGACTCTGCGTGCGAGGAGGCTTTGTTCTTGACCAAGTACGGCTCCAAGGTCTACCTGATTGTCAGAAAGGACCACTTAAGGGCCTCCACCATTATGCAAAAAAGAGCTGCCAAGAATGAGAAGTTGGAGATCCTCTTCAACACCGTTTCTCTAGAAGCCAAAGGTGATGGCAAACTTCTAAATGCTCTATCCATCAAGGATGTGAAGACTAATGAAGTCAGAGACTTGGAGGTTAATGGTTTGTTCTACGCTATCGGACACACACCTGCCACTGCTATTGTCCAAGGTCAGGTTGAAACTGATGAAAATGGATACATCAAGACAATCCCAGGTACTTCTGAGACTTCTGTCCCAGGCTTCTTTGCTGCTGGTGATGTTCAAGACCACCGTTACAGACAAGCTATTACTTCTGCTGGTTCTGGTTGTATGGCTGCCCTTGACGCAGAGAAGTTCCTAGCCGAACAAGAATAATTAATCATCTGAAACAAGAATATAGAGACAGCTGGGGTAGTTACTCACGGAAAAGGGCAACCACAACTAGACATTATATATACATACATATATAAGCCAAACCTATAAATTTAATATCTATCCCAACAAGAATATTACAGTAAAAACATTAAATACAAAAAAAGGAAGTGTTCATATTCTTCTATTTTAAACACACAAAAGATACGCGAGGAATCAGCGTTTCCCTGTCTTCAAGTGTAGGTTTTTGATTTGGTCGTCTAGAGCCTTGACCTTCTGCTGTAATTCCTCCAAATCAGCATTTAATCTGTCCCTCTCAGTCACAATGTTTTGCTCCCACTGTCTGAATCTTTGTTCTTCAGCTTTCACTTGATCGGTGAAAAACTTCTTCAATGCATTCTCTTCTTCTTTGAACTTTGGATTGTGAAGCTTTCTCGATGTCGTAAAACCATTAGTCTCGTTATTCTCACCACTTTCAAGTCTCAAGCCTCTGTAAGTTTCAAAGTGGAGCTCTTCTGTCGAAAGTATCAAGTCTAAGAGGTTAGTTCTTAGTAAGAGAGACCTCAACTTTCTGAAGTCGGAATGTTGCTCATTTTCCACCTCAGCGAGCCCCCAAGGGTACTTTCTTGCTCTTACCTTTTGACCTGAACCGTTATCGTGCTCCTCCTCAGAAGAGATGATTGCGAATGGCATAGATTCAATCAACTGCTTGGCATGTTCTGCACTTGCTTCATCGTCGAGCTCGATTGGCGGAGTGAATATTCTGATTTCCTGAGCTTCAATCACAGCTCTGATTCTTTGTTTGAACTCAGAAATCTCGGTAGGTGACAATGTGTCAGCCTTGGCAATGACTGGAATCAGGTTAGCTCTTGTTGCGATCTTCTTCATTGTCTCGATGTCTAAAGGTTTCAAGGAATGGCCGGTCGGTCTAATGAAGTAGAGACAGGCGTGAACTCTCAGATCGTGTTTAACCTGGCGGCTGGGTTGTTGCTCTTGTCTCATGAAGGAATCATGCTGGTCGTCGATGAAGTCAACGATCGGCTGCCATGTGTTTCTGTTATTGATATTGTCACCGAACCCTGGCGTGTCGATGATGTTCACTTTCAGCTTGAAGCCCTTCTCCTCCAGCTCAGCACGGATGATCTCGATCTCAGTAGTGGACCGTTCGGCGTGTTTATGTCTCTGTCTCTTATCAGCTGGCTGCTTTAGCAGCGTTTGGAACAGGGTGTTCACGAATGTGGTTTTCCCCAGCCCGCTCTCCCCGGCGACCATCATTGTGAACGTACCACCTTCTTTGGACACATTTTTGCACCTTCATCAAACAGTAAAGAGTTATTAGTCAAACAGCACTCACACTACCGGCACTCACCCGTCGCTCCACACAAGGAGGAAACGCGCGGCATGCTCTCCAAAACGCTACTTACTTTTGGTTAGGAAGTGAAGAAATACCAACCGAGTCTGTCATTGCTATCAATCTCCGTATATGTTTACACCTGCTGCTGCTCAGTATATTAGCACCAGTACATGTTCAGTGGTTTTCTCGTGTCCTTTTGTTTTCTTTGTTTTTTTTTTTCCTCCGCTGCTCAAGCGACATTTCGCGGTGCTAATAAAAATAGTTGAGAGAGAGAGAGAAGAAGGAGACAGGCAAGCACAGGGAGGGAGGGAACCTAAGCCGTTTCATAGTAGACAAAAGACGCGATGGGGATGGAAGCAAAAGATTACGGGTCGCTGGACCCGAAGAGCGTGCTCACGCCATTCATAAAATCGCTGATGTTGAAGCCACCGAACCTGACGCCAGAGGACCTGGCGCTAGTCATCAAGCTGATCGCTAGGGACATCCCGACGCCGGTCCAGATCACTGGTTTCCTGGTAGCGCTGCGGGCGACAGGCCTGGACCACCAACCTGAGTATATTGCGGCGGCAGCTGCGGCGGTGCTGGAGTTCACGGACGTTATCGATGAATCGACTCTCGACCCAGCGGGCTATGTCGACATTGTGGGAACCGGAGGTGACGGGCAGAACACCTTCAACGTCTCGACCAGCGCTGCGATCGTTGCAGCGGGTATGGGGATCAAGGTTTGCAAGCATGGCGGTAAGGCGTCGACATCCTCGTCGGGCGCCGGAGATCTTCTCTCTTCGATGGGCGTGGACCTGAGCAAAGTTGATGCGGCAGCGGTGCCACAAGTGGTGGCGAAATCCAAGTTTGCCTTCTTGTTTGCGCCAAACTTCCATAATGCCATGAAGAAGGTCGCCCCAATCAGAGCCCAGATCGGGATTCCGACGATCTTCAACATACTGGGCCCGCTGCTGAACCCTGTGCCTATCAAAGCTAGGATCATCGGTGTTTACTCTGAGAGGCTGGGGCCAGTTTTCGCCGAAGCCACTTTGCGACTTGACAAAGAGAGAGGGAGAAAAGCCAGGTCAATGATTGTCTGGGGCCAGGTTGGCATTGACGAAATAAGTCCCATGGGCCGGACCAGGGTGTGGATTACAGATCCCGAGAAGGAGGAGATAACATCGCTGTATCTGGAGCCCAAGGATTTTGGCATTACGGAGCATCCTATCTCGGAAGTCAGATCTGGGAGCCCTATCCAGAACGCTGCCACGCTCACCACTTTGCTGAGGGGCGCTGCGCGGGAAGGCGATCCGATCTTCGACTATGTCACGATGAATGCGGGCGCCTTGGCGTACATCAGTGGCATCGCCAAAGACTGGAAGGAGGGTAGACAGTTGGCCATCAAATCGATAGAGAGTGGTGCTGCTTTGCGGGCTTTGGAAGACTTCAAGGCTGCCATTGCGACGCTGGACCAATAGACAGGGGAGAAGAATCCTCCCAGTCTCAACGTGTGTAGAGTATCAGCCCACCCACTGGCCGGTGATGGAGAAGTGATCTCGCACCTTTCGTAGTTCACACAAACCACACATACCAGACGTGTACGTATTTCCAACCACACGTTGCTACAGCTACCCAACGCCACGGCCCGGTCCGGACACTACACTCATGTTGCCCAGGTTACACCACATTTCCCGTTTCGGCTGTATTTTGATTTCGCAAAAAATAAACAAACCACAAAACCAAAAACCAAACACAAAGAAGAAAAATCGCAGACAGTGCGCGCCAATACACCAGGAGCAGGAGCAGGAGCAGGAGCAGGAGCAGGAGCAGGAGCAGGAGCAGGACCAGCATCAGGACCAGGAGGCAAGAAGAGAAGACACGAGACGAAAGAGCCTGCGATATAGCGAAAGCAGAGCGAGAGGGTCAGTTGCAGAAGAGAACTGAGATAGATATACAGCAAGGGATTTGGCGGCTTGCAGGGATTCAACAGAGCTCATAGCTAAGCTACACACACCGCGTGCCCTGCCGTCTTTCCTCCACCCCAGCCGCTGTAGCTCGAGTACTAAGGCAGCACAGGAACAAGCAGGAAGGTGGGACACTACACACCGCACGCGCTGCCGGAATCGTACCCTTCTGTTCTTTTTGCCTTGCATACAGGCATTGTAAGGGGAGACGAATAGCAAGAGGCACACAGCCAGCTAGGAAGAGATGTTCGCTTCGTCCAAGCCGCTTCTAGGGTCGCCAGGAGACCACAGAGGGAGCATACACGAGTTGGAGTTCACGCCAATTGGACATAAGACCAGCAACTCTCGAAAATCAACAGTCTTGAGACGAACAGGTCCAAGACGCATTTTACCGGACAACAACAGCCCAGTGAAGCATAGACTGAACGGTGGGTCGTCCTTTTTGGACGAGAGCGAGTATGACACAATACACAACTCTCCAGTCAAAGTGTCGCAGGTGCAGCAGGCGCGGCAATCATCATCGTCGTCCCCTTTGAGAAATGATGTCTTCAACAATGATTTGTTGGGCAATGGCTCCAACCCTGTAAGACAACAGCAGAACAACTTGAAGAAGTTGCAGGACGAGAATTACAATTTGAAGCTCAAACTAGCTAGTCTCACGAGGTTTGTAAACTCTGTCACTAATGACGAACAGCACGAGATATACAGACAAAACTCAGAGTTACAAGAAAAATTGATTGAAATGAGAGGTGAGTACCAGACGATGAGCAAGGAGCTAGATGATATGAGAAACAGCCACCCTGCTGCATCAACATCGCAACCCGATGAGCAGTATTTTATAAATAAGATTAAAGATCTCAACGAGTTGGTTGCAGAATTGGAGAACCAGGACAAGGATCACAAGAGGCAAATAAAATCAATGGATGCTCATATAAATGAGCTCGAGAACCAACTCCGGGGATTTGAGACTGAAGCCAACAATTCTTCACAAAGCACTGTGCATAGATCGTTTGTGGACAGTTTGGAAAACAAGGTCCTTTCGCTTGAAGATGAGGTGAGGGATAAAAACGCCATAATAAAACAAAAACAGGAGGATGTCGAGATCCTTAAAGAAAATCTTGATGATGTTCATAGAGACCTTCGTCATAAAGAAGATGAGGTTGAGGAACTCAATGAAAAGATTGAATCTCTTCAAGATCTTGTACAGGACTTGAAACAGAAGTCAGAGGCCAAGTCCGAAAGAACTCATATACTTGAGAATCAGAATGATGATTTCAATTACCTGATCAAAGAGAAGGATGGCAAAATTGACAAATTGGCAGAAGTAGTTAATGCAAAGAATTCTAAGCTTTCAAGTATGAGAAATGACTTAGCAGAGGCTCGTTCCGATCTTCAGAAAGAGATTAGCGAGAAAAGAGAGCTGCAGCTGTTGGTTGAATCTTACGAACAGAAGATAACTGCACTTCAGAAAGAGCTATCACAGGTGAGACTCTCTGGAGGTGAATCAAAACATACTTTGAATAAGCTAAATCAACATCAAATGGAATTACAGAATGATGTGGTGAAGCTCAAGGCTAAAGTGGAAGAGTCAAAAGCCATTATTATCGATCAAAAGAAGTTGATTCAAGAACTACAGAACGAAGCAATGACAAGTAATCAAATGGACCAAAGAAATGCACAGCTTCAAGAGAAGATTGAGAGAATAGAGAGAGACTTAAACAAGGTGTGTCTAGAACGTGATTCCTTGAAGAACCATTTGAAGCAGAGCGACCAAGAGATCCTCACTTTAAGAAACAACAACAGCAAAACGTATAATGCTTATAAGGATTTGCAAAGTAAACTCAATAAGCTCCCTCAAGGTGATGATATGAATATTCACAAGCGGGAGATGGATCTCCTCATCAACCAGATAGAACAGTTGAATTTCGAGAAAGATAAGCTGTACCAAACCCTTGAGAAAGAGAGATCGATAAAACGAAATCTTACAGATACGTATGATAAAATGGAGTTAAAATCATTAGCCTCGAAGTGCAATGAACTTCAGATTGAACTTAAAGATAAAGAGGGTGAGATTCAATTGAAAACGGCCAGTTTGAGGAAAGAACTTGGCGACCTCAAGCTAGTGTTGCAGAACAAAGAAGATGAGCTTCACCAGCTCAAGTCAAAGCTACGATATAATGAGCTTGACTACACGGAGAAGTTTGACAATGAAAAGCTTGAGTTACTGAAGGCCAAGAAAGCTAAAGAGAGCGAAATAAAAATGCTACAACTTGATATAGAGAGCTTGAAAGAGCAACATCAGGTTGAGATCAACTCATTGAAGACTACAATTGAGAGGGTTAGAAAGAACCCAATTTCTGGGCTGGAAGATCCTTTACGGAACTCTCACAACACGGCGCCCGCTGTTGACTATGATTTGTTGGCAAAGTTGAACGAGAAGAACTCTAGAATAAGACACTTGACTTCTAGAATAGACGAAAGCATGCAAAAGACAAAGAGATATGAGAAACTCCTTTCCAGTATGGAAGAAGACAAGCAATTCTTGGATCTGGATAACAGGAAATTGAAGTCGCAATTAGAGATGTATGAGGATAAACTTCGGGATTACAAGAAGAGCATCCTAGAGCTCCGTGAAGCTAGTACTGATAGCGCAGAGCTTGAAAGCTACAGGATTGAAATCAAATCAAAAGAGCGTGAACTGTACCAGGCCAACAAGGATTTCAATGACATGAAGCACGAGTTGATAAGCAAATACAAATCTGTTGTTGAGCAACGGAAATTCGTCGAGGGGAAGTTTGAGAAGTTGCTAGCCAAGTACCAATCACTACAAAGCAAGGCGAGCGTTGGTGTGAATCAAGGCAGAAAGATGACCTATTTGCAAGACCAGAACGATTTGTTCCGCATGAAGTACACTAAAAGTTTGTACAACATCAAGGATCTCAAGTTCGTCAACTCCTTCATGATCAAGTCTATCCAGGCAACCGACAAGCATGTCAAGAAGGACATCAAGAAGTTGCAAGCCGTGGGGATCTATCCGGACTACGACTTGATTTGCCAGAAGAAGCCGTCGTTGAAGGTGATACTGAAGTTTGTTGTTGCTGCAATCAGGATGAAGCGCAAGGCAGAAAGCAATGCCACCAGGAATAAGAAGATTGAGGAGTTAGGGACCAAGTTGGAATTGATAGATTACTAGTTGTATATACACACGCCTGTTCCGGCTGAGCATGTATGTAAACACATGTACACATGTACACCGCGTAACATCCATATGCATGCGTACAGTGCACGTCACGCATGTCTGAAGTACTCTTCGAGTTTCCTTATTCTCTGTCTAAAGTCGGTCGCTATCTGCCCCAGTTGCTCGAGCTTGGTGAAGTCGTTATCGAGCTGCGCACACGTCTCCATCAACTGTTTGAGAGCGGCGATGGACTCGTCTATTTTGTCCAGGTGATTCTCAGCCATGTCTTTCTTATGCTGTACCGTTTCCTCAGTCTGTGTTGCGAGGTCCTGGATCCTCTCAGTGATTTGGTACACGAGGTAGTCGAAACTGAGGCCGAGTCTCTTCACGCCCAGTGGGTCGTCGTCGTCGTCGTTGTTGTCGAGATACGAGGAGTGTGCAGTGGTGCTGTTGTTGATGTTGCTGTTGATGTTGTTGCTGGCGTCGTCGCCGCCGTCGTCGCCGACCGCGAGTTCAGCTCGCGGCACTGAGCTCGCGTCTTCCATGGCGGAGGAGCTGTCGGGCGGCGACCCAAAGCTGTCAAAGGACTGTGTTGCTATTGAGGTTGCAGACGAGGTTTCCCCGTTCATCTTGCTGCTGCTGTTGCTGCTGTTGCTGCCAGTGTTCCAGCACTGCTACTACTCAGCCCTGCGTTAACCAAGACACACACAAAGAGCACAACACACACACACACACACACACACACACCGCACTGCGCTGCGTTGTGTTGCGTATCCCTTACACACGTCTCACAACCCAGTACACCCTCCTCTCACATTACACTGTCTCCTGTCGTGAGAGTCGCCCTCCCCGAGTGCTGCCCCCAGCTCGTCCCGCTGGACCGTCTAAAGTGCAGTTACCCGTCCACAGTTCAGCGGGCTCAGCGAGCTCAACCGATCGATCGATGGAGATTTCGCTGTTGGATTAATTTAATTCCAACAAAACAAACCTCCAAGTCAGTCAACAACAGCAGGATACACTACACTGGCACAGCATAGTCGTCGTTGTAGCATCGTTGTGGCAGCCAGGAGCAGACTACAGCACGGCGAAGTAAATTGTCGAGTTGCAGCGGACCAGGCTTCGGACGGCATCTGAGTGTACAGAGAGAGGAGCAGGAGCACCAGGAGCACCAGGAGCAGGAGCAGGACCAGAACCAGAAACGGAACGGGACGGGACCAGCATGAGCTCGTACACAGACAAGTACAGCACCAGCAGCGGCAGCAGCAGCACGTCGTCGCTGGTGAGAAAGATCTACCGCGCCTGCAGGGCGTCGCTGCCAGAGCCAGACCTGGCTCTGAACCTCGCAGTGGCAGACTACATCAACGACAAACAGGCGGCAACGCCTCGCGAGGCAGCTCTCACCATTGTGCAGCTCATCAACTCCAAGGACACACACACTGCAATCTTCGCCCTGGCGTTGCTGGACGTGCTGGTCAAGAATTGCGGATATCCAATGCACCTTCAGATATCGAGAAAGGAGTTTCTGAACGAGCTCGTGAAGCGGTTCCCAGAGAGACCACCTGGCAGGTACTCCCGTGTGCAGAAATTGATCCTTGGTGCGATCGAGGAGTGGAACCAGACGATTTGCAAGACGTCCAAGTACAAGTCAGACCTCGGTTTTATCAGGGATATGCACAGACTGCTGACCTACAAGGGCTATGCGTTCCCTGAGGTCAAGGCAGAGGACGCGTCTGTGTTGAATCCGTCTGATAACCTCAAGTCGATCGCTGAGATTCAGAGGGAGGAGCAGATCGCGCAGGCTGCTAAGCTGCAGGAGTTGGTTAGACGTGGACGCCCAAGCGATCTGAAGGAGGCAAACAAGCTGATGAAGATTATGGCTGGGTTCAAGGACGATAACCAGGTCGAATCGAGAGCACAGGTTGCGGCTGATCTTGAGAGACTGAGACGAAAGGCAGACATCTTTGCGGACATGCTGAACAATGCTGATGTGAACACCAACGACGAGACCGTCGTTGAGCTTTACTCCTCCCTAAAGGTTGCACAGCCTAAGATACAAAAGATAATACAAGAGGAGCAGGACGACGATGCTGCCGTCCAAGACTTGCTGAAATTGAACGATGTGGTTAATGCCCTACTGGAGAAGTTCAACCTGCTGAAGAAGGGCGATGTCACCAGCGCAGCTCAAGTCAAAGTCTCTACAACAAACCAGTCGCTCTCACTGATCGATTTCGACGATGATGTTTCACCTTTGTCCTCCACTCCAAGCGGCTCCAATGGAGCTGGCAGTGGTAGCGGAACCGTGGAGGACCTACTGGGAGATTTGACCTCACTGAATTTCAATTCGCCATCGTTCGGCAATGGTGGAGCCATCAACCTAGGCTCATCGCTTTCGCCTCAGCCAACAACAGTACAACCACAGTCCAACCCAACTACACAGTCTTCCTCTTCTGGGCCTAACTATGATGTTTTTGCACAGTTGTCAAACCCAACCACTTCTTCCGCACCTCAAACTAGTGCTGCTGCTGTGCCTGCTTTTCCCCAGACCAGCAACAACACCCTTGATCTATTGGGAGATGCGTTCTCTACACCAGCTCCGACACCAGCTCCTAGCCAGCGTTATACTGTGAATGAGTCCAACAATCTGAAGTTCGAAATGGAGATCTTGAATAAGACGCCTACCTCGATCCACGCTCGCGCTGTCTTCTCCAACCCTCAAGCAGCTGCCATATCCAACTTCAAGCTTCTCATTGCCGTTCCTAAGACTCTAAACCTGAGCCTGGAACCTCAATCAGGCTCATTCATCGGCGCATTTGTGAAAGATGCCATCTCCCAACAGTTCACATTGAGTGGAATTGCACAAGGAGTTGCACCAAAGATCAAGTGGAAAGTTGATTACGTCGTGAATGGCGGCGATGTTGTCGAGACCAACATGTTCACGTTTCAATAGTTATCATTGAGCTTGACCAAAAATGGCCAATGCTTTGGTTCTATACTCTTTCTCCTCCTTATTCTTATGTTCTCACTTTCAAATATAGAACCTTTTATATTTACGGTAAGTTAGTAGTCCTTACGAACATAACGCAGTGGTCGTCATCACACAACTTCAGGATAAACGTATCCTGCTCATTGTCTTTTCATATGAAATTAAGGTATATATGGTAGGTATATGGGTCACCATTTGACACTCACGGGTGGAAAAGGCGAGGGATTAACCGTCAGAGCCTTTAGTAGAGTCTCCAGTGTTCATGTTGCTGGTATTAGTATGTGGGCCCTTTGCGCTCTGCTCCCTTCTCTGCTGAATCTGCTCGGCCCGCATTTGCTTGAGCATGTCTAATTGCTGTTGCTGTTGAGGGGTCAACTCCGGTGAGCTGATACCGGCACCAGCTGGACGGTTATTCAAATGTCTCTGCTGCTGATGTTGAAATTGCTGCAGTTGGAGTTGTTGCAATTGCAATTGCTGTTGCTGCTGTTGTATCAGCTGCTGGGGAGTTGGAACTGCGGCATTCTGAGTGATTGGGGAATTGACTGTTTGCCCAACAGCAGGGGTTCTCTGCTTTGCTTGGATATTAGCCAGCAGCTGTGCAGCCATTTTTGTCACCTCACTTTTGGGCATGTCGGGGTGCTGTGCCTGTATTTGATTGATTATCGCATTGACATGCGCCGGCAGCGTGCCGGGCTTGCGGATTCCACCTCCATTAGCACCACCTGAGACAACAGTATCACTGGCATTACTGTTATTCAATTTCACCTGACTATTACTGGATACTTGAGTTTGACCAATCACAGGGCTAGCATGCTGGGACGCTTGACTGCTGTTTGGTCTTGGGGTACCACTTAGTGGAGTTTGTGTCATGTTCGGTGATGGTGATGCGGATGAGGCATTGTTGTTGGCCACTACTTGACCCTGTTGCATAGCCCTCTTCTGTCTCATTTGCACAAGCTGCTGCAGTTGTTCAGGTGTATACGGCTGTCCGTTAGATCCATTAGGCCTTCTATTCACAGAGCGTTGAACGCCTGCTGCAGGATTAGTGATTGGAATGGTAGATCTCTGGAGGTTTGGTGTTACTGGAAGAGAGTTAGAGGTGTTAACAGGGTTGTTTCTCTGCTGTATTTGCTGTTGCTGCTGAGCTCCAGACGTGCCTGCATTGACAGGCACGGCTTGCTGTACGCTTCTTTGAACATTAGCCGCAGGGGCTGACTTGGAATCGATGTTGTTTTGGGCTGCTCTGATCTTTTGGACATGAGCTTGAGTTTGGGCTTGAGTCTGAGCCTGAACTTGAGCCTGACTTTGAGGCGCAGGTTGTTGATTGCCACCAGAAATTGGTCTAGAATCTGCAACATTTGGGTTCGCTCTATCAGTAAATCTCACTCCAGTACTTTGGAGATAAGCATCTTGCATTGCCTTGTCTCGGTCATACTTTAGTTTAGAAAGCTCTGCGGGTGTAGGTGCAGAGATCTTCTGATCATCAGTCTTTCTTGCTTGAACGCTATTAGGTCTGGTTACACTTTCTCTTTTTCTCATACACTTTCTAATAGCTTCAAACATACTAGCCCAACGTAATCGCTTATGGCCTCTTTGAATAGATTCAACACCCACGCCCAACGGAGAGATACGACGTTTTGTCGATGCTTGGATATTGTGGGCATGCTCAAGCCATTTCATTGCGTGAGAAGTGTTGGAGCCTCTCATATCATTGATCTGAAAGGTGTCATTGAGTTGGATGTACCTTTCAAAACACTGCCAGGCGGTTCTCCTTTCAATGTTACATGTATAACTCCGAGTCGGTCTCTTAGACAAGTGAGCTGAAACGGCATTCCAATTGAAAGCGAACTGGTTCACATATTCAATCAGTTCCTGGTCATCCTGTGGTAGCCAAATGGTAGGAGTTCTTGATTCCAAATACTTCAAACTTGGTGGAACAGGAGGTTTTATTGAAGTCGAGATCTTCTTATGAGAGTTAAATCCGAATAGTCCCTTTTGGTGATCAGGGACAATACTTGCGACGTTGATCTTATTTTTCATGTAAATGCTAAAGAAGAATTCGTCTTCACGCGGGAGTGCCACTTTCGATACGGGTATCAGTGGAGCAGTTGCATAGTTATCGTTATAGTTGAGAAAACTTCCGAAGGTTGTAATGTTATCGAGTAAGGTTTTGTCAGCAGCTTTCAGATCATTTGTATCAATTGATAGTTTGAAAGGAGAAGATCCTTTTCTGGAAACCTCAAATTCTTCCAGACTCACTTCTGGTAAAGTTGGTGGTACAAATTCATCCAACGGGTTTGTTCTTTCTAGAAGTTTCGATATGTCGATAGAATCAGACTCCGATCCTTCTTCATGTGTATTTGTAGAAGTTTCCGGTAATTCTTCCTTTGCCACGAGTTCATCATCATCATCATCATCATCATCTAGTTTCAGTTCGATATGGTTGATAGGTTTTCTCTTGATGCAGCAAACTTTGCCATACATCCAGTACTCGCTGATACTGTGCGCGAGGAAGGCACATGTAGCTAATCTCAACTTTCTACTCTCTTTGAAATCTATTGCCATCCAATTCATTTCCGATAGTAAATTATCCCAGTGTGTTCTAGAAGAGGTCGCCTTGATCGGGTCATGGAATCTAGTGGGTTGCCTCAAACTCCACTTTCCCTGTCTTTTCAGTTCTTCCACTCTTGAATGGACAACGTTGATTTTCCCTTCTGTTAAAGCACTCTCAAACATTGTTGTCGTCACAACTTTGTGGGTAGAAGGAATAAGTTTCACCAAGGGGAGGGTTTGCGCCAGGTAATAAAGCTCAGCCAGTGGGGTTGAGTCTGCTACTTTTGCTGGGAGATATTCCTTCAAGACAAGTATGGTTGCATCGATAGCTTCTTGAGAATTGCTCTCGTAAAGGGATCGATAATCTCCAGGAACTTTTCTTCTCTTTCTTGCTGGTTCCAAGATCTTGGTAGTGCTGCTGTTAGCAGCGGTGGTCTGCTCTGTTGGTGCACTGGGTACGTTTTCCACTGTAGTCGATTGATGAGGTTCTTGTTTTTGCTTATCTTTGCTGTTTTGGGTAGACTGAGCGTGGCTACTTGTGCTGGGGTGAGACTCACTCACGCTTTTGTCTTGTTCCTGTTGAACCTGTTCCTGTGCTTCATGCCGCTGATCTGCGTCATTAGACTCTGTATCTTCCCCATTATCACCCGCCCCTGCTGGAGGGCGCACAACGTATTGGTCTATTGTGTCCCAACTAGCCTTTTTTCCAGCTTGAAGATCGTTCTCATCGAGGAATGATGACAGCTTGGCTTTCAGCGGCGCGACAGACTCGAGTGTCGTGAACCTGCGGAGATACTCCAGATGCTTGACAAAGTACAATTCTGAGAGTTTGCGCTTCCTACTCAGAAGCAGCTTTTCCGCTATACTGTCTTTACCATGGTGCCTGGTGCCCTCAGTGTTGGCTTGCACTGTGCTCATCGTTTGTTTCCGCAGTAGATGCTTTTTGGCGGCTTATCTGTGCCTCTGTGCCTCGCTATGTGTGCCACTCTCTACTGTTCGGCTGACTCTCTGCTCAGGTCCTGTGCTGCGGCTGCTTTCACTGTCTTTCCTGAAAGAATTGAAATAGCCTGCTAGCTGCCTGGAGGAGTAAATCGATAGATGGGAATATGGGTATATGGATCAATGAGGCAACAACACAACCAGCCAGACACACACTCATACACACACACCTCCTCACACTCTCGTTCCCGCCTGTGCCTAACTTAAAGAACTAAAGGCGCAACAGACGGCGGTGATGATGGCAGTGCCAGTTGAAGGACGATGACAACTGCCACTCACACTTCTGCCCTTCGCTTGGTTGTCTTTCACAAGTCCTGCTGGGCAAAAACACTGTGCGCACGGGCTATCCCTCTTCTCTGACTTAGTCACGACTTGAATAAACCAGCAAGTGTTCCTGTTCGCTCGTTCCGTCTTTTGTTTGTTTTCTCTCTGTTTGTTCTCGTTTTTTGTAGTTTTTTTGTTTTTTGTGTTTTTTTCTGTTTTTGTTTTTCGTGGGTTTGTGGATCCGCGAAAATTGCCTTTGTGGGAATTACGTACTCCACAGAAGCTTTGGCGGCGATGAGCGAGCACTGACAGAGAGAGAGAGAGAGAGAGAGAGAGAGAGAGAGAGTGTGTGTGTGTGTGTGCGCCGCGTGAGAGTAAGCCTGTAAGCCTGTAACTCATCCTGTGGCACTGCACTCGAGACTGAAACCTCCCATCCTTCAACGATACACAACATGCCGCTCCAGGAAGAATGTAACGCAATCCTGGACAGCACAGACGTCTACGACGAGGAGAAGATGGACATGCTCGAACAGCTGGTCATCTCCAGGTTTCCCTCACTGGGTCCCAAAGAGGTCGAAAAGAAGATCATGGCCATCGTCTGGAAACACAGGGACCCGTCCAAGAAAAGCCATGCCAACGTCGTCAAGGTCGAGGACAGAGTAGTCCAGTTCGACATTGCAGAGATAGAGAAGAAAATCGAGCTGGAGTCGCAGTCTAGCAGACTGGGCTCGGTAAGCAGCGTCGACAAAGAGTACGACGACATTGTTCAGAAGATCAAGACTCTCAGACTCGAGATTTACGGCAGCGCAAACGGCGGACAAAAGAAGAACAGAGGGCATCCACCTGAGACCGAGACCCCTATCGACAAGATATCCTCTATCTTCAACAACGCAATACCCACATCGCGTATCGAACAGAGCCTCAAAGTCCACGGGTTCGATGTGGTGCAGGCATGCAGAGCGATTCTAAGACAGCTTAAGCAGACCAGTAGGGATGTCACGCCCAAGAGTGAACTTTTCAGTTTGAACGAGTCCATCGCAAAGGCCAAAATCTGCTCATACCTGCTGAAAAACGGCCAGTGTCTGCGAGCAGACTGCCCCTTCAGTCATGACTTGAAAGAGCGTGTCTGCCATTTTTGGCTCAAGGGCAATTGCATCGCAGGTGACCAGTGTCAATTCAAACACAACATTGAAGAGGTTGCGTCGATAGGTAGCCCATCAACATCAGCATCAGCATCAGCATCAGCATCAGCATCAGCATCAGCATCAGCAGCGTCCGGCTCCACTCCCGAATATCCACTGACACAAGACGAACGTGTACAGCAGCCGAAGCTGAAACTGTCATCATTGCCATCCTACACACCTTCCAAAGATTTCAATGCTATTTCCATTCAAAGGCCTCTCAGAAGACCAAAGGCTACACCGTGGGACACAACGGACAACACTCTACTCAAAGAATATCTGAGTTGTAGAAACTCAGCATCCAGAAACGAAGCACTGAGAGCAAAGTATGCAGCCCAATCAACTAAAGAGTGGCAAAACAACAATGGTGAGAAGTCAAAAAAGCTTAGTGACAAGGCGAACGGCTTCGAGGATGAGATGCAAAACGATTTGAAACTGGCTGATGATCTGCTCTATGAATACTCTGAGACATCAAACGACGAACTGTGGTTCGAGATGCATGGTTTACAGTACAACGAAGCTATCGATCAACTCTGCATTAACTTGCAAACTGCACGATCCCCAGAGCACCGAAAGAAACTGGTCTATCTTGTTGTTCCACCTCCTGCCGATATCATGGGATCAAAGAAGATCACAAAGCCTCTACAGATCTACTTAGACCAGGATGGATATAGATGGGAGATATTCAACTACAACTCGTCGTACGGTTCAGTGCTCGTGGTCGATCCAAGCTGAAAGGGATTTGTTAGTGATATAAAGTTACCGTTTGTAGTAATAAGAAACCGCTTATGCGTGGAAAGGGAGTGTATGAAAGTTGAGTGAGTGCAAGCACCTTCTCAAACAGTAGACTCTATAGCCTCTTCCAGCTGAGTGATGGACTTCAGAATATTCTCTTTATCCACAACCATGAAAGACTGGATGAGACCACCCTTTGCTGGCGACTCGAACTTGAATGAACTGTTGGCTTCCAGGTACTGGTCTTCGTAGTGGTAGTAGTCCACTTCCGTTGCAGGCTTCACCTTTTTGTTAGTCTTTTCATCCTGGTCAACATTGACCTCGTACTTTCTCGAAGGAATGATAAAGTAGTCGAAGTTCAGATCATGCTTCTTCAGCTCGTCAAGCACAATCTTGTACGTTGGAGGGATGACTTGAATAGGCATGTTGATCAATCTCTCACTGAGAAGCAAAGCAACATTCTTGTGGGAGATTTGTTTCATGAAACTAGAGAGACCCGTATCCAGCGAGTGGAGATACTTCAGATAGTCGCTGTTCTTCATATTCTTCACGCTGATTGGGGCCACGAAGAGATATGGGTCACTCTCCTTTCCATCGGTCTTGATTGTGGTGGTGAGGGCGTCGAGAGCCAAGTCCGTGAGGGCGCTCAAGTTAACCTTTTTGGAATCTTCTCCTATCAGCTGGCGAAGCAGGTTCTTGACCGCATGGAAATCAACCTCCTTGTCAACGTCAAAGAAGTCGAAGTCAACATTTATCAACTCTTCTTCTGACTCTTCTCCTTCATTGTCGTTGTCGTTCTCCTGCTCCTAGTGCACATGTTAGTCTACGATAAAACTTCATCTCGTCGCAAGGCACACCGTGCCACCACTTACAGAGTCTGTTGAGTCGATGTCAATATCTGACTCTTCTTCTTCTTCAGCCCTTCTTTTCGACATTTGCTGCTGCGCTACTACTAAAGACAGGCTACCAAGTGTTTACGTTTCTTTCTGGCTCCTCTTCACAGGTCATCGCTACAATTTTTCAACTGTTTTTTTTTACTGAATAAACAACAACAAGAAGGCAGGAAGACGTGGAGCTTTGGAATCAGGTAGAGGAATCTGTGAGGCTGCTGGGCACAATGGCGAAATCATTGGTTTCGAACTACCAGTCATCGGAGGAAGAAAGAGAGGACGAATCGGTTGCAGAGGGTATACAGGCACAGCGCAACGGACCCTCGTATGGTGGCGGGCATGTAGTAGCAAAGCAGTCCATCGATGATGCCACCTTCTACATGCACATGCAGAGCCAGAGATTCAAACACAGCCTGGAAGGGGACCAGAAGCATAGCAGGAAGACAAAGAGAAAGAAGGGGAGTGTGAACGATAACAGCTATACAGGACCGTGGGCCAAATTTGAAGACTCCAGCTCCGAAGACGAGACCCCATATTCAGGAGAGGCTGGGCAGCCTGAAGACTTGAATCCTCGCTCAGAAAAGGTTCAGGTCTATTCAGAGAGCGATGGTGAGAGTGACAGTAATGAGCCGGAGCAAACTACTCTGTTCTATGGCAAGGAGTTGACCGATTACCAAGGAAGGAGTTATATGCACCCTCCTCATGATCGGAAGTTCAAGACAGTTGCAACTCAGTGCAGACCACCCATACGGCAAGTTCAGCAGTTCCCAGGGCACGCGAAGGGAATCACCAAGCTTGAGCTGTTTCCCTCGTCGTCTCATCTTCTTCTTTCTTGCGGAAACGATTCCAAAATATATCTTTGGTCTATGGTAACATACTCCCTGCTGCGAGGCTACTTCGGGCACTCCAAGCCCATCCGTGATATTAACTTCAATGCCGACGGGAGCAAGTTCCTTAGTGCAGGCTATGACGAGAAAGTCCTACTGTGGGACACGGAAACTGGCGAAATCATCAAGCGGTTTTCTCTCAAGGCCGTGCCCAATGTGGTGCGATTCAATCCCTTGAATAACGACGAGTTTCTTGTTGGGTTGCTAAACAAGAGAATAGAGCACTATAGAGTTTCAACAGGCGAAATGTTGACTAGCTACAACCAACATCTTGGAGGTATCAACGATATCGTGTTCCTGCCCGAGCAGAAACGGTTTATCTCCACTTCAGAAGATAAAACGATACGAGTGTGGGACCTTGATGTGAATATTCCGATCAAGATCATTTCTGACCCTTCGCTTCACTCTATGCCTGTTTTGAAGGTGCATCCTAAAGAGAGTTACTTCCTAGCCCAATCCATGGACAACTCCATCATGGTGTTTAGCACAAAGGAAAGATACAAGACTAAGAAGAAGAAGGTGTTCAGAGGACATAACTGTGCTGGATATGGCATTGGAATTGACGTGTCACCTGATGGAAAGTATGTAGTTAGTGGTGATGCCGATGGGAATTGCGTTGTTTGGGAGTGGAGTACAATGAAGCTAGTCAAGAGGCTGAAGGTGAACGAGAGATCGGTAACAAGAGTAGCGTGGAACGAGAAGGAGGACAGTGGAGTGCTGATTGGCGGACTTTCTGGGAAGATACATTACTACAATTAAATGACGTTAGAGCAAAAAAAGAGCACATGATGTATGTAGTTCAACTTTATAACAACAGCATCTTTATCCGTTCTTTGTCTTTTGAGATCAATCTATGCATAAAAGGAAACTGACTTAGACTTTCTGGCCTGAACTTCACCTATTCCTTCAATGAAGTCCTCATGTTTGACACTGGATTGACCATTTCTCAAAGCTATCATCCCCGCCTCCACAACGACGGCTTTCAATTGCGCACCATTGAACTCATCCGTGGAACGCGCCAGCTCTTGCCAATTGATGGACCCATCCACTGTCATCTTTCTTGAGTGGATTTGCAAGATCGATGCACGAGCTTCTTCGCTCGGTAGAGGAAACTCAATTTTTCTGTCTAATCTACCAGATCTAAGAAGAGCTGGATCGAGAACATCAACTCTGTTCGTAGCTGCCAAAACCTTGACCCTATCATCGGAGTCAAACCCATCCAATTGGTTTAAGAGTTCCAACATTGTTCTCTGCACTTCACGGTCACCCGACTTGTCTGAGTCGAATCTCTTTGTACCAATGGCATCCAGTTCATCAATGAAGATGATGGTGGGTGCCTTTTCTTTGGCCAGAGCGAATGCATCACGAATCATCTTGGCACCGTCACCAATGAACATCTGGACCAGTTGTGGAGCAGCAAGTTTTAGGAAAGTAGCATCCGTTTGAGCTGCACATGCACGGGCTAGTAAAGTCTTTCCTGTACCTGGTGGGCCGTACATTAAAGCACCCTTTGGGGCTTTGATTCCTAGCTTTTTGAATTTCTCGGCTTGCTTCATTGGAAGAACAATTGCTTCAACCAGCTCTTCAATCTGTTTATCCAGACCACCGATATCAGAGTACGTCTCTTTGGGTTTCTCGTCAACTTCCATCGTCTTTACTCGGGAGTCATATTCTGCTGGAAGAGTGTCTAGCACCAGATATGAGTCTTTATTTACACCAACCAGATCGTTAGGCTTTAGAGAAGTGTGGTCGACCAGCCCTATCATTGGGAGGAACACAGTCTGTCTGGTGGACGTTTTTACGACTGCAGACTTCCCCACTCTTGTAGAATCTAAATCAATATTTGCCCCTTCCTTGCTTGCATCTTCCTCCGCTTCGACATCCAGTAGTTCAACGATGTTCCCCACCAGGTATGGCAGCTGCTTGTTATTGTCAATCTTCTCCTTGTTGTCCTTGATCTTCTCCAGCATGACCTGCTTGTCGTGCCCTAATCTCTGGATCTCTGAGCGCATAACTTTGATGTCGTTCTCGAGCAGTCTGATGCGAAAGTTGATGTCTTCTGTCGACGACCCAAGGATTTCGGCGCTTATGTCTTCATCCTCGTGAGGAGCATTAGCTAGTTCTTCGAGAGTGGACATTGATGTGTTTGGCGACTGTGTGCAAGGCTGTATGTGGTGACTGGTAGTTGCTCGCTGTTGTGCATGGAATGGCGATGGAATCGTGAATGTGAATGTTTTTGCCACTCATTTGTTGTGTTTTCGGGTAAATCTGAAGCACACACAATAACGAAGAATTACCCTGACAGTGTAGTCATATTCGATAGATGATCTACTATAACCAGAGGTAAATGTGTGCTCTCTCCTCTTGAGTTGGTTGGTGTTAAGACCTATGGAACGTTGGCGATGATCAAAGTTCCGAAACGCCTGCAAAGATATGTGGTTCTTCTAGGTGTTCTGCTCGCTGTAGGGCTCACCACGCTATATAGACAACAGCCAGCAGCATCGTTGGCATCAACACCAACGGCAGCGACGGCAGCGACGACAGGGAGTAGCACTGGGGACGGGTATGGAGATGCTGTGGGAACCGAGGCGGGAGCTGGATCAGGATCCGGAGACGAGGGATACGAGTGGGTTCTCGAGCTTGTTGCGAAGCATAGACCTGAGCTGGGAAAGAAACTGGATGTGTACAAGACGGAAAAGGCCAAGGAGAAAATGGCCACCGACAGAGACTGGATATACTCGGAAGCCTACCTGTCTGACTGCCTTGAAGTCAGCCCAGAGGTTGTGGAGCATTTGAAATCGAAACACTCCTCCTATGTGCAGGACTTGAAAACAGACACGCATGGCAGCTTTGGTGGCTACAATGAAACGAGAGGCATAGTGTTTGTCGGTGCTGGAAGATACTCTTGGCTCGCTCTTATAGCTATGGAGCAACTGCGCTTACTGGGATGCACCCTTCCAATAGAGATATTCATAGGACTCGAAAAGGATTACGAGCCGGACTTTTGCGAGAGGGTACTCCCCAGATACAATGCCCGCTGCTCTCTACTCCATGAAGTGATACCCAATTTCGACGAGCTCATGCCACCTGATCTCAAGGTAAACGGGTATCAGTTCAAGAATCTGGCGTTCCTGGTGTCAAGGTTTCAGAACATTCTCTATCTAGACTCAGACAATGTGCCAGTAAGTGATCCAACGCCGTTATTTGACTCTGAAGTATTCCAAAAGCATGGGCTCATCACGTGGCCCGATGCATGGGCAAGAACTACACATCCCTCTTACTACGAGATTGCCGGTGTAGGTGTTGGGAATAAGGTTGTTAGGGGACATCTGAGAGGGAAGAATGTGAACGACTTGAAGACAGATGTGAACTTACATGATCTTGAAAACACCATACCAAACCCGACTACGGAGTCAGGGATGATGCTAGTTGATAAACGTCGTCACGCAAAGACTTTATCGTTATCACTTTATTACAATATCTTTGGCCCTAGTATCTACTACCCTTTGTTCACTCAAGGCTCTGCCGGGGAAGGCGATAAGGAAACCTTTGTTGCAGCAGCACACGCACTCAATGCTAAGTACTACCAGGTGCAGCAGCCCATGATATTCATTGGTCATACCATCAACGGCAAGTATCAAGCCAAGTCGCTTGGCCAGTTTGACCCTATCGGGGATTATGAAAATAGACTGAAGGGGACAAAGTACGGTGAGTATAACGAGCTAGTGCCTGCGGAGAATACCGAAGACCCTAGAGTGCTTTTCTTGCATATGTCTTTCCCCAAGATGATCCCCTTTGCGCTGCTCAATGACAATGATATCATCAAAGAAGGCAAGCATGTGCGGATGTATGTGCAAGGAGGTGGGGCTGCGTATGAATCAATGGGTAGGGAAACATACGTGCCGTACAGACCTACATATGAATACGATTTCGAGCTCAGGATATTCCAGCTCATAACCAGTGCTCTGTGCAAGGACTACACAGGTGAAACACCCATTACTGAAAAGCTGATTGGGCTGAGACTGGGTGAGTACGAGGCCCAAAACCCCAACGACTTTTGTCCCAGACTGATTGACCACACCGCTTGGTTGAAAGAAAATCCCAACTGGATGGGATAGAGTAGCAACATACAAACACAATACACGCATACATAGAGAAAAAACGAGTCAGAAAGAAGAAACTTGACAATGTGGTCGTGTATGGCGAAGTCATCATGCCATGCACCTTGCTGAGCTCAAACTTCCTCTAATCCAGGGTTCATGACACGGATAATGCCCGGCACGTCCGGCCCGTGATCCTGCCCATTATCGAAAATTAAGTTTAAATTGTAAAGGAAAACCAACCAAATACGGAATTAGAGGCGTCGTGGTGAATGATTCAGGAGGTTACAAGGACCTGGACCACGAGTTCTTTGACAACAGCCGCAGGCACGAAGAAAACACAAACTCGTCGAATATGTCGTTAAACTGGGTGAGTCGGCGGCCTTCTATTCGGCAACCTTTTACGCTTTTGCCTTCGGAACAGCTCATCCACGCACAGGAAGAGCGCATCACCATCAGGCTCAAGCCGATCGGCCAACCTAATCCTGAGGTCATTGTGATCAAGGGCCATGCGTACCTAACGACGAGACGGCTCGTCGTGCTCTCGGACAGCTCGCCGGGCGATAAAGCTGCAGTCAACGAGAGCTTTGCGCTCCACTACACAGATGTGGTGAGCTCCAAGATAAAGATACCCTGGTTTGGATGCAATAAGTACGAGCTAGCATTCCGCATCAGCGACGGACGAGGCGGACTCAATTACATGTACGTGTGGGAGGCGTCAATCGAGTTCCAGTACGGCGGTGCGTTTGTATTCTCAGAGAAATTCAGCCAGGCTGTGCAGGACAGTGCACGCCAGGTGAGGGACGGGGAGGACCTGCCTGCCTATGAGGCGTGACGCTGGTAAAGAGTGCGTGGGAGAGCGGCGAGGCCCGCAACGGGCCACGACGTAGGCTGCCAGCTACCCCGTCTGGCACCAGCCACACACAGGGACGTCGTGTGAACATGTCGTCAACATGGCACATGGCACATGCGCATGGGCCCAGCGCGGCTCTTGCTCCCAGCCGCAAGCCAGCACGCAGCCAGCACACTGTGAAACTAGGCTGGCACCTAGCTAGCTCGCTACTGCGCTGCTACACAGCACCTATACAGACACAGAGACGTAGATAGATACACACCCACCGCACTCTTTCCTACACGTACTTCTTTCCCCTACCTTCCTACCTTGCCTCGCCGCACCTCACCTTACCTCATTAGGAAGTCTACGTCTCGATGACTAATCACCCGCTCCCACCTGCGCGGACCAGCCCAGCCGCCCCGACCCGACCGGCCGACTGAGCGAAATTGTCGCAAGCTTTTGTGGATGAAAGTGCAGGTATTTTTTTTTTCTTTTCTTGGTTTGTTTACAAAAGGCCAGTAGCGGCATTTGCAACACACATCTGATATTATAGGTGTAGTTGACAGCTCGTGACAGGGTTCTCCATCAGGCGCGTGAGCATGGACACACAGAGGGCGATGCCGAGGGAGCAAATCCAGAAGCTGTACCAGGTATGTTTGACGGTGGACACCCGCCACGGAAGGAGCAGGAGAGGACGGGACGGGCCAGGGAGCTAGTACTAACATTGCAATTGTATTGTTTTCAGCGCTGGATATTGCTAAAGCAACAGTATGGCGATCAGGTAGCGCAGAATCCGGAGTACATCCATCTGTCCAAGATGCTGAAACAGATATCCAAACAGCAGGAGCTGCAAAGACGGATGCTGCAAGGACAGCAAGGACAATCGTTGCCTCAACAGCAGCAACAACAACAACAACAACAGCAGCAGGCCATGTTTCAACAGCAGCAACAGCAGGCCCAGCCTCACCAGCAACACGATAACGGCTACATAAACCAGATACACACTCCTCAGTTACAGCAACAAATTCCATCTCAGCAGGGAATGGCACAGATGAGTCAAGGCCAACAACCCCATGCACAACAAACACCACACCTACAACCACAACAACCACAGCAGCAGCAGCAGCAGCAGCAGCAGCAGCAACAACAACAACCGCAACAACAACAACCGCAGCCATCACCACAACTATCACAGAAATCGAACACTCCAATGTCGAGAAACCTGCCTGGAAATGTGTTATTTGCTCCATATCAGTCAATGCTGCTGAAAGCACAAATTGCTGCCTTCAAATGCCTTGTCAAAAATATAGAAATACCACCAGAAGTTAACAACATACTCATCGCATCCATCAAGCAGAACATGAACAAAAGTCCGCTGGACATCGGCACCATTCCTCAACAACAGCATCAGCAACAGCAACAACAGCAACAACAGCAACAACAACAACAACAACAACAACAACAACAGCAACAGCAACAGCAACAGCAAGCACAAGCACAACTGCAATTGAACTCTAACGGAATGAACAGATCTGCTATGAACGAAAACATCCAGGCTCGATCACAGCATAATTCTCCAATCGTTTCTCAAGTAACACACCCACACATGACACAATCTCCAGCTGTACAAAATCATTCTCCAATCATCTCACAAAATGCTGGTGTCCAACGTGTAACACCTCCATTAATGATGAAACCTCAGATTCAATTGCTTAAAGACCAAGAGCCTATGCCTTTGAACAAGCTTCAGGAGAAATACCCAGACATCAAAACTATTATTCCTCTTACAAACCCTCGACTCAAAGCAGACTCATACACCTTACCAGAGCCGCCACTTGAGCTTCCATATGAAGCACTATTACTTCCGAAGTTGAGAGTTATTGTCCCAGGTGTTACATCGACTGGTATTGATTTAGTAGGTGCGTATGAGGTCCGAGAAGCAGACTTACAGCTGAAGATCGCTTCAATATTAGAAGATTTTTCAGAAAAGCTTGATGACATCAAAGAGTCTAATAAGAGTGAGAATTTAGACGATATCATAGAGTATTACTCGTTGAAGTTACTGCCGTTACAGAAGGCGATGCGTGGCCATGTTTTGAGTTTTGACTACTTCACTAATTCATTGCTAACCAACACTCATCCAAACTTCCTGGCTAAAAACAGAAAGCTAAACCTTGGTGATGCTGATAAAACTAATAACCTCTACCTTCAACAGCAATCAATGAAAGTGAAAATTGAACACAAAAAGAGAACAGATCAGGTGGAGAAACTGACATCTGATTCCTCTAGTATTATTAGAGGAAGAAGCGATCGAAAGCACAAAATTAGAAAGTTTGGAAGATCGATTGTGAATATGCATACCAACATTGAGAAAGAAGAGCAGAAACGGGTAGAGAGAAACGCTAAGCAACGTTTACAAGCACTGAAGGCGAATGATGAAGAGGCCTATATCAAACTTTTGGATCAAACTAAGGATACCAGAATCACCCATTTATTGAAGCAAACTAACCAGTTTTTGGACTCGTTAGCCCAGGCCGTGAAAGAGCAACAAAAAGAAACTCATGAGCAAGTTAAAGCTCAAGGCCATGTCGTTTCAGAAGAGCTCGATGATGTAGATGATGAAGACCGCGAGAGTATTGATTATTACTCTGTTGCACATAGGGTGAAGGAAGAAGTCAAGATCCAACCTTCAATACTTGTTGGTGGAACGTTGAAAGAGTACCAGATGAAGGGGTTACAATGGATGGTTTCATTGTATAATAACCATCTTAATGGTATTCTAGCGGATGAAATGGGTCTGGGTAAGACAATCCAAACTTTATCTCTTATAACCTACTTGATCGAGTTCAAGAAGGTGAATGGTCCATTCTTGGTGATTGTGCCATTGTCAACTTTAACTAATTGGAATTTAGAGTTTGAAAAGTGGGCACCATCTGTGGTGAAAATCACATACAAAGGGACACCAAATGTTCGTAAAGCTCTACAGGCTGATATCAAGAGCAGAAATTTCCAAGTGTTGCTAACAACTTTTGAGTATATAATCAAGGATAGACCACTACTGAGTAAAATCAATTGGGCACATATGATCATTGATGAAGGGCACAGAATGAAAAATTCCAATTCAAAGTTATCCCAAACTCTTGCACAGTACTACCACACAGATTACAGATTGATTTTGACAGGTACTCCCCTTCAAAACAATCTACCTGAACTTTGGGCACTGTTGAACTTTGTTCTCCCAAAGATTTTCAACTCTGTGAAATCTTTTGACGAGTGGTTCAATACTCCTTTTGCAAATACAGGAGGACAGGACAAAATCGAGCTCTCTGAAGAAGAGACCCTTTTGGTTATTAGAAGACTGCATAAAGTTCTAAGACCGTTCTTGTTAAGACGTTTAAAGAAAGATGTGGAGAAAGATCTACCTAACAAGGTTGAAAAGGTGATCAAGTGTAAAATGTCGTCTATTCAAAGTAAGATGTACCAACACATGCTTAAATACCACCAAATATTTGTGCCTAATGAAGAAAACACTAAACTGGAAGCACTGAAAGGATTTAATAATCCTATCATGCAGTTGAGAAAAATATGTAACCATCCATTTGTTTTTGAAGAGATTGAAGATATCATCAATCCTGATCAGAGTACCAATCAAAATATCTGGCGTGTTGCAGGAAAGTTTGAGCTTTTGGAGAGAGTTTTACCAAAGTTCAAAGCAACAGGACACAGAGTGTTGATCTTTTTCCAGATGACTCAGATCATGGATATCATGGAAGATTTTTTACGACTCAGTGATATGAAGTATTTGCGTTTGGATGGGTCAACTAAAGCTGACGACCGTACCGATTTGCTGAAGCTTTTCAATGCTCCTAACTCGGAATATTTTGCATTTTTGCTATCGACCAGGGCAGGAGGATTGGGGTTGAATCTGCAGACCGCTGATACTGTTATCATATTCGACACTGATTGGAACCCTCATCAAGATTTGCAAGCGCAAGATCGTGCACATAGAATTGGGCAGAAAAATGAAGTTCGGATCTTGAGATTGATCACTGAGGACTCTGTTGAAGAGGTGATTCTTGAACGTGCTCATCAAAAGTTAGATATTGATGGGAAGGTTATCCAGGCTGGTAAGTTTGATAATAAATCAACCGCCGAGGAACAAGAGGCATTGTTGAGAGAGCTTTTGGAAGCCGAAGAGAGTAAGAAATCCTTTAAAGAAGATGAAGATAATCTTGATGACGACGAGTTGAATGAAATTCTGTCGAGAAACGAAGGTGAACTCAAGATATTCCAACAAATGGACGATGAACGAAAGCAGAGAAAGATACAATCACGTCTTTACACTGATCAGGAACTACCTCCTTTGCTGTTGAGAGACCCGTCAGAGTTCCAGACATATGAACCTATTGGTGACTATGGACGCGGTGCCCGTGAGCGCAAGCAAACATTTTACGACGATAACATATCGGAGGAGGCTTGGCTACGTGAAATTGAAGGCATTGAGGACTCAGATGATCTTGGGGAAGATGCGGAGGATGTGCAGCCCAAGAAGAAGAAGAGGGGAAGAAAGAAAAGATCTGAAGCAGATTATCTTGGTGGAGATGGAGACGATTTATCAGGGCCGAGAAAGAAGAGAAGTGTTCCACCAAGTACTGGAGGAGGTGACGCAGACGAAAGTGCAGGTGCCTTTGGAAGCCCACTTGAGACTGATGTAACCGAGAAGCCAAGGAGAGGTGGCACTAGGGGAAGGGTTTCTCGGAAAGGCTCAGGGCGTGGCCGCCAAGGAGGGCCAGTAAACAGGGTCCCTGTACCTGAAACACTCGATCGTGAGGCGAGAGCAGAGCTGACGAAACAGTGCATGGACATATACAATGAGCTGATGGGCTATATCAACGAGGATGGACGAAGACTGAGTGATATTTTCAAAGTGAAACCACCCAAGAAGTTCTACCCAGACTATTATCTCTTGATCAAGTTTCCTATTGCGTTCGATATGGTGCTCAAGCGGATCAACTCCGCTGTGTACCAATCCCTGAAGGAGTTCGTTGAAGATCTGCGGCTGATATTTGGCAATGCGAAAGTCTACAACGAGGAGGGCTCGATGGTGTACAATGATGCCCAGACCCTTGAAGACATGGCCATGGCGAGGTACAGATCTCTGGGGGCGACAGACGAGGACTTCACTGCTTTTGATGCCGGTTACATGACGCGTGTGAACAGGCCGCCGCCAGCACAGCCACACACCCAGTCCGCAGCCGCGGCCAGCGGCGGCAGTGATGGTGACGATGTTGGTGTGTGAGCCGTGGTGGTTGGTGACGGGTGGTATGGTGCTGGTGCTGCTGATGAGCTCCGTCCCCTATCTCCGCGTATCTCCGATACATACATATAGACTGGCTTATGTAATCACTATTGTCACTGTCCATCTCGTAGCTCAGCTCCTACTGGCTTGGCTAGCGCCTGCTGCTATCTGTAGCACTCGCACGCGACCACCACTGGGGCTCGTCGCAGCCACTGTCCGTGCGACGACGGCCGGCTGTGCTCGCTGTGCAGTTCAGCTCGTTTACTCGACGTCAAATGAGCATCTATCACGTGACACAGGGCGAAAAATTTTCCCGCTGTAGCTAAACTGTCACATGCCGATTTCACAGCTCTTTGTTTCTTTTTCCTCTGGGCCAAGTCGTCTCGTTTAGCTTAACTTCACATGTGGACGGACCTGCTCCATAGTAGAAGAACGAAGTACGCAGGAGAGAAAGGAGAAGGAAAAAATTAGCTGTGCGTGTGTGTGTGTGTTGTGATATTTACTGTAGCGTAGACACACACAGAGACAAAGTTTTTTCTCCTGTATAAATTATCTGAATCTCGCACTTTTACTCTAAATTTTTTTTCCCTGACCCTCTTGGCCTGAGAAGAAACCAGCAAGGCGGCTAGTATCAATAGAAGTTAGCAACGCAGCAAAGCAAGCATGTCAGCCCCGGAAACCTTTTTGTTTACCTCTGAATCTGTCGGTGAGGGTCACCCAGACAAGATCTGTGACCAGATCTCCGACGCCATCCTGGACGCCTGTCTGGCGCAGGATCCATTGTCCAAGGTTGCATGTGAGACCGCTGCTAAGACTGGGTTGATCTTGGTGTTCGGTGAGATCACCACTAAGGCCCAGCTGGACTACCAGAAGATCATCAGAGACACCATCAAGCACATTGGCTACGATGACTCCGACAAGGGTTTTGACTACAAGACATGTAACGTCTTGGTTGCCATCGAGCAACAGTCTCCTGATATCGCACAGGGTTTGCACTACGAGAAGGCCCTCGAGGAGCTCGGTGCCGGTGACCAAGGTATCATGTTCGGCTATGCCACCGACGAGACCGACGAGAAGCTCCCATTGACCGTGTTGTTGTCTCACAAATTGAACAAGGCTCTGGCCGACGCCAGAAGATCCGGTGCTCTTCCATGGTTGAGACCTGACACCAAGACCCAGGTCACTGTCGAGTACAAGAAGGATGGCGGTGCCGTCATCCCACTCAGAGTTGACACCGTGGTCATCTCCACCCAGCACGCTGATGAGATCTCCACTGAGGATTTGAGATCTGAGATTCAAGAGCACATTGTCAAGAAGGTGATTCCAAAGGAGTTGCTTGACGACAAGACCGTTTACCACATCCAACCATCTGGCCGTTTCGTCATTGGTGGTCCACAAGGTGATGCTGGTTTGACTGGTAGAAAGATTATCGTTGACACATACGGTGGTTGGGGTGCTCACGGTGGTGGTGCCTTCTCCGGTAAGGATTTCTCCAAGGTTGACAGATCTGCTGCTTACGCTGCCAGATGGATCGCCAAGTCCCTTGTCAATGCCAAGTTGGCCAGAAGAGCGCTTGTCCAGCTTTCCTATGCTATTGGTGTTGCCGAGCCATTGTCTATTTACGTTGACACCTACGGTACATCCAAGTACTCTTCTGACGAGCTTGTCAAGATCATCAATGAAAACTTCGACCTCCGTCCAGGTGTTGTTGTCAAGGAGCTAGACTTGGCCAGACCAATCTACTTCAACACTGCTTCCTATGGTCATTTCACTGACCAGTCCAACCCATGGGAACAACCAAAAGCTTTGAAGTTCTAATTTATAGATTGTGTCAGTGATGATAGAGAAGCGGGCTGATGCAAAAAGCAAAGCAAAGCAAAGCAAAACAAACCGTCCAGCTCAACTCTGGATGGATAATGGTTACGACTAGAAATGATTTTAAGTATTATAATTTTTTTGTGAGAATATCCTCAACGGGTGTTTAATATAGATTTTACCCAACGGAGCTCGAGTGTGTAGATGCTGTTTGGTGAACCGAACCAGCCACCGGTAAAAGCTATATCCACAGCTGTGCATTGGCACTTGCACCACCCACCAGGAGGCCTCTGTGCGATGACCATCTGTAGATCCACGCGATCTGCGATTGGGAGGGGCGAGCTACTACACGCATGCCCCTCTCAATCAACGGCTGTGTTCTGTGGTCTGCTCCTACACAACGCTCAACCTCACTCACTGTGCTTCAACGAAGTCGTCACATTGCACCACTTCCCGAAGCAGTAGCCCGCTGGGGCGGTCTCGAGATCGGATGGTCCACTTATTATAATTGCTGGCTTAGTACTGGCCCTGCCGTGGACCCGCGCGTGGACCCACACGCAGACACACCCACACGCACAGCCCAACACAACACAACGCCTCCCACTAACAGCCGTTGTATCTGATCTACCCACTCCTCTCTCTCTCTCACCCACGGTACAAAGGATTTCGGTTTGATTGTGTCATGATCATGTCAACTATTTCCTTTTTAGTCAAACCGCGCATCACTCGCTTTCTCCACTCTTTAGCTACGGGACAAGACAGGACAAAACGGACAGGACAAACAGACGAGACAAACAGATACAGCAGAGGCGCTTATAAAGTGGTGAGTCCCCGGTGCAGGGCCAGCAGAGTGACAACGGGGGAAGCTGGGTAGTTGCACGAGATAGCACACCACTCCACGACGAGAAAAGGAACTAAACACTAAACAGATCTCATGCTCAGAAGACTATACTCAACCGCGTCGCAGCAAGGCTTCCAGCCTCTGCGTCAAGCTTTGAAGGCCAAGATCCCAGCGAAGAGAGAGCTGCTCCAGGAACTGAAGGCCCGCGGCTCCACCAAGATCGGTGATCTCACTATCGGAGGCACCATTGGAGGCATGCGCGGCTACGAGGCGCTGGTGTGGGAGTCGTCCAAAGTTGATCCTGACACCGGCGTGACATTCCACGGGCTCACCATCCCTGAGGTTCTGTCGCAGGTGCCAACTGCGCCAAACGGCGGAGAGATTTTGCCAGAGGCAATGTTCTGGTTCTTGCTTACAGGCGAGATGCCTACGAAGGAACAGGCCGCTGAGTTTGTGCGTGAGCTGAACGCCGACCTGGAGCTCCCAGAATACCTCACCAAGATCATTGACTCCCTTCCAAAAACAATGCATCCAATGACACAGCTCTCCATTGCAATGTCGTCGTTGAACAACGACTCTGTGTTTGCCGCTGCATACGCGAAGGGAATTCCAAAGGATCAATACTGGGACCTCTACTTCACCGACTCTCTCAACCTGATTTCGAAATTGCCAGCCATTGTCGGTCGCATCTACTCTAATGTTTTCCATGACGGCAAAGCTCTGGGTCAGCTCAATCCTGAGAAGGATTGGTCGTACAACATGGCCTGTGTGCTGGGTATGACTGAGGACTCTGTGAACGTGGGAAACCTCACCTCAGAACAGTCCAGAGGGTTTGTTGACTTGCTGAGATTATACACCGCACTCCATGCCGATCATGAAGGAGGTAATGTCAGTGCCCATGCCTCGCACTTGGTCAGCAGTGCGTTGAGTGACACTTACCTGTCCATGTCCGCAGGAATCCAAGGGCTCGCTGGCCCATTGCACGGACTTGCTGCGCAAGAGGTTGTTAGTTTTATCCTGGGAATGAAGGGCCAGGTTGACACGACTTCCTCCAAGGGGATCGAGGACCATCTCTGGTCAATGCTGAACTCTAAACGTGTTATCCCAGGCTATGGCCACGGTGTTCTGCGTGCTCCTGATCCACGGTTCTCCGCCATGCTGAAGTTCACCGAGGCGCATGAGTCCCTATCCAAGGACGAGAATGTCCAGATTGTGAGAAAGCTGAGCCAGATTGCGCCGGAGGTGCTGAAGAAGACAGGCAAGGTTAAGAACCCCTTCCCAAATGTGGACAGCATCAGTGGAGTGTGCTTCTGGCACTACGGTTTGAGAGAGACCTTGTTCATGACAGTTGTTTTTGGAGCCAGCAGAACCCTTGGTGTCACCTCGCAGTTGATCTGGGACAGGGTTCTGGGAATGCCTATCGAGAGACCAAAGAGTGTCACACTAGCGGGACTAGCCAAGTTGTGAGGAGTGAGGCGGCGCTGGCGCTGTCGCTGTCACCGATAACCAGCCTATACCTATATCTATCTATAAACGCATCGTTTTCTATATTCTTGTCTTGTACATGCCGTGGCGACTGCGCACGCCATTCTACTACTCCCTTGTGTGCACTAGCACGTGTGCGCCAGGAGGTAGACTTGCGTGCGTGTCGCGTGCCTCGCTCGCTCCCTGCCTGGTCCACTACTGACTGCGGTGTGGGCCACTGCTGCGTCCCTTACCCTTACCCTTCACCCAAGATCCCACATCAGTATGCATGGTTACGAGCAATGCGGCGCAGTATTATTTTATTTCAGATTTAAGTGTCAAACGGGCAGGCCCCGGCCAGGCCAGGCCGCAGGGAGCCCCAGCGATGTGCGTGAGATTCCCAAAGAGGCATCCCGCGGCAGAAGTGGTGGTGGGTGATCACGGGGGCGGCGGCGGCGATGGATCGACTGTAGAGGCGAGGCAAGGCCAGGCTTTGCTGCCTGGCGTGGCCAGGGTGTGCCATGGCACATGGCGCGCGCAGTCGTGCGGTGGTGCACGCTAAACGCTGCCACTGAGTGACACACCACCAGTGGATTGACACCACCACTGGCGCGCCGCAACCGCAGCACCGATCTCGGCTTATGCCCATCAACAACAGCAGACTTCAACCACAAAAACATTCAACCGCCAATCTGTATATAAACCCCCCGATCCCCTACCCCGCCATCCTTCATGGTGTAGCCAATAGCCATAACATACATAGCACAACACAGCACTGGAACCGACCAACAGACGGATAGACAGAGAAGAGATCTACACCCAGCAGATCAAGCGCTCAGTCACAACCCAACCCACTCCACTGCTATATACAACCACATTGCAGAGCTAAGCGCCCGTCTTTAACTGGCTTCGTTGACAGCGCTACGCTACAGCTTGCCACCACACCGCACCTCACCTGCTCGCTTCGACACGAGGTAGCACTACCCCCAGCCAGCCGTTGCTTCCTGTACGTGCCTGCCGCCCAGTACAACCATTTCACAGTGCTGAAAAGTTCAAAGTTTTTCAGATGTTGAGATTGAACTCCCGCAGAAGCTTCAGCTCCAGTTCCAGAACAATGTCTGCCATCATCACTCAGAACACACGCCCGGCCCCAGACGCCGTCCTATCGCGCATCGCCAACTACGTGCACTCCTTTGAGCCATCCTCCTCTCCGCTCGCAATCTCCACTGCTAGACTGTGTCTTTTGGACACAGTCGGCTGCGGTTTGGCAGCGTTGAAGTACCCACAGCCTACCAAGATTGTCGGGCCTGTGGTTCCTGGCACTGTCGTCCCTAACGGTACCAAAGTTATTGGTACCTCGCACCAGGTGGACCCAGTCCGTGGTGCTTGGAGTACCGGCACTCTGATCCGTTGGTTGGACTACAACGACTGTTGGTTGGCTGCAGAATGGGGTCATCCATCTGACAACATGGGTGGTATCCTCGCGGTTGCTGACTTCTTGACCCGTCAAGCTAAAGCTACCAACGGTAGCGAGGGAAAACTTTTCACTGTTCAGGACGTGTTGGAAGGCATGGTCAAGGCCCACGAAATCCAAGGTGTTCTCGCTTTGGAGAACTCTTTCAACAGAGTTGGTCTGGACCACGTTGTTTTGGTTAAAGTAGCCACTACTGCTGTTGTTTCCAAATTAATTGGTTTATCCGAGGAGCAAACTGTTGATGCTGTATCACAGGCTTTTGTTGATGGCCAATCGTTGAGAACTTACCGTCATGCACCAAACACTGGATCACGTAAATCTTGGGCCGCAGGTGATGCAGTTTCTCGTGCAGTGAACCTCGCATATTTGGTTAAGAATGGCGAGCCAGGACTTCCTTCTGTTTTGACTGCTAAGACCTGGGGTTTCTATGATGTTTTATTCAAGGGCGAGGAGTTCAAGTTCCAACGTGACTTTGGCTCCTATGTTATGGAGAACGTCTTGTTCAAGATCTCTTACCCAGCTGAGTTCCATGCTCAAACAGCAGTGGAGGCTGCTCACACAGTGCACGGTAAACTTGTTGCTCAAGGAAAGTCTTTCGAAGACATCAAGAGTATTAAGATCCACACTCAGGAAGCCGCTATGCGTATTATCGACAAGGTTGGTCCCCTATACAACTATGCAGACCGTGACCATTGTATTCAGTATATGGTTGCCATTCCACTAATTCATGGAAGATTGACTGCGGATGACTACTCAGATGTTGTTGCTGCCCAACCTGAAATTGACTCTTTGAGAGAGAAGATGGAGTGTATTGAAGACAAGAGATACTCTGTTGATTACCATGACCCAGAAAAGAGATTTATTGGCAACAGACTTGTCGTTGAGTTGAACGACGGTACTGTCATTGATGAAGAGGTTGAGTACCCAATAGGCCACAGACTAAGACGTGAAGAGGGTAAGCCTGTGTTGATTGAAAAGTTCAAGAGACATGTTAAGGAATGGGCTGCTGACAACAAGGGTGTTGACGCTCAAGCAATCTTGGACAAGTCCTTGGCTGACGGCATTGAAAAGATGTATGTTGACGAGTTTGTTGACTTGTTCACATTGAAAAATTAGGATATCATCACCAATGACAGTTTTTAAAAACATTTATACATTACCTTAGTATAATATCCATTATGCATTGTCTCTTGTGTGTAGAGAATTCAGGGAGAGCGCAATATACCATTCTGTCTCACGACGTAGTTAACCCAACTCGCGTACCTTTTTAATTGACGAACAGTCAAACAGTGGTTAATACAGATATGGC
This sequence comes from Barnettozyma sp. UFMG-CM-Y5996, assembly GCA_030580455.1. Taxonomy (NCBI): domain Eukaryota; kingdom Fungi; phylum Ascomycota; class Saccharomycetes; order Phaffomycetales; family Phaffomycetaceae; genus Barnettozyma; species Barnettozyma sp. UFMG-CM-Y5996. The sequence continues at coordinate 500,938 of JAKTSX010000006.1, forward strand.
CCTCCATGGCAAGGCTACCCAAACAAGTCCCCCATATCATCATCATTATCGGCATCATCCTCCTCCTCCTCTTCTTCTTCCTCTTCGTCATCCTCTTCTTCTACGCCGTTAGCTGCGACTCCCATGCCTTTCACCACATCCTCACTGTCCACTTTACTGTCAGAATTTGAAGCGTTTCGGTCACTTCCGTTCTTCTTCTCTTCTCCGCTTCTCAGCTGTCTTCTCTTGTTCTCTAATTCTTTCTCCAGCTTCTGGATACTATCCATGAGCCTTCCTTTCATTAAAGCATTATGAGTTTTGGAAAGCCGTCCTTTATTCGCTTCTATAGTAGCAGTTAGCTCATTAATCTCATCTCGCAACAGCGCATTGTGCTGTTCATTTTCGTCAACCTCAGTGGCTCTTTGAGCTTCATTATCAGAATCAAACGCATCGTCGTCAGAAGAGGAATCGTTTTCAGGAGCCTCTGTGCCTACTGCGTCCTCTTCTCCCATTTCCTCGTCTTCATCACCAAACAGGCCGTCGTCTTCCAGGGCCTGTTCCAGTTCCATTTCAAAGTTATCAGGAATAGCATCTTGATCTGTCTGCATCTCCAATTGTTGCGATTCTTGCTCTGCCTGCTGCGCTGTCTGTTGTTGTTGTTGTTGCTGTTGTTGCTGTTGTTGCTGCTGCTGTTCTTCGACTTCTGCTTGGAGAACTTCAGGATCAAGAAGTTCATAACTTGTTTCCTCAGCTTCCTCGTCCAGTCGGATCAGTTCATCCACCTTTGCCTCCAATAGTTCGATCTCAGAATGCTCGACTCTCTTTCTATATGGCGAATGAACCACGTTCGCTAGAGGAGGGGTGATACCAGATTCGTATACCTCACCTTCCTGCACATCAATGTCCTTCAGTTCACTCTCGTGTTGGATGCGCTTCACCACGAGCAGTATCTGCGCAATATCAACAGTTTTGAATACATTCTTTTTATCTAGGGACTTGGTCACCTCAATCACGTTTGGCAGATTCATCAGCTTGGAGGCGTACAGTACATCGCGTACTTTCAGAATGGCACGCTTGGCGTCCTTCCACATGATACTTACATTATCTAGTTCGCCTGTCTCGACAGCGTGGCGAATGTATTCCAGCTCTGCGTCCGGCAAGCAACGAATGATGATCGCTTCCTCCATGAGGGGATCATCCTCAATCTCTGAGTCTTCTGAGTCGTATCCTTCTCCGGGTACCCGCGTCGGCTTTAGGCGGAGTCTGTTGAATGCAGGTTTCTTGGGGTTGTTGAGCTTCAGCTTGATGTTTCTCGGTGTGTTGCCTCCTGTGCTGAGTGCCTGTTTCCGCTGAGGAAGACTGATCTTCAGCTTGGTCTTGCCAGTCGTAGTAGCACTGGACGCACCTGCCGATACGGACGAGGGTGCCGTCGCTGCTCCGGTCGACGATGTCCGCTCGTCTTTCCCAGGCCGCACTGGCAGCTTCAGGTTGATCTTCAGCCCCGACATGTGTCTTGTGTGCTCGGCTCCTGCTAGCTACCCTTTCGATGAGAATGCTTAGCAAATTCACTTGCACTGTGCCCTACAATGCCTCCGCAATCCTGTCTGCAGCACGTCCAACGCTATACAGTACGACTTTCCACCGGTATGGTATGGTGGCGGGGGGTTGGTGTGTTTGTTTTCTTTGAATGGGAAATGAAAATTTGAACCAGGAGAAGAGACAGGAAGACAGGACAAGTTGAAGGTGTATACACAGGCCAGCAGCGAGGAAGAGCTCGGCCGTACTCGCAACCACCCCAGCTACTGCTCACTAGAGAAGATCGCAGCGCTAAGCGGTCCTTGCGGCAATGAAGCTCCCAATCCCACTACCGAAAGACCTTAACCTGCGCAACTACTACGGGTGCTCGTACATCAAGGATGGCGCCCTGGCGTCAAAGATCATACAGCACGCGAACTTGAAGTACTCTGACGACGTCAAGGTGCTGGACACATACAGCAACAATCTTGTGTGGTCAATCTCACTGTACAACGCGCTGCAGCCCAAACAGTACGTGCTGATGGAGTCCAGAAAGAGTTTCGTGAAGCATTACGAAGACGTGAGCCCTGCGTTTCCACCTTCGAGCCGCATGTCACTATACCCCCACGATCCGTTCAACTGGCAGTCGTACATTGACCTCACAGAGAAGGAAAAGATCCTGACCCCAGAGTTCCAAGATCGCCAGAAGATACACTCCAACTTCCTCTTCACCTCCAGCATCAGCGACGAGGGACTGTTGATGCAGTGGCTGGCATGTCTGGGCCACCAGAACTGGATCCTGAAGTACGGGAACGTCAAGATGCTGCTATGGGTTCCTGAGTCGTCTGCGATCAAGGTCACTGCAAAGCCTTGTTCCAGTGCCAGAGCAAAGTGCTCAGTAGTTGCCCAGACGTTTGCCAATCTTCGTCTTGTTGCCTTGCAGGAGTCCAAGAATCTTAAAAAGTTCGATGCAAAGATCCTGGAGAACGACAACCCAATGTTGATCTCGCCAAGCTCCTTCTCGGGCACCTCTCCCATGTCGCTGCTAGAGATCAATCCAGTGGATGTCCCGATCAACAACGTTTTCACTTGGGACTATGTTACCAAGAATCTGATGATCTCCAAGACCCTCACAGTCGCTGAGGCAGTCAGAAACCTGGGCCCAGGTGCAGAGCAGTACTTCTCACAGAAACTGTCGAAGGAAATGATGGTCAGACGGGTCAAAGACTTGGAGGGCCGGGACTTTTTAGAGGTGGTCAGAGTGTTTGACGAGTGGCCGTTCAAACCGGAGACTCTGTTTGATTTCTTGATCAGCGAACGGGGAAACTGATGGCATACACTTACAATTTGCATAGAGACTCAAGGCGCACTACTCCCTACTCCCTGCCCTCTCACCACTGGTATTGCGTGTATATAGAGACATAAATTTTACAGAGATAGAGAGAAGCGGAGGTGCGATGCGCACATGTAGCTGCCAGCGCTCTCTCCAGCGCGTGCACGGTGCACGGTGCCCGGGCCCTCCTCCAGCGACCCATCCACCCACCACACACCACCACCCAGCCACACAACCACACACACTATACTTGTGCCATCTACACGGCCTATAAAAAAAGAGTGCGGAAGCCCGGAGTCGAACCGGAGGCCTATGAATGGGAATCATAAATTTTACCGCTAAACTACATCCGCATATTTTGGTCTAAGATTCTTTTCCACGGCAGTAGTGTTGTGTGGCGGTCACGTGATGTGCTGGTGCTGCTGCACGCACCAGCGAACAACAACAACAAAATGCCCCGGCACGATGCAGTGCACGCCCAGGCAGAGACACTGGAAGACAGAAGAGTAGAGGGCACCTTGGTGGTAACTGGCAGGTACTTCGTTGGATTGTGCGTCTGGTCCCGTTCCGTGTGTTTTGGTAGCAGGGGTAGTGTGTAGTCTGTGCCACGACACCACACGACACAGTACAGTACACCGCACAGCAAAGCACACCACAGTAGTGAGCACTAGTAGCCTCAGCAATGTCATCGAGCAGCACGGAAAACAGCGGCAGCAGCGTGGAGCGCAGTGCAGGGTCAATGGAAGGACTGGGGTCTCCAACGGTGTACGATGTATCTGCGGGCAGGAAGTCCCGCTTCGACCAGTACAACAGCCCCAGCCAGTCGCCGATGCTCAAGATCACAGAGGAGGAAGGGATGAGCGAAACGATTTCGGTGGCGGACCTGCCGCCCCTTCCCACGTCCTCCTCGCAGAGTAAGAGGTTCAGCGCACACTTCAGCAATGCGCCAATCCTGCAGCCCCCTTCTTCGTCCTCTGTTGCTGGCACACCAGTCTCCTCATCACCGCTGTACTCCCACGACAATGACTCGTCAAACTCCCTGCACATGCCTGGTGGGAACATCCCAGGCAGCAGAAGCTCGATCACAAGCCTTAAATACATCCCCCCTCCCTCGATACCCCTGAGGAACCGGTCCCCATCACCTAGAAGAACTCGTTCTCCGTCCCCAAAGAAGTACACTCCCTTCAACTTCAAATCTACAAACTTATCAGCGTCCACCCCATTGATGAACACAAAGACCTCATACAGAAAAGGTCACAGATACAAACACTCCTCTGTATCCATGAACCTATTTCAGGAGCCCAAACAGAGAGCTCCTTTGAACATAACAACCGCTTTCCCAATCCCGACAAGAAGCGAGTTCTTCGGGAGTTGCAACTCTCACCAAACTGTCAAGTTTCGTTGGGCTATATTCCATTTGACCATAGCCATCTTCACGTACCTCGTTGGGTTTTCCTACAGCATTCACTCATTTTCCACACTCAGCCACTTGATGTTCTACGACGCTCTCTCATGTTTCGCAGTGGTGTTTGTCGATATCATGGGAAACTTCGATGTTTGGAGCAAAAGCTCGATCACTTATCCCTTTGGACTAGGTAGAATCGAAGTGTTGTCGGGATTTGCCTTGTCTGTCTCTTTGATCTTTGTTGGGTGCGACCTAGTGAGCCACTTTATAGAAGAGACAATGTTCAGCTTCTTTGACGATTCAACCTCTCCCCATGGGCATTCAAGTCACGACCACTCTTCCAGCGCACAGATTAGCATACTAGGCTTTGAGCTGGTCATATTTATCGTTATTATGACCACATTAGTCTCTTCCAGGTATATTGGATTGTCAGAGAGACAAGTGCCTTTCAAATCGTCCAGTAGGATGTCTGCCCTGAAAGAAACTATAGTTAAGAATCCAACTCATTTGATCACCCTGGTGTTCGCATCTTACTTATCCCTGAATCCTATCATCACCAGCATGGAATCAGATATTGAGATCAACAAGATAGCTACACTTGTTATATCGTTACTGACAATCTACATGGGCTGGAGCGTGGTGCGCTACCTAGGGTTCATCATCCTCTTGAGTTTCCCGGGAGTCAGCAATCAAAAGAAGAGTAAGCTGCAAAAGATCACTCTTGATATTCAGGACCTGGATCTGTTCAAGTCCGGCTACACTCTCAATGATGTTGTGTTATCGAAAGTCCACATGAATCTGGTTATCATCTTAGTTAGCGTCCAGATGCTGGGTGGTTCTGACGATGATGAAGTTAAAATGAGGTACGAGATCAACAGAATCCTGAAGGCAACCTTTGAAGGTCGTGAAGTAATTGAAACTACAATCGATATTGATAGATTATAATGATGCCATTGCGGGCACAGGCTGTATTTACTATTTTGATGAATGGATACCTGGATTTTTCCTCTCCAAAGATGCCTCAAACAGTTGTAAGCTTATAGCCGTATCATTAATGTTCTCGAGTGGGTTGGAGTCTTCCAGCATTTCAAAGGGCTTGAAGACAAACTCATGGTAGGTGGATGATGACTTTTGGTACAGGACGAAATTGTTTACCACGTTGAAGTCATGTAGATTGTGCCGGCTCAGTGAGTCAGATGGAGTGTTGGAGGTTTGAGATGACACAGCTGGCAGGTTCAACATTGAGATCGGTAGCTTGATGTTGATATTCGGTTGACTGAGGTTCATCTCATTGACACTGGACTTGATGGAGATAATCAAGTCGTACAATAAGTTCTTTAGTTGGAGATTGCTTGATACTATTTTAGTGTTCAAGAGGTTGACAACATTGTTCAAGAAGCTTTCCTTGATTGAGTTTCTTTCTATGATTATCCCCACAATAAATGGCTTATGGATGATGATTATCTTTAGGAACAATGAAATGGCTGTGTAGAGAAACTCAGTTATCTCTGGAGCCTGCGCAACAATTTTCAATAGCGACTCCAAACAGACATCAAGTGAGAAGACTAGTTGATCGGTCAAGCCCAAGTCTGGCACCCTTCTTGAAAGATCTGTGAGCATTTCTGAAATGATCTTCAGGTCAATGTTTTCATCATTGATCCTCACCACTGGGAAACTATTTGAATTGAGGAACAGATACTCTAGATGATGAATCAGCATGATTTTGAGTTCAGAGTCCAGCAGTTCGAATAAGGAACCAAACAGGTTATCTGAGTGGTCATGCTGGAAGCATACCTGAAATATTTGAGAAATTTCCTGATGTGTTATATCCGGTTGCAAACTCAGCTTGAACAGGAGCTGGAATACAGGAAGGTTGAATTTGTTGAGATTCTTGAGGTTCTTCAGGAGGGTATTGAGGTTGAAGTTTGGCTGCTCGTCAGTGATTTCAGAGTCATTTTCACTTGAAAACAGGGTCTGGTTCAGCAATGAGACAACTTTGCTAGAGATTGAGGAGTCATTGAGGAACACGCGAATTACCATATCTCTATTGTGGATGATATTCTCCAAAAATATTAGTAAAAACTCTGACCTGTAGAGAGAAGTGTCGGTGAGTAGTCTAGTGATGAGTTCAGTTGACTCTGATTCGATAGAGTCAATATTGAATTTGCTACTCATGAGCGAGCGTTTCAAGAGGTTCAGCATCTCCTCGGGGTTCTTCTTCTTGAACTGTTCTCTTAAAAGCTTTAATTTGAAGAAGTCATAGACTTCAGGTTGGGAGAGTTCTTTGAAGAGCAAATCCATCAGAAAGTTGTTATAGGCAGAAGAATCAAAGCCTTTGAAGGTCTCGATGATTATGTCGATGGTCACCAGTTCTGAGACAACTAGGTCATAGAGTGGCTCATACTTAAACATCTCGTTTGTATTAGAGTAGGTCTTCTTGACGAAAACAAACAAAGTTTTATTGAACTCATGATTGTTAAGGTCTTTCAAGGTAGCTAACAGATCAACTAGGCATCTCCGCTTACTCAGATCTAGCGAGTTAGTGAACAAAGCCCTTATCAGTTGTTGGAAGTTACCATGGAAGTTGTGAAAGTTAAGGAATGATTCCAATCCTATGTTCAATCCAGAAGCATTGAGTTTCTCCAAAGTAGCATTGCTACTTGCATGCTTGCCTTGTAATGACATGACCCCCCGCACTTCATCCTTGATCTGCTCCTGATCAACTTTGTCCAACACAAATGCCCAGAAACTCTGTAATTTAGGATAATTGCCAGTGCCACTGTTGATGATAATTCTGTACTGAGCGATAATCAACTCAATAACTTGCTCAAAACTCTCAGTAATCTCTAACAGAGTGCTATAGTTAGCAGTGAAGAGAGTCAAAAGCTCTAATTGTTCTGTGTCAAGCTCTTCACTTGCTAAAGCCTTAACTAGGAAAGCGACAAGATTCTTCATATCACTGAGATGGAGAAATATTGATAAGCTATCTTTCAGTTCACTGTATGTCATTAATGGGAAAAAGTTTGTCCTTGAGGTTATTGATTGGATGAGCATATCAGAGAGCTTCATTTTGATACCTGTTTCTAGGCTCCCAATGAAGTTGAAGCTTTGCAGTTCGTCCATTGTGCTTTTATCAAGAGATTCCATTCCAAATTTCAACTTATCATCAACAGATATACGATCTTGATAGTCCGGTTCGAGGATCTTCAAAATCATTGTTGCCTGGTTTGATTTCTGTGGCTTCAAATTCTTCAGAATTGAGGCGTGCAGTAACTTCTCGTTGGGGTTGTCCTTGAGGTAGATGAGGCCAGAACTTATGAGCCTTCTGATATAAATCGGGGTTTTAAATATGCTGATGTCCACCAGATGGTTGAGAAGAATAAACAGACTGTCCAATTCTATGACATTCATGATCTTGTGTACCTCGAAAACAAAGTCCAGAACAGCTTTTCCAATGTGTTTCTGATTTATAGAAATCCTTGAAGATTGATAATGCTTCATTCTTGTGATGATCTTGAGCACCAATAGAATACGGTACTGTTCTGATCTGAACTTAGTGAGACTCCAACTTATAGCAGTTTCTAAATTGCTTCTCCAATCATCAGTTATAATGTGATCCATGATTTTGGAAAGGTCAACTTTATCCTTGCACATGTCCAAGTGACAAACAAGATCATTGAAAAAATAGACATTGTTAGTAGTGGTGTTTATCATCAATGACTCGTTCCTGTAAGATATTAGCTCAAACTTCTTCACATTCTCCTCTGTATTCAACTCCAATATATTACGCAGGGTATGTCTGACTTGGGACCAAAAATTAGGAAGAATGAAATTATCAATGGAGTGATTGAATGAGTCAACAACGATAGAGGAGATCTCCCCTGTGATCTTGGACTTGATCCTTTCATTGAGCTTTTTATCTGTAACACTGATATCTTTGCTGTCTAGCATATTCTTCATTAGATTGACTTTCTGATATTTCAATATAAGACTCTCAGTTAACTCTTTTATAGTATCATCGGCTTTGATGATATCATTCCAAAAGATCTTTATGATTGTGAGAGCCAATGGGATTTCAAATGCTTTACAGTTTTTGAAGAATTTATTCACCCAGTTTAGAAAGAGTTCTTTGTCAATCAAGTTCTCCAGGAACAAGTTAGATAAGAACCTTAGAAGGTAACTAATTTTCACCTTCCAACTCTCCGTGGCTTGCTGAAAAGTCTCAAACTTCAGGTAGTCAACTGACAATCGTTCAACAAATTCTACAACTTGCGTGGTCCATTCCTGAATCCAAGTTGACTCAATACTAGCACTCCCTTTTCTCTTCAGTCCTCGCAGTTCATTGATTCCAACACAGCGCACCAGCCATATAGCCCTGTTCATGGGGATGTCTTTATTGATACAGTGCTCCACTAGCACTTTGTTTCTAACCCCATGGGGTATGGTTCTTGAGAGTTTCTTTAATGGAACACGGCTGTTAGCAAGATCCCTTAGCCAGGCTTCTCTCTTCTGATCAGTAAGTGTCACTCTTGGTGGTGGCTTGAAAGAGCCCTGTGTGATCTTGTTGTTGGCTGCCCGCAAATCGATAGATCTTCTCATGTTCGTAGAAAGCTCATCCAGAGAGTTCTCGCATCTCAGCAACTGATGTACAATGTTTCGGGCGCTCAGCAGCTCATTACTCACATGAGGGGGCTCGAAATAGCCCTTTTGCAGATGGTTTAAGGCGATTTCATCTTCTTTACTCGTGTGCTTCCAGGGCATGAAATCGGGGTACTTTGGGGCGGTGTGGGATAGCGTAGCGTTGTCCAGTCTGTACACTCCCTGAGGCTCTACAAGCTGATATCTTCTGTTTAGCAGGTCTTCTTTGGCAGACTGAAGTCTCCCGCTGCCATTGTTTCCACCAGAGGCTCGTCCTGATGATAACCCGCCGTTCTTGTTCATATAGGTAGCAGCAGGCGCTTGTGAATGTGACATAAATGAAAAGCAGGCCGCCCTGATTCACAAGAGACGAGATGAGCTGAATCGGTGAGATCTTGCGCACAAGATCCTGAATCGCCTTCCCACTGTGTATCCAATTACGTCCAGTGAAGATGGTTCCACACGAAATATAATGTATTGGCTAAAGTTCTGGATTCTGATTGATTTCGTAATTAAGTGACACTCACCGCTCACCTCATTCTACACCACAAAACGGAAAAAATTACAGGAACATTTGTGTATTTCGCGGAGCTACTCCTTGGGACTTGGGACTTGGGACTAATTTTGAAACTGGGACTAGTCCAAAATTGGAGACTCGGGACTCGAGACTAATTTCAAAACTGGGACTTGAGACTGGAGACTAGTCCAAAAGTTGGGACTTGGGGCTTGGGACTGGAGATCTTTATGGAGTGGACTAGAATAGATGGTCTTTGGAAATTAGTCCAAGACTAAAAGAAAATCAACACAAATACATTTAGAACACAAGAGAGATTAGATTGGTGATGATATGCGGTGATAGCTGCAACAAAAATAAAGTATATTAGAAAGATATACAACCGTTCAAGTCAATCTTTCACTGGTGCTCAATCTATTTAAATGCAAGTAAACGTCTGTTCCATACCCTTCCATCGATGTTAATCTCAAATCACCACCAAAGTAGCGGGCATATAGACGACTCAATGCCAGTCCGTATCCAAAGCCCGCCATTGGAGCCTTGAAGTCAGTTTGATTATAGCTCGGGTCCAAGTCTGGGGTTTCCTCCATTGTGGTATACAAGTATGTCCAGACCAAGGGAACCGCACTTCTGGCAATACCGCCACCCTCGTCACTGATTTTGATGGTGATATCTTCATTCCCTTGGGCCACGATGAGTTTGACTGGGGGAAATTGCAGGTCTTCAATATCGTCCACTGGATTGGCACTTTCTCTGTTGCGCTTTATCTGCGTTTCCACTGTAGCACGCAACGAGTTCTTCAAAGTTTCAAATAGCATATGCATCAAATGGCCAGGTACATACAAGAAAGTGCAGTCGTCTGGACAGTAAAGCTCAACCTCAGGTGCTTCGAAGAGTCCGTAGTACTCCTCACATATGAATCTCGCATTGTCAATAGCATCTTTCGCAACCTCCTTAACATTGGTGTTTGTGCAAATCACGCCCACATAGTTCTCTCTCTTGGGGTCGTCAGTGATAGCAATATGTTGACCAATAAGCATCCGTATGCCGATACGTGACATGTAGAACCTATCCAAAAAAGATTGGATAGAGTCGTCAATGATGGGCAGTTTTTTTGAGTGTTTCCACTCAATCACTCCCTGTGCAACAGTGGCTACAGTTGGATCGTGTCTCTTCTTTATCCCTTTCAAAGTGTCAACAACCTCCTTGTTGTACGACGAGTACTCCTTTAGCCTAGGGTTGTTCAGTTCATTGTCGTAGATAGTGATGAGCTCATCGAACGACTGCGTGTACCATCTCTTGACTTTCTCTATAGAAGGCATCTGGTTCAACCCATTCGGCAATGTGTCGAGTTCTTCGATTCTATGCGCCAACCTTATAGGCAACTCACGCACGATGAATCTGCTGGCGTTGAACAGTTTTTCGTCAGTCAGGTTAGTTCCTGACTCAACCATGCGTTTCAGCGATATGCTGGTTGGCGAGAGCCTCGCGTACTTCGCTAGCTGCGCTGTCAACGCTGACATTACTCCTCCGCTCTTCTGTTTCCTCTCCCTACTTAAACTCTTACCTGTTGAAAAGACCAAAAAACACTTCTCTCCTGCGTGCTACCCCTGTGTATCCCAAAGAACCAGATAACCCAAGCAGATAAGTAGCGACAAAGTGGCCAGACCGTGTGCCTGTGTCCTGCGTGGAGAAATTAGAGCTGTGTTCAGGGAGAATGGGAAGCAACGGGTTTGGCATTTTTGAAGTTTTTTCTGATTTTTTCCAGTACCAGTTTGGTGTCGGGTCGGACGGAGAACAGGCAGAGGAGCTGATAGATGCTGGAAAGGTGTGCGTTCGTCAAAGGGTCGGTGTGGATGCACCCAGTAGGAAGACTGCTGGCCCAGAGAGGTGGCAAGCCGAAGCGCTTACGGGGGTTGCTGGAAATGGCGGTCGTGAGAGGCACAAGCCAACTGCTGGGTCGGTCCTCTCTCTGTATGCATCCATATACTGCCGTTTATGTAAGCTGACATGAAGCGACGTGCAACAACTATGACCACCCAGGCACAGCTGCAGCTGTGGCAGGAGACACACACGCTGACGAGAGAAGGCGAAGACGGCTCGCTGTCTACTGTAGTACAGCTACACTGGATTTTGCGGTGGCATCAGATGTATATATATATGGCTCCGCATGTTCTGGCGGATCCGTACAGACTCCCCAGAGCCAAGGGCTGCGTGCGGGTGCTGCCTTGTTCCTATGTGTGGGAGGGTCACCGCACCTGAACGCTGCGTGCTCACCCAAAGCCACATGGCTCTGTCCAGCACATGCACACCACACTTGTCCTGTACTGTTGTGTGATTGATTCGAAGTAAAGGAAAATCCGGGGTATGGCGATTGGGGCAGGAAACCCCATGGGGGACCAGGCGGCGCGGTGCGATCGGTCTGATTGGCCGCCTGCTGCCCGGAACTAAACGGGTGCGGTAGGGGACAGAGACGAGCCGCGGTTGCGAGCGCTGGGCCTGGCTGGGGACAGATGTGTTTGGTGTACGGGTGTACATGTTGTGGTTGCGAGCACCGGACAGGAAACATCACCACTAGCCAGCTCAGACCTCGTCGCGGAACTGGTGCGGTAGCGAGGAGGCAGAGTGCGCTGCAGACTCGAACGCGTTGCCCGGTCCACGGCCGAACCAGTTTCTGATGCTGGAGAACATGCTTGTCTCCCGCTGCTCCCGCAGCCCTGATTCTGGTACTGTTGGCTGTTCTGCAGCCTCAGAAGCAGGAGAAGGGGACGGGGACGGAGAGTACAGTGGCTGGTAGTCAGACCTTGGCCGTGTAGAGCGGGCAGCCCCCGAAGATGGTATTCCAGAAACTGCCCTTTGAATAATTAGCTTTCCTTCCTTCACCAGCAGATCCCTTTTGGTCATATCGGCTTGCAATGCCTCTTCGTCCTCCTCCGAGACGAAGTCGTCTAAATACTCAAGCGATAACTTCCGTTTGACCTTGTCGAAGATGTTGAAGCTGGTCAGCAAGATAGGTACTAGGATCAGTCTTGGAAGATTCTCGTTGAAAGCACCGCCTAGTATGGAGAGATTAATGGACTCTCCTAAGAAGTCATTGAACTGCGAGTGAATTTCACCACTTTTCAGTAAAGTCAAGAAGTTGTACGAGAGTGGTATTGTCAATCTGTTGGCATACATCGAAAAGAAAACGACACTGACTGGGCTCGAGCGCTGTGGAAACAAATGGTATGTCTTGAATATCTTCACCCTTGTTAGAGATATCAGGGAGCTGAGAGACATGTAACACATTACCACCAATGACACAATAAACTTGAGAGTTGGAGATAAACGGTTTCCAATTAACAGTTCATTCACAATGGAAAGCCTGGTGGAGTGGAATAGTTCGCTTTCAATGATAATAAATGAGAGAGCAAAAAGAATTATCGCAAAAGCCAGGTTCACAGTTGGCACAAGATACACGTTGAGGATGTAATTCAGCCGTCCATCTCTGATTGTGTTTGGGCTATGTTTGAACCTCAACGTCCTAGTAGGTTTTGAGTCCACAATGTCTTGCAGATTCAGAATTTTGAGTTTGGCCTTGTTGAACTCGTACAATGCAGACCGATAATTGGTATCCTCTTTCTTCAATGTGCAGTTCAATCTAGAAAAAGTTGTGGCTGACAACTGGTCCAACGAGGTGTACTCAGTTGATCGGATATGGTTCCTGAACTCTAGATCATTCGGCAACATGGATTGCAGGGTTTCTAGCTCATGTCTAAACACACTATCTTGGATCCCATTGATTCTCTCCAGAGAAGAAATTGTAGAGCATGTGTCCTTGAAATTGAATGTCGCGTCATTCAGCTCCTCGTACAGTTTGGGAAGCTCACCATAGAGATTGTCTAGCTGATACTCCAGGTTTATGTTGCTGCTCCACTTTCTCCTAGGTATATTAACCAAGCCATGTGCCATCAGCCATAGAGACAGGAGAAGAGAATAAGTGTGAGACAAGGCAATTAGCAAGCTCTTGAAAGTTTGGAAGTGGAATCCAAACTTCGCAAAGTAGTACACGAGACCAAGAGACCCTGTTCCACCGATTATAACATAGAACTTGATGTTGCTCTTGATGGAGTCTCTCATCTTGTTCATTTGATTGAACTCTCCTGATCTGTAGTACTCCTGCAAAAATGGCAACAGAGCCCACATTAGAATGAACGCACTCCAGTAATCAAATTTCCATAGATAGAGAATGTATTTGGTATCAACAAAGAATATGTTAGACCCTGTAGAGTCATTAGAGGACAGTATATCAATGGGTATGAGGAAAGTGATAGATATAGGAATGTAGATGGCGATGACTGTAACAAGAATGAAGAACAGGCCAGGTGGATTCCTGAGAAAGCGGAAGAGTACAAACACAGAGAATATCAGTGATAGCGAGAACAGCACTAGTGCTGGCACCACCATATTGTTCCGTTCTTCCTCTGTTACACCCTAGACCACCAAGAAGCAGTTTGGAGCTAGTCTTCATTTCACCTGTAAACAAAACTAACAAACAGTCAGGTTTACCCGGATTCACAGCGTAGGTAACTATATTCGAAGTGACCGTACCATCACTGTTGTTCCCTAAATACCAAGGAGGCATATACAGCGGCAATGGGTGTTTGGAAAGACTTAATAGAGTCTTCCGAATCTTTAACGTCTATTAGAAAGACTGTTTTCATTATCGGTATGTGTTCAGCCTGATGACGGGCATCCAACAGGGAGACAAGTAATGTGTCTAATCTAACAGCTGGTGTGTAGGAGGGAGGAAGGAAGTTCAGGAGGATATGATCAAACAACTGTATCCGGTAAAGAGTAGTATCCTGGATACAGATGAGCAGAGTCTGGTGGCCAATGACTTTTTCTTGGGATACACTTACATCCAATATAAGGATCAGACGCAGGATTTACTTTCCACTTTACAGATATACACATTGCCTGACAAGTTTTTGAGTCACTTTGAGCTGGCATTTCGCCTGGTGGTGAAAGCAGCAGGCAGATCCGAAGATCTACTGCTCATTCCTGTTCTCGACTACACTGAAAACCCTAACAATTGGCTACATTTTCTCAGAACATGCTTGGTGAAAACATCCTCGCCGGAAACCCCAATGGGCTTATCTGATCGAAATTTGTTAATATGTGTCACCAGTAAGCATATTGTGATCGACTGGGATCCTGAAATCCATGAGTATATACAGCTGTGTCTGCGGTCGGTGGCACTTTTGCACAACTGCTCAGTAGTGTACATCCAGTCGTCGCCCCACGAGAAAACTGGCAGACTGCTACAGCTCGTATCTTCCTTGCTCAAGCTTCCTATCAAGATCAATCAAAAGTACCAACTCGAAGCTGTTTTCACGGGTGATGGGCCCGGCGAGTATCTCTTACTGCCGAGAGGTACAGATACCTGGGGAAAGATCAGAACTCTTAGTGACGTTGTGGATCCAGAGAAGAACGCCGCGAGCTGGAGCTTGCAGGATGCGAGTAACTCCTTTATTGTTAACTACCAAAAAATTGTCCCTAACTCGCAAGATCAATCTGAGAATAGGTACGCTGATGCCGAAGAACTTCGGGCAGATGAACCCAATGACCTACAGAATGTGTCAATCAAACAGTTTTTACAAGGTTTATATGAGAAAAGGACCAGAACTAATAAGGTAGCTTCTGTCCATGCACAAAACCAGGATTTGTAACATTACATTACATAGTTATAGACACCCTCATACATGCCATCCGTGTGAGTAAGACCATATATGACTGGCGTGTTGTCTATCATTTAAACCTGCTGTAGGGAAAATGATGAGAGAAAAAGTAACAAATAAAAATTTTAACGTAATCCTTTAACAGCGTATTGTATTGATTCGAAGGAGCCAAGCGATGAGTGAGGAGCCTTGCAGTGATGAGCCTCTGGGGGTAGCTAAACTAACTATATCCAATGGCAAGGTGTTAACGGAGAAGAATAAGCCACGATCAGAGGGAGCAGAGGAAGGAGCAGAGGAAGAAGGAGAACAGAAGAAAGAAGTGAGGAAACTAGGCAGAGCAGCGAGAAGAAGAAGAAGATCCAGTGCTGTTGTACCGTCAGCGCAGATCAAACCACCTGAAGGTTCAGTCAAAGCCAAGAAACACAAAACATTAGTGGCACCTTCGGTGACAGCCCTGGATCCCTCAATCAAGAAGAAGTTCACCAATCTAAGAGACTTTACCCTTTTCGCGTTGAATGCTACAAACGAATGCCCAAAATCCATGAAGTTAACTAACAGGGGAGCCATTGAGAAGGTTGTTGTTATCATGGTCCCGAATCTGCCTGTATCCAGATTTGGAATTGAGGGAAGCACCCCGTCGTTGATCGACGACCCATCAGAACGTATACCCAAAGAACTCACATTTTTGAAGAGTGAGTTTAATCAGATGCTCGTTACTCGAGCCTCAGATAGGAAGGATGGGATTATCCCAGTTATGACCTCATTTACACAAAGACTACTGACAAAGTCAGAGAAAGCTAAGATTACGAACCAACTAAAAGAGGAGAAGATGACTATACCCAAACTAAAACTCACACTAACACAGTTCTCTGATAACGGTTATCCAATCCACCCTCATACTGAAGGGTTAGACACCAATGCAGCAGAAGAACCTTTGCCACAAGGTTGGGTTGATACAAAGCCTTTCGATCACGACGGATCTCATACATTCGCTTTAGATTGTGAAATGTGTGAAACGAATGCTGGAAAAGTCTTGACTAGATTCTCCATGATTGATTTTAATGAGAATGTGATATTTGACGAGCTCGTCAAACCAGATGAGGAGATTACAGATTATCTAACACAGTACAGTGGTATAACCAAAGAGAAACTAGAAGGTGTTACTACAACACTAGAAGATATCCAGAATATGATAGTGGAGCATGTTAGTTCAACAGATTATCTTATTGGTCACTCTCTAGAAAATGATTTGAATGTGCTGAAGATTCGCCATCCTAATGTCTTAGATACATCCCTTGTCTTTGAACACCCAAGAGGCCCACCTTTCAAATCATCGCTGAAATATCTGTCGAAACGCTACCTAGATAGAGTCATTCAAGAGGGAGCTCATGACTCCATTGAAGACTCAAAATGCTGTCTTGATCTGATCAAGCTAAAGCTGGTTGAAGGAGGTTTGTTAGGCAAGGTTGTTAGCACCGTACCAATATTAGATGATATCCGGAAGGTCAATAAATCTGTTGTGTTCATTGATTACACTCGTGTTCAATCAAACCAATCTGTTTATATTCAATGTCAGAGTGATGATCAGGTGTCTGATAAGATAATTGAGTCTATAGAGAACGCACATCTCGTCCTTGGGAATTTTAGAGATTTTGAAAACAGAGGTGATGTGGGAGAGCAAGAAATGTCTGATATGCTCACAGCTTTGAATTCAAGGCTATACAAAGTCTATAACGAAATTCCAAACAACACAGCAATTATAATTACGTCAGGTTCAGGAGACTCTTCAGAGTTTGATAGCTTGAAACTCAAGAAGAAGTTATTTGGAAATGAATACAATAACAACCCAGATGCCAAGTCTCTGGAATCATCATGGACTTTGCACGATGAGACGTCCTTGATGGAAGCATTAGAAAGAGCTAGATTAGGTGTTACATTCTTAAAAGTCAAATCAAGGAGTGAAGAGGACCAGCCATTGTGTTCTAGTAGTAGCCAGGAACACCTCAATAAATGAACAACGGTATAATTCTCTATTGGAAGACTTACATGTAACAATACTCCATAGTCGAGGCAAAAGAGAGCTGCAAATACAATACACAATTATTCCATCTCGATGTCCCCATCTGAATTCTTCGTTTCGGGCTCCTTCTCTTGATCTTGTCCATCTTTGGTAGAAGGAGTAGCATCCGTCGATACTCCCTCTAACTTCACTTCATCAGTTGCTCTTGAGTTTGCAGGTTCGCTTGTAGAAGTAGGTGCTTGAATACTTACATCTTTGTTATCGGAGGTGGTTTCGGTATTTGCTGCCATTGTTACAGACAATAAGGAGTGAGTTTGATCTTCAGGCTTTACTTTCTCTTCAGTATTCTCACCGTCGTCTTCAAGCGACTCTTTGGTAGTCTCTTTTTCGGGCTGTTGTTCTTCTTCCCCTACATTTATGCTAGTGTCTGTGTGAGTCATTTCTATCGAAGGAAGGTCTTGGGCTTCATGGGACATTTTTTGCCCAGAGTCTGATGGTGCTTCGGAATCAGCAGTGATAATCTTCTCCTCCTTAATCTCGAACTCTACTTCGATTCTGCTCTCTCCTTGTTCGGCGTCCTCCATAGGTACGTCTTTCACTGCATTTGCAGCAGCAGCGGCATCGTCTGTACTCTTCGACAGACCAGGGATGGAGTCGCCATCAGTAGCAACCGCTCCCCTAATTGCAGCATCGGTGAGATCATTGTCACCCTGTGACTTAGCAGTAGAGAACTGATCCAAATCTAACACGTCGTCTTCGTCGCCATCGATATGGGCAACGTAGTTGTCGTCCAAGACCCATGTCTTCACCTGGAACGTAAACTTGTGCTCGCTGTGGGGGGTTTCATCTCCAAATGGTGTCGGTGTTGCACTTGGCGTAACGACTGTGGAAGGCAGCTGCAGTGCCTTCAACGGGGTGAACCAATCTCTTTTCCAGTGTTTAGAAGCGGAGTCTGAGTCTGAAAAGTTCAATGCGTTGGCGTTTCTAACCAGCGACTGGCCCAGTAGAGTATTCTTGCTCATGTTGTATTCTTTAAAAGGCACCCTTCTCCAGCGACTAAGTTTTCTGCACTGTAGAAGCAGCTTTCGTCCCAGGTCCACGTTGACTTTACACACCTCTCTGGCCTCTCAATCTCAATCTCGCGTATGTTGTTATCATCACAACTCACTCCTAAGAAGGTGTACGGATGTTTTCCGTCTGTAGTTGTGTTGTTTTGTGATTCTTTACCAACAAGGAGAGGAAGACGAATAGGAAGACGAAGAAGAGGGAGAAGGAGAAGAGAGAGCCAGAGAGTCAGAGAGAGAGAGAGCGTTTGTGTGTGTGTCAGAGAAAAGTGACGACCGCAGGTTAGGTTAGATACGCACTGACAGACGCAACCACTATGGGATCACAAGTGAAGAAAGCCGTGGCGGCAAACCAGGATGAAGATGACTTCAACTCGCTGTTCAGTGGAGGCATTGCCGGTACCTCGAAACTGGACACGCTTCTTGAGGAAAGTGGCACCATGAAGACTGAGCATGCAGCGGATGCAATTGACTTTGGAGATGAGGACGAATTGGCTGATGATGAGCTGCCCGAGGAAGAGGAGAGCACAGGCAAGGACGACGGGGATGGTCTGTTACAAGAGCTGCATCAAGAAGGTTTAGGGGCAGAAGCTGCAGGAGCAGGAGGGATAGGTGCTAAACGGCGCTCTGAAGGTAGCGGGGATGACGACTTAGATGCGCTATTTGGCGATAGTCTAGGCGTGGATGATGGAAGCACCGTGGATAATGGGGGGTTTGATGATTTCGCCCAAGTGCCAGCAGCAGCAACAGCAGCAGCAGCATCTGCAACTGGAGAAGTGATATTGAGCAAAGTTAACGCTATAGCACAGAAGGAGAAAGAAAGAGACGAGAGGGAGCGACAGAAGAAAGCTCAGCAGAAGCTCTTGATGCATTATTTCCCACAGTTCAAAAAAGATTCAATACTGGACATGAACAAGTTGTTCGGATTGGCACCAATACCTTATGAGTTCCATCCTCTGAATCCACCCAAACCCCTGATTCCTACAAAGATACACCTTGAAGTCGAGCCTGATCAGAGAAGAATTTTCAAGTCGACACTGGAACACAACTCCAATGGTAGCGATATTAAGAGAATTGTTTTCATCGAAGAGAGCGTACTTGATTATCATGTGTCGAAGAAAAGACAGAAGACAGAAATAGAGAATGATTTAATACTGGCCACTGATGAATGGGATTACGAGGAAATAGTAGGAGACAGGAAGTCAACGGTGACTAGAAATGCGGTGGTGCCGAAACCTGATACCCAGAAGAGACTCTTTGATCAATATAATGACTATGAAGATGAGTCAATCTTTGAAGGAAATCTTCCAACCAAACTCAACCTAGACTTGAATGATCCCAATCTCTTGTTCCTAAATCAACAGGACAAATCAACAGCAAAAGCCCAGAAGCTTCATATACCTACTAATGAGAAACTCTTAATGTCAAAATTCAATATATCCAACGATAAGAACTATGATCTCTTAAAAGAGAATTACAACAGCAAAGTCAGATCCACTATTGGAAATCTTAACATTGAACATTCAATGCCTGCGATAAGATTGCAATCACCATATTACAAGGTGAGGCTTTCAAAACAGCAGGTGCGCAATTTCCATAGACCTGTCTTCAAAGTACGGCCTGGTGCACACATCACCTTTTCAAAATTGAGAGTAAGAAAGAGAAAGAAAGATAGAGGTAAAGAAATTAAGGAGCTTTACGCAAAAACCGGCGACTTAACTTTGAGTGATACAGGAAGCACTATTCTCTTGGAACATAGCGAGCAAATCCCTATTTCTATGTTGAACTTTGGTATGTGCTCGAAACTGATCAATTACTATAGGAAGAAAGATGAAGATGATACTGCAAGACCCAAACTATCAGTAGGCGAAACCCATGTCTTGGGTGTACAGGACAAATCACCCTTTTGGAACTTTGGATTCGTTGAACCTGGTTCTATTGTTCCTGCATTGTACAACAAATTGATCAGGGCGCCGATATTCAAGCACGACATCCCCAACACTGATTTTCTTCTGATAAAAAGCTCTGGGGGTGGTTTATCAGGACCATCACTACGCTATCACCTGAAACCCATCAACCATCTTTTCACTGTCGGACAACTTTTCCCAGTTGTTGACATTCCAGGGCCACACTCAAGAAAAGTGACTACAGCTAGTAAGAACAGACTAAAGATGATTGTTTACAGAGTGTTGAAAAGAAATCCTGAGCAGAGATTGCTTGTGAAAGACATATCTCAGCACTTCCCGGACCAGAATGATATGCAGAATAGACAAAGATTGAAGGAATTTATGGAATATCAAAGATCAGGAGAAGATCAAGGCTTTTGGAAATTAAAGGAAGAGCTACCTAGTGAAAGGCTGATAACTCCTGAAGACTTGGCTCTTTTGGAATCAATGCAAGTTGGCCAACAACAATTAGATGACAAAGAGTTTTACTCGCACGAGGAGATTAATGATGAACTTGCCATTTGGAACTTGACTAAGAATTTCATAAATGCTACACAGGGGAAAGCAATGCTTCAAATAAACGGTGACCCAGATGGGAAAGCATTCTCCTTTTTAAAGACATCAATGAAGGGAGGATTTAAAAGCTTTGAATCCAATGGACACAGTTACAACGTGGCCCTTCAGCAAAAGGCATACGACGAAGAAATTACACGCACATGGTATGAACAATGCAAAAAATATTCGAACCCTGTGCCTCCAAAACTAGAGGAAGTCAAATCAGGTGTCATCCCCTCTCCTGTCCCTCCCACAATTGCACCTACAGCTGGTGATAACGGAACCAAAGTCCAAGAGACAGAAAGTGTTAAATTCCTGAAGATAACAAGAAGAGTTCGAGACAAAAATGGTGTTATTCAAAGAAAGCACGAAACTATCACAGACCAGGCAGTCATCCGTGCATATTTGAAACGCAGGGAGAAGATCGAAGAGGATATTATCCCTGAGGATGTGAAAGTTACTAATGATGAGGAGAGAAACCAGAAGACCAAGAAGCTTCTAGAAGAACAACTAGCAAAGTTGCAAAAGAACCAAGAACGCCGTAACGCACGGAAAGCCAACAAGGAAGGTAGCGGGAAGGGCCCTGGCAAGGGAAAGAGTACGTCGCGTAGATGTGCAACATGTGGGGCAGTTGGTCATATCAGAACCAATAAAACTTGTCCAATGTACGATGAAGGGAATCCTTAAACAATAGGGTGATTGGAAATATGATATTCTAATTGCGTTGCTACTGCGGGTTTTCGTGTCAGGCCATGGTTACATTAATATTAGAATGACAGTGGAGTATCGTCAATGTTTTATGTAGAGTAAAAAGGCAGAAGGCCAGATTACCAATGTATTATATTCTCGCAGTACTTCGAAGCCAGAAGTTCCTCATCAATAGCGTTGGCTCCGTAGCCCACAATCTTGTCACCGACTTCCTTGATGCAGAACACTACAGGCTGCACATTTGGATCAAGTTGTCTCGCAAGCTTCTTGGTGACAGACTTTAGCTGACCTCTTTTGTCACAGCTAGGCCCGCCATGCGATTCGACCTCTAATATGGACGTATTTGGTATTTCAGTGACAGCAGGAGTACAGTGGATGTAGTCGTAATTGACCTGGGTTCCGTATTTGAAGTATTCAACGCCAGCAATCAGGACTAGGAAGCCGACAACTGTTTGAATTAGGATATTAATACGTTCCTGTGTGACCATTCCTTTGTGTTTGCCCGACTGGATGTGACCAGATATTTACGTGAACGTTATTGGAGAGTAGTACGACTCCAGTTACTTGCGGCTGTTTTGATTGATTAGTTGAGGGAAGATGGGTGGTTCTGTTCGTAGTGTTTTGATTTTTTCTATGGTGATGTTTTTTAAAGGAGTGAAAGTCACGTAACTACAATATATGCTAAGAACGGCTGTACTTATCCAATGCACGAGTACAGATACACATCACAGACCGAGAACTGAGTTCAATAACTTGACACCCTCCACAACTTTTTCGTCTTCAAATCTACGGCCAGTCAGTTGCAAGCCGATTGGGGCATTGACATAGTCGCTAGGATTGAAATCTTGGATGGAGGAGGGACCCTTGACATCAATTGATGGGTCGAACGTCAGGCCTGTCCTGAAAGCAACGTTAGGGAAGTCAACAAGGTTGAACATTGACGTGTAATTCCAATGTCTCAAGTTGTTAGGGATATCTGCCACGTTTGGTGAAGCAGGCGTAATTAGAAAATCCAGCCCTTCATCTTCAAACAGGTAATGAAAGTAAAGTTTAGCCGCCTCTTTGACATTATTGTTGGTTAGAATGTCATTCTCGTCTGGGTTTGCATAAGAGAGGAAGAACTCGGTTAGTGGCAGCAATGGCTCTCCGGATGCCTGTAGTAGTTCATCATGGACAGGCTTGGATGTTCCATATATTTGCAAGGTTTGCTTGAATGATTCCTTCATGATGGCGGGGTCCAGACTGATGAGTTTGACTGTGATGCTCTTCTCTGTGTACGATTTGAGTTGCTCTTCAACATACTTCAGGCCACGAGTAATTGCATCAGAGGGATCGACCAGAGTATCCGTGTATGCTATGCCAAACGTAACAGTATCTGGTAATTCCACCTTTCTCCACTCTAAAGGGGTTATATTCGGGTCATATGTCCAAGGTTTGCCAACATTGATGTAACTTTCAATATAGTACTCCAAGTCCTCGATACTGTTGGTCAGCGGCCCTTGAGAAGATAGGATGGATTCTTGACCAGCTCCACCTGAAAGAGATCCCATCCCACTGACCCTTCTGCAAGTCGGTCTGATACCATACAGCCCACAGAATGCCGCCGGAACTCTCACTGAACCACCAATATCTGATCCGACACCCATCACGCCAGATCTCATAGCAATAGCAGCAGATGTACCACCGGAGGAACCCCCGGGGCTAATTTTGCTGTTGAACGGGTTGGTAGTTCTGCCATTGAAGTTATCAGTGTCCAAGTGCATCACTGTTTGTGGCTGGGCATCGCGCATGTAGAACACTGCCCCAAGTTTCCTCAAGATCTGGATAGACACACTTTCCTCCCGGCGATCTTTGCCTACCACATTATCGAGGTAACACACGTAGCTTGCAGTGGTGACTTTCCCACCATACTTCATCAGCTCTTTCAGTGTGATCGGTATGCCATGTAGGGGGCCAACGAGGCTGCCATTGTGATCCTCTCGGTACCTGTCCAGCTCTGCAGCACGCTCCAGTCCCTCATTGAAGAACAGCTGCATCGCACAGTTGGTGAGCATGTGTGCTATTGCACCACGCTTAGAGAAGGCTCTATAAATGTCAACAGCTGTAAGATCGCCGCACCTCTGTCTGTCCACCAACTCTCTCGCAGTCAAATTGGTGATTTCCTTCTCTGCTTTTGACAGCAGCCTCTCTTGCGCATCGAGTGCGTTGAAATGTTCGCTCGATGTATCGACGTCCTTGACAAGACGCCGGTAGGGCTCCACCTGGCCCTCCAAGCCAGCCCTGTACGCCTTGATCTTTGGGACCCATTTTTCCTCGTATTCTGACTGCACTGTCATATCAACGCAGCTAATCTCCCGCTTCCTGTGCGCTTGTACCAACACCTACCTACCCTGGTGGTGTCTGCGCAGTCGGTGGACGGCGCTCTCGCTTCTTTTATACTCTACGCAGATCTCTCCTCTCATTGCCATCACTGTGGCTAGCCTGGCTGGCCTGTCCCCCCCCCTCTGGGGCCCCTGGAACCTCTGTCAAAACTACATCCGTCCCGCCCCTAACAGCAGCCCACTGCGGCCACCTGCTGGGGTCTCTCCCCCCAGCCCAGCACAACCCAGACAGCTTCCCCTTCTTTTTATTTTTTATCACACCTTACCCCATCCCCAAAGATAACGAACGACACCAACAGATTGGGACTCGGGGCCTTATCCACGGGCGGCTCACGGGCACCAGCCCCAACCCAGCCACCGCGTTATCTGTCCATCTCTCCGCGGTAATCCACGGCGACACTGAGCGCCACCCCCACCGCCGGGCTGGGACACACCCCGGGTAACAGCAGATAGCAACGAGAAATGCTTATGTCATTATCACAAGAAGGAGAAGACACAAAACCCTTTCCTCTGAATACCTCGCCTTCCTTCACTTCCGCCCCCTTCCCACACCAGCAAGGTTAATATTTATATATCTGTATAAAGAGCCAGAAGTATAACAAGATAGACAGTGTGCTCTGTACTTGAAGCTTCGCTCGGATAACTCAATTAGCTTTTGCAAGTTCCCTTTGAAGAGATTCATAAACCATATATACGTTAACAGCAAGCCAAGCCAAGCGAAGCAAAGCAAAGCAGCGCAAGAGAGACGTTTGTGTCGAGGTGTTGCATAGCATAGATTATAACAGAGAGTAGTGATGAAACTGTCCGCATTTGCTGCCGCCGCAGCTACCAGTTGCATTCTTGCAACTGGAGCCAATGGGCTCACAGTGCAACATCCGTTGATGACTGAGAGCTTGTTGCAAAAAGCCGCTGGTGCGTTAAACATTCCAATCGACAGTTTGGGCAAGGATGTGAAGTCTCTTTGGTCAGATATGACTCTTAGATTCCCAAACGCGGTGACCAACTTGCAGTTCTGGTCAACCCCAAAGAAGTTTACGGCCAAGAAGAACTGGGACTTTGAGGTCCAATCTGATGATTTACCAAACCACGCTTTGAGAGTCAAGAAGAACGACCCAAGTCTGTTGGGCTTGGATACTGTCAAACAGTACTCTGGGTACTTGGATGTTAAGGATGAGGACAAACACTTCTTCTACTACTTCTTCGAGTCCAGAAATGACCCAAAGAAAGACCCTGTTATCTTGTGGTTGAACGGTGGACCTGGCTGCTCTTCACTGACTGGTTTGTTTTTTGAGCTAGGACCTTCATCTATCGGTGAGGATATCAAACCAAAGTACAATCCTCATTCCTGGAACTCAAACGCCTCTGTCATCTTTTTGGACCAACCTGTCAACGTTGGATACTCTTACTCCTCCTCTTCTGTCACCAACACCGTTGCGGCAGGAAAAGACGTATACGCCTTTTTAGAATTGTTCTTCAAACAATTCCCTGAGTACAACGGCCTCGACTTCCACATTGCTGGAGAGTCTTATGCCGGTCATTACATCCCTGTTTTCGCTACAGAGATCTTGTCTCATGAAGAGAGAAACTTCAACTTGACCTCTGTTTTGATTGGAAATGGATTAACGGATCCATTAACTCAATACAAGTACTATGAGCCAATGGCTTGTGGAGAAGGTGGTGCGCCAAGTGTTTTACCTGAGGAGGAGTGTGAAGCCATGTTGAGCACACAAGATCGTTGTCTCTCTTTGATTCAATCTTGTTATGACTCAGAATCGGTTTGGTCGTGCGTCCCAGCAGCAATTTACTGCAACAATGCTCAAATTGGACCTTACCAAAAGACTGGTCGTAATGTCTATGACATCAGAGGTGATTGTGAAGGCGGTTCCTTGTGCTACAAGGGCTTGGACTACATCGACGACTACTTGAATAAAGAGGAAGTCAAGGAAGCCTTGGGAGCTGAGGTGGACTCCTACCAAGGCTGTAACTTTGATGTAAACAGAAACTTTTTGTTCGCTGGTGACTGGATGAAACCATACCACAAGGCGATTTCCACTTTACTCCAAGCCGAGCTACCTGTTCTAATCTATGCTGGAGACAAGGACTTTATCTGCAACTGGTTAGGTAACGAGGCTTGGACCAATGTTATTCCATGGTCCGACACTGAGGATTTCAACTCTTCAAAGGTCAAGTCATGGAGAGTTGACGGCAAAAAGGCGGGAACAGTCAAGAACCACAAGAACTTTACCTTCTTGAGAATATATGAAGCTGGTCATATGGTTCCTTACGATCAACCGGAAAACTCTCTTGAATTTTTCAACCAGTGGATCAAGGGTAACTATAGAATCACTCACTAGCCGATGCCATCCTGTCAGCGCTTCCCGTGTGTTCTATCCACGCAATCAACCAACTAACCACAACCTTCCAGCTTCACTTCGTCGTTTTTATTTTTTACCCTATATCCTTCCTCGCGCCCCTTTATTATATCTTGTTCTACGTATATCCTACTGAGAGATGTGAGTCTATGTACCTCCTGTAAGTCTATTGTATCTATGTACTTTGTCTTGTATAGTCTTGACTATAAATACAGAAGAGTATGAAAAAAATGTGAAAAGAAAACAAAAACACAGTAACAATAGTGGCGGAATGTAAGTCATGATGATGTGATACGTCTTCTAAGTATGTCATTCTATTTGTAATCGCCGATGTTGTAGATTCCAATATCTACCGCAGCTTTGGCGTCTGAGGCTGAACTAGCAGTGGTAGTGCCGTTGGTTATAGCTTGATTTTGTGCTCTGATTTGCTCCAGCTCGTTCAAATAGTTCTCCTCAACACCAGTGACGTAGTTGCCTGTGAAGACACCAACTTCAAAGTTGGTGATGCTGTTGTCTTGTCTTTTAACACAGTCAATTAAATCCTCAAGCTTCTGGTAGATGACCTTCTCGGCACCCAGCTCCTGTGCCACTTCCTCCTCCGTTCTGTTGTAGGCTACAAGTGCCTTGGTGTCAGCCAGATCTATACCGTAGATGTGGTTGAATCTGATTGCCGGCGCAGCAGAGGCAAAATACACTTTCTTTGCACCAGCCTCGCGGGCCATTTGCACAATCTCCTTCGAGGTGGTACCCCTGACGATGGAGTCATCAACGATGAGGACATTTCTGTCCTTGAATTCAGACTCCATAGCGTTGAGCTTTCTTCTCACCGAGGAAACTCTCTTCTTCTGGTCAGGCATGATGAAGGTTCTTCCAACATAGGTATTCTTGACAAACCCCTCTCTGAAAGGCAATCCCAAAGTAACAGCGCACTCTAGGGCGGAGTTTCTTGAGGTGTCAGGAACGGGTATGACAACGTCAATGTCGTCTTTCAAGTTCTGAGAGATGATATTCTGGGCAAGCTTGGCACCCATGTTCAGTCTTGTATGGTACACAGAGATTCCATCGAGCACGGAGTCAGATCTGGCAAAGTAGACGTATTCGAAGATATCTGGTGTATAGTTTTGGATTGGAACCACTTGTTTGACCTCCACATTGCCAGACTTGTGTATTATAACTGCTTCACCTGGCAAGATATCTCTGAACTTCTTGAAATTATGGGCTTTCAAGACAACTGATTCAGACGCAACCATGTGATCCACAGTTCCATCTTCATTGGTACGCTCGCCGTATAACAGTGGTCTGATACCGTTAGGATCTCTGAATGCGAAGAGACCATAGCCAGCCAGCAAACCGACACAGGCATATGCACCACGAATTTTGCTGTACAGACCTTCCAAAGCAGTGAAGATATCTGCGTTGTTTACTCTGGCTTTGTTGGTTTTGTCCAGCTCGCTAGCAAAGACGTTGAGGAGGAGCTCAGAGTCAGAGTCAGTGTTGATGTGTCTGTGAACCTCTTCGTCCAGGTACTCCCTCAGCTGTTTAGTATTCACCAAGTTACCGTTGTGTGAGAGGGAGATTCCGTATGGCGAGTTGACGTAAAATGGTTGCGCCTCTGAGCCGGCAGATGAGCCAGCTGTTGGGTATCTCAAGTGGGCGATACCCAAGTTACCAACTAGAGATGCTAGCCTCTCTTTGGTGAAGACATCTCTGGCCATACCATTACCTTTACACTGGTAATAGCGGCCTTTAGGTCCAGAGGTTGTGATACCGGCTGCATCTTGTCCACGGTGCTGCAAGAAGAGAGCACCATCGAACAGTTCTGGGCCTGCGTTAGCCGTATGGTCTGCTAAGCATAGACCTAGAATACCACACATTCTAAAAGAAGTACATAGTTAGTACTGCATTTCACGCACGAACAACATCTCTACTTGAGCTTTCCAGGTCACTTCGTTCTTATATGTCCAATCTGGAATCAGAGATGTATAGATCGTATCCTCAAATTTTTGAATAGGAAGTCTAACGTCTTTAAAATCATTGTGTCTCATCATAAAATCTCCAAAGCAAACCTTCTTCGCACAAGCAGTTTTGCCGGTCCAAGTGTACTTACTTTTCAGATACTAAGGAGGGAGGAAGAGTACAAAGCGATACGCTCTTACATTGTTTCCAAAGGAAAGCTTTAGAAAGAGATGAAAAAAAAAAATTTTCCCTCTCGTTTTTTTTCTTCTATCGGTCTAGGCTGGGTCTAGTCCATCGAGACTGGATGAGTGTTCTCCAGCCACACTTACAATTTTAGTCTAGTCTCTCTGGACTAGGTTTTTTAGTCCGGACTTGTGCACAGGAACGGGACTGAAAAGTGTAGTCTACAAGGGGCGGTAGGAGACAGTGCGATAGGCTACGCTAGCGGAATGGCCCTGGCATGGTCCGGGCTGGCTCTGGTTTGTATCTATATGCATTGTTTTGAATACTGTAGCAGCCAACTGCTAAGAGTCTGATAGAGCTCTGTCCCAGCGCAGCTGGTGCAGTTTGGTGCGGTTTTCCCCTTCCATCACTCCAGGTAGACAGGCACTAGGATTCTACCACTCTTGTGTTTCACACCGTTGAAAGCTGTTGCAAGTTTGCCTCCGCTTGAGCTTGGCTGTGACCAGCCGATAGTCAACTTCGGGAGATCCATCCCGTATATGAAGGTCTCTCGCGCACAGTTCAGCAGTTTCAGTGCAATCTGGGCTCTTCTGTAATTGGAGCAAACGTAGATCCTACTGATACCAGCCAGTAAGCCCAGTTTCTTGTCGCTCACAACTTTGCCATCTTGTACCGAAAACCACCTTCCTTCGCTGGCCTTGGTTACGGATAGAATACCTACCGCCACCTTCCCCTTGATATAGATGTACACACAGCCCTTATCGTCCTTCATCCAGAAATTATTGTCGTCTGGGGCATTTAGCTCCCGATTGACTATCTCCAAAAGATCGAGTGCCGCATGGACCTCTGCCTGCTTGCTCGGACTGACCTTCACTATCCATTCCGTAGGACTGAACCTCAGTACGGTCTCACCCCATCTCTCATTCCAGTCACGGCCGTTCAGATAGCGGTCGTGGTATTTCCGGTGCTGTTTGGCGTCACTTTTCAGGTTCTTGAGGTACGACATCCCACACTCGTGGCATGCCTCTTGTTGGTTAAGACCAAACGCTAGCAAGGATTGCTGCAGTTTCTGTCTCTTTGCCTGCCGCTTAGGTGGTGTAGACAATGGCGATGTCGAGGGGCTTGGTCGATCTGACCCATCCTGCGAAGACAGGGGACTGGATGACACACCATAGCGACTTTGCAGGGGTCTTTTTGCCACTCTGGACACGACCATCAAACGGCAACAACGTGATCCCGTCCTGTATACAAGAGATCAAAGCTTGATGGTGTTATTGGTAAGGCAGATCAACTCGCGCTCTAGAATTTATTTGTCGCGTTTCCCAACACGCGACCGGGCCGGGCCGTATTCTACCACAACAATGTGATGGCTACCAGCTTGCTTCTCTTGGCCTGTCTCCCTTTCTCACACACCTCTCTTCCTTCCCAGGGCTAAGAAGTCATCTGGCAGCTGCATGACGACCACGGCCTTTTCGCCCCCATGACATGCCTGCCAGTACATACACCGGCCAATTCTCTCACAGATTCAACCGGGTAATCACATGGGCGAGATAATATGGGGCCAGATATTGCGTGGAGTGGGCAGCCTTCAAGGAGAGGAACCAAGCACAGAGCAGAGAGACAGTCCGCACCAGCAAGATGGTATCTACGAATCCAAACCCAACCTTTGCGCACCTGTTGCCGCTCAATGGCCAGTGGAAGAGTGACGTGACCGGGTGGCTGACGGAAGATGCGCCTTCGTTTGACTACGGGGGATATGTCGTTGGAGACAAACCACAGACAGCGACATTGTACTGTAAGTCTAGCGGGGTGGTGGCTGGTGTGCCATTTGCCCAGGAGGTTTTCAACCAGTGCGAGGTACAGGTGGAGTGGCTCGTCAAGGAAGGGGACTATATCGACACCGACTCAAAGGTGGCCGTCGCCAAAGTGACAGGACCTGCGAGAAATATTCTCCTGGCCGAACGAGCTGCGCTGAACATTCTAGCTAGAGGGTCAGGGATAGCCACACAGAGCCGCAAGACAATGGAGTCGGCTAGACACACTGGCTACAAAGGTATAATTGCAGGCACCAGAAAAACTACCCCAGGGCTCAGAAGGTTGGAGAAGTACTCCATGCTTGTCGGTGGGTGCGACCAACACCGTTACGACTTGAGCTCTATGGTGATGCTGAAGGACAACCATGTTTGGTCTACAGGCTCGATTACTGATGCAGTGAAGAATGCTAGAAGTGTCTGCGGATTCTCAGTAAAGATCGAAGTGGAATGCCAAAGCGAGGACGAGGCCAATGAGGCTATCTCAGCAGGCGCAGATGTCATCATGTTGGATAACTTCACTGGCAGCGAACTGAAAGTGGCAGCCTCGAATATCAGGAAGAGATGGGCGGGAGAGAAGTCATTCTTGCTTGAATGTAGTGGTGGACTCACGTTGGACAACTTGGAAGAGTTTTTGTCCAATGAGATCGATATCTACAGTACTTCTTCTATACACCAGGGCGTTGGCTACGTTGACTTCTCGTTGAAGATAGACCACTGAACCCTCCAATCACACTTAATATATACATTCCTTTTCTATTTACGTGGTAGACTTGGAAGGCGGTGTCTTTCACCTTTCGATTCCCCGTTCGCTCTCGATCTCTCTTTGCTTCGTTTTCACTAATCGATAAAGCTCAAAGATGGATGCTGGCGTGATGCCTTGAATTCTTCTCGCCTGACCGATTGTCTCTGGTTGGACCTTGTTTAGGATATCTTTGCACTCGGCTGATAAAGATTTCATCGAATGATAATCATAATTCAATGGCAAGTGAAGTTTCTCGTCGGATTGAAAGGCCTTAACAAAATCTCTCTGTTTATGAACGTATGGTGAGTATTTTCCATCAATTTCAATCTTATGCAAGATTCTTGACGGGGTGTTTGAATATTTAGATGCCAAAGCTGGTAGTACACCATTAGCAGTGACATTATTAAATCTGAGCATTTCATAGGCTGTCTTTTTGAACCCATCACTTCCCACATTGATCCCTAGGATCGATGTCCACTTGTGAGAGCTCAATGTCACCGACTTCATTTCATCTATTACCTCGTTCATGACCCGCAAGTCGCTTGAGAATCTCTCCCATCTATCGTCTTTGACCACTCCTAGTTTCTTGCCCATTTCTGTTAACCTTAAATCAGCGTTGTCTGATCTAACGCTGATTCTGAACTCGGATCTTGAGGTGAACATTCTATATGGTTCAGTTACACCTTTGGTGATGAGATCATCGATCAGCACTCCAATATACGCATCGGACCTTGCCAGCTTCAACTGTTCTTTGCCCTGAACACTTAATCCAGCGTTTATTCCTGCAACAATGCCTTGAGCTGCAGCTTCCTCGTAACCAGTAGTACCATTTATCTGTCCTGCAAGGAAAAGTCCTGACACAAGTTTGGTCTCTAAGGTTTGACGTAGTTGCCTAGGGTCCACATAATCGTATTCAACACCGTAACCTGGTTGGACCATTTGGACATTCTCCAATCCAGGAATCAGCCTAACCATCTGTTCCTGTATCTCCTCAGGCATTGTCACTGAGATTCCATTAGGGTAGACTAAATCCGTGTCTATCCCTTCAGGTTCTAACCAGATTCTGTGTGATTCCTTGTCTGGGAATCTGATGATTTTACTCTCAATGGAAGGACAGTACCTAGGTCCCAGAACTGTCTCTCTGATATGTATAGACTTATCTAAATTATCTCTGAGCAGTTGATGCATTTCAGGAGTAGTTCGAGTACCGTGGCACATTAGTTGGTTCTCTATACTCACTCTATCGTTCATGAAACTCATTGTTTGTGGGGGGTCATCTCCTTCCTGCACCTCAAGACCTGCATAATTTATACTCTTTGAAGACAACCTAGGGGGAGTCCCTGTTTTCAATCTACCCAGCTGGAACCCTGCATCTTTCAAAGTCTTTGATATCCCAAAAGTTGCCTCTTCGCCAATTCTACCGGCCGGGTATGCCTTCAAACCGATGTGAATCTCACCCCCAAGGAAAGTACCCGTAGTTATGACTACTCTTGTAGTCTTGAAGATCTGACCATCCTCTAAGATCAATCCTTTGACTGTACACGGGCTACTTCCATCGCCATTGCCAGCACAACCAGTAGTGTTGGTGTCCTCAATGATAATATCCTTGACTTGGCCAGCTATCAAATTTAAGTTCTCGTAGCTCTTGAGGGCGTGCTGCATCTCTTGTAGATATATCTTCCTGTCGATCTGAGCTCTGGGTCCCCACACAGCCGGGCCTCTGGAGCTGTTCAGTACCTTGAACTGGATGCCTGCCTTATCAACAATCTTGGGCGCCACACCGTCTAGTGCATCCACTTCCTTCAAAAGAGTGCCTTTGCCGACACCACCCATGGACGGGTTGCAGGAGCATGTGCCAATTTTTGACAGATCCTGCGTGATCAGATACGTCTGAGCACCGGCTCTAGCAGCACCAGCCGCTGCTTCGCACCCAGCATGTCCTCCTCCGATCACAACTACTGGCAGTTCCTTTGCGGAAGACAGTGCTTCCTTGAGCTCTGCATTCATAGATATGTGCCGTTTGCTCAGCAAATCTGTGCGCCTAAGCTGGCGTACGAGACCCACTTCCTTCTTGAGTAGATGAAAGCTCAACACCATGCTTTATTAGCCCTCTGTACAAGTTACGAATCCGCTCTCTTCAGAGAAGATGAGGAATGATTTTTTTTTAATGCAGTGAATTTTTTGTATATGCCTGAAGCACCCTGCGTGTTGATGTGTTTAAATCATTGAGCATACCTCTGTACACCGCTTCCAAACCGGCCGAGCTGACGGGAAGCGTCAAGGTGATAGACACACACAGCTGCCCGCTCAGCAGATGTCCCACGCAAAAGATGACAAGCTTTCAAAGTCCATGTCGCAGCTGAAACTGGTACAGTTAGCACTCCAGGAGAAGACCAACACGGTCGATGAGCTAGACGACTTTGACCTACAGGAGCTGAGAGATGGATATTTTGATCCCATTTACAGTAAACCAGAGAGAGTGGTGTCTGCGAATGAGAATGATACTCAGAGCACTCGCAAACGTGCAGATGAGAGCAGGAGGGGATGGATGCAGAATGGAGGAGATGTCGTGAAGAACTGCGCCGAAAACTGGACAGTACTGACAAAGTTTACTTTGGCATACATGATAGCACTCATCCTATGTCTAGTCGACAAGAAGGACAACTGGTTTGGCCCGTACCGTGCGTTTATGCCCATAGCGACACTGCTTCACCATCCGGTCCACGCTGTTGGTATACAGCTGGAAATGACCTTTCAAGCCATCATTGGGTTGGGTCTCGGGTTGGGGTGGTCTTCACTGGCTCTGTATATATCTGTCGCCACACAGCCCACAAGAAACCATCAAGGCGGGATCCTTGCTGGCTCCTTGTTCATTGGATTATTCCTCATGTCGTGGTTGAAGTGCTATTACGTCAGGTTTCACTACTCACTCCTCGCAAGTGGCTCTGCTCTGATATTCCTGTCCTCCTGTTTAGATCTGGGCAACAATAAGAATCCTTCGATCAACTGGAACCTATGCTGGGATTTTGCTATTCCATACCTCTTTGGTGTGCTGATATCGCTGGTGGTCTCTGTGGTGTACTTCCCATACTTGGGACCAAGAAGAATCATGCACCTGATTGTAGACACCACATCAAGTGTGAAAACCCTCGTGAAGACACTGACGGATATCGACACTCTGTCAAACAGAGACCAGATAACGCATCAGCAAACCCAGGTTGTTGATAACACGTTGAAGTTATCGGAGAACTTCAGAGAGTTCCTTTCCACTTTCAAGCTGTCCAAATTCAAACAAGACGATTTGAAGCAAATCAGAAACTATATCAATTTCATAGTAGCACCACTTCGTGTGATACCCAGTCACACAAGCCTTTTCTTCCAAACTGCCAAAGAAGACTTCAAGGCCAACCTGGCGTCTGTGCCTATGTCACTGGTACAATCGGGAGTGGCAACACCACTACCCAAGGTAGGCATACCCATCAATCTGCAGATGCATCCCAAATTTGTTGAAGGTAATGAGGAGTTCGTCTATGTTTCAATCATGAATGAACATTTCGCCAGTCCAATGTACACCGTACTAATATCCATGGTCGACTGTCTTGAGCAGATTGAGAATTGCCTTCTCGACGCAGGGAATAATGTGGAGAAGCTTTCAGGCAGATTACAGGAATCCCAAAGAGAACTGAAGCGGAGAGTGAATGCACTGGATGTTGAATATAGAAAGTTTTCTCGATCCCAATACTTTTGTCGGGCTCTTCTTGACCAGGAGCAAGTCATCAACATCTTCTTATTTCTTCGATACTCAAGACAAGCATCGTTGGCCATAATATCTTTATCAGATGTTATCATAAAATCTTGTCAAAATGCTAAAGCTAACTACCATGTGTCACTACCTGAGTATCCGTTACAGAAGTCACTGAGAAGGTTACCAGACAGATGTCTACGTGACCAAGGAGCAAGCTCCGTCTTCTACTATTACGAGACAAAACAGGCTGTTGATGACGCTTTTGAAAGGATTTATAACCTAAATACCTCGAGAAACAAGCAGCAAAAGGGCACTCGAGATCAGGAGGGGGCTATCAGAGCTATTGATCATAATGACTTCAGTTTCCACTCAACGCCGAACCCATTTCGATTCAAACTGTGGCAGCTAAGCAAACTCATTACTGGTTATCAGTCAGAGTATGCATTCAAAGTTTCCTTTATAGTGATATTTCTCTCTCTTCCGAGCTGGTTGGTTGAGTCCTGGTATTGGTATTACACATACAGCTGCTTCTGGTGTCCAATTCTAGTCTTCTTCTTTCTCAGTCCCAGAAACTCTTGCACGTGGAGTAATTTGAGGCTTCGATTAGTTAGCTGGCTAACGGGTTCATTCTTAGGCTTCATATCTTCGTATTCAGCTTTGAATAATGGAGTCGTGATTGGGGTATTTGGTGCTCTGGTGATTGTCGCCTTTGGATATTTCTTCTTCGTCAGCATTCATCCAAGATCCAGTTTCATTGCGTTGATGTCCTTCACAATCATATCTGTCAGTTCTTACACTATGGACAGTTCAAGCTCTACCCGAAGTGACATTTGGAAGAGCTCATGGATTCTTTCCCTAGCAGTTCTAGTTGCAATAGTCACTTCAGTATTGGCCAATTGGATCATATGGCCGTTCATTGCACGCAGAGAGATGTACTCATCTGTGGCTTCCTTATTGGCCCACATCGGTCAAAGCTACCAGTCTGTAAGTGAAAGGTATTTGTACCGTGACGAGAACGACGATCCTACGGACTTGACGTTGGAACTGTCTAATATCAGGGAGGTGAGAATGTCACAGAACCTGGTGTCAAACAGGCTACTACTGAAGAAAGCAAGTAAGGAGCACGATATCAGCCACAAGTTCCACCCCCACATATTTGCTGAGATTTTGGAATCATGTCATGTTATTCTAGAGAAGTTGATAGAGGCTCGCATGTCGGGAATCTACTTCCATACATGGGAGAGAAGTGACAAGGTTAACACAAAGCTGCTTCTACTAAGAAGGGATTCGGTGTCCACCGTGGTGTACCTTCTTTACATTATATCGAATGCTATCAGAACCAGGACCAAGGTGCCGCGGTATCTGCCTTCGGCCATCACAGCCAGAAAGAAACTCTATGATATCATCAATGAGCTGCAGCATGAAAGTTCTACCAGTGAAGATCCTCAGCAGAACATGCTACACCAGTTGAAAGAGAAGCTTAACAAAGTGCAGAGCGACTTCGACGGGGAAGAGGTGGGGGGCTACAAGCAAGAGGGCGGTGGAGGCCGCAATTATGACACACAATCACAGATGAAAATGCACTGGAAAGAGGTTCACGGTATGGCATTCGCTAGGGCCTTTACAAAGATCACCGAGCAGATAGAGAGAGTCGTAATGCTATCCAAAGAGCTTCTGGGCGAAGAGGAAGTCATGATAAACTGAAACGACGCCGAAACATTAGGGAAATGCGGGCACACAGTAAATTAGAGAGGCACCGGGTGTGTATTGATACAATATTCAAACAGCAACACTGTATATCCTAGTCCCACGTCTGAGCCTTGCTGCTCTGTAAGCCCTGTAAACGCAAACCCAATGCAGCCAATCTAAGTGGGCGCGCTGAAGAAGTCTGGCTGGGCCCAATAATGCCATCTACTGAGCCTTCAGTTTGTGCGTGGTGGATGTGATTGTATGGAACAGCATAATCAGAACGAAAGCTGAAATTCCAAAAAAGATTGCAATTTGATTCAACTGTTCGTCAGTAATCATGGCGCAGTAGCGATCCCCCTATGTGGTTTGCTTGCTGAGAGTCTTTTCTGCTAAGAGTGTGTGACGTGCCAGTCTGTTTTGGTGTTTGCAAATCGAAAACACAGCTGGGCCATCACGTGCTTGCTATTCACCAGAAAACCTCAACGGATCAACTGGAGGGATGGGGCAGAGAGCAGCGCAGCAATATAGTGCGTGGGGCAGGTTGTTACCATTGGTGGAGGGAGCGAAAGAATAGTGCCGGTGAATCAGAAATGCGGCCTAACAGTTTAGAGGACTATCTGTTCGTGAAGCTTATGAGAAGCGCAGCATTCCACAGGTTTGTTCGCAGCGTTTACTGTAAAGTCAATGGGATCGACCCTAGGACTGTGAAGCACCAGGGGCCAGACACCGGGCCGCGCTTCCCCACTGCTGTCGACCCCTTGTACAAGCCTACGGCAGCACACCGATTCAAGGCGTTCAGACTGCTGTTCTACGATGAGATGCGCAGCTCGTTTGGGCTGGCGAGGAAGTACGATAAATGAAGGTAGAAACACAATATTGCCTTACACACACACATAGAGAGAGAGAGGGAGACAAGAAGCTGGGTGGCGAAACGCCTGTGAACCAGCACATCTCTTCGCCTATCAAGAGAACTTGGGTTTGGGTGCTAATGTCTCTCTGTTGGCCTTGCGGAACTCCTTCTTGCTCACCATTCCAACGTCATCCTGCAACGCGATAATCACATTTTTATCAGTGCCAAACTTGAAGTTATCAGCAATAACGTTTGATGAGTAACGTTTGATCAGATATGGCTCCGCATCACCTCGAAGAATCTTCTTCATTGACCATGTGATAGCAAACGGTCCTGATGAAGATACAATCGTCTGCTCCTTCGCATCTAACCCAGTGTTGAAATGCGCCTGTGTGAAGTCCAGCGGAAGCTTCGTTGAGTTCTTGATGTATGCAACATGTTCTGGAGTGATGGTCAACATTCTTGTCTTTGGAGTTTGGCTCTTTCCAAATGATTTCTGGAAACCTATCTTTCCAGCGTTTGAACCCTCTTTGATCGTCGTGTCAATCAATAATAAATAGGTAGCACAAGTAGCTAATAGCCATTTACCATCAGCAGAGGTTTCAATATACTTTATCGGATGACCAATTCCAGGGATTAGCGATTTAGCTCTTATTCCTAGTCTATCATATAGTCGAATTTCACCCTTATTTGAACCAACAGCAATATACCCATTGCCAGTTGTACTGAAGGAACTAAAATCATTCTTTGTCGCGTACTGCTTGTACTCATCCTCAACAACCTTATTACCGCGTAATCTCGGATCTATCTTGAAAAGACCATTGTCAGATATACCCAAAAACGTCTGTTCTCCTGTCATCTGGTTGAACTTGGCACCTGGGCCAAACTGAACCACATCAAGATCATCTTTTACTTTCCACTCATCAACGATTTTACCCTTATTAAGGTCCATCTTGTACATCACATTCTTATTATCATTCCCTTGCATGACAAGAGAAGAATCTTCCATGTGAAGCATCATCTTGGATGGGTTTATGGACAAGTTCTCGATAGCAGTCGTGAACTCTAGTTCATCGTCATCGGTGGTTTTGAAAACACCAATGCGATCACCTCTGCTTACATACGACCTATCATTCTTATATGAGATGGTCAAGTTTTTGTTTGCAGAGCTGTTGTAAAAGCTCTTCTTTTTCTCATCTTCTTCATAGTCATCATATTCGTCATCAGAGTCACCGAGAACTTCCTTGCGTAATCCGGTACGTAAATTTGTGGACTTTCTAGGAAGTTCTTGCTCTTCTACATCGCTGTCTTCTTCCTCCGATGGCGAGTCGAACTCATCCCCATCAAAGTCTTCAACGAATAAACCTTCTGAATTCTTATTTTGAGATGGTGCGCTGTAAGTATCAATCACATATTTTCTGTCGCTCTCTTCGATCTTATTCCATGACCCTTGATTCAGTTTCTCCCAATATGCTTTAGTAAACTCTTCTTTGAATAACGAGTATGTCTCGCCAGATACGAACTTCAAAAGGATGGAGAAGGTCACACTCTCACCAGGATAGGCAAATATAAAAGATTGGATACTATCATCAAAAAATGGATCCAAGTCTGAGACTATATAGGTCCCTAATTGCATATCATCAGTCTTGATTGAAAGCCAGTATTCCCATTTGGACAA
Source organism: Barnettozyma sp. UFMG-CM-Y5996 (assembly GCA_030580455.1). Taxonomy (NCBI): domain Eukaryota; kingdom Fungi; phylum Ascomycota; class Saccharomycetes; order Phaffomycetales; family Phaffomycetaceae; genus Barnettozyma; species Barnettozyma sp. UFMG-CM-Y5996. The sequence continues at coordinate 539,745 of JAKTSX010000006.1, forward strand.
CTCAGCAATGGCAACCTCAGCAGATGTTGACTGAAGAGCGAATACATTTTCATTGGGATCGTAGATTCGAAACTCTGCCTCCACATCACACATTCTCTCTCCTTTAATGTCTTTCTCATTGTTCTCTGGAACCAGCCTCTCTACCTTTTCAAGGGCGTCTTCGAATTCATCGCCATCATGGTCTCCATCAGAGTTACCTTTGGCTACCGGAGGATCTGCCTCTAGAAACTCCTTAGGACCAACGATAAATTTATCTAATTGCTCAGATTTGACGCCAACACTTGATTTTTGATACTGTCTTTCATAGCAGCATGCATACATGGTACGCATGAACTGATCCACCTCCGAATCTTTAATAGTAGCATCCACTACAAACTCAAATGTGTCGCCTTCATCGCCTTCCTGGTTCTTCCAGGATACAATTGTGTTGCCATCTCTGTATAGCTTCTGCACTTGGATGCTCTTATCTATCAACGTCACCCGCTCATCCTTGAACTCCTCGTCCTCGTCATCCTCTTCATCATCATCATCACCTTTCAAAAGCTCCTCACCTTCCGCCAGTGCCCTCTGAATCACAAGCAGAAAATTATGAGGCGCTGTTGTTTCACGAATAGTGGCCACCGCGTCAGTATACAGGCATTCACTGGCTGATTTAGGAGATCCAGGCGCCCTCTTTAGAAACAACTGTCCTGATGGGATAATTGATAAATCATCCTTTGGCGACGACCCCAGGAATTTCTTCAAGAAGTTCATTGTCGCTGACGTACCTTATCAAATTTTCTCTGTGATCTACTCTAGTGTGATCGGTATCTGATGCAACCCAATGCCAATTGAATCAACTCTCCTTGAATCGTATCGGATACGTACGTCTTGTTGCCATTCAGCCATTGTTATGTTAACTGAAACAGATTTCTTAATCAGGTATTTTCCGGTTTCATCACGTGCATGCACGTGAGCGGATGAGTACTCCGACTTTTTGGAAAAGTTTCACTTAGCGGCGACTCGAAGAGATGAGCTTCGCTGATTCAGAACCTGCTGCGCTCGCTGAGTTGGTTGGTTCTGTTGGTGTTTTTCTGTTGTAGATCTGGATCTTCTTGATGATTGCATTATCATGGATCCTTTCACCCAGGTCGAAATCGGGGAGGTTGCTGGCAGTGCCGTTTAGGAGCTTCAGCTGTGGTAGGATTTGTGTCAGTGATACCCAGAAGGACAAGGAAGCTGAGAAAGCGAGGAGACCGAGACCTAAAACGCTGGAGGAACACGCTGAAATGTCTTCCAAGAGCTCTGCTGAGAATACGAATCAATCACACCAGGAAGACGGGGACGCTGCAGGTACACCTGAAAGTATCAGTAAAAATCCTCTTTCAGCCATCACCACTGGACCCAAAATACCAGACAACTGGAGGAAGATGGACTCTCTGCCTGAATGGAAGAGGCAGAAGTTCGCATTAATAGAGAAATTTCAAGGGCAGAAATGGAGTCCAAAGAAGAAGCTCTCCAGAGAGGAAATGAAATCTGTGAGAGTCCTGAAAGAAACGATGCCAGAGTTGACTAATACAGATTTATCACAGCATTTCCAGGTGTCCCCTGAGGCCATCAGAAGAATCCTGAAGTCAAGCTGGAAGCCAACGCTAGAAGAGGAGGAAGACGTATACGATAGGTGGAAACAGAGAGGTGAAAGGATCAAACACTCCATGAAGGAGTTGGACTACAAGCTTGGAAGAATTCCTAAAGTAGTGATATCTTCAGGAAACGACTACAATCATATCAAGTATAGGAAAGATCAGGATCCAGTAACAGTAGACACGGATGGTATAAAAGTAAAGGCATACGGGGCAAAACAAAGAGTGAGGCGTCTCAACAGCACAAATAAGCTGCGCAAAATGAATTTTTGATAGCACCACATATATATATCCTGTACATACAAAGATAAATGGCGTAATGATAATGACGGATGGGGCGGTTGCTTCTGTTACTTTCAACGTTCCACCCTTGCAATTGTAGACGATGTTGTACAATGGTCATTAAACTTGACCGCTCAGATACCAGCCCTTCATCGTTCTAATTTCCTTCTTGAACCCAGCGCTTGCAGAAACGCCAGCCATCTGTCTTCCCGCTTTGAATAAAGTAGCATGTCTGTATCCTTCGATGTTTCCCTGCAATTTCTTCATCTGGAATGTGAGACTATTGACTTGATCCAGGCTGCAACAGTCCCTGTTATAATGGTCTAGTGACTCCTTCAATCTCTCGAGTCTTTCTTTGACCAAGTTGCCGTCTTTGCGGCTTGAGTCTAGCTGATCCTCGAATGATATTCCGTAGCTGAGTGACTGCTGCAGTTGCTTTTTCCTTTGCGCTCTTTCCTCCTCCTCGCTGACCGTTTGGGTTACTGCTTCAGAGTACAATCTCCCGTTTCGTTTGAGAGCCACAACTGGGAGTCCCTTCTTCAGTGACAGCGTGTTAAGGATCTGTCTGATCCTGCGCAGAGCAAACTGAATGTACTCAGATCGTCTTTCATACTGCACCTCCAGCAATGGCTGGACAACCAACACAGAGAGTAAGTACAAGGCAGCTACCCCCGCACCAGACTTGTACAGGAGAGATGAAATAAATCGAAGTGCTAATGGCACCTCCACTGGAGCTGCTTTCTTGCGGATAAGAGCTTCATGTTCTTCCGGGAATGTTATATCCTGCACGTTCATCCCGCCTCTGCTGGCTAGCCGCTTGATATGGTGTTTGGAAATGGTGTTGATAGTTAGAGTGCCGAGGGTCATCTGTAATATTTCATTTTCTTCTCACTGCAAACAAACCAAATACCCACTGCTCATTCCCAATTCAGGTATTTTCACCAGGTTGTGTCAAATCTTGAGTCTGGAAACTACTTCAGCCCGACAGTCAAGGCCAATGCACAATGGTGGTCCGGTAGTGGTGTGGTGGACAGCCTGGGCTCAGTGGTTCTTGGCTGTAGGCAGCAACTCTCGAAAGACGTGATAGGCAGCCTGTTCTGTGTGCGCGGCGCGATCATTGAGATACATGTATAAGGTATGTCTATGCTTAGTCACACATTATGCGAGAGATGGGGACCAACCAACGGGGCAGCTCACGTTGCAATCTGGCAGCTCACTCACTGATGACAAGGAAGCAATGATCCTTGTCTTGGGGTACCCCACCGGCACTCCACAGGTCCCAGCTTCACCACAACAGAGTGAGCTGGAGACTCTGTGTTGGCTAAGTAGTGATATCGTCTACGTTGTATCTACGAAACCAGCTGCTGTCACCTGGGCTTCTTGAATTGTTGAACAGTGCACCGTCCGCATTGTACTTGTGATTGAGTCGTGTGGGCTAATTGATTAATGGCCGCATACAACACCTAAGTCCAGGTTTCTGAATTTGGGACTCGAGACTCATATTTCAGGACCTGGGACTCAGGACCTGGGACTTAGGACTTGGGACTTGGGACTCAAGACCTAAGACCAAAGACCAAAGACCCAAGACTCGGAAGTCGAGACTTCAAATACAGCTCGTGGTGAAACCCAGCACCTGCGAGTCATAAGAGTTGTTGTAGACGCCAACCAATCACCAGTACATCTGCGTACAACAAACCTCTGGAGCCCAGCCGCACCCCCTGAGTAGTGTGCTGACCAGCTCTTACTTAAGCCAAAACCGTTGAGGTTTTTGTTGGTGAAAAATGTCAACAAAAAGCCCAAACCCAAAAAAAAGTCGAAGTCGCGCAAAGCCTTTTTTGGCATATAATCTCAGGTTTCTTATAAATACAGTTTGAGAAGGAGGTAGAGTCGAGTTCGCAACTCTAACCAAGAACCAATTGAACCGAATTCTTTCAGTGCACTTTTGGGAACAATGCGTCCAGAAACAGAACAAGAGTTAGCACACATCCTGCTGACAGAGCTGTTGGCTTACCAATTTGCGTCTCCTGTCAGATGGATCGAGACGCAAGATGTCTTCTTGAAGGACTACAACACTGAGAGGGTTGTTGAGATTGGCCCATCGCCAACACTGGCTGGTATGGCTAACAGAACTATCAAAGCCAAGTACGAGTCCTATGACGCCGCTCTGTCTCTGCAAAGAGAAGTTTTGTGTTACTCCAAGGATGCGAAGGAAATTTACTACACCCCTGATCCAAGTGAGCTGGCTGCTGCTGCCGAGGCTGCCGCCCCTGCTGCTACTTCTGCTACTGCAGCATCTGATTCCAGTGCTCCTGCCGCTGCCCCTGCTGCTGCCGCTGCCCCTGCTCCAGTCGCTGCTGCACCATCAGGTCCAGTCGCTGAGATCCCAGACGAGCCAGTTCAGGCTTCCCTGTTGATTCACGTCCTAGTGGCACAGAAATTGAAGAAGGGCTTGGACCAGATTCCTTTGTCCAAGGCTATTAAAGATCTTGTCAATGGTAAATCGACTGTTCAAAACGAAATTCTGGGTGATCTGGGTAAAGAGTTTGGCACAACCCCTGAGAAACCAGAAGAGACTCCTTTGGAAGAGTTGGCTGAGCAATTCCAGGAAACTTTCGCTGGTCAATTGGGTAAACAATCCTCCTCGCTGATTGCCAGATTGATGTCCTCCAAAATGCCGGGTGGTTTCTCTGTTTCCACGGCCAGAAAGTACCTACAAGCCAGATGGGGATTGGGTGCTGGTAGACAGGATTCTGTCTTGTTGGTTGCTCTAACCCAAGAGCCAGCATCCCGTTTGGCTGCTGAAGCTGATGCCAAAGCATTTTTGGACTCAGCTGCACAAAAGTATGCTTCCATTGCCAGTATCACCTTGGCTAGTGCTGCTGCATCTGGTGCTTCATCTGCCAATGCTGGTGGTGCAACTATCGATGCTGCTGCATTTGAGGAATTGACCAAGGACAACAAGATTTTGGCAAAGCAACAACTACAGGTTTTGGCACGCTACTTGAAGCTAGACCTAAACAAGGGCAACAAAGCTGCAGAGCAGCAAAAGGACAACTTGAAAGCATTGCAAGACCAATTGGATGTCTTGAATGCAGAGCTAGGTGACTATTTCATCGATGGTATCACTTCTTCCTTCTCAAGAAAGAAGGCTAGAGTTTATGATTCCTCCTGGAACTGGAGTCGTCAATCTCTTCTTTCCTTGTACTTTGAGATTATTCACGGTGTTTTGCACAGAGTGGACAGAGAATTGGTCTCTGAGGCCATCAACATCATGAACCGTTCCAATGATACTCTTATTAAGTTTATGGAGTACCATGTCAACCGTACAGATGCTTCCAGAGGTGATAACTATGCTCTTGCAAAGGAGTTGGGTAACCAGTTGATCGATAACTGTAAACAAGTTCTAGATTTAGACCCGGTCTACAAAGATATTTCCTACCCACTGGGTCCTAAGACTAAAATTGATCACAAAGGTAACATCACTTACTCTGAGGAGCCAAGAGAGAATGTCCGCAAGTTGCAACAATATGTCTATGAGATGTCTCAAGGTTCAGAAGTTACAAAATCCACTTTACCAACTATCGCTGATGATTTGACTAAAGCTTACAGAGCTATTTCCAAGCAAGCAGAGTTATCTACCGGTACCAAGGTAGAATTTGAGAAGCTTTACGGTGAGCTGATCAAGTTCTTAGAATCTTCTAAGGATATTGAAATCAACAAAACCTTGGCCAGTTCTACTGATGACAATCTAGACTGTGACTCCACTAAGGAAGTTGCCTCATTGCCAACTAACTCTTCTATCTCTAACCCTGTTTCTAAATTGATTCCACCAGCTACTGTTCCATTCTTGCATTTGAAGAAGAGATTAGCAGATGACACCTGGGCTTATGACCGTAACCTAACCGCGACTTACTTGGATGGTTTGGAGCAAGCTGCTGTTAATGGTGTGTCTTTCAAGAATAAGCATGTTTTGATCACCGGTGCAGGTGCAGGATCTATTGGTGCTGAAATTCTCAAAGGCTTGATTCAAGGTGGTGCTAATGTGATCCTAACTACTTCAAGATTCTCTAAGAAGGTTACTGAGTACTACCAAGAGATCTATGCCACTTATGGTGCAAGAGGGTCTTCCTTGGTGGTAGTTCCATTCAACCAAGGTTCTAAACAAGATGTCCAAGAATTGGTTGACTTCATCTATGATGATGTGAAGAAGGATGGTTTGGGATGGGATCTGGACGCTATCATTCCATTCGCTGCTATCCCAGAGAATGGAATTGAAATGAGTCAAATTGACTCGAAGTCCGAATTGGCTCACCGTATCATGTTGACCAACCTCTTGAGAATCTTGGGTCAAGTTAAAGACCACAAAACTGCTAGAGGTATCGAAACCAGACCTGCTCAAGTTGTTTTGCCACTATCTCCAAACCATGGTACCTTCGGATCCGATGGTTTGTACTCTGAGTCTAAGCTTTCCTTAGAAACTCTCTTCAACAGATGGCACTCAGAGGGCTGGGCTAATCAATTGACCATCTGTGGTGCTGTTATTGGTTGGACCAGAGGTACTGGATTGATGAGTGCCAACAACATCATCTCTGAAGGTATTGAGAAACTGGGAGTTAGAACCTTCTCACAGTCAGAGATGGGTTTCAACTTACTCGGATTATTATCTCCAGAGATCACTGAGCTATGTCAAAAGGCACCAGTCTGGGCCGATTTGAATGGTGGTCTACAATTCATTACCCAACTAAAGGAGAAGACAAACAGCTTGAGAAAGGAAATCTTAGAGACCTCTGATATCAGAAAGGCTGTCTCTATTGAAACTGCTATTGAGCATAAGGTTGTCAACGGTGAGAATGCTGATGCACCTTTTGCCAAGACCAGCATCAACCCAAGAGCTAATATGAAGTTTGATTTCCCAACTTTGAAGACTTATGATGAGTTAAAGAAGATCGCTCCGCACTTGGAAGGACTGCTGAACTTGGAGAAGATTGTTGTTGTTACTGGTTTCTCTGAGGTTGGTCCATGGGGTTCTTCAAGAACAAGATGGGAAATGGAAGCAGAGGGTGAATTCTCCTTGGAGGGTTGTATCGAAATTGCCTGGATTATGGGTTTGATCAAGTACCACAATGGTAACTTGAAGGGTAGACCATACACAGGCTGGGTCGATGCTAAGACTAACGAACCTGTTGAGGACAAGGATGTCAAGTCTAAGTATGAATCCTACATTCTGGAACACTGTGGTATCAGACTGATTGAACCCGAACTATTCAGAGGTTACAACCCAAGTAAGAAGGAGTTCATCCAAGAAGTTGTTTTGGAGGAGGACTTGGCTGAGTTTGAAGCCTCCAAGGAAACTGCCGAGCACTTCAAGCTCGAGCATGGGGATAAGGTTGAAATCCAAGAGAATGTTGAGACTGGTGAGTACACTGTCAAGCTTCTCAAGGGTGCCTCCTTGTTTATTCCAAAGGCTTTGAAGTTTGACCGTTTGGTTGCAGGTCAGATCCCAACAGGTTGGGATGCCAGAAGATATGGTATTCCTGAAGATACCATTTCTCAAGTTGATCCAATCACTCTGTTTGTATTGGTGTCTACATGTGAGGCCTTTATCTCAGCAGGTATCACAGACCCATATGAACTGTACAAGTACATCCACGTCTCTGAACTGGGTAACTGTTCTGGTTCTGGTATGGGTGGTGTTTCCGCTCTTCGTGGTATGTTCAAAGACCGTTACAAAGACACTCCTGTTCAAAACGATATTTTGCAAGAGTCTTTCATCAACACTATGTCTGCTTGGGTTAATATGTTGTTGTTGTCCTCTTCTGGTCCTATCAAGACTCCAGTCGGTGCTTGTGCCACTGCTGTTGAATCTTTGGAATTAGGTTACGAGACAATCATTTCTGGAAAGGCAAAGGTTTGTATTGTTGGTGGGTACGATGACTTCCAAGAGGAGGGTTCCTATGAGTTCGGTAACATGAACGCTACTTCAAACTCTTTGGATGAGTTCGAACATGGTAGAACTCCTTCTGAGATGTCCAGACCAGCAACAACTACAAGAAACGGTTTCATGGAGTCTCAAGGTTCAGGTCTACAAATTGTCATGAATGCCAAACTAGCCATCGAGATGGGTGTTCCAATTTACGGTATTCTAGGTTTGACTGCCACTGCCACTGACAAGATTGGAAGATCGGTTCCAGCACCAGGTAAGGGTATCTTGACCACTGCAAGAGAACACCATGGTGACTTGAAGTACAACAGCTCTTTGATGGATATTACCTACAGAAAGAGACAAGTCGAAAGAAGAGTTAAGGAGGTTAAGTCGTGGATTGACTCAGAATACGAGCTGTTGCAAGAGTTGGCCGCCTCTTTGCCAAAGGAAGAGCAAGATTCTTACATCAGTGAAAGGGTTCAAGAGATTCAAGATGAAGCTCAGAAGCAAATCTCCCAGGCCAAGGACTACTATGGTAACTTCTTCCATCTCAACAACCCAAGAATTGCACCAATCAGAGGTGCATTGGCTACTTTCGGGTTGACTGTTGATGACATTGATGTGTGCTCGTTGCACGGAACTTCCACCAAGGCCAATGACAAGAACGAGTCTGCTACTTTGAACAAAATGTTTGAACATCTCGGCAGATCTTCTGGTAACCCAGCCCTTGCAGTGTTCCAGAAGTACTTGACTGGTCATCCAAAGGGTGCAGCTGGTGCCTGGATGTTTAACGGTGCTCTACAAATCTTGAATTCAGGTGTTGTTCCAGGTAACAGAAACGCTGATAACATTGATAAGGTTTTGGAAGAGTTTGAGTATTTATTGTTCCCATCCAAATCTATCAAAACAGATGGTGTCAAGGCTGTCTCTGTCACGTCTTTCGGTTTCGGTCAGAAGGGTGCGCAAGCTATTGCAGTTAACAGTGACTATTTGTTTGCTGTTCTATCTAAGGAAGAATACGAAACTTACGCTGTCAAATTCAATAAAAGACACAACAAGGCGTACTCCCACTTCCACAAGTCCTTCATCACTAACTCTTTGTTCAAGGTTAAAGACCATGCACCATACTCTGATGACTTGCAAAACCCAGTCTACCTGGACCCATTGGTTAGAGTTTCCGCAACCAAGCAGGGTACTTTGGAGTATGCAGCAAAGACCGTGCAAAGCAACTCTTACGTGTCTGAGTCGTCTAAGGACACTTCAAAGCTATTAGTGCAATTATCCAACGATGCTGGTGCAAAGAACGTCGGGGTTGATGTTGAGCTGATTTCTTCAATCAATGTTGACAATGAGACTTTCATTGAGAGAAACTTCACAGACTCCGAGATCAAATACTGTAAGTCTGCGCCATCGCCACAATCTTCTTTCGCTGGTACATGGTCTGCTAAAGAGGCTGTCTTCAAGGCCCTTGGTGTTGCTTCTAAGGGAGCTGGTGCGCAATTGAAGGATATTGAGATCACAAGAGACGAAAATGGAGCACCTCAGGTTGTTCTACACGGTGAAGCTTTGAAGGCTGCTCCAACTGCAAATGTGAAAGTCAGCATTTCCCATGATGACTTCCAATCCGTTGCTGTTGCGCTTTTGAATTAATTGGATAGTTTTAGTATCTAAATCAAGTATTAACAAGTGCTATGTTTTATTTCTTGTCTTATGTAGTACTCAAAATAACTGAGCTCCACGGCCATACCACTGTGTCGACACACGTAGTGCTGTTGAATCCTTACTCCGGTCAGTCCTTGTAAACATTTCGCTGACATCTCCGAAATCTGTTTTGATGTTGTCCTCTTCCCATTCGATTACAACACCACCATTCTTCACTATAGCATCTTTAGCTGTCTGCCATGAGAACCTGACAACTTGTGACCAGCCAAATACAGGGTCAACAGCATTATTCAGCCACTCTTTAGTCTTCGGATCAGATGGGTACCCAGACCCCCATTGAGTCTCCTTTGGATACAGCAGAAGCTTACTTCTCGACAGCGAAATGTCTCTGGTGACTTTGGCGCAGATACTTGCAGCACTGACACATGGATACAGGGCATCTGCCTTTTTGGCAACTGTAACTTTCAAAGCTGGGAATCTTTGAGACAGTTTGGCCTGGTATGACATTGGTGGGCCCACTGTATCAACGTAGATCTCTTTTAGGTTTACTCCCTGGTCCAACACTCCCTGAATCAGATTTATGGTGGCATCGTGGGCCTGTTCGTTCAAGTTGTAATTCCCCACGGAGTTGGGACGCAACATTCCTGACGAGATATCCATTGCTGTCATTGTTCTTGTACACCATCCTATATTCTCCTCTAGCTCGCTTCCTTCTGTGCATATCTGCTTGAGGAGGCTGGTTCTTTTCTCCTCTGTGAGAACCTTCGAGTCAGCAAACTTGTAGACAGTTTTGAGCTGCTGCTCGAACGATTTCAGACAGTACGCCACTCCGTACACCATCGGTCCCAGCACTGGACCACGTCCTGCCTCGTCTACGCCAAGCACGACTGGTTCCGATGGGTTCAGTTTCACCACGCTGGGTATCGCAGAGCAGTATGTAGTGGATGTCAAAGTGTGCGTGTGCGGCACTGAGGGAGGCAGGAAGCCCTCTTCGTCGCCCACCTCTGGTCCGCCACTAGCGTCCTGTGTCTTTCCCTGCTCCTCAACTGTCATCCTACCAGCTGTGACGTGTGTCCTGGAGAATTATGGTGGATTATGGCGGTGAGGGTTGGCGTATACCAGCACCTTGTCACTGCCATACAGAACGCCAACTTACGCGTACTTTTCGCGTACCAGCGAGGCGCGCCTTTGAATTAGTAATATATTACATAATACTTGAGTCGGGTTACGAGCGCGCAACAGCTACATCTTTCGATTATCTAAGCAAGTTCACCACACACACCACGTACCCGAGAAGAAGCTGGGTGCGACCCACGCAGAGACAGCGCGCGCGGGCTGGCGCCCTATCCCTACCCAAGTACAGAGCAGCACCACGCACCGCGCGCATTAGCTGCGCCTGCGCCAGGTCAGCGACCAAGGGCTTGCAGTGGCAGGGCAGTCTCACAACACCGAGGCTGGCCAGTAGAAGCCCTGTGTCCCGCCTGGTGGGTGGGTTTTTTTTTTGTGCTTTTTTGTGCTTTTTTTTTGTGTTTTCTCGACAATGTTTCGTGCTTTTTTTGGTCTTCTTCCTCCTCTTCCTCAGTAGACACATAAAGCACAGGGAGCAGACAGGAGTAGGAACTGCTGCTGATCAGGAAAACAGCTTGTGAACCCGCCACCAACCCTGCGCACACACAAGAGCACAGATAGAGACGCAGGTCCGGAGATAAACAGGGATTGCCGCTCTCATTGCCAGATACAGCTCGCAGCATCAACGCATTATGTCAGCGCCAACAGCATTAACACAGATCTTCTACAGGGCGCCCAAGTCAGTGGGCCTCATAAACGGGACGCCGGTGTACGAGGAAGTGGAGCAGTTTCCAGAGATCAGCGAGGATGTGCGTGTGTCGCTATACTCGCCGGACGGCGCGCATTTTGCATACACACAGCCTAGCTACGTGACGGTGGTGAACCCGGACAACGGAGAGGTTTTGAACAGGATCGAACTCAGAGATGTGATGGATCTGAACTTCTCGCCGAACGGCTCGTACCTGAGCACATGGGAGAAGCCGTTGAAGCTCGAGTCGGGGAACTTTCACGACAATGTCAAGATCTTCAACGTCAAGACATGTGAGCTGGTTGGTGAGTACAGCGCCAAAGACCAGAGTGGCTGGAAACCAGATTTCACATCGGACGAGAAGATCATTGCCAGAATATTCAAGAACGAGATCAAGTTCTACCAGGTGTCAAGCACTGTGAACTTCAACAGCCACTGGTCCTCTCTCAAACTGCAGAACGTGTCCAACTTCAAGCTATCCCCGGGCCAATCACCCAAAATTGCCACTTTCATCCCAGAGAAGGCAGGAAAACCAGCCAATGTCTCTGTCTTCAACATCTCTGCAAACATTACCCAGCCGGTGTCGACTAAGACCTTTTTCAAAGCAGAGAAGTGTATGCTGAAATGGAATACTCTTGGTACGGCGCTGCTGGCCCTCGCGTCTACAGACTTTGACCAGTCCAACAAATCTTACTACGGTGAAACCACTCTGTATCTCTTGGGGATTGCCGGCTCATATGACTCAAGAATCACTTTGGATAAAGAAGGGCCAATCCATGACATCACATGGTCTCCATCTGCTAGGGAGTTTGGTGTGGTGTATGGATACATGCCTGCTCAGACCACATTCTTTGATGCTAGAGGTAACTCCATCTTCTCCTTACCTCCAGGCCCGAAGAACACTATTCGTTTCTCCCCGCATGCCAGATACATTCTAGTCGCAGGGTTTGGTAACTTGCAAGGTACCGTGGATATCTATGACCGTTTGCAAAAATTCCAGAAGGTCTCCTCTTTCGAAGCACCAAACACATCCGTCTGTGACTGGTCTCCTGATGGCCGTTACATCCTAACCGCCACTACCTCTCCAAGGTTGAGGGTTGATAACAGCATCAAGATCTGGTATGCTAGCGGGAAGTTGATCTACAATAAAGATTTCAAGGAAGTTAACTCTGTTAATTGGAGACCAAGACGGTTGGAACTTTTCCCACCTATAAGAGGTTTAGATGAAAATCCTGATCCACATCAGAGTGGTATCGACTACGTCTTGAGCCATCCAAAATCTAACAGCACAGGGGGTGCTGCCACTAAACCAAAGGGGGCTTATAGACCACCACATGCAAGAACTGGCAATTCACCAGCACCAACCCAGACCCTTTATGAGCGTGAATTGAATTCCTCAAGAACTAGTATCAATAGCGTCGCGAGTGCAGCCTCGAATGGTGGCACCGCATCACGTTCAGTGGGAGGAGCTTTTAGACCTCAGCCTAGACAGCGTGTTGTTCCTGGTGCTGCTCCACCAGTGGAGAAAGAATCTAAAGCAGCAGCCAAGAACAGAAAGAAGAGAGAAAATAAACAGAAGGATGCTGAGAATTCATCTAAACCAGAGCAGGAGCAACAGCAGCAATCAAAACCAGAGCAGCTGATTGCTGGCGGTGTCCAATCTATCGAGGAGAAGAAAATTAGATCTTTGCTAAAGAAGTTAAGGGCTATTGAGCAATTAAAAATGAAGCAAGCTAATGGGGAACCTTTAGAGGATACACAAGTGCTGAAGATCAAGACAGAAGATGATATTAGATCTGAATTGAGCTCTTTAAACTGGACTGATGAATGAAGAGCTTTATTCGTCCTTTTACACTTCTCTGTTGTCATCAGATAATAATAGAACCATGTTACATGTTACATGAGAAGAATCGCACTAGTTTATGTAGATACAGTAAGAAAATGATTGAGTTACGTACTCTTGAGTGATCCAGCCACTCAATTCCTCAGTTCTGGCCTCTCTGTCCTCTCTAACTAGAAATTATCTCAAATCCACCACTTTGAAGGGCAGCCCTTCCTGTACAACAACATGACCTTTATTGGATCTGTTGCATCGTCTATAAATACCCGGTTCATCATGAGGGTGGAATCCGCTGCGTAGGCATTTCGTGATGACACTGATGCCTGGTGGATCTGTCAATCTGAAAACTCCAATGCGCTCCCCTTTAGAAATCGGTGCACATACTATAGCAATGGCTTCCGGAAGCATTATTTGGTATGAATTCTGTGTGTGTAAATCAACAGATGATAAAAAACAAGATTGAGTTGGGTGCGTATGTATCCATCCAAGGACAAAAAGGTCATTCTTGTCAATGTACTCAAAAATACCCTCCTCATCAGTTGTATTACACGTGTTTGTGGTCGACTCTTGTTTGGGTATTAGAAGGGTGGTGATGAAGAAGGCGTTTAACGACAATTTTCCACAAAGAATTCCACATGTTTCGAGTTTCCTCACAGTATTAGGATGTGCAACTTTCAGGAAGGATGATTCCAACTCCAAAGGTGAAAATACTGTCTTTAGAGGTTTCCCGCCTTCGGTTGAGGCAATTGATTTATGCTTTATTGGGGAAACTTTCAGAGTCTCTTGAGGAAGTTTGATCTTCAAAGGAAGTTCTGGATGTGAAGGGTGCTGTTGCTGCAACTTGTCGGTGTCCACAATTTGCTTTGTGGGTAAAAGCGGTGGCTGTGCCACCGGGGTTTCATTTGATGAGATATCGGCAGTATCATGGTTGTTGCTGTTGTTGTTGTTGTTGTTGACAGTGGTATTTTGATAAGTATGCTGTAATGAAGGATATGCTGGATGTTGGATCTTATGATCATTGTGCTTTGCAAAAAAGTGGGATAGGTGCTGTTCAAAACGGTTATCATCGAAGTCATGCACGTCGTTTGAGTTAGACCTAGCTTCAACGAGAACAGGGGAATGTGCACGTCCCCCGGGCTCGCGTAGGTTTTGTGTTTCTGCTACTTGCTTCGATTCAAATTGCTCCTCTTGCCTCTTCTGCTCATATGCAATCCACTCCTGCTTCTGTCTTCGCAGAATGCCCTTCAATTTTTCAGCCTTCTCCATAGTTGTCCTGATGTCTTTCAGCAACAAGTTGTACTTCTTGTAATTCTTTTCATCTTTCTTTAGCGTGTTGTACATGGGAAGCTTGTTGAGCACAAGATCCAGGTACCTGGCGTAGAGCACAAACGCATCGCTGAAGTTCTCCTGTCTGGAATACAGTCCCGCCTGGTCGGAAAGAATCACAGCTCGTTAGTAAAAATTCGTGCTGCTTTCAGCATCATACGTGTACGAGGCCCGTTCGAATTCGCTAACTTACATGTCTGAGCACCTCCTTCGCGGTCCGAAGGTATACTGTGTACGGTACAGCTGTTGAGAACTCATAGTTCTCTGACTCTGCCATGAGCTCTGCAATGGTTCGCGGCTCCAGCATTCTCTCAATCTTCTTCGCGCACACTCACTCACTCACTCACTCACAGTCCCTATGACTCTCCTCCAGTCACAAACTCCCTTTTCCTCAACTACACACCAGCGCTAAAGATCCAATTGATAGCTGGAATCCCTCCTCATGTACATATGACGACAAAACAACACAATCAATCTACAAATCAAAGAAATGTGGGTGAGAACCGAGGGCCTGCCACCGAGGGTGTTGTGAGCACGTGTTATCGTTTGTCTACACAAAGACCAACAGGCGAAGGCGAAGGAGGTAACTGGAGCAAGCTTTGATGTAAAGAGGCTGTCTTTTACGACTAGAAACTAGTAGGTATGCGTGTAAAGGTTGAATGCAATGGTAATCAAAAGGTGCTACACTTGGACGAGTTGTGCACCGTGGGTGGATTGAAACACATAGTCCAAAGGGAGGGTTTAGTCGAAGAAGGGGAAGAGTGGAGTAGCTTCGCTGTAACCTTCAGTTATCCCCCCATTGGCTCTTGATACCAGTGATTCTGCGAAAACGATACACAGCTTGGGCGTCAGGGCAGGGGACAAAATCATGATCTCGACGACGCGAGCGAGTGCGGGCGCGGCTGGGGGCAAGGGTGCCAGTGAAGAGAAGCAGAATGAGAGTAGAGGTCTGAGCGTGAAGGCAGAGGACGAAAAGGAGACAGGCACACAGCTGCAGTTTCCAGAAGGATCGCTTGAGCTAGTGAGAATTGCGCAGGATAACTCTTGTCTCTTCCATTCTATCATCACCTCTGCGCTCAGCGGACTGGATATCCCGTTAGAGCATTCAGATTTGCGGCATATTGTCGCTGCTACAGTAAAAGATAAAGAGGGAATGTACAGTGAGGTAGTTCTTGGCAAACCCCCCGAGGAATATGCCAAATGGATCCTAAAACCAACTAGCTGGGGTGGAGCAATAGAGATGAACATAATCAGCAAATACCTGGGGGTCTGTATCAACTCAATTGAAGTCAAGTCTGGAAGGGTGGACTCTTTCAACTCATCAGCGGATAGCTTTATTGTGCTACTGTACACTGGAATGCATTACGACACTGTTAAATTTGTGTCTAACCAAGGGGAAGTGTCTACAATGTTTGATTCATCTTCGATACTGGGTGTGGACGTTCTCGAACAGGCAGGTATCCTGGCCCAACTTCTGAATCACAGTGGTTACATCCTCAACATGCACACAATCAAGATGAAGTGCATGGTTTGTAATGTGGTACTGGAAGGACAAGAGGAGGCAATACAACATAGTACTGAAATGAGTCACTATGATTTTGGTCAAGTCTGAGCAGCATCACTACAGAGCTTTTTTGTGGAGGAGGTGGCGTTGTGGCATGGGGCAGGCGGGTCAACCTAGCATCTTGAAACAACAATGCCAATGCAATTGGCTTCCACTGTTGTTACATACCTCTAATCGATTTTGTAATGCTGTGTACATACCTCTCATTTCTTTTCCTCACCTCCATCCCATCGATCGGTATTCTTTCCTCACTCACTCCATGAGAACTTCGCCTTCCTCTAGTTTATCTTCCTTCTCCTTCTGCTCGACGAGCTCTATCACCTTAGGGTTGTCTGTCTTCACCCATTTCTCTATCTCGTCTTGGTGCAACTCCTCCTCAGCCTTGCGCTGTTTGTGCTTTTCCACACTCTGAAGAAACTTTTCCAGGTTAACTCCGCTGGCAGCTTCACTCTCTAACGGCGTGTAGGGTCTCTGAGCCAGGTCTTTCACACGGCGTTTGTGAATCTTCCCTTTGTAATGCGACTGAATGGCATGGTCGTCCTCGAAATACTTAGCACACGGAATGCAGTAGAACTGGCCCATGCCTGCCTTGTTCTCGTCTAGCGGCTGGTTTTTGAGCTTGAGGATAGACTCTTTGGACCCCAGATCGTTGTATATCAGATCTAGATCCCTCGTCCGTCTCTTTGTCTTATACCGTTTCACTGAGTACCGTCCCATCCCTTTCTGCTCTAGCGTCTCGCTGTATGCCACCAGTGTGAGTGAGTGTACCTGCTCTCTTGATTTGATACAAAAAAAAATTCTTTATCTCATCGCACGGCACGTGATCTGCCTTTCGCCCTAGACTTCCCAATCGGGCAGCTCCAACGCCCCGTCCGTCGCTCCTGTGGTGTCTGGGTGTGGCACCATATGTGTGGCGTATACCAGTGCCCAATTTGTCAGCAAAGGCGTGGAAAAAGAAAAAAGCAGTCACGCAACAACTGCGCGCGATTCTTCCCCAATTCGACCACAGCTGCTGTCTAAGAGATTACCCTCTCTGTGATTTCTAAGCATTTTTCACTTTATTTTTTTCACCAGGTGTATATAGAGAGAAAGGCGAACAGAGAGGGAGAGAGCATACAAACAAAATCAAAAAAATCTAAAATCTTCGCCACTACTCTACTAGTCTTGTTTAGCTATCAGCGACAAATCTATCAAAATGGCTAGAAGACCAGCTAGATGTTACAGATACCAAAAGAACAAACCGTTCCCAAAGTCTAGATACAACAGAGCCGTTCCAGACTCCAAGGTCCGTATCTTCGACTTGGGTAGAAAGAAGGCTGCCGTTGATGACTTCCCATTGTGTATCCACTTGGTGTCCAACGAGTTGGAACAGTTGTCCTCCGAAGCTTTGGAAGCAGCCCGTATTTGTGCCAACAAGTACATCACCAAGGTCTCCGGTAGAGATGCCTTCCACTTGAGAATCCGTGTCCACCCATTCCACGTTTTGAGAATCAACAAGATGTTGTCATGTGCCGGTGCCGATAGATTGCAACAAGGTATGAGAGGTGCTTGGGGTAAGCCACACGGTTTGGCCGCTCGTGTTGACATTGGTCAAATTATTTTCTCTGTCAGAACCAAAGACTCCAACAAGGACGTTGTCATTGAAGGTTTGAGAAGAGCCCGTTACAAATTCCCAGGTCAACAGAAGATCATCATTTCCAAGAAGTGGGGTTTCACCAACTTGGACAGAGATGAGTACATCAGAAGAAAAGATTTGGGTGAGGTCAAGGACGATGGTGCCTTTGTTAAGTTTTTGACTAAGAAGGGTCCATTGGAGGCGAACTTGAGACAATTCCCAAACTACCAATACCAGGCTTAATTCGATAGTTGTGTGTACTGTTAATGGAGAATGATCATATTTGGAACTACGTTTATTGTTACAACTAACTACTGCGATATCCTTCGTCACCTTTTTTCGTATAGGAGGTTTGTAGATCAAGAGGTTGAGGGCATGGACCACATCCATTCTTCACCTGCTTGTGCCACATTACAAAAGCATTTTGTCGCCTTCACTATTCCTAATCAGGTGTGTGAGTACATGTATTTTTAGATACTATTCAAGCTGAATACTCAATGTCTAAAAGAACAACTCTTTCAAGATTCTTTCGGTGTCAGCAGGAGAGTTAACAGCATGGCCAATGGTTCTGTCATCGTTGTAAATCTCGTAATCATTACCTCCCTTGTATGACTTGTCTCCAAAGAAGTGGATGTTCTTGAAGCCCTCGTTTTCGATATGTTGCAAGGCGTAAGTCTTATCCCAACCAGTTGGGAAAACATCAAATGAGATCTGGCCACCAATGGAGTAGGTCAATCCGTAGTCTGGGAACTCCTTCTTCAACGCATCGACAAAATTCTCACGAATCTTGTGTTCCTTGTCATAGGCCTCATACTCGTTTCTCTCTTCAGTGGAAGCGTTACGGCCGATTGGGGAAACGTTAATCATTCCGTTTCTGAACTCAATGAAAGTACCTCTTCTCTTTGGAAGATCTAAGTTAGCTAGGTATCCGAGAATGAACTTGACAAGATTGTTGTACTTCTCTTCGCCAATCCAGTTAATGAAGGATTGTGAGGCAAGCTTCTCGCCTAGCTTGTATGCTGTCAAGCCGTTCTCAGAAAAGCAGTAATCGAACTCAGTCAAGATGTTTGGTCCAAGCTGTTCAACTTGTTTCTGGAAGTCAGATCCACCAACGAACCCAATGACAACTTTCTTTCTCAGGTCGGCCAAGAGCTGCTTCAGTTCTGGGCTAATTGTCAAACGAGCTGGGGTCAAAGTGCCGTCAACGTCAAAGAGGACAAGGGTGTCAGGATTAGTTCTATCTGTGAACGACATTATGCTTGTACTGGTGTATGCCTGGTATTCTAATATGTGATCTTCGAGGTAAAATCTCTGCAAATTCTACGTTGTAATAGCAAACTGAAGCTTGGTCGTGAAACACAGTAGATATGTATCGCTCTCCTCAGTTTCTGCGCCGGCAACCTGTTGGTGTAGTGTACAGTTTGTGCGTGTGTGTGTTGTTGTCTGGGGCTGTTGTCTTCCGAAGTGAAACAAAACAGAAAAAAAGTTGGGAGACCGCGTGGCTGGCGCGGCATGCAATGGCAGGGTAATGTTGTTTAATGGGAGATGGCACTACAGACGGCAGGACCGCGGTGCCAGGTCCCCTCTACGTAATACGTCAAGTCACATCTATCTATATCATACGGACTTGTGGGCACAGTAGCTATCCTATCGGTTTCGGGCCGGCTCAGCTAGCTGAGCAGTCTGACATACGCGAGTACCAGTGCGAATGTACCTGTGCAAACACCAATGAGCCATTGCATAACTTGAGTTTTGACCCCGTCAATCTGCATCTTCATGTTGCTGACCTCCTGGTCGATTCTTGTGTTGATCTCGGAGATGTGCAACTCGTGCTGAGAGCCTTCTTCCCTTATCCTTCCCTTCTCGAGATTCAAGTCCAGCCTCACACCGGCGTTGGACTTGGTGATCTCCTCCCTGATCTTCGTCTTCAACCGCTCCAGGTCAGAGCGGAGGCGCTCCATTTCCTTCTGCACTGTATCAAACTCAGACTTGTCCATGGTCTGCAGCTCCCCGCGCAGCTTCGTGAAATCAACCTTCTGCTGGTACGTCATTTTCGAAAGGGTTTCCTTACTGACAAGGTTCGACGAGAGTGACACCACTCCCTCGTTCAGTGCGTTTGATACAATTCGAACAACACCCTGCGACTGCGCCTGTGTGAACCCGTGCTGCTGAAGCTGCAGCGAGAACTTGCGAGTGTCAAAATGTACTCCGCGACGAAACGTCTGTCTGCATCCTGCGCTTGTCGCTAGTCTGCATGGCTGCAAGCTGACACCGATCATTACCTCTCTGCCTACTGATAAGTGGCGTTTGGCGCAGTGTTCAAATTTCCTTGTGCTACATGTCAATCGCGACTACTATGAAACGCATGGTCCACGCGACTACCACGCCAGCGACTGATGTTGGAGGGACCGCCATCACCCTCTGTGCTTGGTCGCACTGTATGCCCGTCCGATACTTTGACGCAGAGCGGGAAACATCTACGACCGCTGTGCACCGGCTGTTGAACCCTCCACCACGCTTAGAGTCCTTCCCCCTCAGTTACGAGCCCTGTGTTTTTCTGCCTTCTCTCTTTTAGTCTCCGGCGGCTGTTGTTGGGCTCTACTACATCACCACTGAAGAAGTCTGTAGGTTAGCTAGCTCGGACATCCTACACGGAATGAGGATCCAGGTAGTGAAGAGGATCTCTCTCGCACGACACAGCAAGGGTGTCGCCAAGAGATACATCTCTTGCTCAAGAACCGTGCTCCAGATAGACCCCGAGACAAGTCATCGTCTGAACCACTCATCATACCATCAACGGAAAGATGGCGCAACACCCGAGGAGATGAACCGCTACAAGCGGCAGGAAGGCCTCAAAGGCCTTGCTATGGGCGCGCTCGCCATTGGCGGTATCCTTGCAGCTTTCACTGTCTACCAAAACTATGACAACTACTATCAATACCTGTTCAACCACATTGGAGACAAGGATGAAATCCTCAGCAAGGTCAAAGACCTTGAGCGTAAGAAACGTGGTAAGAACTTCAGTGAGCTTCCCGAGCTGAAGAGCGACAAGGATAGCTCAACTCCTGGTCTGTACATCTGGGGTGATAACAGTAATCTAATAGTGGCGCCAGATAAAAAGGTTCAGGAGTCTAAGTTCCCTATCCGTTATGATTGGTTCGATGGCATGTATCTGAAAACTGTTTGCATTTCTGAGAAAAGCGCTGTAGCCATTAGTGATAAGGGCGACCTGATCCAATGGGGACAGGGGTTTTACGGGAAGCTTGGGGACGGGGCACAACAAGGGCCAAAGGTTACTGTAAAGGGCGAGAAGATCACAGATGTGAAGATTTCGAATGGGATAGTGTATGCCTTGAAAGGCAATGGTGAGATCCTGCTGATCCCAGAGTCCAGCCAGCTGCAAGATGAAAAGCTCGCTCTGTCAAAGTCTAAGTGGAGATTTTGGTCGAAGGGCTACATCAAATACCCAAAACTTGATACTTCAGCATTGTTGAAAGGTGAGACTATCACATCTTTCGACACAGGCCAGCAGCATCTTCTGGCTTTGACAAACAAAGGGCGCGTATACACCACTACCACTGGGTACAAAGCAATCATCTCCAAGTCACATGGCCAATACGGGCTAATCAACCATAACCAATTTGAAGCACCACCCGCCCCAAACGTCTTGCAACCAGTGGAATTACTGAACAGCAGTATTGACACGAAAAAGAACAGAACCTTCCCTCGTGTCATCAAACAAATTTCATGTGGTGATAATCACTCTGTCGCACTGGATTCCACTGGGTCTTTGTGGGCATTCGGTGAGAACTACATGGGCCAATTAGGCCTCGATATCAGCGCATACAATAACGAGGTTACTTCAGTGCCTAAAAGAATAGACTTGGTGAAGCACAATGTTGTACCAAAGGACTATTTCCCCTACGTTGAAAGCATTAGTGCATCTGGAGACTCTACATTTGCCAAAATCGTACCTATCAGAATGTTCCATATGGTGAGAAATTCGCAACTTCAATCACCATCACTGCCGATAGGTGATGGTTATAATGACAATGAAAATCATGAAATGGAGTTGGAACCTTATTATATTGGTTTTGGATCAAATTTGAAGGGTCAGTTAGGGAGTGGGAAATTTATCCACTCCCAACATGTTCCATCCATCATCAGAACATTGGACCAGTTTAAGGACTATGACGAAGAAACAAGATCGATGGTATCTATACCGATACGTGATTGGTCTTTCTGTAAAGACCACTCTTTTCTCACCCTGGACAACAACGACGTACTACACTGGGGTGCCAATGATAGAGGCGGATTAGGAAACGGTAAGAAAAATAGCTTGCCTAAACCAACTGTTATGCCTGCACTGATAGAACCAGGATACACGCTAGAACAGGTCAACAAAAGGGCGTTTGTAAATAGATTGAGGATCAAAAGGGGGATGACGATCGTTGCTGGTGTTGATACTGGGTGTATATATTACAAGAAGTAGAATAAATAAATAGTGAACAATCATCAACAGTAGCGGTGAAAGCAATACAGCTACCACCAGCCTCTCTCGCAACTCAGCATGTATGCATCATATGTGTACTCATTCCTTCCCTTTGTCCATAGAATTCAACAGTGAGTTGACACTCATGTCAGAGAGGGAGCCGGACACATTACCATTTCCCTTGCTATTTTCCATTCCGCCTGCATTCGTTTGTCTTGTCACCAGGTCTCCGGATGAATTAGGAGGTTGGTGGTCCAAGCGATCCTTAGCAGCAAACCCCTTTGTGAAAGGTTCCGGGCTGTACGGAGAGTTTACACTCCTCGGAACAGGGAAACTCGCAACTGTGGCATTCTCATGGGTAGGTGCTTTGCCCCTAGTTATATGAGGCAAAGTGTGCTGGAATGGGGGAAGCATCTGATAGCTTCTTGAAAATTGTGTAGCAGGAGACGGACGTGGTAGATTGTGCGGACCAGTTGTTAGTGTATAAGGCGGTGACAACAACTGCTGCTGCTGATGTTGTTCTTCTCGTATACGAAACTGGTCAGGTAAAAGAGGTGGTGTTCTTTGCATGGATTGTTGCTGATTTGACGCTGGTATCGACGCTAATGTAGATGACTGTGCTGATGAAGAAGATGTTGATGATGGTGCTGATGATAATGGTATAGCAGCTTTTGATGGTGATGAGTGTGGTGGTGGGAGTACAACAGGCGGCTGCTTATGCGGATGTAGTTTTGGTGCAGCCTTTCTGGCAAACATAGCGGTAAAATCCACTGCAGGCTCGTGTCTTCCTTTCAATGGCAGCATACGTATAGGCGGTAGCTTGACTTTTTCCGAGTCGTTGTATTGATCTCTGTGCTCCTTCAACTCAGGAATGCTATGTGCTGCTGATTTTGCATCAGGTGATAATTCAGGTGAGAAGGGTCCTGGTGATTTGGAGGTTTCGCCCGGCGGGTTTCGCTTTCTTCTTTTTATGACTCCTTTCTTCATCTTTGTAGGTCTATACCTACCATGCAGTTTATAGTATAGCCCACATGCGTTGCAGATGGTGTCTCCGTTTTCATCACGCCTCCATAGCGGCGTCACTGTAGTACCACAATTGGTGCATGCAATTGCAACGTTTCCCACAGTATCTTCTACGGAGGAGATCCTGCCATCAGCAATCACGTCAATGCTGTTACTCTGGCTATTAGGGTCTTTTGAGTGCGCTGATTTGGACTGTGTTGATGCTTCTGAGGATGGTGACTTTAGGGCTGAGGTTGCTGGTGCTGCCACAGATGCAGGTGCTGATGCTAATGCTGATACTGATACTGATGCAGGTGTTGTAGTAGAGGACGGTTCTCTCTTCACGGCGCTGGGTATCACTATTCTGTTATTGAACGAAGGACAGCCTTTGCAGCCGGCACTGCCTCCAGTTCCGTTACAACGGCCATCTCCTTTGCAAGTGCCCTCGTCGTCCTCAGAGCTCACACTCACAACATGAGGTGGGCGCTTGAGGTTGACTGGTCTGTGGCAGTTGTTTGCCCTGTAGTACAGGCCACAGGCGTTGCAGATCAGCATCCCCGATGGGCCTCGCCGCCATAGTGGAGTTTTCGTCGTACCGCAGTTGCCGCAAGTCTGCGGCGAGGCGTCTGTGTTGTCTGTGGGCAGTTCTTCTGTAGCGGCGGCCATAGCTGCTGGATTCTTGCGCTTTGCTTGCACACACTCGACCTGGCCTACTGGTTTTCCCGCTGTTGCCTCTTTGTCTCGTCTGCCTGTCTCTGGCTTCCTGCTTCTTCTTTATTCCTTCTTTCTTCTCCCTTCTTCCTTCTTCCTTCTTCCTTCTTCTTCTCCTTATTCCTTCTCCTTCTCCTGCTCCTGCTCCTGCTGCGACGCCACGACCGTTCTTTCCTGTCTTCCTTTCGACGAACAAGTAGAAGAACAAGGACAACCACCACTACAAGTACAAGTGTAAGTGAAATACAAATGCCACACACCACGCTACTAGAGAAGAACAGCCCAAATCAAACGTACCGAGATTATATCAGCAGCATCTCATGTATAATCATGTAAAGAGCGCAGGAAGCGCTGGCCAATCAGCGCGCGTCTAATTGCGCATTTGTCATCTATCTGGGACTGGCGGCAAATGGTGGGCAGCGAAAAAGAAACGCAGCGAAGCGGCCACCGGGGATCGAACCTGTGCCTGTCTGTGGGTGGTGGATCTGCGGAGAGATGAGATGAGCACGGGCCGGCTTCAGTGGGGGTGGTGGTGGTGGTGGTGGTGGTGTTGATGGTGCTGGAGAAGAGAGACGCCGTGGACTGGGCTGGGTGGGAATGCAGATGGCCTGGTCTGATTTGCACTAGAGATGTCTGGCCGGCGCCATTGCCATCAGCACCACCACGCGCAACTGCCAGCCAAAGCCACAACCCCAACCACAACCACAACCCCCTCCGCAACCAACTCCGCACCTCAAAATCAAACAGCACACCCTACACAACGCCTCGCTCACATGGTCAATCTCACCCACCCACATCTTATCTCCCAACCGCTCCATCCCAAACAACCATCTATCCCAAATCTGCTGGAGAACATATCAAAAACTGTAAATCTGCCATACTAAATTTTTACAGTTCCATAAACACCCAAATTACACCCTGAAATGACAAATCTTCCGGCTCTGATTGGTGGAAATAACACTCCGTCCTCATCCTGTCACAAGCACCTTGCACACCTTGCGTCTTTCTTTCTTTCCATATTGTCTTGGCATGGCCATCTCAGTGTATGCCTGGAGGGGCTGGGTATTTCTGGGTGTTCAAATAGGTAATTTGGAATTGTGTGATTGGTTGACGGACTTACTGGAGTCTACGCTGGTATCTCAAAAAAGGTGTCAAAACCACTGTTCTATTTTTGCGTATTGCGATAGAGTGGTGGCGCTGGCGGTGGCGTTGTGAGTACTGTGGAGTTAGTGGTTGGGGGATAGCCAATACACCCAATCAGGCGAGGAGCAATGTCACCCCATTATTATGGGGTACACCTTATTTTAGCAAGTAAGTTACTCATTCAGTACAGTACAGCTTACTATGCATGTATCAGTCTTCTATTTCTATAATCGTCTCATGCTTGAGTTTCTTTCTGGGTACTAGTGGCGTGTTGACCTCTTCTTCTTCTGCGCCTCCTGCGCCGTCCTCCTCGCT
The DNA here is from genome assembly GCA_030580455.1 of Barnettozyma sp. UFMG-CM-Y5996. Classification (NCBI taxonomy): domain Eukaryota; kingdom Fungi; phylum Ascomycota; class Saccharomycetes; order Phaffomycetales; family Phaffomycetaceae; genus Barnettozyma; species Barnettozyma sp. UFMG-CM-Y5996. The sequence goes on from JAKTSX010000006.1 coordinate 565,058, forward strand.
GTCCAGGCTTACAATTTCGACATCCTGGGCCTCATCCTCATCGTCGATGATTATCACCTCGCCCTCCGTACTCCCACCAACTAGCTCGTCCTGCTCGACAGTTTCTCCTGCTTGCATCTCGTTATGGCAACACTTCTGGTCCTGGGCCCTCTGTATTGCAGCTTCGGCTGCCAACCTCTTGATATCTTCTCCTTCGTCTCCTTGCCCTTGTCGCTCCCCTCCCAGCCTCCATCCCGATCCTGACCCTGATTCACCAGAGTATTTCTTATCCAGCCATGCCAGCCTTGTCTTCCTTATGTCAATCGTTTCATTCGATAGCAGCTTCTTCCGCCCCAGCACATTGCCTCCACGACCGAAGGGGTCAAAAAGGTATCTGCCGTCCACTCCTCTCGCAATCAAACTTTCCTGCTCTATCGTGTATTCTCTCAGCTTACTGTAGAAACTTTCATTATGAGGCCCTATGGAGTTATGAACCAGTTCATGCAGCATAGTGCCAATTAACTCATTCAATGGTAGAAACCTCGAATCGTTCCCTGGAGGCCGTAACCGCAGCTGAATCTTCCCGCCGTAGTTAACATTCAGCCCCAGCAGGTTGTCTGATTTGGGTGACATCTCAACCAAGTGTTTCACCTTGAGATTGTGCTCCTTCATCAGTGGAGCAACTATATTGGCAATCTCATACAGCAAGTTCAGCGCATCTTGAAGCAGCGGCTTCCTCTTGAGCGCTGATATGGCATCAATGTACGGATTATGGTTCTTAGGCGTAATTACATCTACCTTTTTGATAGGTGTTGCCTTTCTTGGTGTCCCTTTTCTTCTCCTTTCTCTTCCTGCCCCTCCGCCTCCTCTTCCTTTTTTGTTCGCCTTCGCTGGCTTCGCCACATACTGCTTTCCCTCGATCACCATGGAACCAGCCCTCTTCTATGGGTCTTATCGTATCGGGGTTGTCGGTGTGTCACTTCGGGATATCACACCACCTCACTGTCATTTTGTGTATGTTATTTTTTTATTATTTGTTTACCTTAACAACTAAATAGTTATCCGATACCTCCAGATGCTTCTGCCACGTGAACATACAGACACAGTGTACAGCCACTTCCTGTTCGATGCGAGTGTTTAACTGCACCCACCCTGACATATCATTAGAGTTTGCTGTGCATATCGAACACCACTTCTCTCTAAATGAGGTCCCCGATATATCCTTCCTCTGGTTCCACACTACACGCATTGTAAGACCGTAATCTCCAGAGGTAGGAAGAGAACACAACACAACAAAGTTGCTGTTACATGGTCTACATAGATCAAATGTTTCATAAAATCGTTATTAGTTGGTGTTTATTTCCTGTTAGCCCCTCTCTTCTTATTCAAATAGTGCTGCAGTGCAAGTGATCACTAACTTGATGACAGCACACCTCATGGGAGAAAACCCTCTATCGTTCTTTTCCTAATCCAATTTTTAGGGACGAAGCAGCCTTTCTTTTGATCGAATCTCTCGAAGTATCTCCCAACGGTCATATCTGACTCAAGAAAACTCAAGACAGCTGGGGTGATAGATGACACCACTTCCAACTGATCTTCAGGGATATAGATATGGCGGGTATGGGATTGTTGTAGAGAAATTTCGTTCAAAAGAAGAAGCTTGTATCGTTCATAGGAATCATGGCGCAACATGACATTGAACGAGTTAGTGCTAGCGCGAAAGACCACTTGACCCAACTTCAACATCGGGTCAAGGAAATCGTATCTTGTTTCGGAGCAGGGATAGTCGTAGAAAAAATCTTTGAACTTCTTTACAAACTCAATCCACGCTTGTTTATGGGACTTGTATCTTGCGTCAACATCAGTCCCTGTTGTTGTTACTAGCAACTTTGTTATCTTCTCCTCGAAGGCAAAGATCAAGAATGGATCATCATTTTGGAATAGTTCGATAATTTTAGCCATGTTTCCCTCTCTTTCTGGCGGTTCCAGAGTCTGTAGCTCGTGAGCAATATAGAGAGCATTTAACCAGTCTGTATCCATTTTCCTTTTAGAATTGGGAAATATGTTTTGGAAAGTGTTCACATCAGGGGGGAAATGGTAGTAGATTGACCCGTCTTCAATGTTCCAGTATGGGTTCAAGAACTGTTCGAATTGAAAGTCATCAAGAATTTTTTCCATATTGAAAGGTGCTCCTATTGCTTCAAGGCGGCTGATGATCATGGTAACTGAAAACAACTCTGTCGTATTTTCAACCGAAAAGCAGCTAAACCCTTCAGGTTGAGTCTTATCGTGCACGACGATGAAGGAGTTACAAACACGAATTGGTATATCGAACATTGCACCCATCTTCTGGATGATTGAGTGACGAATCTCAGGTATTCCAGTTACTTCGTTAGCATAGGCACGCAGGATGGAATAGTCCTCTGTGGATGGCATGATATCATTTCTGAAGTTTTTGTTGCATCTGAAATCAGTTTTGGGTACATGAATGCTGCGGTAAATTGCTATGAGAATCAAAGTTTTAGTGGTATTAGATGTGTCGGGGTCTAGCAACGAAGGGTAAGCAAGAGCTTTCTCGCGAACTCTGGAGTAGAACCCCTCACGGAAAGGTAAAAGCGTGTCAAATGCACAATCTAAGTATGATAAATGCATGAAGAAAGACTCTGTATCTGTTTTCTTGAAGTTCAGTGGATCTGAAGCATACTTGAGAATAGTTTTAATTCTGATTGCACGGAGTATCCCATTTGCTATGAACCTCTCACCTAGATTGTCGGCCTCCCTTATGATAGTCTCTAGCACATAGCAGTATCTCTCATTAACTAAAGACTTAGAAGTGGAAAGAATCAAGTCTGGGCTTCCTTCGTAATTTATCTCCGAGATAAGCTTCCATATCTCTTTGTCCTCATAGTATCTCGAGACAAAGTAATTGAAATAACTGCCCTGGTTCTCACTCAAGCAAGGTATCTCTTCGTTTACCCCGTAACGGTCCCATCTCTCTTCGCACTGCTCCTTCCATATGTAGTTTTCACCCAGCATTTGATACAGAGTTCTGTCAACCAATCTCAACGACATCAAATCCTCTGGGTCAAGGTGTTTGGCGATGTGGAGCCACATCTGTGGGTTAAGTTCGTATAGCGCCATATGACACACATATATCGAATTGATTACAGGATACGAATGTGCGTAGCAGTTGATAGTTCTTAGAGAAAGATGTTTTTAAGGTGGCGCTTGTGTATCCAGTAGTTTGTTTGCTGTTCACTCTGACTTATATACTGTTGCCCAAAGCGACGATGGATATTGTTGTTCTTTTATTAATGCTATTTTATTATTATGACTATGAGTGTATTATTGTTGCTGCTGCTATTACCTGTTACTTTTATTGATTGAAACTTCACCTCTTCTTGTACTCGGTTTTTATGAAATCATCAACACTGAACTCGTACAGTGAAAACAGAGGACATTGAACAGACGAATCAAAGAACGAACGAACGTAACGATGTAACCTAATGCAATACAACGCAACGTGATGGAACTTTAATCAAATAAGTATGAGTAAACAAGAGTAAGATCGATCCACAAAGACGAGACAAAAAAACACAAAAACACCTCTATTTATTTAGCATTGTGGGTTTCTGTGTTTTAGTTGATGTGTGATCTAAACAAAAACACCGCGAGGAGTAACTTTATTATCTCCATCTAGCTTTTGGCATGAGATTGCAGATTTGGCAACTTAAATTGATACTTTTTAGAGAAGGGGGTGGGATATGGGCAAGATCCTGGTGATGCAACCAACCTCACAGAAAGCGAACCACAAAAAAAAACTTAAAGTGGAGATTTATTTTTTATTTAAGCTACGCTCTTTGACACAAAAAGACTTCGTCTCGCCCTGCTTTGGAGAGAAAGCGAAAAAAAAAAAAAAATGAAATCCTGGTAGCTATAGCTACCTTGTACGAGACTCGAGGGTGTCATTCCGAGGGCTATATTGCTCGGATTTAAGGACTTTTTTTTTTCACTTCATGTATAATAGATGGTTTGATTGAAGGAAGAGAGGATACAGAAAACGTAACAGGGGAGAAGACAGAGAAAAGAAACTCTTTTTGATACGCTTTCTCTGTTTTTTTCCCACTCCTCTTTTCTCGTTAGCTTGTGTTCTATCCCTGTGCTTTGTTCTTCTAACTGATCGTTCACTGTAGGGCAGCGTCACTACAAGTAATCGATCGTGTGACTGTGTGTGTTGTGCTCCACGGAAGAATATGAAGTTCAGTGACCATATCAAGGATATCGCAGTTATTGGTGGCGGTCCTTGTGGATCGGGACTCACTAAAGCCCTTTTAGGTGAAAGAAGATTCAACAGGATCAAAGTCTATGAGAGAAGATCGAAATCTGGCGGGTTATGGAACTACACTCCCCTCAAGACTAATCTCAAGTTCAAATCAGTCGAGGTGCCCTCTATCGATCCTTTTGTTAAAACAGACAAAGTGGAGGCTGTCTCTGGCGAGAAATTCTATGAAAGCCCTGTTTATAAGATCTTGGATGCTAATGTGCCAAAGGACTTGATGGCCTATAAAGACTATCCATTTCCTGATGATGTTCCTTTGTTCCCTAAACACGAACAAATCCTCTCCTATATTGAGAAATATTCAAAAGATATAGAACACATGGTCACTTTCAACGAGGAAGTGATTTCTCTGAAGTTTCATGGAAGCTCAAATAAATGGGAAGTTGTTTCCAAATCAACCCTCTATGGTAATCAATCCATCGAATATTTCGATGCAGTGGCTATAGCTATTGGCTCTTATGATAAGCCTTTCATCCCTGATGTTGCAGGCTTGAAAGAGTTCAGCGAGAAGTTCCCCAATGCAGTGACACATGCCAAATCTTATGACTCCCCGGAGCAATTTGTGAAGAGCGCCAATATATTAGTCGTTGGTAACTCAGCGTCAGGTGCAGACATATCATATCAGTTAGCCACTACACTGAAACGAACTATTTACAAATCAGTAAGATCGGAAAACCTGATGCCTGCGGGGCAGGATGCTAGAATCAAAGATGTTGGCGATCTTCTGAAATTCGATTCCGTCACTAAATCAGTGTATTTTAAAGACGGATCCAGGTTAGATAATGTTGATAGTGTTATCTTTGCTACGGGATACCTGAAATCTGTACCCTTCATAAAAAATGAGCTGGATCTGATTACGGATGGTGCGAAAGTTCATGGTCTGTACAAGCACATTTTCTACATCAACAACCCTACGCTGGCAGTGATTGGGTTACCAAGATTTGTTCTACCAACAAGGCTTTCTGAGGTTCAAGGCTGTTGGGTGGCACGAGTTTGGAGTGGACGGATTGAGCTTCCGTCAAAAGAGGAAATGAAAGCTTCTGACAGATCTTTGGCAGGTAATGAAAGGAATCATCACGACCTAGTTTTTCCCAAGGATGTAATATATTCCAATGAGCTTAATAAACAGTGCCTCGCTGCAGGTGAGGGTGGGTACAATGCGGTACACTGGGATAAGCGTCAGGCGAAGATAAGAGGGGCGATTAAACAAATCAAGGAAGCATACATAAGGTACATGTGTGAAACAGGAAAGTCTGCACAATCATTGAAAGAACTTGAAGACCTAAACTACTTTGAGTACCCGCCGCTGCCTGATGAACTAGTTGGTATGGATTACCAATGAGCTACAGCACATTGCTCTACAAGATGACTGTAAAACTTATATAGTTCATTATTAATTAACAGAATACACCATCAAAGGGTTTCTTGCCTGATATAGATAAAACGAAAACGAAAACACAACAATTAGAGAGTGACTATTGCTAACTGAGGCCTAAACTGACTCCTTCTTTTCCTGAGAGGTGGCATCAGTGGCGATTTGGTCATCAATGGCGTTCATTGGTGCAACTTTATCACTTCTGTGAGATCTCACAGGCTCTGGAATGTACATGGTGTCTTCCTGGTAGGTGAATTCACCGATCTGAACCTCATCAGTACCCATTTCTTCCTCTTCGGCAGACAATCTTAGCTTCAAGAATGGAATTCTGTTCATAATGAGTAAGATACACGCAGTGACAGCAGAGGAGTATGCAGCCGCAGAGGTCAAACCCGCCAGTTGGTAGCCCAATTGGACCCAGTTGTGATTCAACCAACCACCGTCAATCTCAGTCTCACCATCAAGAGCGGCAACGTAGTTAGCGGCGAAGATACCAGTCAAAGCAGCACCAACAGCACCACCAACACCGTGCAAAGCCCAGACATCAACACCATCATCGATACCAATCCAACCTTTGACATCGACGGCAAAGTTACAGGCGGCAGCACCCAAAACACCGATAATCAACGATGCCCAGACTGGTACGAAACCAGCTGCTGGTGTGATGGCAACCAAGCCCGCAACGACACCTGAGCACAAACCAACGGTAGTCCACTTACCCTCGCCCTTCAAACCGCCATAGCGGAAGTAATCGATGAACATCCAGGTCAAACCACCGGTAGCTGCTGCCACGTTGGTGTTCAAACAAGAGAACCAGGCACGGATTGTGGCATTACCAGCGGAACCACCGTTGAATCCGAACCATCCAAACCACAAGAAGGCGACACCCAAGACCACAGAGGTCACAGAGTGTGGTTTGTACTTAGGCAAGTTCTTGGCGACAGGGTCATTTCTCTTACCAAGGATCAAGGCGTACATCAAAGCACCGTGACCAGAGGCAATGTGGACAGGGCCACCACCAGCGTAGTCCAACTCCCCGAGTTTTGCCAACCAACCGTCACCATTCCATGTCCAGCAGGCGATTGGGTTGTAAACAAGAGTCAACCAGACGAAGACAAAGACCATCATTGGACCCAGGCGCGCACGCTCACAGGCACCACCAACCATCAAACACGCAGTGACACAGGCAAACATACCTTGGTAGAAAGCAAAAAGAGCGTCTGGTAGCGAGGAAACACCAGATGGTGCTCCCAAGACGTTTCTAAAGCCAATGTATTGCAAACTCCCAATGAAACTGGACTTGACGTTTGGGGAGAAGGTCAGCGAGTAGCCCCAGAAGAACCACTGGAAAGTGGCGACACACGCGGTCATCAGAGAGGCCCACAGTAGGGATAGCGCGTGCTTCTTTCTGGACAACCCGGAGTAGAGCAGACCAATACCGAAGATCATGATGAAGACCAGGACGGCTGCAACACCAATCCAGGCCATGTTGGCCAGGTCGAACTGGTCGTTCAAGTTCACCTCCAGCGAGTTGCCACCGGTTCCAACGCCGGTGAACCCATCGTCAGCTGTGGCAGTGGTGTCAGCCATGATGTACTATCTCGTGCTGTATCTATTGTATGTGTGTGTATGTATTGAATGTAATGTATAGCGAACGAATGCACGAACACAATCGAAACAATGTAGTTAGCTACGGAGTAACAACGAACCCTGCTGCAACGAAATCGTGCGAGCATCCTGCCTTATATACATCCACAGACCCCTTATCCTGTCGGGTCTGAGGAATCCCTCCCTCAAGTCCGACCAAGTACATAGTGGTGTGGTGTGAGCCCGAGCCTTGTGTTGAGATTATGCACCTTATCAGTAAACATGCACGAAAATTATTTTTGTTAGACTTCCTTATCAACAACAGCAGCAGCAACGAAAAGGGAAGGAAGAAATCACCGTCACGTCAGCACCAGGAGTACCAGAGGTCCATGGTGCTGAGAAATGTGGGGCCGGGCGCCATCTTCCGCGCCGTCAAGCTGGAGATAGAGATATGGGAAGAGCACAGAGGGACTGTGACAGGTGTTGTGTTAGCAAGGGAGCGTGTGAGGCCACGCAGCCAGCCGTCTGCTGGGTGCCGTAGAGCCAAGGTTACGCAACGTAAGGGTTCTGAGCCAGTCCCGTACAGAAAAGCCGGTGACTGCAGCATGATGTTGTTATTCTGGCCTGGCATTTGTCCGTTATCAATAGCATGCAGAGATCAAGGAATGTGATTGGTCGAGAAAATGGTCCAAACCAAAACAAGACAAAACAGGCAACTCCAGGGAGTTTTCAGCTAGATCTGCGGTGACGGCGTGTTGGGCTGGCTGGCTCTCTGTCTGGCTGACTTGACGTTGCGCATCTCTGGTTGGTTTGTCTGCCTCTCTTGATTGGTTGTATGTATCTGGGTGTGCTCAAAGCTGTACCGAGGTGGTGTTTCTTCCTAGCGAAATACAGCCTGCCACCGAAGCACCAGCTAGTGCAGCCGTCTCCATTGTGCTGATGAACTGCTCCATGGTGTTCAGATACCACAGGCCAGGCAGCACCTCAAACTGCTGCACAGAACTCAAGGGTGAAAGCCGTGGGTATGAGGACCACTGTTTCTCGAAGGATATGGTGACGTCTTTTGCATCTTGAAACAAATGCTCTGCCAGGTACGCTGAGGTCACCGGGCTGGAGCTGAAAACTTTGTAGGTGATTTCATTGGCGGAGTCGGAGCGGTGAACAAGGCTTACACTGAAGAATGGCACCTGGCTCTTGTAATTTGGGGATACAGTGAGTATGGTGTCAGGAACCGGCTGGGGGAAGTTTGCATGATCGATAGGGTGGTCCTTGGAAGTAGTAATGTAAGTCACATGCAGAGTTCTGTATGGAACATCAGGGATGTCCAGTCGCAACTGCGTCTCAATACCAGACTGGTGGAATGGAGTCGCAATGATAACCTCATCAAAAAGGTCCCATGAACTGTCACCAGAATACGTTACATTCCATTGCTCAGATCCCCCATAGCTGGATGGTTTTATTGAAGTTACAGGTGTGTCCAGGAGGATGTTCGCATTCGAAGCTTTGATGAAGTTCTCAAATATCTGATAGTTGCCGCCTTTGATCTGGTACGTCTCAGAGTCTGTGGCCAGGGACACAAGCGCCTCCAGTGCATGTATATCTTGGATATCTGATACATAGTTCACCCGGGTTGCAGCTTCAACTATGTCGTAGATAAAGCTTTCGCTGACCCCTTTGGACATGAGGTACTCTAGCCCACTGACACTTGTGCGCGACTCCAGCCCCGATGCGGCATTCAATGGTGTTATATTGCTGAAGGGGAACCCCCTGTCATAGAACCAGCTAATGAAAGTCTTGATCGCACTGTCGACCAACCGGTACGTTCTCCAGGGTGATAGCCCGTAACGCAGGAAAAGTCTCCCAGCATCCCACCAGGATGAGCCCACTCCAGTTGTCGATCTGAAGACAAAGTCTGTCCCGTTCCAAATCCCTAAAGTGCTGCTCACGCGAGCGTCTTCTTTGGATAGATTCACCAGCGTCAAATTGAACTCCCTTGCTGCATCCACAAGAATCTTGTTGGCACCAACGAACACCGATGCTCCTAGCTCAACATCCTCCAGCTGGCTCCCGCCACTTCCCAGATCGTAGTGCCCAATTGTAGTGCTCCTCCCTCCAATGTACCCCTGCGACTCGAACACAGTAACGTTGTACGCCCCTGACGTATACTTCTGTAAGTGATAAGCAGTGGATGAGCCCCCTGCTCCTGCTCCGACAATGGCTATTTTATCCCCACGTCTCGAGCCCAGGACATGCTGATCCAGAGCACTGACGGCAGCGGCCAGAAGAACAGCAGTGTATCTCACCAACAGCATCGTCAGCAGCAGCAGTCTGGTACCTATGCACGTACTGTACCTATCTACATGTTGATTACATAAATGTTTAAGCCTTTTTCATTACTTTAAAACCGATAGGATCATATGGTGGAAAGGCAGTGAGCGTCCCCTCGTGCTTAGTATACATCGGAGAAAGAGAGTGGCGGCGTAAGCACAGGGCAGTGATGTCGACCAGCAGTGCAGCAGATACTTCGCTGGAGGTAGGCGTCAGCGGAGATCAATTGTGGCAGAGAGCACCAGCGACACCCACAAGGCAACTCACGACGTCAGTAGCGAACGCGAGTGCTAGTGCGCAGAAGCAGGGCGCAAAGACTGAGGGCACCGTTGCGGGCAAACACTTGAGCTTCTCGCCCTCCCTACTGTCACCGAGATCAGTGGCTTCATCGAAGTCCTCCTCACTGCGAACAACTAAGAGATTCGATGAGAGGCTCAGGACACGGTTTTCGCATCTGCATCCAGCATCGGTGTCCCCAGCTAGCGACCTGAGCTTCATTCATGATGGGGGGGTGTCTTCTCCTCCGTGTTCGGGAACCGGCGCACCTTCGCTGGCATCGTCCTCGTCCTCGTTCTCATCTTCGTCTTTGAAGTACGTCAATATTGACACTCTGAACGCTCAGCTGTACTCAGGACATTCACGGGTAGTGTACGGTGATCCAACCTGCGTGGCACCAGGAGACGTGCTTGTGGTAGGGACGGTGAAGGGATTCGTTCTGGTGTTTGATTACAGACAGCATTTGATTCATGAAATAGGCTCCATAGGGAGCAAAAGTCTCACGTGTGGGAAAGTCACAGCTCTAGCATTATCACAGGACTCGACGTGTCTGGCTGTTGGGTATGAATCAGGTAATATCTTCATCTGGAATCTGAACAAGCCAGGCACTCCTACAGCTCATATCCAGCCCAATGAAGATTCTACGATAGCGGAAGGCCATCTCAAGGGGAGCGGCATAACCTCGGTAGCGTTTGTAGGCAAGAGGCGTTCTCTGGTAGTGTCTGGGGATGCCAAAGGAATGGCATTTCTCCACCACGCGCACAGAACGGTGTTGGGATTCACTGTGTCCTCAAAGAGAGTATTGGGGAGGTATGAAAACATAAGTCTTGGAGCATCAACTGTGTTTGCGACAGACGCTCTTCCGTTAGGGGCGACAGTTCAGTACTCTGACACGCTGGGTTTAGTAGCAATTCTCTCTACAGGTGCGCTGATAATAGTATCAACAGAAGGTGTTATACGAACGCAGTTCACGGTGGGTGTGCCAAAGATTGCAAATCAGTCTCTAGAAGCGAAGGGCTGCCAGAGCTGGTTTCCAGCCTACTCGCTGAAATCAGGTCAGGTACAGCCAGCTAAGCTGGCATACTGTTTCAATAACGTGGTGACCATTCTGGAATGCAAATGTGTTGGTGAGTCACTTCAGTTCAATGCAATGAAACGGTGGGTTTGCGAAGAAACAATCGCTGCTATCCAATGGGTCAATCCTTCTTTATTGGTTCTTATAACACCAACACAAAGGTTGATTCTCTTGAATGAAAGAAGCATGAAAGTCGCAAGTGAAAGTGATATCCTGCATAAACATATACTACACTTAGATCTAGGAGGAGATTCCGGCACTAGGTTTAATGAGTCTATGAAAAGCTTCAAAGGGAAGGTGTTCTTTGTAGGAAAGTACGAAATGATGATTGCTTCGTCCTCTAATTGGATGGATGTCTTGGTGAGTCTTATTAACAAAGGCCAGTATATCTCTGCCATTGAAACTGCCGGATCATACTATACCGGTGATGAGTATCTGGAGGTGTTAGATCTACCGCTTGATGACAAGATACGGAAACCCTTAGTTGTTAACTACTTGGCCAATATTATCAGGTCCTCTGCAACCCATGTTCTCATCAAAAAGTCAGGTATAGAAGAGTATCTTTACACTGCTATAAACACACTGGTTTCTATCAATGCCAGCTATATGGTGTTCGAGGAGCTGTACGAGGTATTCCAAACCAATGGACACACCGATATCTTTTTTGAAGCCTTGGAGCCATTTATTTTATCATCACAAATCCACCATTTGACCCCAACCATCCTGAATGATATGGTGCGCTACTATATGAGAGTGCAAAGGAAAGAGGTTTTAGAACAATGCATTTGCTTATTAGATCTTGAAACTTTGGACATTGACTTTACTATGAAACTACTCAAGAATGAAGGTCTGAGAGACAGCTATGTATTCATTTGCAATAAGGTATTGAAAGACTATGTATCTCCTTTGCTTGAGTTTTTGGAGGATCTCAAGCACAGCCAGTTTGAAGAAGATGCTGATGCTTGGAAAGTTTATGAATACCTAGCTTATATTCTGACAGGGAGACAGTACCCCACTGAAGAGTTGATAGGATCAGAAGCCGAGCAGGTGAAGCTAAGTGTTTATTTTATACTCTTCAATGGGGTGGAAGTGACCTATCAGAACTATAAGATCGAGACTGTTGATGACTGTGAGACCGATTTTCCATATCTTTACCACCTTCTTAGAACAGATTGCAAATCCTTTCTCTCCGCTATGAATGAGTGCTTGGAAGACTCGCTTCTGAATGATGATGAGATCGTCCAGTTCAATCAGCAGCTGAAAGTCAACAGGCAATTCATAATGGAAGTTCTCATTGACATCTTCAGGACTCACAAATTTAGTGACTGGGACAAGCTGGAATTCGCCATCTTCGTTGCCAGAAACTATCCCAAATTCAAGCAGTTCTTGCGACTTAGCGAAGAGGTTCTTGATGAAGTTATCTCACTGCTCTGTGAATTTGAGAATGATGAAGAGATGAAAGAAGATTGCAAACTGAGTCTTCAATCACTGCTATCAGTATATCAACCTGCAAACAAGCCAAGTCTGATTGCTATATTCGAAAACCTCAAGTTCTACGAAGTGTTGATCCAGTTATACCTCACGGATAGGAAGTTTGATAAAGTCTTAGAGGTGTGGGTTCAGCCTGACTTTGATAAGAAGAATTCGGTTGAAACCACTAACGAGGTACTACAGAAATGTCTTGTCAGCACATCCAATAACAGCAGGATGAGATCCGATGTTTTACATGTGATCAAGGAGAGATTCCTGGAACTTATTGAATTTGATACTTTCAAGATTGTGAAGACTTTGAATGAGCACTGTCCAAAAATGCACAAGCTGGCACTGGAGCTGAATGATGAGCAGTTGAAGTATATGTACTTGAAGTCGCTCGTGGAGCTCGAGAAGGATGGCTTTTACCAGCTTTCCGTTCAAGAAAGAACTCACTTTGTGCGTTCATTATCTCATCTGCAGTTCCAAGAGGAGTTACTCGCGTTTGTCAAAACACTAAAGGAAGAGGACTTTGTTTTGGATGATTGCGTTTTGCAGCTGCGGGAAGATGGATCTATTGATACTCTCATCTACGTACTGCAAGCTAACAACCAGGTGACAAAGTCCCTCGACGAGGTGATTGGGTATACCTCGAAACTGATCGAAAAACTTCCACTTGCCATCAACAACCGTGATGTCCTCAACCAACTGGAGGTTAGTATTTGGAAGTACCTACAGATTGCCATCTCCGTGTGCACTAGAAGCGAAAAGAAGGAGTATGATGCAGCGACACTATCTCAAAGCGAACAAATGTGGCTCAAGCTACTCAACTCCATCGTTGGATACCTCAAAAGATTTGACTCAGATACCACCAATGGCAAAGCACTAGACATTGTGAAACGCTTAGTACAAGATTTGTTCTCTGCATTGATCAACTCAAGATCACAGATTGAGGCCTTCACAGGAACTGTGCAAACACACACACATCAGTCCTCTTTTCTGAAGATATTCACCGAGTTTCTCAACAACAGTTCCATGACGGTGACACTGCTGGGCGATGTCCGCGCAGTAACAAATGAGATTTATCTCTCTTTGAACTATGAGAAGAATGTTTTGACCATTACTTCATATCTGATCAGCGAGGGAATCTACACCAATATGGCTCTGCTTTCTGAGCGAAATTCTGTTGGGTGGTCGGCGAAGTCATTCTGTTGTGACGCATGTGGGAAGGTGGTCTGGGGCCGGGGACTCAGCTATGAGGAATACTGCAAATGGGAACAGAAGCAGAGGCAGAAGGATTTCGATGTCACTGATGATGAGTCGAAGTCGAAAACTGATCTGGTGACCTTCAACTGCCGCCACTGCTATCACAGAGGATGTCTTGAGCTCTTGGGAAACAAGCACAGTTACACTTGTGTTCTTTGTCAAGAATGATATCTTATTGCATGCTGGACCACAAAGTGTTCTCTTAACGACGTACACAAACGAAATCACAGTAATGTGGGATGGAGGACCCTAGAACCACAATATGAAGGAGAAACGTGTGGTGGCTGATGGCTTTGGGGCTACCTCGGAGACCTTTGTGGGTTCAGTGATGGCATTTTTGGGTTTGTGCTGAAGATTGTTGGCTTGTTTCTCTTTCCCAACATGATGGATACTCTGTGGGTAGAAGAAGAGTGCCGTACCGTAAGCTTACATCTGCAAAAGGAAGAAGAGGATAAGAAATGTTGTGGAAGATCTTTGCTTTGACTGCATACACCACTACATGTTTGGCACTGGATGTGCTCATATCCTCCACTACTGATCCTACAGAGTTTGGAGCCTATGTCAACCCAAACCCTCGAAACATCTGTGAAGGGGAGGAGTTGGAAACTTTGACTATCTGTGCGTCTGAGGTTCTTTCAAAGTTGGATGACTGCAAGCCGGACGACTTGGCTTGTGAATGCTGTGCTTTGCAGAGTATGAAGAGAGATTGCTATGGTTTGTGTCCGAACACTGCTTCAGGTAACTTCCTAGCGGTGTTGTACGATGACTGCGAGACTATGAATGATGTCAATGCCTGCAACTTGCCATTCAAGAAGCACGACGCTCATGTTGCCAAGTTCTTGAGACCCAATGCGCGTGTTCCTGTGGAGGAGAAGGAGCCTGATTTCATTATCAAGTCTGTGTTGGAGTCAAATCCGGAGGACGACGACGATCCAAGCGGTGCTATTGCTGATACTGATGCTGCTGATGCTGATGCTAGTTCCCAAACACAGTCCGGTAAAGTCAGCAACGAAGAAATACCTTCGTTTGAGCGCAAGCTACATATGTTTGAGACTGGCAATGACATTAACGATTCGCATGCCCATGTGGAAAATAGCACCACTGGTATCAACTCGAACATCACATCTGTTTACGAAGACGGTGCGCTTTCCACAAAAATCCTCGGCCCTAAATATGCTCATATTGTTTTGCTCATTGGCTTGTTCATTCTAGGAGGTTTCGCCTGAATTTAAAACCATCATGTGTGTTGGCGACGTAGTAGAGATTGTAGCTAAAGAGTAGAAAAAAAGATGAAAATTTAATAAAAAAGGTCAAGTCTCTTCTCTCTCTCTTCGAAAGGATACCGATATACCTGGGGGCGTGAAGGCTACAGACAACTGCTTGATATGTCCGACTCTGAAGACGAACTTACTCTCTCGTCCCATGCGCTCGCTGCGTTGGCTTCGTTCAAACAGGAGGAACAAGCGCAGCGTGAAAGATTCGAAGCTTTGTCTAATGCAGCGCAGGACCGGTACGATGAACACCGTAAGCAGATCAAAGAGCAGGGTATGAACTTGTTCAAGGAAGACTGGCAGCTATCACAGTTCTGGTACTCTGATGAGACAGCCCTCAAGCTCGCACACGAGCTGTTGGACGGCACCCAAGAGGGAGACATAATCTGCATCGTGAGCGCTCCTTCGGTCTATGCAGCAATGATGAAAATTGACAGTTGGCCTACCCAGGAGGTCTATCTCCTGGAGTTCGACAAGAGGTTTGAAGTGCTGGCAGGCGACCGATTCTTCTTGTACGACTACAACAAGCCCCTCGACGTTCCGGAGGTTCTGCGCACGAAATGCGACAGGGTGCTAGCTGATCCGCCCTTTATCGAAGAGGACTGCCAGCGTAAAACGGGCCAGACACTGCATCAGCTTCTGAAGAAGGGAGGCAAGTTCCTGACCTGCACCGGTGAGCGCGTGGGCAATTTGCTGTGCGATGATGTTCACCAGAGCTTGGGGCTCAGAAGAACTGGTTGGGAGCCTCAACATGCCAACGGTCTCAGCAATGAGTTCATGTGCTATGCAAACTACGCCACCAACCTGTAGCACATATCCAGCGTGCACACTGGCACCCACACACATCTGCGTTCTCTATATACAGCCGTGCACAGCACGTACCGTAACCACTTACTGTAGCCACGTACAGCCACGTACTATAACCATTTATCGTACTGAGTGGAGATCATATGCTCATAACCTGCCTGATTATTGTAAGTGCTCGTAACCATGGACATCGGTAACACCCAGACACCGCGATTAGGTCCACCAAATTTGCTTCAAATCTTTGCTGAGCTGTTGGTGAAGGAGCGGTTGGTATGGAGGAGAAGGGCCAGAGGATGACACCAATGCGTGGTAGCAGCAGCCGAGGGTATCAGCAACGATACGGGACGCCGGGCAAGGTAAGCAAGACGGCGAAACAGAGGGCTGCGACGACATCATCGCTGTTCTCTAGAGTTCGTCGGATCTTCACACCGTGGTTAGCCGCCACTGACGGAGAGGAGGCGGAGGAGGAAGAAGCCAGGGAGGCCAGGGAAGCGCATGAGGAGCAGGAGAGGGAGGAGAGAGAGAGCTACAGCAGCATAGGAGGAAACAGTTCTGGCACTGGTGCAGGTTCTGGCGGCAGCCGCATCGTTAGCCAGAGCAGCGAGGGAAAGGATCCAAGCACCCCGGCTGCCCTGGTGGGCTCATTGGCTTCGCAGATTGGAAGCAAGAGCCATCACAACAGTAGCACGCCGAATCTGACACTTGCAAGGTTCTTCAAGCAAAAGGGGGAGACTCCGCTTTCACCTGTTGAGATTGAAGGCGTAAAGGCACTGCTCTCACGGGCAGCAGCAGCTGATCGCACGGGCGCAGCAGCCTTCACAAGCAGCGCAGGTAGTGGTATCAATTTGGAGGATGATGAGGATGAGGAAGGGACTGATCGTACAAGCAATCTTTCCTTGAACGATGACTCGTCTTTTCTAGCCTCTTCAATAAAATCGAATACACCCTCATTCAAACCTCATTATAACGAGAGTGCTGTGGCAACAGGTGGGTATATAGATACCGTGAAGAAAAGACGGAAGGTGTTCGATTTTGGGAATATTGGCTCGCCATACAGATCCCCACGCCTCAAGATGTCATTCAAGCAAGAGGCACCGCACCATTCACCAACACAATCGCAGTTCCAGTCTCAGGCGACTCGCACCATCTCCACTGGTGACCTTCATCAGGAGCAGAAGAAGAAGAAGAAAATGAGCAATACTGCCACTGCTCTGCTACAATTTCTTGACCCCCCTACGAAAGAAGCAGGTGTATCGGCATCAAAATATCAAGACTTCTCCAATCCATATGCAACTAAGAAGGTGAGACCTGTCTTGCAACATAAACAAAAAATACTTGATGACTTGGAGAAAACTCTAGACGAAGATGACGAGAATAACAAGGTGCCCTCGCTACCTTCATCTGCCATACCGCAACAAGGACACCAGTCAAAGCATCACGAACAGTATCAACAAACACAACAGCATCACCAACATGCAGTAAGCCCGATTACCAGAGCACCAACTCAACCAACGGTGCTGGGACTCGCTGGGATTAACAAGTATAAACCGCGCCAGGCGTCTAGTTTGCGGGAGGAGATCAAAGTGGACGACTCCACTGATTCATTAAACACCTCTTCAGACAAGATCATGGAAGATCCGACAGAAGACTCGACAGAAGACACCGCAGATGCGAAGAAAGAAGAGGCCGTCAAGCCGCCTGCTCAACAGCCCGAGGTTCCACCCGCAGCTGGAGCTTCAACGACAAGCTTAACAGAAGCTCCAAGAACCACAGCGATACAACCTTGGAGTTCAACAGGACCTGTCTCTATAAACACACTTGAGTCTGTAATATCTACAATTCCAAAAATGGATAGTGAGTCGCCTCCACTATTTGTATTCCCAGACGCCAAATCCTCTGGGTACAAGCTGAAAGACGTTGACGAAACAAAGGTCACTAGATACAGCTCACTGTTCAGATTTTAAAGCATATATATACAACTCATAAATGTATGAAAGACCCATGATGTAACTATTCCTTTGAAGTAAGGTACTTCTTCTCTTCATCCATCCACTCCAAAGTTTTCCTGATACCATCTTCCAAACCAACTGCAGGTTTGTAACCAAGTATCTCCTTGGCTTTAGTGATGTTATGGTAACGTACAGCACACACAACTCTCACTCTGAAAGGGGTCATACCTGGCTTCTTCCCAGTGAATTTAGAGACAAACTCGGAGATGTATCCAATTGCCAGGGCAAATGGCCTCTTCAGAACAATATTGTAGCTGTCAACAACACCATCCGCTTTCCACACCGTTCTTGCGAGGGTCCAGAAATAAGTAGGAGAATCATTGGTTATGAAAAATTTCTCCCCTGCTGTGGCATCTCTGCTTTCTGGGTCAAGCAGCTTCTGTGCAGCGAGCACATGGGCATCAGCAACATTCCCAGCGTAAGTTAGATCAAATAAGTTGTTGTTATCACCTAGTTGAAACTTGCTGTGTCCCTCTCTCGCAGCTTCTCTCAGTCCTGGGACAAGCTGTCTGTCTCCCGGGCCAAAGATACCAGCAGGTCTCAAAGCCACTGTGGCCAGCCCCTTGGCGCTGTTGGTGTCGTTGGCGTCAAGCACTAACTTCTCAGCGATAGCCTTGGTTTCATTGTAGCCGTCCATAGGAACTTCTGGAATGGGCCAGGACTCATCTGCATTATACACATCCTGGCCATTGAAAATGACACCTGCTGACGATGTGTACACAAGTGCCTTCACAGCAAGGTCTTTGCACACTTTGATCACTGCCTTGGTGCCCTCTATGTTGACTTTCTCGTAGATATCCTGTCCCAGTCCATGCATTGGCGACGCAGAGTGCACCACAACATCGCATCCTGACTCTTTGATCGCATCTGACAGGTCCTTCTCAGAGGTTATGTCTCCTTTGTGGAACACTACCGACTGTGGGTCGAATGTGAATGCTGATGGAAGGAAGTCAGGCAGAGGGCGGATATCGAAAACGTGGATCTTCGGAGGCGGTGTTGATGACAGGTAAAACTGCTGCACCAGATGGAGACCCAGAAATCCAGAGCCACCTATCAAAAGCACTGATTCCATACTGTCTCTGTAGCTACTGCTGACGCACGGTTGCCTTTGGTTTAGATTGTAGCGTTGTTGCTGTTGTTGTTGTTGATTTTTTTCTTTTGATTTTTAACATCAACAGAGCCATCAAATAGATGGCGGAGAGGGCAGACGCTAAGGTACGGGGTTAGAGCAGAAGCGTGCAGCAGCGATGAATGCACTTTACAACCATGCTCTCAAGGAATTGTCACTGATCAAAAGGGACGTCAGCAAATTTGAGTCGCCTACTACAGCGTCAGCAATTCTCCAGAACAACATATCGGTTTCAATCCAGAGATTGAACCAAACACTGTATGAGTACTCGCAGCTGATAAGACAGGAGGAGGAGCAGCAGCGCCACCGTCAGCGAACAGGGGCGGGAGCGGGAGAGGGAGAGGGAGCAGCAATAGAGGAGGGTGATTCAGAAGCGCTAGTGAAAGCCCGCGGACGACTAGGTCACTTTGAGAAAGAAAGAGATGAGCTGTTGCAACACTTCAACGGTCTGAAGCAGAAGAGAAGAGAAGAGGAACAGGTTGTCAACAAATCCGAACTTCTACACAGACACAACAAGTACGGGGCTAGCAGCGCGAGCACTGCTAGCGGGAATCCATTCGATCACAATATGCAGGACGGGCTCAACAGAGAAGTTGATTCGTTGCGTCGTGGCAACTCTCAGCTAGATGACATACTCGAGATGGGAAGAGAGACGTTTGACACCCTAGTTGAGTCGAATGAGATCATAAGAAACTTCCAAAGAAAGATCAGTGGGAGTTTGGCTACTCTGGGTGTGAGCCAAGAGACTATCTATATGGTGGAAAGAAGAGCTAAACAGGACAAGTGGTTCTTTATTGGGGGGTTTATCCTCCTTGTGATCTTAATGTACTGGCTGCTAAGGTGGTAAGCTGAGAAGTCATTCTACTTGGCCTTTTTACTCAAGATTGCAGCTTGTGCTGTATCCGCGTCGCCATCTTCATCTCCACCCTGTCCAAACTCATTCACTCTAGTGTAATCCACTCTGTAAATCCACGTCTGGTACAGATAGATGAAGAAGATAACATCATCCCTCAAAGTGGCAAGCCGATGCAGCCATGGCATTTTGATCACAAAGGCAAACAAGTCATCAATGAAGGTGTTGACAACTTTATAAGCCATAGCCTTTTTGGGAACATGTGCCACTGATTTCAGTCTATAGTTGATGTAAACAGCTGGTACAAGCGTCAAGAATCCGTAAGTATATACGAAGCCAACCAAGGTTGTAATAACAAAAGAATACCAGGACTTATGCTCTTTATACAACATGGAATATACTGAGTAGGCCAACAACAGGGGAGCTGCCACCATGTATAAGTATTTGAATGCAATTTCATCGTACTCCTTAGTTTTGACTTCTGTCTCAGAGAGTTCGTACTTATCGGAAAACTTGATCGAAGGTATTCTGCTACCTTCAGTGTATACCAATTCAACTTGGAGGATAGTCGTGATCTTCCAAGCTTCAACAAGTATCCCAACACCTTGTGATGCTAAAATCATGAAAGAGGTGCTTTCAGAACTGTCAATCAAGTATAAAAGCGTAATGGTCTGCTGAACGACATTGGCCATAATCGAACGAACGGATATACCAACGTTGTTCTTTTTATTCTTCCAATGAGATATATCACTCTTGAAGGCCAGGAACTCCAGCAATGAGTGAAGAAGTGAAACAGCCACGGTGATAGCTAGCAGATAAGGGTTGGTCTCGATTAAAATCTTCTTCAGTGCATCAATTTGAGATCCTGCACCTGCGCCTGAGCCAGCTACTGCTCCTAACTGCTCCTCCTGCCGTTCCATTCCATCAGAAACCACAACAAGCGCTTGAATCTTCCAGTATGATGTCGATTCTATGTTGAGGTTCAATTCAACAGATGAGACTGTGGAATTGATCTCTGTCATGTGATCCCTCAGTTGCCAGAATTTGTTTTGGTATATTGGTGGGTAGTACTGAGTAACCAATCCAGTTAGGTTATCCCGTTTGTTCTCTGGATCAAGAGGGAATACACTGTAAAGCGCTGGGGGAATCTGATTGGAATCGATGAGGCCCGGTGAATCACATAACAAAATAGTCACATTAGGGTGCCAATAGGAAGCAACTTCCACATCACCGTGTTCCATATCGTATTCTTCAGGTTCCTCACTTTCCTCACTGTGGCCTATTAGCTTGTGGAGTCTAACCTCTTTGCGCTTGGCCAGATAGTTGTTTAATTGAAACTGTTTATAACCGGTGGCATTGTAACCATCGTTCTTCTCTCCGTGTTTGGAGATGAACGCATGGAGGTACAGCGACCCATTTCTACTGCTCACATCCTCAGAGAGCGGGATCCTCAAGCTTTTCGACTGTGAGCCGATATCCTTGATCTGGACATTTTCCAGCGTCAGCACAGAACCCGTCCCATCACACTTGGCCTGAAACGCATCGTCATCATTGACATAGAACTCGATGTCGAATGCGTCTGTGTTGTTATAGAGTGGTGATAGGTAAACAGCGTCTCTTTGCGAGTTCTCGAAGACAACCTGCTCGAAACTCGACAGCTGGATACTTGTTGTGTTGCCACCCTCATCAGGCGACGACGCAACTTCAACAGTTCTCCATTTGCTCGCTGGCGGCCCGATCTGCACAAAACTTGAGTTGGCAAGGTTCGGAGTCATCTTGAACTGTGTAGCTTCAAGCAAAGAAGACGGTGATCCGGTTTTGGCGTCCTGGTTGCCATTGTTCTTGATGTATGAAAACACGCTGTTGATGGCAAAGTACGCAAGCAGATAGTATCTTATCTGTTTCCATTGGAACCCCCCGCGCTGCTCTGTTCCTGTTTCACCCTCGTTGGGGCTATTGCGCGCTTGGTCTTGGGACATGTTCAACAACGGTTGCAGCACCACCACCACTGATCAAACACACGCTCACCCACCAGTTACTCGCACTGTCCAGAACTTTATTGTGTAAGGTGGAAACTTTTGCCAAACAGCACCTACACAGCCTGGGAGAGTCCACCTCAGTATAGCAGCTTGAACATTCAAATATCTTACAAAAGCCCGTTTAGCTTAGTGGTAGAGCGTTGCACTTGTAATGCAAAGGTCACTAGTTCAATTCTGGTAGGGGGCATTTGTTTTTTGCAATCTCTTCTGCCTGTTTTTTGCTGCTACTGGAACATGCCCTCCAATCGTGTGGTGGCACGTTCCCTCGTTCTGCTATCGCTATCACTGTCTTGGCCAGCCGTCTCCGTCCCTGTTTCCCTTTGCAACAAGGCGTGTCCATAGCCCATGCTGTCACTTTACGTTAGCGGCACCACCTCGTTGAAAGATGCCGTCTGCTGTAGGTTTTGCTTTTTTTCCTTTTCATGCCAGATAGAAGAAGGATATAAAAGGAGTGGTCGCTGGTGTGTCAGAAGTACGGGCGGCTAAGCTGAGATAGAGACTATCAGGTACAGCAAAGCGGCAGTAGTCAGTGGATATTAGGCGCTGGGCGCGGGTGGTATATTCGTGATGACAGTGCAGGATCTTGTGTTTGAACTCGTAAGCGATGACGATCTGATCAGATACACGCACCAGCAGAACTCGCTTGTGTGGTGCGGGAGACTCACTAGGGAGAAGTACATGGAGAGGGAGTGGACGGTTGGGGTTGACTCGAAGGTTTGTGAACGGAACGGCATGCTCGGAGTGTTCCATTTTGTGCTCAGGGACCTGTCCATCCACACCGAAGATGGCGATGGGTTGGGAAACATCGTGGCGTCGTGTGAATCGAGAAACAGGGCGGCGCTTGTCGCAGAGGACGGCGTCCTGCGCGAGGTGGTCAGCCCTTGCGTAGGTAGCGTGTACACAATCCCCGAGCACAGAAAGAAAGGGTATGCCGGGGAGATGATCAGGATGCTGGGTGAGTACTGGACTGAGAGGCTGGGCCGGGACTCTTTCATGTCGCTGTACAGTGAAGTCGGTGAGTACTACAGCCGGTTCGGGTACCGGAGCCACGAGGTGAAGAAGCACATTGTGTCTGTTGGCGACGGGGACAAGCTCGCGGCTGAGAAGGAGTGCGCGGCTTACACAGGTTTGACGTTTGAGGGGTTTGGCGACCTGGCGGAAAGGGAGCGTTCAGAGTTGCGAGAGAAGTTGGCCGCTAAGTCCAAATCAGCTGGTCCCGGAATGAGGCTGGTCTCCTTGGACCTGAATCTCGATATCTTCACTTGGTTCAATCTCAGAGACAGGTTTACTGCGTCCGTGCTGAAACCCGATTGCAAAGACGGCGTCTACGGTGCACAGCTGGACAACAATAGCGATGGTGATCATATCCTTTGGCTGCACGACTGGAGCGCGCACGAGCTCGCCATTGTGAAGTTGAAAGCATCCAGCATCGAAACATTCAAGCAGCTGATTGGCATTGCGCTCAAAGAGCTAACCAGTGTGGACCTGAAATACCTCGTTCTGTGGGACTCAGCGCTTGGCATGGATGACGACTCGCTCCACCAGCAGGCTTTCGACTACATCAAATCCTTCAAAGGTGCCAAGATGAATGTTACGAATGGGTCTCTAGGTGCTATCAAGATGATGGATAACTCAACCAATTACCAATGGGAGAACAACGACAAATGGTGCTGGTTTTGAGTTTCCCAACGACGGAGCGCTTTATCGGCGTGCATCAGCCTCCTCCAATCCAATCTATCGCGAACATCCATGCTCCTGCCTCCTGGTTGGCGAGGTGCCAAAAGCTTACATCCCCTCAACCCAACTCATCTCAACTCACAAACATACCCACCAACCAATCTAATTTTGTTTCAGATATCCGACGGTATTGAATCTGCATAAATAAGAAAATAATAATTAACCAAACCAAAAAAAGTTATAAATAAACATTACCAAACATTCTATGATCTAACTAACCAAAGCTACCAGGTACACAGACACTCTGGTGTGATAGGAGCCATGAATTATAATCACCATGGAGCAGAGTATGGATACCACTCACCGCACGAAGAGGAAGAGACTCAGTACGGTGCAGGGGGAAACAGTCACAGTCAGCAGTACCGGCGTCGTGCGCCTCAGAACCAGGAGTACACCAATGATCCGTTCCAGTACGACGCGCAGCAGCAGCAGCAACAGCATAGAAGTTCTCCTGATAGACTCCAGCAGCTAGAGCCCTCTTATGCTGGGGAATCCTTCGCCACGCAGCGGAGAAGATCTTCTGAAATGGCATCTTATGACAACTACAATGGTAACCGTATGGGTAGTAATAATAATGGACCGTTGTACCACGATCCAGAACAGATTGCTGGTGGTGGTGGGTCCTCTTCATTTGTGGGAGCACACTACCACGATAACCCTGAGTCGACAAGATACTACAATACACCTGTCGTGAACGACCTCCAGGGGAACAACACTGTATACGCCAGACAGTATTCTCCTATTGAAGGGTCCATGCAACCCCAGATCCCATCTATATCAGTGTACAGCAGTAGCCCACCTGCATCACAACAGTATCCTTTGCACTATCAGGAGAGTGATATGTATGGTCACAATCTTGCTGGTTCATCTTTCAACGGGTTCCCGGTTGATATGGGAGATGTGCCACCGTTACCACCAGGCGACCAGTTTTACTACGGCGACACGAATAGAAACTCATATTCTAATATTCCCCTTCAGAATGGACCTTTTGACCATTCTATTGACAAATTCGATGAGTATGATTCGGCAATGGACGAAATGCGTATTGGCCAAAACATTTCTGGTGATAACTACGAATTGAACACCTTTGCGCCCGAAGAAACGTATCAATTTGCAGAAGAAGATGGATCGTTCTCAGAAGGAGAAGGCAAAATCCCTGAAGAGACCCAGAGAAGAAAGATTGAAGTTGGCCTTTTGAATGGTAATTTGATTCTGGATTGTCCTGTTCCTGATCGCATCCTGGAGAAGTATATCACTAAAAACATTGATGACTCGAGAGAGTTCAAATTCATGAGATATCAAGCAGCCACTTGTGATCCTAGTCGATTTGTTTCGGATAACTTCAGCTTGAGACAGAGGTACTACAAGCGTCCCAGAGAGATAGAAATTCTTATAGTTATCACTATTTACAACGAGACAGACATACTGTTGGCTAGAACTTTGAAAGGTATATTTGACAATATCAAGCATTTAGAAGGAAGAAATAGATCCAGTACTTGGGGACCAGATTCTTGGAAGAAGGTGGTTGTATGTATCGTTGCAGACGGCCGTTCAAAAATCAATGACACAGCGCAAGCTCTGTTGGCTGGTCTTGGGGTTTATCAAGAAGGATTTGCCAGAAGTGCAGTCAACGAGAATAAAGTGGTTAGCCATATATACGAGTACACCTCATGGATAGGAATATCATCGATTGAAAAAGAGAAGGTCAGGCTACAAACGAACAAAGTCCCTGTTCAGCTGCTATTCTGTCTCAAAGAGGAAAACCAAAAGAAGATTAACTCTCACAGATGGGCGCTGCAGGCATTTGGTGAAGTCTTGCAACCAAAAGTTGTGGTGTTGCTAGATGCAGGTACCCAGCCTTCTAAGGATTCCATTTATCATCTATGGAAGGAGTTCGATAAGGATCCGAATGTCGCAGGAACCTGTGGTGAGATTAAAGCCATGCTAGGTAATCATTATCAGAAACTTCTTAACCCACTAGTCGCTGCTCAAAACTTTGAATACAAAATGTCAAACATCTTGGATAAACCTATGGAATCATCATTTGGATTTATTTCAGTTCTTCCTGGAGCGTTTTCTGCTTATCGATACACTGCCTTGCAAAATCATCCTAACGGAGATGGACCTCTAGCACGATATTTTGAAGGTGAGACATTACACGATGCAGATTCTGGGATCTTTAAAGCTAATATGTATCTTGCTGAAGATCGTATTTTATGTTTTGAGCTCGTGGCTAAGAGAAACTGCTCGTGGATCTTGAGATATTGCAGAAGTGCTAGTGCTGAAACTGACGTTCCTGAAGAAGTTCATGACTTTGTTTCCCAGCGGAGACGTTGGCTGAATGGTTCCTTTTTTGCTGCTGTATATTCTATGGTACACTTCCATAAGCTGATGAGCAGTTCACATTCGGCAGGTAGGAAGTTTTTCTTGATCATCGAGTTTATCTACCAGTTCCTTTCACTCTTGGTGTCGTGGTTCTCTTTGGGGTCATACTTCCTGGTATTCAGAATCCTAACCACCTCTCTAGGTGATCTATACGACCCTTGCCGATACTTATCAGTGGTTTTCCTTTGGTTATACTTGCTGTCTTTGGTCACGACTTTCATTCTTTCCTTTGGAAACACTCCTAAGGGGACTCCAAGATTCTACCTTGTGATTATGATCTTTTTCGCAGTTTTGATGGCGTACATGATGGCAGCTGCGATCATAATGTCCGTGGATGCCATCAAGCAGATATTCAACAGTGGGCAGGCTGTCACAGCAGTTACTCTTTTCCAAAACAAAACTTTTAGAGACTTGATCATTTCCACTCTGTCAACCTACGCTTTGTACTTTATTGCATCCATACTACACTTTAAGCCTATGCATATGATCACATCGTTCATCCAGTATCTGCTTTTAAGTCCTTCCTATGTCAATGTCTTGAATATTTACGCATTCTGCAACCTGCATGACATTAGTTGGGGAACCAAAGGGGCCACTGCCACTGCATTGGGGAAAGCCAAAGTCACACACGACGGTAAGGTTGAATTTGTTGATGCTCCAATAACGAATGACGAAATAAATGACTTGTACGAGAAGCAGATGGCTATTCTAGCACGACTACCTGTTGCTAAATCCGCAGAAACACCTGAATCCATCGAGGCGGCGTCGGCTAGGCAAAGAGAAAAGAAAGAGGAGAAGAAGAAAGACTACTACGCTTTCATCAGATCCATGGTGGTTCTGGTATGGATCACTACCAACTTCATCATAATTGCTTTGGTGCTAGAGACGGGGGGTGTCAACCAACTCGCAACATCGTCCACTGCTACTCCAGACGAGATCCTTGATACTGGAAGATCACAAGTTTTTCTCTCCGTCATCTTGTGGATCGTTGCCTTCATGGCTGCTTTCAGGCTGGTTGGAACTGTGTACTACCTGGTGAGCAGAATGGTCAAATAGAGACAGCTGTATACGGGTAACCGATATTTCATTTTCTTTCTACTAGTTTTATGAGTTTATTTTTTTGTTTACATCGATCGGATCACGTCCCGCTTTGCCAACACATAACCAGAGGGCCAGAGGTTCGCGAGTCGATTAGAGGTATGAGAATCGTTATCCAGAAGGTCAAACAGGCATCGGTGACTGTCGACAATGAAGTTGTTTCATCGTGAGTAGGGAAGGCCGGGTGGACGGAGCTTGGCGAGAGCGACGGCGTAGGATGAGACTAACATTAGTGGGGGCTGTCCCCTCGCATAGTATCCACAAAGGGCTAATGCTTCTTGTAGGTGTATCTAGAGACGACACGGAGAAAGAAGTGGAGAGACTTTCGAAAAGGGTTTTAACGCTACGTCTCTTTGACGGCGAGGACGGGGCACTGTGGAAAAAGAACATCACTGAGTCGGATGGCGGACAGATTCTTTCTGGTGAGTAGGAAAAGGGAAGCCTGATTGGAGATTGACAGACAGACTAACAGCAGTTTCACCTACCTTACAGTATCGCAGTTCACGCTTCTGGCTAGAACGAACAAGGGCGCCAAGCCAGATTTTCACGGTGCTGCCAAAGGTGAGTAGTACTATGACCGGATGGGATATGCCACCACACACATTTCTACTAACACTGGGGCTGGCCGCCCACTTGTACAGGACCGCATGCCAAGGAGCTTTACGACTTGTTTTTGGCACAACTGAGGGACAAAATTGGAGAAGACAATGTGAAGGATGGAGTATTCGGTGCCATGATGGATGTGGCCTTGGTTAACGATGGACCCACCACTATCACCTTGGACACCGATGACTATGTCACTGATTCGAGCAAAAAGAAGTGAGTCGATCCACTCGCTACGGGACGAGTCCAGACTTTTGCGTGTTTGTGGTAGAGACTACGGAACTAAGACTGCGCTGAGACTCGGACTAGTCGCAAGGGTGTGGGTGTCGAGGGCTAATCGGGACAAAATTTCGAGACTAGAGGGACTGGGACTGGGACTGGACTAGTCCACGGTTTGTTTTTGTGTCCATTTTTGAAGATAAGTTTATCTCAAACCTCGAAGGGTTACCCTATGAGATGAGTTTCCTGAAAATTTTCAGGTCTGAGAATAAAAAAATTTTTTTAAGTGCTTGCTCTTGAAGAAGCCTTTACATAGAAGAGATAAATAAATATCATTATACAAGATGGCCAAGTCTACTAAACCGGAAAAGAAGTCTGTTACCAAATCCAAGTCCAGTGCCTCTAAGAAGGCCAAGGTCACTAAAAAGGAGGAATCATCCTCTGAGTCGTCAGACTCTGACAGCTCATCGTCATCATCAGACTCGTCTTCAGACTCTGAGTCCGAGTCCGAGTCCGAGTCTGAAAAGGAGGAAGAAGTAAAGAAGGTTGAGAAGAAGAATGTCAAAAAGGCTGCTGCAAAGAAAGAAGAGTCTTCCTCTGACTCTTCTGACTCTGAATCAGATTCTGACTCTTCAGACGATTCTTCTTCAGACTCTGAAGAGGAGAAGAAGGTGGAGACCAAGAAGGAGACCAAGAAGGAGACTAAGAAGGAGACCAAGAAAGACGAATCTTCTTCAGACTCAGACTCGAGCTCGTCAGACTCAAGCTCGTCAGATTCCGACTCGTCAGACTCTGACTCCGACTCCGACTCCGATTCCTCTGATGACGAAAAGACTGAAGAGAAGAAGGATTCAAAGAAGCGTTCTGCTACTGATGTAGATGCAGCCCCAGCTAAGAAGTTGAAGAACGAGTCTGGCGATGCCACACCAGCTCCATCCTCTTCTTCAGAGGAGCCTGTCACCTTGTTTGTCGGGTCCCTATCGTGGAACATTGACGATGAATGGCTGAAATCAGAGTTCGAGGCACTAGGAGGTGTTGTGAGTGCCCGTGTGATCACAGACAGACAGACTGGTAAGTCCAGAGGTTACGGATATGTTGATTTCGAAAGCAAGGCCCATGCCGACAAGGCATTAGCTGAATACCAAGGTCGTGAGTTGGACGGTAGACCAATGAACTTGGATATCTCCACTGGAAAACAACATAGCAGTAATAGCAAACAAAATGACAGAGCCAGCAAGTTCGGTGACACTCCATCTGAGCCATCCGATACTTTGTTTTTGGGTAACCTTTCATTCAATGCCGACAGAGATGTTCTGTTCAACACCTTTGGTGAATATGGTTCTGTTGTCTCTGTTAGAGTGCCAACACACCCAGAAACCGAACAACCAAAGGGTTTCGGTTACGTCCAATACTCCTCTATTGATGAAGCCAAGGCTGCTTTCGATGCCCTAAATGGTGAGTACATCGAGGGCAGACCAGTCAGATTAGACTTCTCTGCGCCAAGACCAGACAGAGGTAACACTCCAAGTGGTGGCCGTGGTGGTTTCGGTGGCCGTGGTGGATCCAGAGGTGGCCGTGGTGGCTTTGGTGGCCGTGGCGGATCCAGAGGTGGATTCGGTGGCCGTGAAAGATCTTTCACCCCAACTGGTGCCAACAGAACTCCAACCACTGAGTTCAGAGGTAGCAAAAAGACATTCGATTAAACACGGGAGCAACACAAATAACAATGGTGCGATGGGACATTGTGGTAGCAAGCATTGAGAAGCAGCATGTTGGAGGAAGGGGAGACGAGCATACCAGGATATGGACAGACACACAGTGACTGAAAGATGAGCAAGAGGTTATAGTTATACTTCCGGCTGTTTTTCTTCCACACCCACGCCCACCATGAATCTGCTCGGTGCTGTGTTTCTATTCTGTTTTCTAAACCATATGCAATCCTTGTGATGATATGGTGTTTTATATGTACAATAGTTTAAATTAATGGGCTATATAGAGAGAGAGCATTGATGATCAAAGATATTGAAGTTACTCCGTGTATGTAGGTGCTACGTAGACCAGACCAGACCAGACCAGACCAGACCAGACCAAGACAGGACAGGACGGAGACCGGCTGCTGCTGCCGGTCGTTTCAAGGTCTGGAAAATACCAAGACCCGCCCCACCCGCCAGGCCGCCGATTTCGCAGACAGGGCCAAGAAAGTCTAGAAAGTCTAGGCAAAATACTGCAAGATCAATAGAAACGAATAACAGAGAAACAAACACGCAGTTGCATGGACGGAAAATTCGATAACGTCGACAAGAAGGAGAGCAAGAAGTGCCTGGCCAACCCTGTATCTACTGACCGGTAGCCGGGGGGTGCCCGAGAAGTCTTCTGGCATGTGCGAAACCACAGGGGTTTTGGTTTTCCTTTTCTTTTTTCGGCATAGGGACTAGTCTTAGTTGATACTGGTGGGGTGGGGCGGGACTAGTCTAATGTATGGAAATAAGTCTGGACTGGACTGGAATGGACGGGAGTGCGGAGTGCACTGGGCTAAGCGTCACATCCCGATACCCCCTACTCAGCGGCGGTAGCGGCCAGAGGCATGAGCTGGCTGGCTTGAGCAGCTGGAGCACATGGCACCAACGGAGCTAACTGGCTATTGACGGATGCGTCCGCGAAAGAACAACACATGTACCCACTCACACAGAGTAAAAATAACTCAGTTACTCCAGTAGACTCGTTTGTGTCGTTGTCTTCTACGCACCAAACAGCACCTGCTTTCTACGATCTGTCCCGTCCTCGTACAGTCCAGTCCAGTCTTGTCCCAGTCCAGTCTTGTCCCCTTTTGCTGCCGGACTAGTCTCGCGTCTTTATTTTTTCGTCCCGCCATTGTGCCACACCAGTCCAGTCCCAGTCCAGTCCCAGTCCAAGTCCCAAGGAAAAAGTAAGAAAAAAAGAAATTAAAGAAAAAAAAAGTGAATGTGTACGTTAGTTAAGTATTTTTGTAATCAGTCCTGATTCTCCTATCGATTCTCCTTGAAAGGGAAACGATTCAGGTGACCGTTCTACTAGGCTCAGTCTTCCTCTCCCTACCAAGCCACAGCGCGTGCCCATTTCTGGTCTACACAGCGGCAGCCAGTAGCAGCAGCAGCAGCGCAGTTTATAGGCCTGGCGCATACTCAAAGAAAGCTGCCTTTGTGGTCGTAACGTAACTGTTCGATATCTCCTCCCCCTTGCAAGCAACGGACGTTACTGGCCTTCCCTCCCCTTCCCGCTCCTTTGCCCCTCATCCACAGAGAACGGCAGGCTGGCTCATCAAACATAACAGGTAGAAGGTCGACTCTGCTAATTCGAAGGCCGTGTGGTTCTTATTTATGGGAGCATCTATATTTATCTTACTATATCAGTCCAGCAGTAAGTCCACTTTTCTTCTCAGCTCAGTCACTGATTTACACTCCTACTACCAATACTACGCTGCCACCGGCCGGGTGTGTGACTTGAGAGCATGAAGAAGGCCGTACGGATGCTACTGCCGTCACGCAACCAGGTGAACAGCTCTACAATGTCTATAAAGAAGTCGCTCAAACTTGATAACATCAATGTCGTCGAGGATTTCTACATTGAGCTAGATGATCCGCATAAAAGCTGGGCACCAGGAGAAACTATCACTGGAACTACCACTCTAGACCTGAGGAAGAATGTCACCAATTTCAACATCAGCTTAACACTAGTGGGTTACATAAAAGTCAAGCAAGGGAATGCCACAACACCTACCAGAAACAAACCCTCTATTCTCTTTCATCACAGTGCAGTCATTTATGGATATGACAGCACTGAGTTTGGTGTACCCGGTGACTCAAGTCATCCTGACCAGGCAGGTCTCAGTAAGGGAGAACACCATTTTCCATTTTCCATGAAACTGCCGAGAAAGAATATCTACACTTCTATCACATTCGAGAAGGGAACTATTGCGTACTTTTTGAGGGCCTCTATCAACCACAATGTACCTGGGTCTTCTCCACAAGCCTCCCTCACATCCTCTCCAGCCTCAGGCTGCTCGGCATCGTCCACTTCTTCGTCTGTGCTACACAATGTCTTCCCTCATAGCAAAAACTCTATCAAGTATTGTGACAAGAACATCCAGATCATCGTACCAATTAACGTGGCTAAAATACCCAAACCTCAAACTAAAATGGCATTTCTGCGCCTCTCCGAGAAGAAATTGAGAAAGTCGTTATCTTCTACATCGACGGTAAACTCGAGTCACACGCAGGTCACAAGCACATCTGATCTATCTAATAGCTCATCGATAGAACACCAACAAAAACCCCCTACAACAACGCAAGCAATTACTCAGATTGCAAAAAACTCCCCGATAAGACTCGCTGTCGATATCCCACAGTCTGGCTATCTTAGGGGTGAGCTCATACCCATTACAATCACAGTTTCTCATTATAAACCAATTCAGTCCTCTAATGGTATAATTGTGACATTGATACGTGTCTGTCGAGTTGATGCTGGGCCGGAATCCTCCATCGAATCTTTCAGAAAGGATCTCTGTCAAGCTGTCACTCCACTGTATATTGATCCAGAAACACTTTCTGCGACTGTGAAGACAAGCCTAAAAGTTCCTGTTGACGCGTTCCCCACGATTGTTGGCTCCGATGTGGTGTCTTTCCAGTATTACGTTGAGGTTCTTGCAAACGTATCATCAAAGAACTTCTTCCCAGGCAAGAATGGTAACGGCGGGACCAGCTATAACAACAACACTAAATTCAGTCATTCTATTGTTTTTGATCTAGACTCCACAAGGGAAAGGGATGGCCCACAGTCTGTAGAGAATGGCGACATCCTCAATGTTGATAAGCTGAAACGCGCAAGAAACTTGTTGGGCCTGAATACTGAAATCATTGTTGGTACAGAGCGTGTTGTGAAAAGGAAGAAGAGTGCAGTAAATCATGGGGCTTCGTTGAACGCAATGTCGTCGTCATCGAATTGTGAAGGGGCTCTGGTGACAAATGGCAGCCCGTTGCACGGTGTTACGTCTGACATATCCATTCTGGAAGCTGTAAGTCAGTCTTCCATTAGCCCCTTGAGTATCAGCATGAATCCCAATCAGGTTGTTGTAGCTGGTTCTACAACAAGCAACATTTCTGATGCAGATGCAAAGCTGTACACTGCCGGGCCACGTACTGGTACTGACGCGAATGCTGTGACGGAGAAGGAAGCCCTAAGGCATATGATCAGAGAGCAGGAGCAGCAGGAGCAGCAAGAGGAGCAGGAAGTCGGTGGGCTGTTTCGCTTTGATCCAGGCGACTCTTTTGCAGTGCCATTCTACACTTTTGACGATACTGTCGTTCCGTCTGCGCCACCATTGCTATCTGGGTCTTCACAGCAGCAGCAGCAACAACAACAACAACCACAACAACAACAACAGGCAGCACCGCAGTCACCGCTCTCACGGCCTACCAGCATCTCCGGAACGGTGAAAACCCACGCTGACGATAAACAGGAGCTGGAACGAAGATATTTAGAGCAGTTGGAAAGTGATCCTCCGGAGTTCGACTATGTTCCTGAATATCTCCCGCCACTCATGGGAACCACAGGCCACCAGCACACCCCTATGTCCAGGCTGAGTGGCTCCCACAGCCAGTTTCCGCTAGACGCCCCCGCGGCGACCGCTGCCGCTGCTGAGCACAGCCCCACCACTTCGTCCTTGCGTTCCCTGTCAGCACCAACCGTGACCTCAACTTCCAACGAACTGGACACTCTCCGAGGCTAGCGCGCGAGCCCTGCCCATGTATACAGAAATTAATGTTTTAACGAATGCATTATATGTAAAGCATCAGACGGTAGTAGGCAGTAGTAGGCTAAACCAGCTCGGGCAGCTCACCAGGTGCTAGCAGACTGCCCGGGTGTACTAGCTGCCACAAGAACGCAAACTCCCATCCAGAGGTCCCTTGGCCCAGTTGGTTAAGGCGTGGTGCTAATAACGCCAAGATCAGCAGTTCGATCCTGCTAGGGACCATTTCGATTATTTTTTCTGCTGGCGTCAATCTCCCCGTCGGTTGACCGACTGGACCGGTTCTCTCCTCATATAGTCGGATTTCCCTTTCCATCATCACATGTCAAAAACGAACTGCCGCGGCGCGGAGTTTCCTTTATCTTCCTTCTGGTATAGAGTCACATGCTGCTAAAGGATATTAATAAAGGAGGCAAAAAGGGTTTCAGTTGATCAAAATACGAAATACTGCGGGCAGCTCGGAGGTGCATCAAGGAAAGTTTCAACAACTTCTGCTCGCAACCAATTCCACGCACGCTGTGTACTGCTGGGTAAGGCGTTTCTTGTTAGTCTGTGTGATCCGTGACAGAGCACAGAGAACCGAGACACACACACACGCACGCACGCACGCACGCACGCACGTCTTTCGCCCACATAGAGGAGGCGAGACACGGACTCTTGCTATCGACTTTCAACAAGTTTACCCAGAGAGAGAGTCAGATCCACGGAAAATCATCAGGTCACACGACTGTTGCACAGCCAAGCATGAAAAAGTCTAGAGGAGAGTCTAGCACGTTCACGTCGAGCCACACGCGGGAGCCTGCCCTGCTGGATGGCACTGCCCGCGATGAGACGACGTCCGGCGAAGGAGTTGATTACGACAACGGCGATGCGGTGAGTGTCTCAAGCGTGGTGGAAGGAGGGAAACAGTTTCCTGTAGGCAAGACCCCGGATGGAACAACCTTCATTGTGCCCCAGACACATGACATGGTCCGTTCCCTGTTCGATCCCACTTTGAGGAAATCGTATGCTGAGGTCTTGATCTTCACGTCTCTAGTGTCAAATGTATGGATCTACCAATGGCTGGGCTCCAATCAATGGAGGATCTATGGGTTCATTGTTCTCTATGCATTTTGGAGACTGGGTTACAATTTGGGCATCGGCATCCTTCTGTACCACCAGTCGACAAGCAAGTCTCTCGTGGAGTTTGCCAGAAGCCACTCCCTCTTCACCAAATCTTCTTCTCCGTCTCTGTTGCAAAAGCTTGTACAGCTCGAGCTTCACTCCAAAATGGGGTCTGATTACAAGATGGAAGACTACCCAGTAGAATTCAATACTTGGATCATCTTCAGACAGTTTGTCGACTTGATTCTGATGCAGGATTTCACTACGTACATGTTTTTAGTATATACCTGTGGCCAGAATTCTGCCTTTGCCCAGACTCCACTCTTATCCTATGCTAGAATCGCATTGGGCTCTCTACTGGTACTGTTTAACCTGTGGGTAAAGATCGATGCCCATAGAGTTGTCAAGGATTATGCCTGGTATTGGGGTGATTTCTTCTTTTTGGAGGAGAATGAGCTGATTTTTGATGGTGTTTTTAACCTCTCTCCTCACCCAATGTATTCCATTGGATACATAGGGTATTATGGCTTCGCTCTCATTACCAAATCTTATCTTGTCCTCATTGTATCTATCATAGCTCACTGTTTACAATTTGCTTTCCTATCGTGGGTTGAGGAACCGCATATAGAAAAGATCTACGGAGGATCAGATCCAGAAGAGTACACTGTCGACGAGTTGGAATCAGATGAGCAGTACTTTAGACCTCAATTGCTCTTATTCAAGAACTTTAACTCTATCAGAATCACCGATTACCTAACAGTCTTGTTAACTTTTGTGACAGTGGTCAGCCCCTTTGTAATTGGAGTGAAGTCTAAGAATTGGGATTGGTTCTTCTTCATAACAGCGCTGGTAGTCAAGTCAACCCAGTCCTTCCTTACCACATATATCCTCCACAAACAGAGCACTTCCAAGTCATGGACGAAGATGTACCTGAAGTACGGCATTGACAGCATCCAGGCTTTCTCAAACTGGCAAGTTATCTACAATTTACTTCTTGTGCTATCATACGCTTCTTTATTTAGTATCTGCGTCAGAGAAATATTTAATGGCCAGTACAAGGTGGGTAACTGGCTCTTGCTGCGAATCATCCTTGGGTCCTCTTTGGTTTGTCTGCAACTCTGGACCAGTTCCTCTATCTATAAATCCATCGGCGAGTTTGGCTGGTTCTACGGTGACTTCTTCTTACCAAAACTGTCCAAGAAATTCCTAACAAAGTCTGGTATTTACAGATACTTGAATGATCCTGAAAGGCTTTTGGGTATCAGCGGTATCTGGGGTGCAACGTTAATCACATACTCTCCATTTGTGTTCATTCTTGCAATGATTTGGACGGTCAATGTGACTCTGTTCATCACTTTTGTTGAGAAACCACATATGATAAGTGTGTATGGGGAACAACAAGTATTGAAGAGTGAGTCTGGTGTGAGCTTGACTTTGAA
This sequence comes from Barnettozyma sp. UFMG-CM-Y5996, assembly GCA_030580455.1. Classification (NCBI taxonomy): domain Eukaryota; kingdom Fungi; phylum Ascomycota; class Saccharomycetes; order Phaffomycetales; family Phaffomycetaceae; genus Barnettozyma; species Barnettozyma sp. UFMG-CM-Y5996. The sequence continues at coordinate 601,231 of JAKTSX010000006.1, forward strand.
ACAGTTCATTCCAAAGAGACTGAATACTACTATCGACACCTTCTACAACAGTACTTTCAACAAAGTTGACAATTACATCAAGAAGAAGCGAAGCCAGTCAGAGGTTCAGGGCAGCAGACCATCAGTGAGACTGTCAATGTTTGAGCTTACACAGCAAAGTCGCCGTGATGGTCAGCAAGATTCATTATTAGAGAGAGCACCAGAGTGCTCTTTGAAGGTGATCGGTTTAGACAAGGAGTTCAAAATAGAGATTGGAAAGCCAATCAAATTCCAGTACTCCTCTCCAAAATCCGGCAAAGTGGTCAAAGATTGGGTTGGTCTTTACAAGGTGATGAGAAGTGGGAACTCGAGAAGCTTCACCAACATTTCGAGTTCAGGCAAGTGGGTTGCGATTGATCCAGCCGGGTACAACAATAGAGTTATCGGTCATGAGAATTCGAAGAAGGGTTCATCGAAATCATCCCGCGTGCTTCAATTTAGTGGTGACTTGTTGCCATTTGAAAGCGGAGTTTATGAACTAAGATACCACCGAGATGATACACATAAAGTGTTGGCGATCTCACAACCATTTGAGGTGATCCCACCACCTTGTCTTTCCGTGGTGAATGACGACTTATCTGAGAACTTGCTTAAATTGCTGAAGATATTCCAATCCGATCTGAACACAGTGGATGATGGCCTCGATTTCAAGCAGATCTCACCAAAAAGCTTGAGCACTTTGTTGTCTGAAGCTACTAATGTTGACATTGCAAGTGAAGTGTTGATCAAATTGAAGACGATAGCCAACATCTCTGCCAGATTGATCAAATCCAAAAGAATTTTAGACGAATTGAACGCTGATGAGCAGATTTCTTCCTCAGTGGGTTAGATCAAAATGTACATATATACCTATACATATATATAATTAAGAAGTAAGCAAACATCATTTCTTATTGAACTCACTTGCTAGAAAATTAGTCAGTGAACTCTTGACTATGGCAGCATTTTCATAAAGACTGTTAATGATTCCTTCGAGATTGTCGAAAGAAGACGAAGACGATGCACTGGACTCTTTCAAAAAGCCCACCACTTCACCGTTCTTGATGAAACTGGCAACAGTGCCGTTCTCAATATCAAAACTGCTCGACACAATGTCGAATATCTCAACTCCAGAGTTTATGAGTGCGAGGGTCGTGGTATCTGAGATCAAACTGAGCAGTTTCAGGTAGAGCAGGTCGATATTTTGAATTGAAATGATATTGATGAACACGTCGATCCCCGACTTGGGATACCTGGTCATGTTGATGACGCTCGCGAGGTTGTTGTAGATGTAGTTTGTGAACTTCTTGACCAGCAGCTCATTCATCATCCCAGTCCCGTCGTCAATATTCACATTGAGTGTCGGTCTCTCGACAAAGCTCCCTCGTATTGGCCTAGGACCGTACACCGACACCGACACTATATTGCCGTCCAGTTCTAAGTATGCTGAGCCGTTGGCCGTCGTGATGAGTCCGATCTGGAGAAATGTTCTGGCTATTTGCCCTCTGATGTCTGATTCACTCGGTGTATTCTGAGCTTGCTTCTCTAAATACCCCTTAGGTAGTGGACCAAAAACTAGCGGCTGAACGTTAGCTGGTCCTGTGATTCTCCTTCTGTCCTGTGTACTCATCTCTTAACACCCGTGCGCTGTCTCTTTTGCGGTGGATAATGGTGCGAGACAGTTATAACGTAGAGCTTAGTGTTAAATTTTTTTCGTACTTTTTTTCATAACGAGAGCCATGACATGACATGGTGATGATGAGACTCCTACAACACAACAGAATGCCAATATACATGGAACAATATGCAATATAGACAGTACGTATGCAAAGCAACAACACAGGAGAGATGTAAAGGACCCACACCCACACATGACACCAGATATCCCCCTTCCAGTTGTCAACCAGTTAAAAAAAGTGTAAATATCACCACTAGAACTAAAAGTAAAACCAAACTAAAAGATCATCATTATTATATGTAAGAATACACTCACTCTTCATTCATTATTAGAACTGAGACAAAACCTTCTCCAAGGCAGCAATGAAGATATCGGCATGCTTCTTTTCAAAAGTCATAGTTGGTCTCAATCTAACGGAAACCTCTGCACAACCACCACAGTTGATACCCTCGTGCTTCAATTTGGCCAACAAGGTGTTTCTGGCATCTGCAGACTCCAGATCCCAGGCAATGAAGGTGGCTCTGTCCTTTCCTCTCAAGTTTTGAACGTGAGCTGGGAATTTTGTGGCAAGAGTCTCCAATTTGGAGTACAGGTAGTCACCAACTTCATTGGCCTTTGCGATCAAGTCATTGTCGAGAATCTCTTTACCAATGGCACCGGCAATGATCATACGTGCTGGGTCACCGCACCAGGTGTTGAATTGTCTGTATGCAAAGTTTGGAACGAACTCTGGGTCATGGAAGAAGTAACCGGCAGATTGGAACTTCTTGGAGAAAGTGACCAAGTCTGGGGATGGGGTAATGTTGAAGTGCTCGTGTGCCCACAACTTACCTGTGGCACCAACACCGGTTTGGACTTCATCAACAATGAAAACAACACCGTGCTTCAAAGTGATGTCTCTCAAGCCTTGGAAGAAGGCAGCAGATGCGTGGTTATCACCACCTTCAGATTGGATTGGTTCAATGATCAATGCAGCAACAGGAATGTGCCATGAAGTGATCAAATCCTCGACAATCTTTAGTGTGCGCTCATCCTCAGCCTTGTTGTAGTCAACATTGTTCTCCAATGGGTATTTGTATGATGGGAATTCAGCCTTTGGCCATTTGAAAGATGGCAAGTCAATTTTGTGGATTGGCTTGGAGGCAGTAACGGAAGCAGTAGCGAACAAACGACCGTGGAAAGCTCTCTTGAAGGAAAGAACGGCCAATTCAGGAGAACCTGGAGAGGCATTGTTCATTGTGGTTTCAGTCTCCTCAGCGGTGAATGGTGTGTTGTAACCTCTCTTCTTGGCTTGGTACCACATGAAGGCAGCCTTGAAAGCCAACTCGTTAGCATCGGCACCAGAAAGACCAGACCAAACCTTGTCCTGACCCTTTGGTGCAACCTTGAGAACATTCTTAACGATTCCCTCAAGGTCTTTGCCTGGGAAGTTTCCCAAAGCTGGTCTCTCGACAAGCGCTCTGATCATCTCTGGAGACTTCGCGGCCTCAATCAACTTTGGGTTGTTGTATCCAAGAGCAATTGATGCAATCTGTGCGTAGACATCCAAGTAGAGGTTGCCGTCCACATCAGCGATGTAGTTACCAACAGACTTCTCGTAGTCAGCAACAAAGTAGACAGCTCTTGAATCGAAAACATCGTTCAATGAGGCGATGGCCTTCTTGGACTCTGGGCCTGGAAACTCGGAAGTCTTCACGACTGGAGCGGCTGGCTCATTTGGGTAGTACTTTTCAGCAACGGACATTTCTCAACTAGACGAGTATGGGCGGAGAGAGAGATATCTGCTTGTCGTAGTCGAACAGGCGGCTCCAAAACAGATGAAACCGCCTCTTTATATACAATTTCCCACTCAGTGGAACCTCTTCTGTGGTCCTTTTGTGGCGGGGAATGGCTCAGGAGATTAGAGTCTGGCGGCATTTCCTTTTTTGGAACTGTTTCCCGCGCAGATTTTTGTCAGAGACCAGAGACTACGACTAGACCGAGACTGGACTGGGCTATGCACTGTCACGTGACATCAGAACGAGATGTGGATGTGAAGTGGCGACCGGCAGAGATGACAGGCCAGGCAAAACCAGCAGCGGGAGGAGGGTCCTCGGGAAGCCAACCCCGGAAGGTCCTCCCATCCACAATGACGGCGGTCGACAAGTTCTACAAGTTCTACTGGGAGACCGTCAGTGATCCGGTTGATGCAACAAGTGCGAGACTCAAACTCGCTTCGACTCGGACTCAAGAAGTCAGTCACTATTGATCTGAGACTCACGCTAGCTTGGAGTCGCACTTTACACAAACGCGCAGAGAGTTGCCTTCTACAGATGCTTTTCCATAATCTTCTCGAAACCAAATTACCGCGCGGTTGTTTTTTTCGGGACTGAGAACCAGATGCCTCATAAAAAATGCTCCCATGATGATACCACAGGGCAGTGTGACTGTTTTGAACAATCGGATGTGTCACATGTGGTGGCTACAAGGTATAATAGCTCAAACTAAAACGTAACATTAACATGAACATAATTTCTTATCGTAATCATCATCATCATCATCATCATCTCATCATTAATCATGATCTGACGCCGTCAAGCAATAAATATACAGAATGGCATGGGAGTTCTGTTGTTCTATAAAATACAAGAGAATCCATGCGGAATAGAAAGGGGGCAGCAGGGCAGGGCCAGCTCCAGGGCCAGCGGCAGGCGGCAGGCGGCACATGCTGATCGATGAACCAACAAATCTAGTACTAGTAGTATTAATGGTAGATCTCTATAAACAAGGTATGATATGCTAAGAAGGAAGAGCGTGTGTATGAGCGGTCCTGGCAGTCCTGGCGGTTCTCGAGGAGAGCAGGAAAAAACACACACGGGTACAGGTTCGAGTGTGTCTGCTTTACGGACAAACGTCTTCTTCAGTCCATTGGTCATTGTCATACCTCTCATAAATTATCCTTGCATTGTGAACATTGAGGTTCATGTGATCAACTCTGTCAACTAGAAGGAGAACTAAAGAGTAAAACTTTTGGCCATCGCCTTCATGAGATCCATCCACTCCTCTTGATATAGAGTCAAGAAGCTTCTGCTTCTCAGGCGTGACTTTCGACCCTGGATCAGGGTTTCTGAAACTGGACTTCAAAGTGATGGACATCTGGTCCCACTTCGAACTGAGCTCCGCGTTCCATTCCTCTGCAGATGGCTTGTCAAAGCTTTGCTGTTGTTGCTGATTCTGTAGATTGGAGAGGTCTAATTGCGACTTGTGTTCCTTCACGACGCTTGGTGATATGATAGGGTAGTCTCCAATCTCCGAATTTATAGTATCAACATTGTCATGTGAGAGGAGCTTGGCGTTGCCACTGAGCCTGAATTGCTCGTTTGTTGCTGGGAACCAGAAGCACGCTTCAAACTTGGGATTTCTCGCAAGATGCTGGTGTTTCTCCATCCTTATGTCGGTGGTGAATGTGAGAATGTTGGTTTTCTTGTCATCGAACAGAAAACCACGGGATACACACGTTCTAACTTTTGGGGCACCAGATTCATCGACAGTTGCGAAGGCAAACGACACAAAAGGGGCTGTTTCCAGATGTGACTGGGACGCCGCAAGAAAACTGGGGACCCATGGACCCATATATTGCATGACCATCTAAGATAGTTGAATTTTTCTGGTGTTGTGTTTGTTGTATTGGGACGTAGATCGCTGGAACCTGCAGCTGGGCGTGAACGGAATACACCTATTCTTTCCTTTCCTTTCCTTCTTGCACCTATCTCTTATAGTAACCGAATTGGTCAGAAGCGAAGCGAACTCAATAGGAAACGAGCGGTTGATGGATCAGCCAACAGAAGACGGTCTTTTTTAGAGTGAGTGAATAAAGAAGGCCCCTTTTTTCCCGTACAGAGCTGGACAGCTAGTGGAAGTGAGAGTGATTCTACGCTGTTCGTAGCCTTCCAAATGTCAGATGTTCCCCTAGAGTTTAGGTGTGTTTCACTGTTATTATTGGGGGTGTTTGTGTGTGGTGGAGTTCTTCAAGAGAAAAATTTTGAACGGACAAAACAACCAAACTGACCACACAATCCCTTCCAACGACAAAAAAAAAGCTGAAAAATTAAAAAAAGTTTGTTGTTATTACGTGGAACAGAAAACCATTGAGATTTGAGAGCCTCATAAAGAACGTTTCATTTCGGGAAAAAAAACGAGAACACAAAATTATATGAGAGAGACTAGACTAAAGACTGGGACTGGGACTAAAGACTGGGACTGGGACTGAGACTGGGACTGAGACTGAGACTAGACTAGACCAAAAGTAAGCAGTGCGAGATCCAGAGACCCAGTCGATCGGCTGGTTGGTCTCCGTCCTACGGATCTCTGGTTGCAAAGCGTGCCCTTGACTCATCGGGCTAACGAACAGTAGCGTCAGCTAAACTCTCTACATACGCAGCGCAACCTTCCTTCGTAGTTAGTAGAAGCGGATCGCCATTCTCATCATTGAAAACCACATTCCCCTTTGAATCCGTTCGTAGCTGCTTCTGTAGTTGCTCCCATACTTTAGGCTTTAGTCTGGGCGGGTTTGGGGTATCAAACTGGCTCCCGAAATAAAGCTGTTGTCCGATGAAACTGTCCCTAGGGGCGTTGACCACTTCCACCTCCACCGTAGCTCCATCTTTGTCTTCTTTATCTGCGGCCAAGAGCATAGCCTCTGATCTCACTCCGCGCATTTTAGACGGTTTCAGGTTAGTGACTAAAACAACTTTCTTCTGTAGAAGCGATTCTCTAGACACAAAGTTCACTAACCCGCTGCAAACTGTGAGCATTTGCTTCTCACCCTGCCCCGCCATCTCTTCGCTAATACTGATTTTGCTGACATACAGCTTGTCTGCATCTGGGTGTCTTTGACAGTCCTCGATCAAGCCCACTTTCAGTTGGATGAGAGCTGGAGATGGAAGAGCCACAGCCGCCATTTCTAGAAAGAATTGAGATAATGTCAGTTGTCTCCTCGCATATACATAACCGCCGACGCCGCACCTTGAACGAGAGGGAGATCTACCTACTTTGGGCAGTGCTATAGAACTTCACCTTAAGAGAGTCATATGCTCTTTTCCGCAACATCTTGCTAACTGATTCTAGGATCATTACGAAACAACAAAGGAAGGAGAAATAAAATAGATATAAAACGAAAAACAGTAAAGGTAAGAAAAACCAACTAAAAGACTTCTCACTATCAAACAAACAGGAAGAGAATCCCGACAACGCACATATATTATCCCATCACTCTCCCTCCACTTATAATGGTAGGATGTTAGGAACCGGGCCTAGTGGGGTGATATGGTGTGGGTTGATTGCAACATGGGACTTAGTGTAGTGGAACTTGATGTGATCGAAGTTAACAGTGTCCCTGATCAAGGAGTTACCCCAGTAGATGTCTCTAAGCCAGTCGTGGATAAATGGGTAGTTGTGGCGAATCATGCCGAGATTACATTTGAAATGTTGCACATAAACTGGATCAAACCTGACAATAGTAGTGAACAACCGGATATCAGCTTCAGTCAATTCATTGGAAACGAGGTACTTGATGCCCTTTGCTCTATTGTCTTTGAAGATTTGCTCCACTTTGTCCAAGTGCTCAAACAAATTGGTAACCTCCTTCTCATAAACTTCCTGCTTTGTAGAAAATCCCGCCTTGTACACACCGTTGTTGATGTTCTCGTAAACTAACTCGTTGAGATCGTCGATCTGCTGTTGGAGATCAGGAGGGTAGTAGTCCAACGCCTTCAAGTTAGGGTCTTCGATCAGTCCATTGAACTCAGAGTTCAAGAATCTAATAATCTCAGAACTCTCATTGCTCACAATGGTCTTCAATTCCTTGTCCCAAACCACAGGAACGGTGAATCTACCGTCGTAGTTGGCGTCAGCAGTATAGTACAGCTCTTTGATCCTCTTGTAGCCGTAGAGATGATCTTCGGTGGCACCTTCGCACGGATCGTCTGTGCTTGGGAACCTCCACCCATTCTCGTCCATGTGCCAGTGCACCACACTCAGTCCGATTATGGAGTCCTTAGCAACAGTAGAAGTCTTTGGATCAAAGTTTTTGATTAGGCCCTTGGAGGAAAGGTAGATGAGAACTCTGCACGCCCAAGGGCAAGCCAGAGAGATATAAACGTGGTATCGCCCAGCCTGTGGAGGGAATTTGGCCCCTGGCTTTGACGAGACGAAGTCTCTGAAGGACGACGCCTTTCTCTTGAAAGCACCGTCCTTGCTAGCAAACTGCAATATTTTTAGTCCTGATTTCTATCGCCTAGGTGTTAATATAGAGAACCATTCGATGGTACCACCCAATTGCGCGCGCGCAATTGACAAGGAGGCCATACGTACTGAAGCTTGTGACATTCTGGTGTGTCTCTCTCCGTCAAATTTGTTCGTTTCTGATAAGCAGCAGAACAATGGATGTGTTCTTTGCTTATCTTCTTATTAAATATAGCAATGGGTGGCTGGCTGCAAGGTTAATATTTGCTACCATGACTAAGTTGTATGTAACACTGATCCCATCCGTGAGGCGAGCGGTATCCGGTGTGTCTCTAACGTTTCCTGTCTAGTCTCTGTCCTCTGCCCCCCACTGGGCGGTTTGTTTTTCTTGTTTAGCCGCCGCGCTACACCTTGCCGTTTTTGTAACATTTCTGACACAATCAACCGCCCATCCACAAAAGCAAAAACCTAGTAGTCCCCATATAAAATGGAGCTGGTTTTGTGGCATTGGGTGTTGTTCGTGGCAACTCGCTTGATGATGGTAATGGCTTAAGTTGTGGTGGTTTCCCCCTTCATGTACTTGTGTGTTGTGGTATAAATTTGTGGGAAGCCACTTTTCTTACATTTTCCCACCCACTTAGCCAGCACAGCACAACCTCTGAATCAATCAACACCTTGACACTCTTTACCATAATTTGTCATTGAAGAAGGCTCTCGAAATTGTGGATCCCCAAATTAACGTACGATGCCTTCCTCTCCACTCAAAGACAACCGTATCGGGGCAGAACCAAAGTACCCGCTCATACACTCTTTTGACCCGTACTTCAATGTAAAAGTAGACGGGGATGAGAACCATGCGAACTTGATTATCAAGCAAGTCGACTCTGTGTACGATGATGCCGCGGCGTCTTGTGCCAACACCGGAGCGTTGGGGTTCTCCTACGCCACACCGTCGCACGTCAGCAGCTGCTTCACAGAACTTCCGCTAACTGAGAACGCGTTGGACACAGCGTTACTCATGAACACCTGCGAGGTGTTTCCTGATTTCGATCCGCAATTGTTGCTGATGCAGTTTCGCAATGAGAATTTGATTGGCATCGATATAATCAGAGAGGACGAGGGTATTGAAAGGGGAAATGATGACGCCAATCAAGCGTCGTACTATCACCCTGACTACAATGGCGATAGCCTAACAGAGAGTGAGAACGACAACCCCAATGGGGACAATTGCGGCGGCGGCACTCTTGGCAGCAACGCGACACAATATACTAGCATCTTGGGGTCAGATATCGGAGGTGAGAAATTCCGTCTAGATTATGAGATCAACGAGGCTGCTAGAAACTGCCCCCCTATTTTGTCAGGCGCACCTAATCTTTTCACATTCATTCAAGACAATGGGATCTCTACCACATCAACCATAAACAACACCGCATTTTCAACAAAATCTACTGCTTTAAACTCAACATTGAATGGCTCGATCAAGAAATCAATGAAGAAGATGTCTAACTCAAGTTTTTGTGGACCTAACCGCCCCATTGTGTGCAATCAGAAGAATTGCAATAAAACATTTGCAACAAAAAACGACTATAAGAAGCACTTGAGGACTCACAGTACTTTGACATTCCAATGTCCATATCACTACTCCATGCCTAAACACAAAGGCAAGCACATTTTCAATCGTATGGATGTGTGGAAGAGACACTTGAGGACATTCCATTTTGAGTTTGTTCCTAACGCTGACTCAAACCAAGGTCTGGGGAACTGTAGGGTTTGTGGAGAGTACTTTGAATATTTCAATATGTTTGCGGATGATCACATTGAGGCTTGCTCTAAAAGATTAAGGTATCAATTGAAAACTTGAATGGCTGCTAAATAAGCATATAAGAAAAAATCAAACACATGTCAATGCATATGTATGTCATATAGTCCATGGCAAATACTGGACTTCCCCATTTTTTCTTTTTTTTTTTTTTGACACCTTTTTGTTCAAAACCGTCTCAATGAGCTATAATATATTATATTTATTACCCAGAATTGATTTACACACCTCTCTACACCGTACATATCAGTATATCCTGGGTAGTTGGATAGCATTTCATTATTCATGTATATATCTACACAAAAATATATAAACCAAACAAGATATAAACCAAACAAGAAAATAGAAGAGAGAATAGAAGAATCTTATGTTAAGAAGGAAAATAGAGTATAGCTTTGTTCACTTGGATGCAGGTATGAAAGTCAAGTCTTTGAGGTCATCCACTATTGTGACATTGGCTTTTCTATAGTAATCATCAATTTCATGCATCTTATCAGTTTCAATAGCTTTGCTCAAAGACTTAACGACAAATGTGTGGTAACCCAGCCGCGCCGCAGATTCAGAAGTGAATTTAACGCAGTAATCGTACGCCAGTCCTGCGATCACCACTGTATCGATACCATTTGATTTCAGGAACGAGTCCAACTCAGTTTTGTCATCGTCCCAAACGTCATTGAAAGCACTATAGTAATCACGGTCCTGAAGCTGGCCCTTTTGCACTATTGTTTTGGGGACGCTGACATCCTTGAACGCATCAATGAGTTGCTGTGGGAAATTAGCTCCGCAGGTATGCTGAACACAGTGGTTTGGCCAGACCGTTTGTAGCGCTCTGACTCCGGGGTCTTTTGTGGACTCAAACTCAATCTGTTCGAACGGTTCCACCTTATCGTGGTTTGACGCGAACGACGTATGGTCCTTTGGATGCCAGTCCTGACTATATACAACAGCGTCCCATTTGAACTGCGACAGAAGCTGCACGCATCCACCGATAATTTCGTCCCCGTCTTTGACGCCCAGTGCTCCGTTCGGAAGGAAATCGTGCTGTATGTCAATCAAGATGAGTGCATTTCTCGCCATTGTCAAACCGCCGTCACTGAACAAATACAAATACTGTTTACACTGCACCACCTGCACGCCTTTCGCTCGAGACCAGTCCAGTTGTGCGAGGCGAAACTCCTGTGTGAAGATTGGTAGCGGTGGTCACTGCCTAAAAGAAAGAAAGAAAAAAGGCGCTAAGAGTTTGTTAGTTGCTCTCTCTCTATATTTCCACTGTGACAAAGCTCCTCACTCTGTCTCACTTGCTGCAGTTGGTGGATTTATTACATAATGTATTACATAATATCAGAAAACGGAATATATCCGTATCGGGAAATTACAAACTTGCATCAACAGTTTGCCGCGACGGCTCTCTCCATCAACCATGCAGTGGAGAGCAAGCACCAGCACCAGCGGCACTCTCTAATTGAGCTGGCTATCTGCGTGTACCGAGCGAATATTTCTGCTGTAGCTATGCTGCGCGTGCTGAGCTGTGCTGTGCGACTCGCAGGGACGCCCAGCAGCGTTGCCGCCGCCGTATAGGTCCATGCCATGCGTCTGCGCTTGTTGTGTTTCAAAGAGGTTTCAGCTTGCGAGCAGCCCGGCCACACAGGGACAGCGGCCACTCTATACACCCAGGGCAATGCGTGTTTCAGCACTGTCTCAGAATGGGCCATGTCTGTCGTGGCGTCCCCCCACTCGCTGGGGACGGGGGCAGGCGTGCCACGCCTGCATTTGTATGGAGTAACCTGAAATATCTTCTGAACCTGCCTGCTAGCGACTCTACCTAACGCCGCTCTGTTTCTGTACTACAGCAGCAGAAGCAGCAGTCCTCCACGCCAGTCAAATAGAATATAACTGGCCACTTCGCACTGTCACTGAGCTGGATAGAATTGGTTCCGGGTTTCTGCGATCTTCAATTTTGCGATTGGGCTTTTGCTTGGGCTTGGACTTGGGCTTTGACAGAGAGCGGAGAAGAGAGTGGAAGCACGACTCTGCTTTTTTTTTTGCCTTCCAATTCACTTCTTTAACCTCAGCAAGGATTCACGTTGGAAAGAGAAATTAGCCCTGTTCGATATAGTCGATGAGCAGTCTTGTTGAGGAGCAACTGGGTCGCCTGGAGTTGACGCCAGGCGGCGCAAGGAAGTTTGAAATTGCTATCGCTGGTGGCGGTGGCGGTGCTGGTGCCGGCGGTGCAGGGTTTGTTGTTCGCAAAGAAGGTGTGCAGCGGGATGTTGACTCGGAGGAGTGTGAGCGATTCGTCTCAGCGCTGAACGAACTCAAACTGATCAACGAGGGTGCCAGCAGCAGGGATCCCCGCGAGCTGTGCGATACGGTAACAGACAGGCTGTGCTTGGCTGATTTCAGCAGGGTTACAGGCTCTGAAGACATAGGCTTTATCCAGGTTCTCTCAGTGTGGATATCCAGCAACAGGATCAACCAGATTATCAAGACGCAGGAAATGAACCTGGAGGTCGTGGAGAACGTCTACAGACAGTATATCAAGACACTTGAGGTAATGAGAAATCTGGCAAGAGAGAAGCAAAACCCTGGCAGCGATGCAGACGCCAGTAACAAAAACAGTGCTCCTGGCTTGAACTCCATGCTTCTTCGCGACACCTCGCTTGTCATCCCGTTGCTGGTCACGATCTCCTTCTCTTTCAAAATCAACTACGCCAAATCAGACAGGTTGATAAAACTGCTGTCTTTGGTTGTTATCTACCATCTCAATTCCAGAACTGTGCTTTTCGATGAACTCATCAAACTGTTCACGGCAAATAGCTCAACCAACATGGAACTGTTTGACATTTTCAACAAACTTTGGTTCAAAACTTTGGAATGCACGGGTGAACACAGCACTTTGAATCCGCATTACTTGCCAGGACCGCTTACTTTGTCCAACAGACTTGAATTTCTACATGATATACCTATATCCACTGAACTGATTGATCAGGTCGTTCCTTTTGACTGCAACATTTTTTTGCTGAAACTTTCAAAAAGTTCCTCATCGCTCTACTCTGCTCTCCTTCCTCTCAAAGGGAAGGCACCATCGGATCTTTCACGATCTGTTATAGCTAACTGTCTGTCTGAAATGCTGGGTGTCCTTAGTACTGATATGGGTTGTGAATTAGTCCGCTGCTTAGTTATAACCATGGGACTGAACAGTATTTTTTCTGACTTGCTCACTCTTGATGACGGATCTTATCAACCAGTTGTGAACTATATCACATTTAAAATAGCTCTATCATTCCAATATGACTCCTCTGTGATCTCACATATAACTAAAGACTGCTTAACAAGTGACTTGATCGAGGTGATTCAATCTTCTGACTATGCTAGGTACAAAATTTACTTCGAGGTTATAGACCATAATCTAAAAACGAACTTCATGAACGATTTCCACTTGCTCTTTACTCTAGAATCTGCTCTTTTTTTCCAAATGAAGCACTTTGACTTGGCCCAACACGTTGACTCCTTGGTCGAATTGGGGTCTAGCTTCTCAATTGAAGCAATACACAACCATTTAAGTTACATCTTGCAATACTCCATTCTCAAAGTGATCAATCCTAGAAGGGTTATGCCAAAACTGTTTTCTGAAACAGTTCATTTCGGGAAATTCCCACCGTTGCCGAGATCTGACTTCCTGAAATTTGAGGTTCGTGATGTCAATTCTAAAAGTCAATTGAATCTCAAAAACTTCTCCAGGTTGATCGATTGTTTGCAAATGAACACAGTGATCATTGAAAGTATCCTGGATAAGCAAGCTGCCTATAAAAACAATCTTAAGTTCCTAAGAGGGATTGAAGGAAAGAATTTAAATTACAATTTTAAGGGAACTGATCTTCTTTTGAAGCAGTATTTTGTTGTGTTGATCACAAATTTTATTGTTGTGGAAGAATTGAAGCAAAAGGCTCTTGAACCTAATATCCAATCCCAATCCTCGTTGTTTTATGACTACAATTCCATTGGAAATGTATTGAAATTGAAGACTTTTAAAGTATTCGAGAAGTTTTTCTCTTTGTATGACACATTTGGTGTTTTTTGCTTTCTGAATTTTGTTGTTGAGATCAGTAACCAAGACTTGAACTTGCAAAAGATATCAATCATGTTGTTGAACCATCTATTCTTTCACAGCGGAGAAACATTATCAACAAGATTCAAATCTATGATTGATGAAAGTCCTTTGTTGAACAAGATATTGAGAAAATATATTTTAGACTGGAATGAGCCATTGTCTACCCCGTACAAGCAATTCAATGAATTTTTCAAGTTAGACAAAGTTTTATCATCAAAGTGTGGAGATGTGCCTTTGGACGTTCTTGGTATTTTGAAAGACATGGGGTACAGTGAAGTGGAACAATCGTTGTCGCATGTGCAAGGAAAGAAGCTGCTGAACATTGTATCGCCAGCATCAAGCTCTAGCTCTGGAAACTCCACCGTTAACTTTAGTATGACTTCGAGTTATTCAAACAGCAGCCCTCTTGAAACGAAAAACTACCTTTCAGGGAATACCACAATTAATTCGGCTAACAGTACCAATCAATTTGGCAACCCGATAGGAAGCACATTGTGCAAGAGCCATAATGGCGCAGTCAACAACAACAGTCAAAGCAACATCTTCAACAGCTACACCTCTGATTATCAGTACCACCCCAGTCCAAACAGTAATGCCAACTACAATGCCTCTACCAAGGTGCAATCTGCCTCCACCACATATAACTACAAAAAGGAAGGCATCCCGAACCTTGGTGCATTGGCAGAGAAGAAAGCCAACACCAGACAAATGAATGCTAGGACATCACAACCATACTATCCAAGCACGAACCATGCATCTTATTACACCTCGAATGGTACTCTGTGGCCGTCTGGTAATGATGCAATCACTACCAACACTTTTAACTACAGCTCAAGCGATAGCATCTTTCAGAACACCGCTGGGTTAAATCTGAATTTGAATCTGAACTCTAACTCAGAAACAGACAATCTACCATCATCATTCCATAATAATAGCTTCATCACACACCCGACAAGCACCACTATCACTTCACCGCTGTTCACTCAGGCTAATGACCACAACCACTTCTACAACTTAGGAAACGCAGATGCATCATATCCCTTATAACAAACAATTAGGTATGCTAAGAACAACTCACTCTATAGCTATCATGGAGATTGCCATCTCCCAAACTACAAACTACAAACTGCTGATGACAAATGGTTTGTTAACATGACTAAGAAATCTGATAAGGTGAGCAAAAAATTCCAAATGCCACGCCACACCCCGAAATGTGAGATTACAAATTCACGATTAGCAAGAACAGTTTTGAAGGATTTTGATAAATCACATGACAGAGAGATGGGTTTCAAGACGTATGGGTATAAATATAAGCTATGAGGAAGATTTGATCACATTCCAATAATTAGCTAAACTCATTCACTATTTCCTGTTTTATTCAGTATAAAAATGTCGATCAAAGTTGCTGTTATTGGTATCAATGGTTTGCTTGGCAAACCAGTTGTTGAAGGACTGTTGTCTGAACCTTTTGCTGGCAAGATCAAGACACCTATCAGATTGGTGACTACTAATCCTGCCAAGAAGGCAATTGACTCAGACAAGGTTGAATATATCAACTCCAAGGAGACATCGTATACAGAAGCTTTCAAAGACGTTGATGTTGTGATCAACTTGAGCAACTTTATCTCCGCTCCAATCAAGGAGATTATTGACGCACTCACCAGCAACAAGGTCAAGTTGTACATTCCATCACAATTTGGCGTGGACATGGAGCCTGTGGACAGAGACTTTCCAGGGTTCTTGGATGCCAAATCCAACCATTCCAAGGCTGCTAGAGAGGCTGGAATCAAGACTGTCGATATTGCTACTTCCTTCTTCTTCGATGGTGAAAGCTTCCTAGGATTCGCTGTTCCCTTCAGCAAGGTTGATCCAGAAACCAGTAAGATTGAGGTTGTTGGTAGCGAGGACACTAAGCTGACAGTGTCATGGTACAAGGACATCGGTTTAGCGGTGGCTGCGCTGGCTACAGTCGACGACTATTCCAAGATCCCTGACAGTGTCAGAATCTTTTCATCCACTGTGACCATTGCTGATCTGCTGTCCAGCTATGAAAAGAAGAACGGTGTCACTCTCACGAAGACCTTCATCGACGGAGACAAGTTCCGCAACGACACCATCAAGAAGTACGCATCTGGTGCGGACGTGGAATTCCTCGCCACGTTGACTGCAATCTCCAACGGTGGTGATGGTAAAGGTGCAAACTTCACTTCTGCTAACGAGAGAGAGCTTGTCAACCCTGGCGAGTCTCTATTCAAATGGAGTTCATTGGACTAAACAACTAGTACACAGACGAATATCACTACTCCTCTGCATCCCCTGTAAGCACCCACTGCACTGTATCGCCTGCTCGTCATACCCAGCGCCCCACGTAGTGTGTAGGCATCGTCTTGTACTTCCTGCTTTGCTGCTGCTGGTTCCCTTCCTGTCCCTTTCTCGCCCAGTCGCCGCCGTAGCGACAGGAGGAAATTTCCCTAAAAAAACCTCCAAAAAAACATCACGAGAAGACAACACGACACAGCAGAACACTACAAAGGAACGGAAATTGTGTGTTTAGAGACCGTGTGAGGGTAGTAATGGTTGAGGTATCGCTAACGGTTGGTAAACTGGACGCGTCGCTGGCGCTTCTGCTGACCAAAGAGCACCATCTGATTGAGTTTCCCACGATTCTACTTCCAGATGGAATAAGCGCTGGATCTGTGGTGACTATCAAATGTGAACGGGACGCGGAGCAGGAGAAGCAGGAGGCGATTGAGTTTCAGCAAGTGCAAGACGAGATCCTGGAAGTATTCGGTACCAAGGAGCCCGTGGCGCCAGTTCTCCACGTGAAGAACGTCACACAGACCAGCATCATCCTGGAGTGGGAAGCGCTAGAGCTGGGGTCGTCGACAGTGAAATCGTTGACACTGTTCAAGAATAACCAGAAGCTGGGCCACATTCCAAAGCCTTTGGTGACCAAGACGACCAAGCTGTCAGGGCTGTCTATCGACTCTGAGTATTCTTTCTTTTTAAAGCTCGAAACCACCGCAGGGGTTTATAAGTCGAACGAAATAACAGTAAAGACGCACAAGATGACAGACTTGTCCGGTATCACTGTGTGTGTCGGTGATTTGGAGGATGGAATCACACTCGATCAAATCACTGAAGCGCTACAGAACATTGGGGCGAAACCGGTTCAAGACGAAGTGAAGGTTGATACCACACATTTTGTAACTACCAAGAATTCTGGCGACCAGTACCAAAAGGCACTTGACACCAACATTCCTATTGTGAGACCAGAGTGGCTGAAGGCTTGCGAATTAGAAAGAAGAATAGTAGGTGTTCGAGATTTCTACTTGGATGCTGATCCCAAGTATCTTGAAGCACATCGATACACTAAGGCAGCTGTATCAGCACAGATACCAACACAGACACAAGTGGAACAGCAAGAAGCACAGTCTGTTGAAGAAGAAGTCAAGCAAATCAGTGCGGGGGCAGAGACATTCGACGAGGTTGAACTGGATGAGTCAAAACAAGTGTCTATGCCAGCGGAGAGCACATCAGACGGCCCAGTGGCTGGGGCTGAAGAACCTGCAAAAGAAGATGCAAAGGGGGCTTCGATTGAAGGGCAACCTTCTCAAGCCACTGCTTCTGAGCCATCAGTGTCTCAAGATGGAGTAGCAGGTGAACAGGAAGAGTACACGAAAAATCCCTCGGATAGAGGCCAAGAAGATGGCATTGGAGCAGAAGAACAAGGACAAGAGGATGGCCAAAGGGTAGAAGAGGAGGAGGAGGAGGAGCAAGAGCAAGAGCAAGAACAAGAGAAGGAACAGGAACAAGAACAAGAACTAGAGAAGGAAGAGGAACAAGAACAAGAACTAGAACAAGAACAAGAACAAGAACAGGAACAAGAACAGGAACAAGAACAGGAACAAGAACAGGAACAAGAGGACCAGAACAGTACATCTAACCAGCAATCATCCACGTCTGGCAAAAATAAAAAGAAGAACAGGAAAAAGAACAAGAAGAAATAAGCACACCATAGTGAACAGAAACAAGACAGAAAGAAAAGAGAAGAAATGTATACACGAGAAGAGAAGAGTCTCTACAATCTGTATATCAACTCAACTCAATTGATTACCTCTAACCAAAAACAGAACTCGTATATGTATATTCCATGTGTATTATCCATGCTCTCGCTACTCTCCGAATAGTCTTCTCACTCTTCTCAATACTGAATCCTTCTCAGGATCGTATGGGTGCTCTTTGGAAGGTATCTCCAGTATAGCAGGGAATGCGTTCGTGAACCCGTCCACTCTCAGTCTGATCTGCTCGGCAATGTGCTGGTTGATCAACAAGATGGCTATGTCGTCTCTGGTCTCCACATACTCCGTGAAAGCATCGTCAATCTGATTCAGCGACGTCTTGCCATCCACTGTGAAGAAGTTCTTTGTAGAGTCATCGTTCACCTGTCCCACACCGGCTAGCAGCATCCCTGTGATGGTGTCCTCGTCTCCTATCACTGCGATCAGAGAGCGGTTTTTATTAGCCTCTGACATCTTTGTTATGTCCTTTTACGACCTCTGTGCCTGTGTCTCCTTCCTCTACTGCTACTCTGCTGCTTCTCTCCGCCACTGGAAGACGCTCTCTAGTGCTATCTCTTTCCCTATCCCACTATCAGCTCTGCCACCTTGTTCTGCCACCGTGTTGGCGGCCCTTTTTTGCCAGTCAGCCCGTTTTTTTGCCAGGCCAGAAACAAAACATTAAAATACCCGTAATAGGCAATTATACAAATCAGGCCGTGGTACTGATAGTAGCGAGCGAGATGGAGATGGAGATTGGGTTCAGTGACTGACTGGTTGATCACGAATGCATTCGTGGGGGATCGCATCTACATGTGTGTTCGTTTGACGTGGGCAACAGCATGCTCAAGGCTTCTTCCTTTCCTTTCTCGGCCGCCGTATGGGCCTGCACTGCTGAAGACACAGCTTCACAGAGGGAAGCGCAGGGACGTCACAAGGCTGCACCCGGAGACACCCACTCGCTGTACTGTGTCAAGGAGTAGTGTATAGATGAACATCGCCATCTGGCCGCTGGCTGTTGTGGACATCTTTCCTCGCGCACCGGGAACCACTACCTTTTGCAACTCTCTTGCAATTGTGAGATGTCAGAGCTGAGGATGTCTAGAGATGTCCGACGGCCCACAGACGGCCCACAGCCAAGCGTGTTACCCTGCACGACAACCGATTCGATTATATAATCAACTGCCCACAGCGAAGAAGAGCACAGGCAGAGAGGTAGAAGTGCTGTGCTGCAGAGAGCGTGAGCGTGAGAGAGAGTGCTGACTGCTTCACCAACATCCAACTATGCTCACTAGGAGAATAGCAGCAGGGGCACGGGCTGGGACAACAGCAGCAGGTGCGAGAAAGAGCGGGTTCCACACCGGCAGCGTGTGGCTTGCAGGACACTCTAAGTGGGCCAACATCAAACACGATAAAGCGAAGAACGACGCGCAGAAGAATAAGATCTCCAATAAACTGTCGCAAGCGGTGGCAGTGGCGGCCAAGCTTGGCGGGCCAGATCCTGTGAAGAATATCCGACTGCAAGCAGCGATCGACCTTGCGAACAAGAACAACGTTGCCAAGAAAGTGATAGAGAATGCGATCAAGAGAGGCGCTGGTCTTGATACGAGCGGAGGGGCGAAGAGTAACGTTGAGTCTGTTGTCTACGAGGGACTAGGTCCAGGAAATGTTAGTGTGATTGTGGAGGCGCTGACTGACAACAGAAATAGAACCTTCAGCGACATCAGGGGGGTCTTTGGCAGATACGGAGGGAACCTGAGCCGTCCGGCCCTGTTTCTGTTCGACAAGATAGGATTTATAGTTGTTGAAGTATCCAAGGAGGTGTCGTTTGACCAGGCTTTTGAAGCATTTAGTGAATTTGAAGGTGTGGAAGACATTGAAGAAGTGGAAAGCACAGGAGACGAAGGAGAAGAGGACGTAAAACTGATTGAGATAGCTACCGATCCAGTGGACATTGGGAAGGTTTCCAATTCGTTGAAGACAGCAGAGTATAAAATCAAAGAGATTGGAATCAGCTACATTCCAAAGGAGGAGAATATCGTGGAAATCACGGATGAAGACGTCCTTGTGAAGTACAACAGATTCATCAGTGCTCTGGACGATGTGGATGACCTTGTTGACTACCACACGAATCTGAAGCCTGAGTAACCATAGTCCACTGCTCTGTGGCTGCAACTGTAGCAGTGCGCACTTCACAGCACACTGTAACACACTGCAACACACCAGACATTATAGAAAGATAGAGAATAGCAATAGCACCTACAATACATTTATATGAACCGAATAAACATATATCTTTCGGGACTAAACACACAAGGCACCATCGTATAACGATGGTAGCAACGTGCTTCCTCTGCTCATGCTATAGTAAAAACGTAGACACACATACCACACACACACACGTTTAGTTGTAAACACATACGCACACCATCCTGCTGCAGGATGTCTCCCAGCACAGCACGGATGAGTGCATACGTCACGTCGTGTCATGTCGCCATCCGTTTCTCCATCTCACCAATCCCGGATACATTCCTGACAAGATGGGGTGGGGGTGGGGGCGTCTAATCAGACTTCTCAGCGGTAGCAGCCTCCTTGACATACTTCTTAACATCGTCGTGGGACTGGTGAGGGTTGGTTCTACCAATTCTCAACGAGTCATCGTAGGCGAACTTCTTGTAGGTGAAGAACACTGCCGAGCAGCACGCGACTCCCATGGCGACGAACAATGGCGTGAGTTCCAATGGGATGCCTCCTCCGGAGGACTTCTTAGCAGCGTTGAACAAGAGTTGTGAAGGTCTCATCTTAATTTGATCGAAAAGCTAGCAAGCAAGCAACTGCGCTGGATGGTATACAAAGACTACTACTGGTTTGGTTACTTGGCCCAAGGAGTAACAGTAAATCGTACCTGAGTGTTGTTGGTTGAGTTGGTGATGTGGTGTTAGTCAGGCAACTTTTTGCTTTTTTAATCCTTTTTTTTTCCCTTAACTCTTCCTTCCCTCTCTCTGTTACCTCTTTCTCTCCTCCATCCCTGCTTGCTTATTATGTGATTCTTTAATCGTTTCACTTTTTTTTCGAGCACGGGCACAGAGCAAAGAAATTTGCGACGTTTTGGTTGGCTGGCTGGCGGAGGGTGGTTATGTGCGCTGGGTGGAGACAAGTGGTGTGTGGGTGTGCATGGTTTTGCGGTTGACTACCCAAAGGGGAAAGCGTAGGAATATGTATTGATGGTAGAGTATTTACAGGTCCATCAGCCAGTCCTTCACGACCTCGTAGCTCAGCCAGCTCACCGCCATCGACGGTATCACTTTGAACAGGTTCGCAGTCAGGCCCTTGTACGCTCCGAAAAAGCCTTCGGTCCTGAAGATGGTGATGAGCGCGTCGGGGACGGATTTGTACTGGAAGCCCAGTTCGTTCTGGCCCATCGTCAGAACCTGGAAGCGTCTGCGCAGCAGGTCGAACGGGTAGGTGAGTGTTTGCGCCACACCGCCGGCCATGGCACCCATCAGCAGTTTGGTCCACGGAGACGACTCCGTAGCGTACTCTTTCAGCTGCTCGTACACTGCGAAATTTATAGCGACGTATGGGGCAACGCCCAGCGTCGTGGGCCATATCCCTCGGTACAGGGATAACAGCCCGCCTTCATTTCTGTAGATCTTCAGCAGAAGGGCGGCGAATCCTGGTGGCTTCTCAATAGACTTGGCCTTGGATTTCGACAGTTTCGCCAGACTGGCTGTCTGTATCGAGAGCCGTGTTCTCACTAAATCCAGCGGGTAAGTGACCAGCACAGACGCCGTGCCACATATGGCACCGCTCACAAGCCTCTGCACGTTAGTCAGCTCCTTCTGATCCGGCCCTAGCCAGTTGACTTTGATCTTCTGGAAAACGTAGAACTGCACAGCGCTGTACGGGAAAATCCTGACACAGTTTATCCCATTACCGCGGAACAGACCCTTTATCCCTTCCTCCTTGTACATCTGAAATATGGTGGGGAACATCCCTCTATAGTGTCCTGCGCCAGGGCCTTGCACCTGGAACAGTATTTTGGCTCTCTCGAACGGTGATACCACCGTTCTTGAGATCGCTCCTGCTATTCCCCCAGAGATGAATGACGCCGTCGAGTCCTGTCTCAGCCATTGCACAAGTTCATTAGGTGTGGCCGACGAGTGTATCATCGATTGTAGACGTACTCGATGTGCGCTTTCTCTCTGCTCTGCTCTGTACCCATCTGTAAATTCCACCTCCGTTTTAGCCATCTCTTCGCTCCACAGTGAAAAACTTCCCTAACGGCGGTGTGAGTGCAAAAACCATATCCGAGGGAATTTGAGGCGCCCTATACCCTCGGAATTCAGGATTACGAGCCCCGGGATGAACCCCCACGCGCTCGGGAACTGCCAATAAGCATCGGCAAGACCAACGGCGGTGGTGCACGAGCAGGCGCCCACACGCCCAACACCGCTCCCTCGACACGCACCACACCCACCACCCACCACGCTGCGCTTGCCGCGCTTGCCGCGCTTGCTGCTACGACGTCTCGCTCTCTTGTCTGGTGCCAGTCCAGTGCCCGGTGCCATTGCCTGCCTGTCGCATTACAATCTCCGTGCACCACGAGCACCTAACGCCCTGTGAGAATCCGGGGAAGTGGGACGATGACATAATCCGGGGAAAGGAGTCTTTGACTCGCTGACTCCCGATGCCTTTACCGGCCGACATCGGAACACCGGTGTGCTTTTGTGCCCGAGATGTCCCCTCCCACCAATCAGGAGTGCAGACACACAGCATATCACCTGACCGACCGCACGACCGGCCACCCTTCTGTGTGGGCTTTGAGACTAAAAAATATATTCCAGTTATTGGGTCTGGCACGCTTTTCCCAATGCGGTTTTTGATGCAATTTGGCATTGTGTCCCGCCTGCCCGCCGTTAGCCCACCCCCAGACTACGTACTGTCAAGACTAGTCTAGTCCCGTCTTCCTCTGGGGTGCAGCAGCACCAGCAGCAAGAAAATCACACAGCCGCCTCCTTCCCATTGCTCCCCCGGCAGAAAAAGCTGAAACACAACACAAAAACACAAAAGAGAAAAAGATCATGAGAGGAAAGTTTCCGATCAGCCGCGGTGACTGATTGCAGTTGCTCAGGAGTCATGGAAAGGAACATTCGTGGTATGTATAAATGCGAGCAGATATCTCTGGATGTCGGGGTGAGCATCTGCTGCCATCGCATCGACACATTACAGCACGACACAACAACACAACACACAACACAATGTCCAGAACACTTGCTCTCAAGAACTTCCAAACCTCTGCCAGATGTTTCCTACAGCCAAAGGCGTACCAGCTGAAGCCACTTTTCGGCTCTAGATCTTTGACCTGCTCTTCGTCTTCTGCCCAGCACCAGCTGTACAACAAGGAGCCATCCAAACCACACACCCCAACAGTGTACTCTGAGGGTGAGGTTGAAACAGCTGGTCCTGCTATCAGAGTCTGAGCAAGCGTGCAAGCGTGAGCTTTCCTCGCACCAGACTCTAGTCCGCACCCCCCTTGACATTTTGCATTTTTGGTTATCCTTCACTTCATCCTCGTCCCGCCTCTATTGACTGCGCGGACGTGCATTCCATTCTACTCGTAGCATGCCACTGGATTATATATACGACTGTATATAGATTGGCCTGAGTGGAAGGGATTTATTGAGCTTTACTTCTTTTTAGATATCCTCACTAATACATTATCTAAACATATACAGAACCGTAGGCGGCTGGCTCACTGGAGCACGAAGTCGTATCTCTCCCCGTCGATGATGCTCCCATTCATACTGGACTTCACGTACCTCTGGAACAGGGCCTTGTCCTTTATCAGCGTATTGGCACTCTCCTTGTTCAGTGGATCGTTAGGGTTCGGCTCCAGAAAAAGATGTAGCAATCCAAACAGAATGGCATTCAGACTCCACACAGGCGACCAGTCTTCCCTCAGGATATTGAGGCAGACATTGCCATCCAGATCAATATTGGGATGATAAATCGTTTGAACGCATTTGACTTTTGGGGGCTCTATAGGAAAGTTGTTGTTCACAGTGAGTGTGAACTTGAATACTCCGCGTGCGTAGAAGCCATCATCTGGCGTGATCACTATCTCAAAATTCTTCATAGACGCAACTGGGTCCTGGATGGTGAGCTTGATGGTGCTCGGCAGCTGGAGCTCGTTGATGTCTTTCTGGATCCTGATTTGCGAGGGTGTTTGCACCACCGCGGCTCCACCACCACTGTTCGATTGTCCATTTCCGGGTCCCAGCGCCTCCAGTTGCTCTTGCTTCTTCTTCTGTAGCTGTCTCAGTTTCAGCTGATGAAATACGCATTAGTACTCGCTCCCCATCACATATCTGTTCCTGTATTCGTTTCAAGTGTACTCACCATTGTGTTGATAGCGATGCTCCTGCAGCGGTGATTGAACGGCGGTCCTAGTGTGCGACCAGCTGCTGGCTTTCTCTGCGTGCCTTTACCTGTCACCTGTAACCTGTAACCTTAGCCGTAACCGTAGCCTTCCTAACCCCGTCCGTCCCTGCTTGCCTTGCTTCTTGCTTTTTTGTTGATTACAAAAACACAAAAAAATTGAATGAGCCACAGCCGCGGCTCAGAAAATGATAAAAATAATGTGGCCTACGAGATTTGAACTCGCGCATCCGAAGATATTAGAGAATTTAGTTGACCTAAATCTAACGCCTTAGACCACTCGGCCAAGACCACTTTATACAGACTTTCCCTTCTTCTGGTTTCACTAGTGTGGTTGTAGCGGATGACGTAACAGTGTCCAGTCAGGGTAACGGATAACACTTATGTCCGACTCCCGTGCGTGGTATGGTTTGTGTTTTGTTGTGTTTGCTCGTTTGGGTGAATGAATAGCGAAGGCTGCCCTGGTGGCCCTAGGGGAGTGGCGAGAAGGAACACAGCAGGCAACACAGCACACCATGGATGCCCTGCTGCCGATATTTCAAGCAGACGAGTTCGTCCCCCACGCGTACCTAGATGCGATCATCCAGCAGCTGTCGCAACGGCAGGGCCAGAAGACAGCGACCATGGACCTCACGTCAGCCAAAGACTTGCAGTTGGTACAGTCGACCATGCTGTCGTTGTTGGGCCAATTGGACTATCTGTCCGGGAGCGTCACGTCCGAGCTGGACGATAGTGTCAAGAAGCTGGAAAACACTAACTCTGTGATATCCTACTCGTACCAGGCGAAGATGAGCGGTGGGGACAGTGGCGCGCTTGCGTCCGTCGATGCCAAGCTGAGACCTACTAGCCGGTTGGAGTACTACATCGATTCGCTAGGGCTGGGCATCAATTCGCTGAATGAAGAAGTGAATACCATACTGAACAACACAGCGTCAACATCGTCGACGGCGCGATCGCAGGGAGACAGCTCGAAAGTCGATAGGCTATTGGAACTGTCACAATCCAAACAAGAGCTACAAAAAGTCATCAAGTCCTTCAACACAATCAAGTCAATCATTGACATTGCTGAGACTCTGGAAGATCCCAACACGGCTAGCGACCAAACAGCAGCAGCCGTCAGAACTGCTCCAACTTCAACAAAGAGCAAAAAAGCCCAGGATGGGGCAATGAAGACCATCAAGCCAAGCGAGTTCCAACTGGCAATCAACGTGCTGAAGGAAACCATCATAGAGCAGTTCAATACAAAGTTGAATAGTGAAGCACAAGATGTCATAGACCTAGAATTTCTCAAGAAGATCAATGATTTGATCAAGATATCCGAAGTGTTGAGGACTTTTGGGAAGTTCACGTCCATCTACAACCAGTTCTCAAACTTCTTGAAGACAGAAAAGAAGAACTATCTGAATGGGAAGGTTTTAGATGCTGATGGTAACGATGAGTTATTTAAGGAGGTTTTAAGTTGAAAGTACTTTTTCTCTATAGACTACATAGATGCTGTAATTAAATCCATCCATAAATCAGTCAGCCTTTTTGGTATTGCTGGCAACAGCACCAAGAGGGGACCATGCGCCGACAGCACCACCCACAACCGTTGGTACCATGGTCAAAGCCGCAATCGTGTGCTGGTACTTTCCGGAAGCATTTTCCAAATCGACATCCGCAGAAAGAGGGTTCCTCCACTTCTGATACATTTTCAAAGGATTGTAACCTGCAGACGACGAAGTATCTGAGGTATCATCCCAGTGGTCACCATGTTCTTTGAAGTAGATGATCTCTTCTTCAGTCTTTTTGAACATTGGGTACTTTTCATACAACAGGTGCCTTTCTTCTTCCGAAGATGGTAAGTTTCTACCACCTCTGCCATGTCTTGGTGCCTTTCTTTTCAGATAGTTGAACGAGAGAATGTAAACCATAATCTTATAGAGTCTTGTTGGGAAGATTTTGATCACCCACTCATCTGGGATTATCCTCAAAACAACACCCCACGGCAGTGAGAGCATACCACATATCAGTGCCACTGCCCATTGCGTTCCAGTCTGTCTAACAACAGAGAAAGCTGTTCCACCAACAAACATAATCAAAACTTGGAAAGCTCCAATGATAGTCGCGATTCCTAGGAAATACCAGTTTCTGAAGAGATGCTGGAAGAAGTTCAGGTTTTTTGCTGTGATTCTGTCTCTAATGTTTGAGATACCATCTGCCTCATCCAGTTTTCTAGTCACCCACAGCTTGAAGAACTGTAACCACACAAATGTATTGAATGTAAGAGCATTGAGTTCAGCCTCTTCATGATCACTCATGCCACTAGAGAAGAAAATAGAAGGCCCAGCAAAGTGTATGGTAAACGTAATGATCAATTGAAGGGTACTTTGACCAAGGATCATTTTCCACATCGATACTGTGATCAGTGAGGATGCTCTTCCTTCGGGTTTCTTATCAAGAACGTACTCATCAGGCTTGTCTGTTGCGAGTGCCAGTGCGGCTAGCGTGTCCATAATCAAATTAACCCATAGCAGCTGAACTGCTGTCAAAACAGATTCATTGTCATTAGACGCAACAGCCGAGACAAAAGTCAAAACAACAGCTGTGACATTGACAGTCAGCTGAAACTGTATAAATTTTTTGATGGAAGACGAAACACATCTACCCCATTTGATCGCATTCACAATTGCACTGAAATCATCAGTCATCAAAATGATATCTGAAGCCTCTCTTGCCACTTCTGTTCCAGAAATACCCATAGAAAATCCCACATCTGCAAGCTTCAGAGCAGGTGCATCGTTGGTACCATCTCCAGTGACAGCAACAACCTCACCTTGTTCTTTCAATGTTTCCACGAGAACTCGTTTGTCTTCTGGAGATGATCTAGCCAGTGTCTTTAGTTTCTTTACAGCTTCAAATCTCTGGGCTTTAGATAACTTCCTGAACATAGGGCCCTCAATGCAGGTCTCAGGCCCATCCTCATCTGAAAGAATACCACAGTTCAGACTGATAGCCCTCGCTGTAACAAGATTGTCACCGGTTACCATGCGTACAGTAACACCAGCCCTTTTACATTGAGCAACAGCTTCTCTGACACCAGGTCTCAATGGATCTTTGATACCGACAATACCATCCAGAAGCAACCGCGGTTCTGCGCCTGCTCCCAGAAGCAGCTCCGGGTCAGCTTCATCTGTAATTTTTTCATTAACATAAGTTTGAGGAGGCCAACTCGAACATTCAAAGTCTTGATGTGCTAGTGAAATGGTTCTCAGAGCTAGTTCTGCGAATGAAGTTATCTTTCCCTGTAGCTCGCTTTTCGTGGTTTCGTTCAACTTCTCTATAGCTCCTTCCTTGTTTGTTTTATATCCACAACTATCAAGGACGACTTCAGCTGCTCCCTTGATATAGAATCTATACCCCCCATTATTTGTGAGTTTAACCACTAAACCTCCCCATTTTCTGGATGACTCAAACGGAATCACCTGAGCAATTGCTTCAACACCTAGGGAACTTGGATCAGATCTCAAACCCGTCAATTGCGAAGCTACAAGACCCAGCGATTTCGTTGCTAATTCCAGTAGCGCAGTTTCTGTTTTGCTACCTATGAATGGATCAGGACTTTTCAGGTTTTCAAAGTTGGACTTCTTCAATCTCCAGAACTTGAGTTTGGATGAATTGAATGGATTATCATCCACCTTAGGTGGTGTAGTTATATTGTTCTCGAAAGCAGTGGAATTCAAGGCGATGTTTCTCAACAGGTTTCCTCTAACTTCATCCCTTATATCCATTTGATCTGAACTCGAGATCGAGGGGTCAGTTCTATCTGCATGATCGTCAAAGTCCACGTCTGAAATAAACCCATTCACTACCTTCATCTTGTTCTCAGTCAATGTACCTGTTTTATCTGAGCATATAGCAGTAGCTCCTCCCATGATTTCGCATGATTTAAGGACTCTGACCAAATTTGCATCTTTGGCCATTCTAGTTGTGGCAAAAGCCAGTGCTAATGTGACAGCGAGTGGTAACCCTTCGGGCACGGCAACAACAATGACAGTTATAGAGGTGATAACAATATCCAAGTACTTTGAACCACGTTCAGCAGGTGTGAGGAAGGAGTACGGTTTGCCTGAGGGCAGTTTGGCCAAAAACTTGAAGGTGAGAATGAGGAGAAGAACGACAGCGATTAGGATACCATATTTAGTGATACCATCGGCGAGGTTGTTCAGTCTTGATTGGAGAGGAGTTTCTTGGCTTTCGGTTTTCAAAGACTCCATAGTGCGCCCATGGATAGAATGAGGACCCACCGCAGTGACGATGGCTCTACCCAGTCCAGAGACAATTCTAGAGCCCGATATCAAGAAAGAATCAGGAACACCTTTGACTCCGATATCAACCCCTTGTTCAGGATAGTTTGCATCATACTTTTCAATAGCTAGGTTTACCGACACTTTGTGTATACTGTTAGTCTCACCAGTCAGCGATGACTCGTCACAATCACAATTCCCTTGAATTAATACTGCATCTCCTGGCAGAACATCACCAGTTTGCAGCGTGATCATATCACCAACCAACAGGTCGAAGATGGATATGACTGTCTCTTTCCCGCTTCTGATTACAACAATGTCTCTATCCTCCTTTTTAGCGTTGAGCTTCGCAAACTGTAATTCCTTCTGATAGTCATTGGCAGCACCAACTAGCACTACGATGAGCACCGCTACCATGATGGCAACACCCTCCACCCAGTCGACTTTTGGCATGTCGTTTCCTAAGGCATCCTGCTCTGCTGGCTGGCCAAAGGTTTCGTAGAGCCCCAGCGCTAGTGATATCACCGCTGCCACAGATAGCAGAATCAGAACTTTATCATGCATCGCTTCCCAAGCCAGTCGCAGGAACGATTTCGGTTTGCGCTCAGGGAGATGGTTCACACCATACATTGCGGTTCTTTCAACATAGTCCTCGAGGGATGCACTCAGTCCGTTAGTGAGCGAAGTGTGCAGTGATCTCGCAAACTCATCAGCACTGCTGGAAAACCTCTCTTTGAAGTATATAATGGATTTTGGATCGTGGATTGAGCTCAGCTCATCGGTAGTCACTGTGAATATGGATGGCCTTGGAGGCAGAGTTGTTGTTGTGGATGCTTCGGCCTTGCCAGCGCCTTTGTCGACTCGCGTAGTCATCATCCACTGCTTGTTCAGCTCGCCACGAAGCACCTAGTCAGAGACGAGTTGAGTGATTGACCGCTGTGGCCAAGAGAGAAATTAGCAATCGAACTTTTTCTCTAGTAAAGTAAATGTGGATTAATCTCTGCGCAGAACTCCTCGTTATTATAAATGATTAGTGGGCCCCAGCTGATTATGTGGCGGGATGCTTGTTGACTCTCGTCTACACTTCGACTCTCGCACGTATATATGCACACGTATATGAGGTCATCAATGTGTATTCCTATCCTATCCACATAGCCCCCCAGCGCTTAGCCTTTCCTGCTCCATTGCTGCTGTGCCCTGGAGATGCCTGATCGTGATCTCCTGCTAGAAGCACAGCCCACTTTTCCCTGGCCGTACCGGGAAGCCTGGCCAGCCAGGTGGCGGCCTCTGGCGCGCATTGCGGTTGCGGTTTGCGCCGAGCGTGCCCCAGCGCTCGCTGGTGCAGTGGAGTAGTGCAGCGGCATGACACTGGGGAGGAGAGCGGACGCCAGCGGTGCTTAGCTAGCTGGCCGTGGTGTTCTGTCCGGCCATCGACTCCTGGCTCTTCCCGTCAAAGTAGGGTGCGCAAGGAGGGTGCTGATTAGGGCGGGCGGTGCGGGATGGTGTTTGTTGCCCTGGCCGATGAGTTGAGGAGTTTTTCGAGTGGGCGTTGTGGTAGTGGGTGGTAGTAGTGGCAGTGACGGGAGGGAGCAGGGAGCAGGGAGGCGGTAGTGTGTTTGCAGGCTTCCTTCTTGTGGCTGAGAGTCTGCGGTTCTGTGCAAGAGCGATCAAGACTGGCCATGGAGCGCGTCAGTGGCGGCGTTGCGCAGGAGCGACAGGCGTGCAAGAAGGGACGTATCAGCGTAATCGGCGGACGAGGTCTCGTGTTCGACTTGGACGATGTCATGCTGTTCCGCAGCCTTGGTATAGGCGGAGTGCTGAGTGGGACATTGCCCATGGCTCCGCAGCAGAACATCTTTCTGGGGTTGCCTTTGCAGCTAATGTCAGAAGAGGTTATGTGGCTGGTCGAAAACGGGCATGCTGTATTGTTCTGCGAGAAACAGTTTATTGAAGGACTGGCGGCTGATATCTCTGAAAGAGAGGTTAGGCTGATACAGAAAGCGAGAGCCGAAGACTTCGAGAGGCAGAGAGGAGAACGAATCAAGGCGAAAGAGGAGCTGATACGGGCAAAGCATCAAGCAGGCCAAGCGGGCCTAGCAGGGGACGCAGCAGCAGGAAATGTTGCGGTAGTGCATCCGGCAGTTGACGAGATGGCCATTGCACAGAGTCTGTTTGTGGAAATCATGACCACGCCCACTCGTTTGCCGAATTTTGAGCTTTTCAAGTCGATATTTGAGCAGAATACCAGTCTGCAGCAACGGCTGCTTTCGTCCCTCAACCTTGATCCTTTGAACTATAAAATCTTCAACTACTTGAAAGGTTTAAACTACTTTTTAGCACCCGGATTGCGGTTTGGGGGAAAGTTCATTGCATACCCGGGTGATCCCCTCAGATACCATGCGCATCTGATTGTCAACACAGTCCCTTGGAATGAGGATATTGGCGTGATGAATATAGTCTGCATGGGCAGACTGGCTACGGGGGTCAAGAAACTTTGGCTGATTGGCTCGACGAAGGAGGAAGAAAAGCAAGAAAGAGAGCTACTGCAACCCACTGAAGATGGTGAGCTGTGTCCAGCGGATGATGTTGTGTGTTTTAGCATTGAGTGGGCAGGGTTTGGTTAGTTTTTTAGATAACAGATTGCGTGTTGGATCTATTCACCGCTGGAATGAAGTTAATTTTAATCAGTTTATTTGACATCTTAGTACAGACAGAGATATCGCCATGACTGAACTATGCACATGTGGCTAGTCACCTTGCAGCGAGAAGAGCTCTACTGAGCTGACCTATAAATGGAAAAAAAGAACCCAACACATAACGGGCGTGTAGCGCAGTTGGTAGCGCGCTTCCCTTGCAAGGAAGAGGTCATCGGTTCGACTCCGGTCTCGTCCACTTTATTTTTTCTCTCCCGCAAAGAATAGACAGACAGAGACAAAGGCATACACCCATACACCCGTACACAAGTAACTAACAGGCAAGGGCACAATAGCTGCTACAGACACGACAATTTTTGCTCACGCAGCCGCACAGAGACAATAGACACAAAAAATTCGAGGTGTGGGTACGTACCCACACCCACGTGTTATATATAGAACTTCATTCAAAAAATTAGCTGTTATTCCAATATAAGAAGAGGAGGGGAGAAGGAGGGAAGCGGTGCAGGACCTGGGACGGTTGTCAACCAGTTGTGTGAACAGATCATTGGTAGAATAATGATGGAGGACAAAGAAAAAGGCATCGAAGGAGGAAGAAGAAGTTCAGACGTAATGATGCAGGAGGCTTTTCAACAGAAGAGCGAAGAGCTGAGCAGGATCCATGTTGTGCGCTTGTACACGCCTAGCACGAAGAACGTTGCACTCGACCAGAATCTGGTAAGACAGAGGAATTCAGTCGTGGAGAACAAGATTTTGAACGGTTTGATTGTTGTGTTCACCATGTTCATTGTGCTGGAGTGCGGTTTGCTCGGAGTGTTGAGACTCGAAGGCTTTGAGGAGGTTTTCAATTACGGGTATCTGGGAATGATCATCCTTGGCAAGATGTTGAACTTGATTTGCCTTGTCACATTTGGGCTGAGATGCTATGTGGGTGTGAAGTTGTTCAGAAGCAGTAGTATTCTCGGGAAGGTGTTGAATGTCCAGTTCAGCGGATTCTTCAGTAACGTTTCGTGGGTGTGCGCACTCCTGGGTGTGAACTATCTACTCCGGCTAACCTTGGCCAGTGCTGGAGTGTTAAGTACCTCGCTGGATGTCAGCTGGGCGCCATTTTGGCATTACTGGTTAGGGGTTGTCGACGTGCTGGTGGGAGTGGTCGTCTTGGTGTGTGTCGCACTCAGTGGGATGAGACAGCTAGCGAAGAGAAGCAGGGTTGTGAACAAATGAAGGCGAGTCAAACATTGAATCGGTCAGGAACCTTTTCAACAAGGAAATCGAAATGGGTTGGAACCCCCCCACACATCTGCGTGGAAAACCACCAGTATGCAATACTCAGCGAAAAACTTTGTCGTTGGAAAGGAAGCTCAATTTTCCTTCTCTATCTCCATCATCAAAGCAGTAGTGGTAGAGAATCAGTTCTGTGAACTGATTCTGGATGCTGCTGCTTTGAGAGCAAGGGATGGATGGTCCCCACTTAACTCTTTACGGAGTCCACGGACGAATGCGCCATCCTACTCTCCGGCTACCCCATACTCCACAACCAGGGAAATTATGATTGTCATAGGTGTATATATAGAATATATGGGGTCCTTTCAGCGCTGTAGGAGCAACGGAAGATGATTATTGTGCGGGGGAGATATGCGCAACAATTATACCTGTGTTTCCACTCCAATTCTTGGGTGGAGTGTGTGTGTGGATTTGGAAGGAAGCACCCACACGGTTTTTCACCTCATCAGCACATAAGGAAAGATTAAATGATAGCTGACGTGATGAGTAGAACCTTCTCACACGCAGATGAGTGATTACAATCATAGAGACATCTCAAGTAGACGAACCGGTCTCCTCTCTTTCAGTGGTTCACCGCACCCACATACGTGATTCAGTGTACCTCATTGGGGCTTAAAGCCGAGACGAAATTTGTGTGTCTTTGTTATCTTGCACTAAATCCACACCACACTCCCACACAACACGGATAGAGGTTACCGGTGTAACTAATAAACAAAGCCATGGTAGGGAGTTTAGAACATATTGCCGTCTATCGGAGATTTGACTCAGGAAACAAAACAATTTTTTTCACAAATTCTTTTCATTGACACATACAAATATCAGATCAAAGCGGCGAGGAGAACTCGGATATCTATGATCATGTGGTCATAGAGCCCCAATATCCACGCTCTCTCGGACATAGACTCTCACGTACCAGTGTTGATTGTCCACCTATATTTTCCATCCCGGACAGTAGGAATACAGCCGGTCCATGACCTTATTTACAGTAAAATGTATGGGAGTCCGTTGTAAATTCCGTCACCGTTTTCTATTTTTCAACCAATCAGAGCCGAATAAATGCCTTTTCATGTATAGTAGTTCTTTTGAAGAAATGCTCTATAGGCTCAAAAATAAAGAAAAAGAAATGAAAAATGCAATCATTGAGGCATATATGTGTATGACTCTGTGTGTTGATATATAGCTTAGTTTGTTTCCACCCTGGACCACAGAATAAAATTTCGCCTCCTCTCTCTTTCTCTTCTTTTCTTCTTTCTCTCTTCAAGTTTGTTGCATAATAGTATAGAGAATGCTTTCACGAAACTTACTGAGAAGATCTAGAGTTGGTAACTTCTCTAGATACCTCGGGGCCGCATCCCAGGTTAGAAGCATATCGAAAACCAGCCTAACTTACAAGAACCAGAACCTGAATGTTGCCCCATTAACTACACCAGGAGCACCAGCTGGTATCGGTTCGTTCCATAAAGAACCAAGAATTATCTCTCCGACTACAAACACCGAGAAACCAACCGTTGTGATTTTAGGGTCTGGTTGGGGTGCTATTTCGTTCTTGAAGCACATTGACTCCCAGAAGTACAATGTTGTCATTATCTCTCCAAGAAACTACTTCTTGTTTACCCCATTGTTGCCATCTTGTCCAGTTGGTACAGTGGATGAGAAATCTATCATGGAGCCAGTTGTTTCTTTTGCCAACAAGAAAAAAGGAGACGTCACCTATTACGAAGCAGAGGCCACTGATATCAACCCTGATCTTAAGACCGTCACTATAAAGTCTTTTTCTAACATTACCACATCCTCCTCCGAGCCTGTGAATGTTGACATTAAGCCAAATGAAATCGCCCAGGTCAGATACGATTACCTGGTATCAGCTGTCGGTGCTGAGCCAAACACTTTTGGTATCCCAGGTGTTGAAGAGCATGGTTGCTTCTTAAAAGAAATTGCTGACTCTAGAAAGATTAGACACAGATTTATCGAAGCTATTGAGAAAGCTAACCTTTTGCCAAAAGACGACCCAGAAAGAAAGAGACTTTTGACATTGGTTGTTGTCGGTGGTGGTCCAACCGGTGTCGAAACAGCTGGTGAATTGCAAGATTACATCGACCAGGACTTGAAGACCTTTATGCCAAACATTGTGGATGAGATCCAAATCGTTTTGATCGAAGCTTTGCCAGTAGTTTTGAACATGTTTGAAACCAAGCTGACCTCGTATGCCGAGAAAGTATTGAGAGAAACCACAATTGACTTAAAGACAAGAACTGCTGTTGGTAAAGTTGAGCCAACCTACTTGATTGCTAAGACCAAGAAAGAAGATGGTTCCATCGAGGAAACCACGATCCCATACGGTGTGCTTGTCTGGGCCACAGGTAACAAGCAGAGACCATTGATCTCAAACCTGTCAAAGAAGATTCCAGCTCAAGCCGAGGCTGGCCGTGGTTTGATAGTTGACGAACATTTGCTCGTTCAAGGTACAAACAGTATCTTTGCAATTGGTGACAACGCTTTCGCCAAGCTTCCACCAACTGCCCAAGTGGCTCATCAAGAGGCTGAATACTTATGTAAAGTCTTCACCAAGATGGCTAAGATTCCAGATTTCCACAAGACCCTTGCCAGCAGAACACAGAAAGTCGACTTGCTGTTCCAAGAGAACGGTATCAAACCATTCAAGTACGTCCACTTAGGTGCCCTTGCCTATTTGGGTGCGGAAAAGGCCATTGCCCACATCACATACGGTGCTAAGTCCCTCTACTCTGGTGGTGGTATCATTACTTTCTGGATTTGGAAGGTCTTGTACGTTTCCATGATCTTGTCCGTCAGATCAAGATTCAAAGTTGTTGCCGATTGGTTGAAGATTTCATTCTTTGGTAGAGATGCATTCAAGGAGTTGTAAATGATATTGTGTATATAGATATCATTACAATTATTAAATATTCTTCGGGTATATTCCTGTTAATATCATCATACAGTATCCTGTAGTCTCAAACAAAAAGCTACGAATGTGTCGAATAACTGCGTTTAATCATTTATCGAGATTGCAAGGAAAAAAATTGCCCGACGTGGGGCTCGAACCCACAACCGCACGATTAAGAGTCGTACGCGCTACCGATTGCGCCAGCCAGGCTTTTTCGGTAGGGACAATTAATGTGAAGTATATGATAGATCTATTGAAATGGTATCTACATCATACAAAAGTTCTCTATTAGTGTTAGTGAGTCATTGCATTTCAACGAAGCTTCGGTGTAGAGAGCAGATGTGAGTATTGACGAGTTTCTTGAACATTTTAGCATGTGGCACTCCTCTTAACCCTTTTAAACTACTGCTCTATATATAATTCAGAGAGGGAAGGTCGCTGTCATACATTCAAGCATTCCGAATCTTTTGGCGCGTTTTTTTCTGATAAACATGAACTTTGATGGCGTAAGATATTGGCTTGTGCTCTTGTTGACTTGTTTGGCCAGCGCTGCTAGAAGTGTTGCAGGATTTGAAAGTACTGCGCTGTACGTAAAGATAGAAGTTAGATGTATGGTGAGGGAAATAGCGGTGTAGAAAACATAGCGCCGCTAACCGCTACCATGTCATCGAGTACTAGTTCACAGAACATCGGATTTGTTGATTTAACAGGCCTTCCCGATAGCGATAGCGATGATGGCGGAGAGGAAAATATACACAAAGATAGCGATGATGATGATGCTGTGATAATAACTGGGTTTAGGGAATTGAGCAAACCCTATGATTTGAAAAGACCATACGTTCCAACTCCGGCATCAACACCTCAACTAAACAAAATGACTAAAGTCTCTACAAAACAGGAAGGCTTAGACGTATGGGACGGAGGAAAATTTCTCAAGGAGTCATCAAAAGACCCACAAGCTCAGATAATAAGAGCCACAAATGGCGGTGGTCCCGGATCAGTAGTGTACCAAGGAAGACGATATGATAATGAAGGAGATGTCAAAGCCAGAAAGAACGATCTACACGGAAAGTATTCCATATTGGCGAAGAATGTTTTACACTATCAGTCGCAAGGTGAAAATATACGGCAAAGGACAATGGCTCTCAATGAAAGAAAGAACAGGCTGAGAAAACTTGGAACAGAGACCACTCATCCTACTATGGTTTCAATTATTCAGGCCTTAAAGTCCCTCTCAGATGAGTCCCGTAAACTGCACTTGAGAGTCCAGGAGGTAAAGGATCAAACTGAAAGAGCCAAAAATCTTTACCTGAATTTTGAGAATAAGGAAAAGAAGCATATCTTGAATCTTTTGAGAGCAGAGGCTGAATCAGCAGCTAACCATCACAGAATCCACAACAATAAACCAACTGACTATTCGCAGATATCTCATCGTTTGGATACACCCTCATCTTATGGACAAGGATCTTCAAGCAAACAACAACCACAACCACAATCACAACCACAGCAAAACTCAGTTTTTCAACAGTATGGGTTTTTGTTCAGACCTTTGGTGTCACTAGAGGAAGCTAACTCAAGAAAGAGTATTATTGACAATAAGCTCTCACTTGCGAATATACCTCACATTCTAAGGACAAGGCTATCTGCAATGAAGAACCAAATTGAAAGTTATATCATCGATGAGAAAATGAGATTAAAGAAGCGATATGAGCAAAACGTAAATAGCGATGATGACTATGATGAAATACTAGAAATGGTAAACAGCAGTCCAATTGGACCTGGTATGACTACAAATGGGAGAATTATGGAGGCAAATATTTATAACATGCAGGGATTAGTAGATGATAACTCTAATTTAAAGGATTTGCTCGTTAGTGTGAAGAAAGTGGAAGACGCCAAAGAAGGAGAGTCTAGAACTCCTGATGACTTAACTGTGAATTTGTTGACACATCAAAAACGAGGTCTTCATTGGTTGGAACTAGCAGAAGATGACGAGAAGAAACGTGGGGGACTATTAGCTGACGATATGGGTCTTGGTAAAACTGTGCAAATGATTTCCTTGATGCTTTCTCATAGAGCAAAACCAGAAGAAGATACTAAAACTAATTTAATTGTCTGTCCTGTTGCTCTTATGAATCAATGGCAAGCTGAATGCGAGATGAAGATTAAAGGAGACGCTAAATTTTCAGTTTTCATATATCACGGTGTCAAGAAGAGCTATTCTTTCAGTGAATTGAAAAAGTATGATGCTGTGATTACGTCTTTTACGACTTTAGCAATGGAGTACAAGAAACATATAAGTAATGTTGTGGACAGCGATGAAATGCGACTGTACCACAATTTGAAGAAGATAAACAAAAAGAAGAGGTCAGACTCGTACCATTCACCATTTTATAGTGATGGTGTTGAATTCTATAGAACTATTCTTGACGAAGTCCAATGGATCAAAAACAAATCCACCAATATGTCTCTGGCTGTGGCCGCAGTGAATTCTCGCTATAGATGGTGTCTAAGTGGAACACCATTACAGAACAAAATTGATGAGCTTTTCCCATACTTGAGATTTTTGAGGATCAAGCCTTATAATAAGGAACAGAGATTTCGTTACGATATTCTGCTTCCATTGAGGTCAACTCCATCCTCATCTTCAGTCTATGACACACATGATAAAAGTAAAGCCATGAACAAAGTTAGAATATTGCTGAAAGCCATATTGTTGAGACGAGAAAAGGACAGTAAGATAGACGGCAAACCGATTCTTCAATTACCAGGTAAAGAGGTTATTTACGAGATGCTTAACATCACCGATGATCCTCATGAATCATCATTTTACTTCTCCATGGAGAAAAATTCTAGGGATAAAGTTCGTGAGATATTGAATGGTCCAAAAGCACAAGGAAATTATTCGTCGATCTTGACATTGCTATTGAGACTACGGCAAGCTGCAATTCATTCTGAGCTTGTACGAATCGGAGAAAGGAAGCAAGGAATCATCTACAGTGAGGATGGGTTCGTTGTGAAAGATCCCAAGAAATCTATTTCTGAAATGATTTCAAGTGCAGGAAGGTTGGAAGACAAAGTTGTCTTCAGAATAAACCAGATGGAAGCATCAGATGACGGGAACAGGTTCACATGCCCGATATGTATTGATTCACCACCAGATGAGGACTGGACGTTCTTTGCGCCATGCGGGCATGGTGTGTGCAATGAGTGTCTTGAGTCCTTTTTCGACAACAAGCCACCAGATGTTGATTTCGTTAAGTGCTCAGAGTGCCTCAGCAGAATCAAAAGGGATAATATTGTATCTTTTGACATCTTCGACAGAATTTGCAACAAAAAGCAAACCAGAGAGATGGTAGCGATGGTTAAGGAGAAGCAACTGAAGGAGCAGATGTCCAGCGTAGATCAGGAAAGTTTGTATCCAAGCGACGTTAAGATGTCTCCAAAATTGAGGAAGGCGATTGAAATTATCGAAAAGATTCTAAGCGAAACACAGGACGAGAAGATCATTCTATTCTCCCAGTTCACCACGATGTTCACACTCCTTGTTAGAGTCCTGAACCACAGGGGCATACAGTCTCTTGTGTACCAGGGGTCAATGAATGCAACGCGCAGAAATGAGACCGTCAAGGACTTCTATCGTGACAGCTCCAAGAGGTTAATGCTTATCTCAATGAAGGCAGGTAACGTTGGCCTGACACTAACCTGCGCGAACCACGTGATTTTAATGGACCCGTTCTGGAACCCATATGTTGAAGAACAGGCCCAAGACAGGGCCTATAGAATAGGCCAGTTCAGACCCGTCAAGGTCTACAGGATCTTAGTGAAGGACTCTGTCGAGGACAGGATCATGGAGTTGCAGAAGAAGAAGAAGGAGCTGATAGATAGCGCATTAGGTGAGAGTGGAAGAAACTCTGTATCCTCCTTGAACAGAACTGAGATAGGAAGACTCTTTGGCATAAACGATCTCTGAGCAAAAGGGCTGTCCAACACAATTACCGCATGAGGAAGTCAACAAACACAGCAAAACCGGACATTCGCTGACATAAGCAGAAAGTGTCGGTATGAGAAAAAATTTGATTGAAAACAAACGTAACTTCAAGTCAAGAGATAAGGAGCGCTGTGAACGGGATCTGTCAGTTAAACAGACAAGAGGACGCACGCCGGCTAGGGA
Source organism: Barnettozyma sp. UFMG-CM-Y5996 (assembly GCA_030580455.1). Lineage (NCBI taxonomy): Eukaryota > Fungi > Ascomycota > Saccharomycetes > Phaffomycetales > Phaffomycetaceae > Barnettozyma > Barnettozyma sp. UFMG-CM-Y5996. The sequence continues at coordinate 640,881 of JAKTSX010000006.1, forward strand.
ACACAAGTTCAGTGCGAGTGTAAAATGGGTGCAATTCTTTTTGTATCAGCTGTCGTCTTGAACGCTATCAACCTGTTTGCGCAGGTTTTCTTCACTATCATGTACAGTGACTTGGAATGTGACTATATCAATCCGATCGAGCTTTGTAACAAGCTGAATAAGTTTATCGTTCCAGAGGCGGGGCTGCATGCATTTTTGTCTATATTGACGCTGCTGAATGGGTATTGGTTTGTTTTCCTCTTGAACTTCCCGCTGTTGGCCTTCAATGTGAAGAAGATAGTCGAAAAGAACCATTTACTGGATGCTACGGAAATTTTCAGAACTTTGAACAAGCAAAAGAGAGAGAGTTTCTTCAAGTTAGGATTCTACTTGCTGATGTTCTTCTTCTACTTGTACAGAATGATCATCTCCTTGATTGCGGAGGATTGAGGAACGAGGAATGGCGGCGGAGTTTTGGTGTATTATATTCATCCTATTGTTTGGTCAAGAGCTGACAGTTTCTCATTCAATTCATGGATTCGGTGCGCAAAACCCCAGTGTGGGTCTAGCACGTTGTTCAGTTTATTAAGGTCTTGGATGATGTGGGATGAGGAGGAAGGCGAGGAATCATACAACGACGGTGTATCTTTCAATTGATTTAATTGTTCTTTAATGTTTCTCTTTTGCGCTAGCTTAGCTTTGACTAGATTGTACTTTTCTCTCAATGATTCCGCTTTGGCCATGTTCTCGTTGATCCCCCTCTTGATCTCGAATAAATTACTTCTCAGTTCATCCTTCAGAGCCTTAGCCTCTTTTAGGTCAGATATGACTTTGTTATTAGTGATATTCAGGTCCAGTACCTGTCGCAGATAAGTGTCAACGCTTTCTTTGAACATTGCAAAGTGCTCTGACTTGGTAGTACTTGAAGGTATGAGGCTTTCTAGGTAGTGTCGGAGTGCGTCAATTGCTGTCAGTCTGCTACTTGAAGTGGCAATTCTGAAAACCTTCATGTTGCCACCTATGTTTTCTTCCAGTATATCGCGTAGTTGAATATCGTCAAGTCTTACAGGACCGGGAATTTGCGATCTTGACACGACCTTATCCTTGGATTGCAGCTTTGTCTTCGTTCTCGTTTTCCTCTTACTCTTCGCCGTCCTCACCTGGCGTTTGGATTTGCCAATCACAGAATGTACAACGTTGGATTTGAGTGATGGTTTGGTTGACAGCATCGCTGGCGTTCGTATTGACACAAACGAACCGTTACTTTCATTGGTATCCAGCTCGTCTGGAATGTCATCTCTTATTCTCCCGACAGGCGTTCGGGGTGAGCGTGAGCGAAGAAGAGCCCCAACTGATGAATACCTTCCTGTCCTTGATCTTGAGGCCGATCTTGAGGCAATTCTTGGCTGCAATGGTTCCTTGTGCTCATGGTCATCTTTTTCCGCTGCTGCTCTTCTGGCGAGCAGTTCTGGCGAGAACTGACTCGAGAGTTCCTCAGTGATAATAGCACCAGGATCCTGCGAAACCGGAAGCCACGATCTCCGCTTTCTCACACCAGTTTGATCTAAAGACCTGGAGGCAGAACTAGTGCCTTTGCCTCTGCCACCACCATCGCTGCCTCTTCTACTCCTACCTCTTCTTCTTATCGCTGTGGCCTTGCTTGGTGATCTGATGACAATCTCGCCCGTCGTGCTGAGCTCTCTGTTTGCTGCGCCACGTTTCCTGATCTCAATTCGGTTATCCCTACTGTCCATTGCGTGGTGCTCTCCCTAGTACTTCTTCTCCTCTGCCTCTGCTGCCTAACTTTATTTTATGTTAATTTAGTCAATGGTTTGTTTACTTTCACTTCAACTGCGCTTATATGAGAAAAAAAACACGACTTTTTCTCCTCTTCTCCTTCTGTTTTATATACCAGATTAGAAACAATGTCATCTTTGAAACTAACGAAGAAGACCAGCGTTGCAGGCCTTGTGGGCTGTTTGGTCATCGCCGCAGCTGGGTACTACATCAACGAAAAGTTTGGGGGCTGCTGCTCCTCTTTGTGTTTCGGGGGCCGTTGTCACAGTAGTAAGAAGAAGAGAAGAGACCCTGTCAATTTCAGTGAGAAGTCTGATGAGGAGCTGAAGAAATGGTTGGGTGAAGAGGGTATCACTGTACCTGAAGATGCTTCAAGAGAGGCCCTGCTTGTGTTAGCCAACGCCGTCTGAGAACACTCCATCTCACACCACTGCCATAGATGCACATACACTCATTAGATAGCGGGATGGACGGCGTGTTTGACGCCAACAATTACATAATCGATCGAAATCGAAATAGACTAATATCACGTGACACAAAAGTAGAATTTCCGCCTAACCGACCAATCACGTGATGTAGCACATGATCATCGAGGGATCCTTTGATATCCCGGGGGTGACCGGAACCGTGGTGAGTTGTTGTTGACTGGTGGTGGAGAAAAAATTCAGTCTCCTCAACCTCTTTTCCCCCTTCACCACGACAGGCACACACCAGTCAGCAACTGAATCTTCACACAATGGTTTACACTACCAGACAGGTTGGTGCTAAGAACTCTCTAGAGTACAAGGTCTTCATTGAGCAAGACGGAAAGCCGGTTTCCCCTTTCCACGACATCCCATTGTACGCCGATGAAAGCAAACAGATCTTGAACTTTGTCGTCGAGGTCCCAAGATGGACCAATGCCAAGCTGGAGATCTCCAAGGAGCAGAAGCTCAACCCAATCATCCAAGACACCAAGAAGGGCAAATTGAGATTTGTTAGAAATGTTTTCCCACACCACGGGTACATTCACAACTACGGTGCATTCCCACAGACCTGGGAAGACCCTAACCAGGTCCACCCTGAGACCAAAGCCGCTGGTGACAATGATCCATTGGATGTTTGTGAAATCGGTGAGCAAGTCGGTTACGTTGGACAAGTCAAGCAAGTGAAGGTTTTGGGAGTCATGGCCCTTTTGGATGAGGGCGAAACAGACTGGAAAGTTATCGTTATTGATGTCAATGACCCATTGGCCCCAAAGTTGAACGACATTGAAGACGTTGAGCGTCACTTACCAGGTTTGTTGAGAGCTACCAACGAGTGGTTCAGAGTGTACAAGATTCCTGATGGTAAGCCAGAGAATCAGTTTGCTTTCTCTGGTGAAGCCAAGAACAGAAAGTACGCTGAAGAGGTTATCAGAGAGTGTTCTGAGGCTTGGGAGAGATTGGTCAAGGGCCAAGTTCAACCAGGCGAGATTGACTTGACCAACACCACCTTGGCTGACACCCAATCTTACTCTGATGCTGCCATCTCCGAGATCCCAGCCGCTGAGGCCAAGGCTGATGAACCAATCGACAAGTCTATTGACAAGTGGTTCTACATTTCTGGTGCATCTGCTTAACTAGCAGGCAAACCTGGGAAATTGTAGTGGCACGGTCCATGTTCATACAACGACAGGTCTCATGATACTTATACATAGTCGTATATATATATACGTAGTATGTAAATGTACATTTGGAAAGAAATTCAACTCATTCCAACGTTTGTGTAGTTTTTGCTATTTGAATAAAGCGCCGGATCTTGTCATGGTCTTTCAGTCCATCAGTCTCTACGCCGCCTGAGACATCCACACCAATCACACCAGGAACTTGCAATGCAGTGATTAAGTTCTCTGGGGTCAAACCACCAGCCAACATGAACTGGCTGGTACTCCTCGTCGCCCAATCACCCAATAACTCCCAGTTCAGTTTAATTCCTTCTCCACCGGCCTCACTATCGAAAAGAGTCAGAATCTGTGACGCATCCATCGCCGTGTCTATCTCCGGATCGTCTGGGATGAACCTGGTGATCACTGGTGCTTTGATCTGCGAGATGAACTCCTTTCTAGGCTCGTTACCATGGAGCTGAACAAAATCAAACCCAATCTCATCAATCTTACTGTTAATCTCATCGACTGTCTGGTTGCGGAAAACCCCAACTAGGAAAGGACCGTTCGCAGTTATCTTGTCGACAACTGAAGTTGTCCAGTTTCCGCTATCCAGACCCGATACAAAGTCGAAGAGGCATTCTCCTCCACTATCCACTGTTTCACTTGTTCGTCTTCTTCTACTCTCTTTAACTAGCTCACTAAGTTTTTTGCCCTCTTCGACAGAGATGCTTCTGGCTCTGCCAGGCACCATAATCATCCCCAGCAGATCTGCGCCTGCATCTAGTGCCACTTTCGCACTCTCAGTATCTTTCAGTCCGCAGATTTTAACCAAGACCATTCCTCACGCCCCTTTACACCTCTCTGTTGCACATACCCATGCGTACTATGAGCATCATGTTTGTTTGGTGATATTTCTTTTTTTTGTTTCCTCTCGAAAGCCACATTTGTCGCTTATCATACTCTGATTCACCTGAAGGGTTCCATGACCAAAACTGTGGTGCAAATAGCAAAATCAGTAGGTGCGTGTGTATGCTGTGAGCATCGTGTGATTATTCGAGAATGGGGGGACGTTGGAATGCTATGCGCTAGAGAATGGATATAAAAGAGGTCTGATCTCCACATCGTCAGATCATTATACTTGCCTCCGAGCTGTCAACACTCACACAGATAGCAAACAGAACAATGACTAGAGAGCCAGCTGCAAAGAAACAGAAGGTGAGAACTCCACTAATCTTGAACTTTTTTGAGGCATTGACGCCAGTTCTTCATGCACCAGGACAGTGGAAGAACCCTCGTGATCATAGCAGAGAGTACTACAAGGCCGAATACTGGGTCAAGTTAGCGCAATTGGCAGAACGTGGTAAGATCCATGGTCTGTTTATTGGCGATTCGCTAGCCATCTATGGTGGATACAAAGGTCCTTTTAACTTTGAGGAGGCTGCCAAGTCCGGTAACAACTTTCCAAAGAACGACCCTACAGCGTACCTAGCTGCCATTGCCATCTCCACAAAGAATGTGTCTGTCGGCTTGACCTGTTCCACTCTGAGTGAACATCCCTACCATTTTGCCAGAAGAATGGCTACTCTAGACCATATCTCTGATGGTAGAGTTGGTTGGAATATTGTTAGTTCTGTTCTCCCAACAGCTGGAAGACAATTGGCAGACGATAACATCTTGCCAGAGAAGACTGTTCGTTATGCTAAGACGGATGAGTACGTCCAGGTTTTCACTGAACTGTTGTCCAGTTCATGGAGAGATGATGGTGTTGTCTACGATAAGGAGAAAGGTATCTTCTCAAATCCAGATGCCATTAGAGAGATCAACTTTGATGGTAAATTCTTCAAGGTTCCTGGTCCACAGATAACCGAGCCATCACCGCAACGTGTGCCGCTGTTTATCCAAGCTGGTGCATCTCCAAAGGGTATTGAGCTGGGTGCAAAGTTTGGAGAGGTCATCTTTATTGCTGAGAACACCGCAGAGGGGATCAGGGCTATCACTTCGAAGACGAGAAAGATTGCTAAAGAGAAGTTTGGCCGTAACCCAGACCACTTGAAGTTTGTTGGAATGTTGAGAGTGGTTGTTGCTCCAACACACGAAGAGGCTGTAGCCAAAGCCAAAGAAATCGATAGCTACGTTGATTTGGACGGTGTTCTTGTCCAACTTGGTGGTGGTGGCCTGGATCTCGGCAAGTACGAGTGGGACGAAGATCTATCACTTGTTGAAGATCCTGGTGTCCAAGGGCTTGTTCAGAAGGCCAAAAAAAGTATACACTACAAGCCAGAGAAGGATATCATCACGAGACGTTATGTCGCACAAAACTTCTTCAGAGACATCTCCTATACTGGCACACCAGCGGAAGTTGCGGACGAGATTGAGAAATTGGTTGATGAGTCTGGAATAGACGGGTTCAACCTTTCTAACATTGTATTCCCTGAAACGTTTGAGAACATTGTGGATCTGCTAATTCCTGAGCTGCAGAAGAGAGGTTTAGCCCAGACAGAGTACACTGCCCCTGGTGGGACTTTCAGAGAACAAGTGTTTGGTAAAGGTCACAAGTATGTGCTTGAGGACCACCCTGCTCACGCGTTGACATGGAGAGCTGGAGTTTCCAAAGAGGAGTTTGAGGCCCAGCTCAAGAAGGTCAAGGAAGCCAGAAAGGACTGGGCCATTGAAGCAGACCCATCCAAGGCTGGTGAGAAGGGGAAGTATCAGGAGCAGTCCAAGTGAAGACGTATAGAGCTAGTACCTGGATCATATGCTAGTGACTGTCTCCCCGCAAAAAAATAGTTTACCACTTGTTTATACACATACGAATAAATAGAACGCCATTGCCAAACAGGTTGTACAGCGGCTAGACACTTCGAGGAGCAGTGAACAGTAGAAACATAACAATGAAACAGAACACTTTGCTGAGCAAGAAGCTGACAGGGAAAGACGACAGAGGCGACAGAAGGACAGTGAGATGTGTTTCATTCCACAGCGCTAAGAGGTAAGAAGATAGATATGGCGAAAGACAGTCGGAAGACACAAATACTAACAACACACGGCGGCCTGTGAGATGAGAAGTAAGACACCCCTGGCACATCTGTATGGCATCAGAGATCTTATATACAACGGGCTTAGCAGCCACAGCCCTATAAAGATATGCTTTGATGGGGACAAAAAGGGCGTGAGCTTCCCAGCGTCGTGCTTGAAGGAAACGAAGAGGTTCAGCATGGTGCTTCGCACCGTGGAGATCCTCATCGAGAACTTGGAAAGGAATTACATTGCGACTAGGAGAGATATCTACTACCAGGACGTCACTCTGTTCGAAAATCAACAGAATGTGGACTCAATAGTCTCCCTGATATGTTCTTCCTTGCAGTACAAGGACTTCGAGATAGGCGCCGTTGCCTCACAGAAGGGTATCTTCACGGGGAAGGTGGACCTTATTTTTGAGAATGAAACAGGCAGGGTGGTCCAGACGCTCGACTCTTCAAAGAAGAGTAATGGTATGCTAATACCAAGACTGTACTATGTGTCAGAGCTGATAGCGTCTCCGGAGATGGAGTGCGTTCTCATCGTGGAGAAGGAGGCAGTTTTCAACGCACTGTGCAACTATTCAAGGCACAACTCAAGTAGGATACTTGTTACTGGGAAGGGGTTCCCAGACCAGTTGACAAAGACGTTTGTGTCACAATTGAGCAGATGCAATCCAAGCTTGCCTATATTTGCCATTTGCGACCCAGACCCTTACGGAGTCAACATTCTCAGACAATACAGGAACGGAGACAAGAACAATTCCAGCAGCAACGGTGCTCACGACTCATGTCCAAACCTAGAGCCTCTGAAGAATACAATCTTGAACTATGTTGGCAGCAAGTCATCGCTATCGAATTTGAAGCCAAGAGAGGTTTCAATAGTTATGAATAGTCTAAAGAACTGGAGGGAAACACAACCGCAGCATAGTAGTATGAGCAGCGATGACGCTAGAGAGTGCGCCAATCACCAGTTCAATCAATTCGTCAAAACTGAGTTGCAAAGAATGCTATTTCTAGGGAAGACAAGTGAATTGGATGCCATAAAGATGGGATCAGGTTTGAGCAATCTGATTCCGGTTGTGCAGTACATCGACAGTCTAGTCCTGAGAGAGATCCAGAGACACAGACAGAGACGTGGGCTAGTCCCAAAAACTTCAGACTAGTCTGTGTATTTATAGACTAGACCAGTACGTTTACATAAGCCCTGACATCAGCGATCAGCGCCGCGCTGCTCACAAAAGTTAACGCGTCCTTTGCTTTGTTTTTTTCCATTTTCATTCATTCCACAGAAGAAAAAACCCATAAACTGGCCGGAGTAGCGACCAAACGTGCTGACTATCATTAGTATCCTAGTTCACGCTTGTAAGGTTCCATCAGAGAGGAGTACAGCCACAAAACTTTCATAAGCTGATTGTGCTGTCTCCATCCTTCCCTGTCAGTTCGTGCATATTCTGTGTATCAAAGAATGGGTCCTCATAGATCGATGGTTTCAGGAGTTGTGCTACTCCTCGCCAGCTTCCTTTTATTCAGTTCCTGCGTCGATGCCAGCTCAAGGGTATCACTAGCAATTCCAGCATTTGCACAGGAGTGTGTGTATCACACTTTGAGAACCGATGATGAAAGTTTAGCTATCAATTACCAAGTGTTGTATGGAGGTGATTTCGAGCTTGATTTCGAAATCACTTCGCCAAACGGCCAGAGCATCATCAAGCAAAAGGATGAGAAGTATGCTGATTTTATTCTTAAAACCTTTGGGTTAGGCGAGTACTCGTTTTGTTTCAGTAATCCACACAGCCAGCTGAAGAAGGTGGAGTTCTCTATAATCTTGAAAGACGCGCTAGTAGCTGAAGACAGAGTCAGTGGAAACAAAGACACAGTCATCGCTGAGAACTCAATTGTAGAGATTGACAGAAACTTGGGCAAGATTGAGAGAGTTCTGAATTATTTGAGAGCTAGAGAATGGAGAAATATGTCGACTGTGCAGTCAACAGAATCCAGAGCTGTGTATCTATCCATTACTATTGTGGTTATGATGGCAGGTGTTAGTATTGGTCAGACTGCATTAGTCCAATTCATGTTTTCCAGTCGCCAAAAGTCATTTGTATAAAGAGACCACGGAGAGTGATGGTTGTTGAGAATATAATTAGTTGAACAATACAAAACAATAACTAGGGTATGTGTTTTTATAACCTACTTGTAGAAAGAGTTGTGTTTCTAGCTAGCACGCTCTGCTCCACTCAATCTGACAGCGACACCGTATCTTTGGAGTTTAGTTAACAAGCCATCACCCTGCTTAATCAATGCCTGATATTGAGCGTTCTTATTATCTGGGCGATTCGTTTCAATAATCCCATTGACTCTATCAATGACACAATTCAACTTTTTGTTTGGAATAAACCTTCCTAAGTCATTATCTAGGAATTCGATAGAGACACCAAATGCGTTAGCCATTGATTTCAGGGATAGTGTTTTGTAGGATTCCAAAAGCTGTGCATACGCTTTTCTTCTCATTTCTCGGATAAAGTAGTTCGAGTGGACATTGAGATATCTTGAAGGTATCAAGATTTCGTCATTAGTTTGCAGCAAGTACTTGAAATAAGACGAATAGTCGCTAGTGTATAGACTGATAGTTAGTGAAGAGATAGGTTCTAATTCTGGTGTTGTAGGAAGAAGTGACAAGAGCTCCGGAGCGTCAATGATTTTCTCTTTCAAATCAACTCTTTCCAGTGCGAATACTCCAGCGATTGAAGCGTACTGCCCCAGTTGTTCATATGAGGTAATTTCATTTGATGTGAATGTAGCCAATGAGCCAATCAACAACTCTGCAGCAGTTTGGAAGTCTCTAATGGATAGGGAGTACAAACCTTTATAGGTTTTGTACCGATTACGGCGTTCCCAGTCTCCACCTTTTTCAATCAAAGCGTTCACTTTCTCCAGTTCTTTGTCAATGAACTGCTTGTCGTCAAAAAAGAACCCAATTCTGGTGATGCTCAATGCAATGTCAATCTTGACACCAATTGACGGTGTCAGCTCAAAGGCCTTGTTTAGTGTGGACAATGCGTTCGCCTTGTCACCAATCTTTGCGTAGTATTCGCCTAGCTTTTGATACCCTTCTGCTGTCTCCAGCTGCCCTTCATCCTGTGCCTCCACTTGGTTGATGTTCTCGGTCAACTGTTCAATGTCCTTTTCGTTCTCCTTGACAAGCGACTCGTAAAGTTCCTGGTCCCATGGGATCACATCTGGTGCGTACTCGTGCTGCAAGTAGTAATAGAACGGTGCGAGTTTCTCCTTCTTAATTTGCTCTTGAAGGTACTTGAACGCCTCTTCCTCACGACGAGTGCCAGCCGCTTCCTTACCTGAGTCGTCGCTTCTGCGACTATTCTTCAGAACAAACGCATGGTCTGCCAATTGGAAGTCTGGTATTCTTGGTGTTATACTGTTTTGTGTATTAGACATTTCTCTCTCCTGTGTGAACCCTGCCAATAATGATAACCGCCCTCACTAGCCACGAAGCTTCTTATTCCTTGTGTACTATTACTCACTATTCGCACTGCTGGCTGCTAGATGAGATCTACAGTAGGCGGATGCGACGGTCGTTGTTGGCTTGTTCTGCTGTTGTTGGTTCTACGTTGTTTGTTGGTTGTGTTGGTGGCAAAAAAAGTTTGGAGGGAACAGCCAATGCTTCATAACCATGAAAGAACTGGTTATGAGCGATTGATATATAATGTCACGTGCCACAAGTACCAACAGGTTAAGTGGCATCACTGTAGCAGCGGGTGGCGCCAGCACCAGCGGGTGAATCAGCAAATACACGAGCTGTTACCTCATACTTGTGCTGTATGTATGACTACTGTAACTGTGCAGGACGCAGATACAGCGAGACTGTCTGGAAAGAACATAGTCCACTAAAGTAAACCACAAAGGCACAAAGACGGCAGACAACGTACCACATTCATGCGATGGCAGTGTACTTGAAATGACTGTGTGCGTGTGCGTGTGCATGTGTGTGTGCTTGCGAGCGTGATTGTAGAGAGTCTCACAACGACGAGCAAGAACACAAGTGTCACACAAGTGGTCATAAGCTGGCACCCGAAACGAGGCTAGGAAGATGTTCACAGTCGCTGACTGGCTGAAGAGGCGAGCATCGTTTGCGACTCAGTCTTTGGACACACCTCACCGCATCTCACTCGACTTGTCATACATTACAGACCAGTACCTGTGCTGCTCTTTTCCAACATCATGCTTCCCAAGACGGCTCTACAGGAACAGCATATACGACTTAGTGGAGTATCTCAACCTAGCACATGGCGAGAACTGGATGGTGTTTAGTTTGAGGACGCAACACTCCAATGAATATGACCACTCTGCTTCGTTCCTTTCAGGAAAGTTCACCAACCACCCTTGGAAGGATCACGAGGGGCCTCCCTTTACGTACCTCCTTCGTGTCTTGGACGACATTGGCGACTTCATCGATCTAGATCCCAAGAATGTCGCAGTGGTCCACTGCAGAATGGGGAAAGGGCGCTCAGGACTCATTGCCGCCACATATCTCATGTACAGAAAAGGGTTTAGTAGAGAGGAGGCCGAGAAGGTCTTCACAGACAGAAGAATGACATGGGGATTTGGAGAGGGGATCTCCATCAAGTCTCAAATGAAATACAGTGTGTATATGTCGCTCTACTGCGAGAATGGAAAGTTTTACTCCTCAGCAGAGGCTATCTTCAAAGAAATTAAGATCCGCTTGATAGGAACGAAGTTCAAGGCAAAGGATAGTAGGGTCGAACTACGGATCGGTGGATACGACCAGGATGAAAATGACATTGAGAGCGTTTTGATGAGATCATACTCCGAAGATGCCAGCGTCAATGTAGTGGAAGCGGTCATCCCTAACTCGGAGAAGTATACCGATATAAGAGTCTCGATGACAATGGATAACTTCCTTGGGTTCCGTGTAACAAATGTGTACCTTTGGTTCAATCTTTTCTTCGAGCAGAGGTACTGTCGCCAGCAGCCACCCCAACAACAACACGCGACAATGGATGTTTGCAGGTACTCATGGGAAGACTTCGATGGCTTGAAAGGCACTGGGAAGAAGGGTTATAGATTGTTTGATGAAATTGAGCTTATATTTTCCCGTTAGCAGCTCCCAAATTTACATATATATCTGAACCGAATATGTATCAACCACCTTTTGCTACTTCTAGTTTAGACCACACTCCCTCAACAATCTTTTTCACCAGACTTATGGCTCCAGGATCTTCCTCATCTCCGGAACTGTGCCCAATAGCTTGAAGTCTTTTCACTGAATTCACCGTAAAAGGTCTCTCTATCATTACTTCATCCAAAACTACAATGGCGTCTCCTTTCCATCTGACATTCGGGACAGTTTTATGAACTGCATTGAACACCAGCTGTCCTTCACTGGAAACGTTTGGGTTCAGTGTCTCCTTCAGAGTCTGTAGAGCTTTCCTGTTATTGTTTGATATCTTTGATAGCTGCTTAGGATCAACCTTGGCAATTGTTACCACTCCGCTCTCGTCGATCTTTTTATGTAGGATTTCCAGATTTTTGATATAGCTAGTCTTCAGGAACCTGTAGTTACACAGCTTATCATTCCGTATCTGCAGAACCAAAAGGTCTGGCGTGTACGAGTATATAGTTCCTGTATACTCTGTGTCGAATGTGTTGGTTACTTTAACACTTCACGTAAATTCGAGTTAGCTCAATTCACAACACACTCATGCGTGCGCACAGACGCGCACGCTACGGTCGCAATTCCCACTTACAGTAAACCAACGATAGTATCCAAAGTCTTTAGAGCAGCCGCTCCAGTTCCTGTTGTTGACATTTCCCCTTTCTTGGACAGCACACGGGATGCGGTCTGCGGGAACTTCTTCCTGTTCTCTTGCTGTGTGAAACCAAAGAAAATCTTCAGTATTTTGAGTTGATGATGTTTGGATGTCAATACACACACCACCAACTCTATCAAACAGACAACCTCTCCTCTAGCGGAACAGCGTAGGGGGGTGAAACGTGGTCAGGGGTGTGTAGTGAGTGCTGTTAGGAGTGGACATCAGAAGCGGATTGTGGTTCCGAGATGATCAGCAAGGAGGCTGAGATGTTTGAGAAGGCCAACATTGTTGACATTGGCCTTCAGCCAGGTCAGTTTGATGCACCTTCCAGACTGACTGAGGAAGGAGAAGCTCTGGCAACGGATATAGACGGTCTTAGGATTGGTGACAGTTTTGAGGCAGATGATGATGATAACAATTTGATAGTTGACGAAGCATATCAGCGGTCGCTTGACGAAAGAGCAGATCAATTCATGGCGGGCGAGGGGCATTCATTCCCACCGATACCTAAACCTCAAATTGACTACCTGTACACCGATAAGTTTGGGCTATACGAGGAATTGGAACAGTGGTTTACGGCGGGGGAGAAAGAGCAGCTGAGGCAGCTTCACAGAAAGTATGATGCAGAGCCCAGAGTCAAGTTTTGTGATATGACCTTGAAGGACAAACAAGAACTGGTTGACAATCTGGTTGGAGGGCAACAAAAGAGTTCAATGGATGTGAAGACCTCTTTTGAACTCTTAATAGCTATCTCGACAGGTGCCTTCTCCGTGCAATACGAATCTGCTGACACAGCCGTTGGCGAGATAATGTCCAATTGTGAGTTTCTCATCAGAACAGGGACCCTCATCTCCTGGGTGAAGGATCAACTTCTGCTCAGTTTTGAAAAAGCATCAGCCAGAGGTGGAGGGACCAGTGCAACACCAGACAGCTCATTGGTTATTCTATATGCATCTACTTTACTCTACACTTTCACACTTGTGGGAATCGAATTGCAACACCAATCAGTTGTTGACGATCTGAGAGCGCAGTTTGACAACGCAGATGTTTTAACTGCCCTTCTCAAGATCATTGATCAGTGGAAATGGAACGGCAATCCATCAGTCAGAATAAGAAATATCATGGTACTGTTTTCCAAGTTGTTTAAATTCCAAATAGGAGATCTCGCTCATCGTGATACTGTTAAACTATCTTTGGAGAAGTCACTTCATATTGAGAAAGCCAAATACTCTTCAAATGAACTCACCGCATCGCCGATAGATTTCCATATTTTCAGGCAAGAGATAACTGCTCGGTATCCTTCTTTTGTCCCACCACCATCTAAAATCCCCTCAAGTGTCGACGATCCATCATCACTCACTGGATACATTTCAATACCTAATGGAAACAAATCACATAACTCCGCACGAAACAGCAATAACAATAACAACGAAATTCCCCAGAACTTCCCTGAGCCGATTCACATAGCAACACCAGCGCCTTCACCGTCCAGCAGCCCTGGGGGCAACATCAACAAAGCAGCATTACGGGGCAAGCGACTACTTCTGAGCAATGCCACGTCGTACCCCTTCATTTATCCTGTTGAAGGAGATGACACAGATGGGGCTATCCCGAAGAGCATCCAGGATGCAACAGAGATATACTCTTCAAGGGTGACAGACAAGCTGCATTTGCTTCAATTGTGGGATGAAGTTGATTACTTTCTGAAGCAAGAACGTGGATGGGTATCCAGTGCTGGAGAAAAAGTAGAAGTGGAAGGAGATGCGAGAGTAAAAGGCCGATGTGTGCTACCTGACGGTGATCAGATCTCTTTGGAACGAGTCGAAAAGTTTTATAAAGAAGGACTTCCCTACTTCTCCTCGCTAGTATATGTTTCGCTTGAGGTTGTGGTGAGCTCACAGAGCGAGTATTCAATCCTAAAAAGCATGAAGAGCGATCGTGATCGTGGTAGAAGTGCATATATGCAGAAGCTTAACATTCTCAAGGCCAAGGCTACTGTGCTGAAAGAGTCGTCATACCTCTTAGTGCTGATGCTGAAATGGTTTAAAGTGAGTCATGTTCTGAAGTATGAGCATCTGTCTTCAATAATCTACGACTCTAACTATTACACAGTGCTGATGGAGTACTTAAACTCTTATGAAGACGAGCTGATCGATCGGATCGAGCACAACCTTGCAGGCGGGGATGATCACGATCACGATGAGATCGACACCAATTTCTGCTTTACGCTTCACAACCTTCTAACCATTGCATCAAAAATCACTAATAAGAAAATCCAGAGAGTGGTGGATCTGTGTGATAAGGATGCATCCGCATCCCTTCGGCCAGTGCTTGCTTTTTATAACAAGGATCTTTGGAGACCGACGCTGAAGCTACTAAAAGAGATAGCTCCGATGAAGAAGAAGCAGTGGAAGGCTAAGAACATGGACTTGATCTCGTTGGTGTACCTCCATGGCCAGACAACATTGAGAGATAATTGGCTGTCTGGCCGTGACATTGACCTTGAAGTCAGTAAGAAGTTTAGCCAGGAGGTTGCGCTCAGGTCTTTGATACAGTTCTACAACCAAAGAAAGTACTCACTATCTATGGAGCAACTCGGCTGCACCACGAATGACTTCAACTACTTCACCCGGTCCATCTACCCCTCCTAGTAGCTTTAAGCCAGGCGACGACTCCTCTTAATAACCTTCGCCACTGACTGCACTGTAGTATGTAAAAAGACATATATGTGTCAAAACCTCTACAATTTCCTAAATAGGCAGTCAACACGCGCAGAGAAATATCAAAAAAACAAACAAACAAGTAGACGGAGAGAAGAATGAAAGTGGTGGGCAGGAGTGTTGTCAGAAGAAAAGCGCAGGACAGGGGAGAAAAGGGAAAGGAAAGAAGAAGAAAAGAGGCCAGAGATGAGACTGAACTCTCTCGTTAAGGTGTTCATTCATCGGGTTGTGAAGAACTCGGTGCCTAGCAGCTTCGACAACGACCAAATCGAAGCGCTGTTTGACGAACTGGTTTACCTCATAGAGAACCAGGACGCTGCAGGCGGCGGTGCTGAAGATTACAGCTTGGAGGAAGCTGTGGAGGGTATCAAGCAGAACATTCCGCAGAGTTCCTGGAAGCAGTATCAAAGAAACGTGGACCAGCTGGTGAAACAAACAGATCACGCATCAGCTGCGCGGTACCTGTATCTCCTGAGATCACTTATAGGCGACGGGAACAGCTCGCAGCTGGCGAACCAGCCCAATATATACCCTAATAATGGCAGCACTTATTCTAATTATGATCACGATACCATCACCGCTAATAATGACAGCAACGTCAACAACATCACCAACAACAACAATGAACGGAACAGCTATTACGAATACCAACAATCGCTCTATGGCCAGCAGACAGTTGATTCTTTTGAGAATGCTAACTTTGACAGGTTCTCGGATAGACGGTCCGTGTTCTCCTCAGCACTCACGCATAAGGAGCAGCATCAGCAGCAACAGTACCAAAGATTGCATCCTTTCAAAGAACTGCTGATACCATACTTTGAAAACCAGCTATCTGATACGGACTTCTTGAAAGCTGTATACTATACATTGACAGGCACCACATCAGATGTGTTACCGCTTGAACAAACAACAGTTCTGCTTCCAGATAATATATCCAATGGACTCAGTGGAGAGCTCCATCTCATCTTAGAGGCCGGTTTGATTTATATTGATTTGTCGGAGTTTGTCGCGCTGGAGAGAGCCAATAGAGGTTCTCAAGTCAAAACTGCTGCTTTGAGCTTCTTGCAAGAAAAGCTAGATGAGTACTTGGGGTTCATCAATACTGTCTCTTCACATGACCATTCATCACTCAAGTCAATCTATGCAGATGTGTATGATGAGGTCGTGAAGCTACGATTTTTGGTATTCTTGTCGACAAAGCTGAACTCCCTAAGGAGTTACGAAATCCTGTCATTACTGAACTCCTATATTGCACACGGTGATGAGACGATTAGTCAGTGTTCTGTTGAGTTTTTGAACTACTGTGTGTCGACTTTCTCCTCCACTGTATTTACCTGGCTATTCAATGGTGAGATTGATTCCACTTTTGAAGACTTCTTTATCATCAATGCTGATCCTACAAAGTTTCATTTCAGCTTGGATAAAGAGAGACTGCCTTCATTTTTCAGTAATGAAATGGCAGAGATGGTGTACAATATAGGAGTTACTTTAAGGTTTATGAAAGATTATTGCAATGAAGTCAGATGGATTAATGAATTCTCAGAGAAGATGAAACTTATGTTTCAAAGAAGAAGACTTGAACCCGAATCAAACGATTTGACTCTATGGAACCATTCCAAGACTTATCAGCTGGTGTCAAAATTCCATAATGAAATCACAAATTACTTTAACTATATTCTTTACAACAAATTCCACTTTTTTAAGACTGTCGTTGCTATCAAGGATTATTTACTGATGGGAAGAGGTGATTTCATTCAGAGCTTGATCCTAGATGGAACTGAAGTGCTCAATGAGCCTTCGAATGGTCTCTCAGGGCATCTTCTGTCAAAGATTTTGAGGCAGTCGATACTACACTCCCGATCAAGGTACGATCTGGCGAAAACAGGTGATAAATTTATTCTTGATAACCTGGATGCGAGACTTCTATCGATTGGACACGGGAATATTGGATGGGATGTGTTCACATTAGATTACAGAATTGAGCCACCTCTCAGTATAGTGTTGAGCACAGAGAAAAATGACTTAAAAAAAGATTACTTGAGAATCTTCAACCATCTCTGGAGGATCAAGAGATTGGATAATCTCTATCTGGAAGGGTGGAAAGAGACTATGCTGTTCCGCCACGAGCAATTCAAGGATAAGAAATTCAAGAGGTTGAAGCTAATTCAGAATTTTTTCTACTCTTTCATCAAGTCGATGAAGTCATATATATTCATAGACATCATCCAAGGGGCATTCAGTGAATTATCAAACAGATTCCTTACCTTAAACTCTAACAGAGTTTTACAACTTGAAAAAAATGATCGAGGGATGGTCTTTCTCCCTACAGTCTTGAAACCTGATCATCAGTATCTACAGGAGCTCAATGGCTCTGATATTAACTCAAACAAACTGAACCACGGCTTTAATGAGTTTTCGCTAGATGAGATCAAAGCTATTCACTACAAGTTTCTGTCGGGGATAATCGAACACAAGCTTGTGGGTGGCTCAGGCCGTGGCAAGATTTCGTCCAAATCATACGTCTCCCAGTTGAACAGCCTAATAAACACTGCTTTCAAATTCATCCTGATGATGAAGGAACTCCATACCATCAAGTATGACTCTCAGTCAATGAATCCTGATATTAACATGTTGACAAGAAAGGGCAACATGTACGATAACCTGTTCACGCTGTTTCAAGAGTTCAACGCAGAGCTCAAAGTATTTGTCAATGATTTGAACAATGACGACGACTATAAGCTGCGATACCTCGGGATGTCTCTGAACCAATAGCGGTGTTGCTGCTAGCTAGTGATGTTATGAAGGCGTCTTACATCACGTGATAAGGAGCGTGACCTAAGGAGCGGTTTCCACAGTTTCCACATTGTGTATACAATATCCGAATGTGGATAAAAGTAAACAAATCTCAAAATGGCCCAAAACCAAAACCAAAAGAAAAAAAACAAACAAAGCAAAGCAAAAACAGCAGCAAGTAGAAGAACACCAGAACAAGAGATTGAAACGTTAAGTGGCTTGAATTTGCTGGCTGGAGTAGCAGAGGGGCACAGTGGACAACCAAACAGCAGATAAGGGGCAGAGGAAAGCACGCTAAGGATAAGCGAGTGATAAGAGCAAATAGAGTCGTTACAGAAGGTAGCTGAGATGCCAGAAGAATTATTTGTGGCTAAGCAGGAGTCTTTGAGTACACCTTTGAAGGCTAGAAACCCACAAATTGATAATTTGAAAGCTCAAGAGCTGAGGGGGGATAAGAAAAGGGGACCCAGCACACCGTTGACGCCGTCGCTCATAAACCAGAACATTGTGAAGAAGCCTTTCATACTCAAACGCGACAGTGTTGACCCGTCACTAGTGTTATCGGGAGGGAATGCTATTTCGAGCAGTGGGTCACCCAGAAGATCGCCAGCTGCTGCCAGTGACGAGGGTAGCAGGAGTGAAAGAGTAGACGAAAGAGAAGGTGCTGATGCGAGTGTGATAGCGACACCTAATATGGCCGCCGGGATTAAGCAAGCTGTGAAGGAGAATAAGAAAACTCGTGTACAGATGTTGAAAGATGCGGAGGTGTCGTCTGTTTTGAGTGATTCAGACTACAGTGAAGTATCCTCAATTTGTGGAGACACCCCCAACTATAAAGTCAGCCACAACTTGGTCTATTACAAGAACGGGTACTACATCGACGGGAGTGTTGATGATTCATTTTACAATCCGACAAGGGATTCAATTCTACAGGAGAAGGAGTTGCGGAGGGTTAACGATGTGCTTGGATTCATGAAACTAGAAAAGCAATTCGAAGAGGAAGAGGGCGAAAGAAGAGGGCCAACATCATCACAAGCGGGAGTGCACGAATGATTGAGCATATTTTAACCTCCTGCAAGTCTCTTATAGATCTCGGAGGCAGTCAGACGGGAGCTGGACTGGTATACCATCATCTCCTTGAATACATTTCTCGTTGCCTCATCTGCTCTTGGCAAAACTAGTTCTGTATTGAGCAGTGACGTACCTCTATTAGATGAAGAAGTATTAAACCTCTGGAAGGTTTGTGATTTACCAGCCTCGGGCCATGTCTCCAAGGTTGGAGTGCCAAACACATTGAACATCAGCGAAACCAACCTGAAGTCGCTTACGTGTCCACCATCAAGGAGATCATCATCAACATCGTCATCCACACCACGTACCTTTCTGTCATGATATAAGGTTGTTAGATGATCACTGAAAATTAAACTCATCACTATACCAAATGACCAAATGTCTATAGCTGAGGTGTAATCAGCGATGCCGAACACCAGCTCAGGTGCCCTATAAAGCCCAGTTGAAACATCGCAAATTTTTTTCAAAGGGTCCTCTTTAGCAAAGTTATTGGTGGACGCATGGTAAGATATACCCAAATCAATGATAACTGGTTCTGGTTCGAGGTTTCGAAACATTATATTCTCTGGTTTAATATCCCTATGAATAATGTTGTGAGAATGTAGAAATTCGAGTCCTTCTGTAATCTTTGTAGTAATCAGCTTCGCCTTTGATGCCGGAAGCCCGTTCTCAAGTCTGACACTGCCACTGCTACTTCTCCTGTCTTCTCTGAAGTTGAGATAGGGGTTGTGGAATCTTCTTTTGTTCACGGAGTGCATCTCAAGATACTTACTCAAGGTATACGGATAGAAAGGGAAAACCATCATCAAGTCCTCTATATCAACAGTATGTGACTCCAAGAGCCGCACCACATGAGACCTGTTACCGCTTTTGTCGTGTTGCTCGATTTCTCGAAGCATCTTCACCTCATCGTTTGAATTGTGTGGAGGTCTATCGTCATCAGGTGTCGTGATCTTCAAAGCGACCACTGTTCCGTCCTCCTTGTTCAATGCTTTGAAGACGCTGCTGAAACGGCCACCGGCCACCAGCTGTCTATCAACAAACCTACTACTCGACATCCCACTCATGACGCTCACACCAGTAGCCATTTGCAATCAATGATGTGAATGTTTTCAGGGTCAAGGGGAAAAAATAAACAACGTGAATAACCACACGCCACCCCATCAATCCACCAACCGGAGACTAACAACCTGACTGACTGACTGACACTGGATCACTTCATACTGGTCGTGAGCAGCTTATTTACTAACTTGATTCCTAAGCCCTGAGGAACTCAGAATGCATGAGAGAACGCAAGCACTTAGTGCTGCGACTGGAGACGAGCTGACGCCTGGTGGCGATGTGGAGGATAGCTTGTACGAGAGCCAGGAGGAAGCGACAAATAGAAAAGTAGCTAGTGAACGTCGAAAAGAAGAATGGGCTGCTGGGCTCAGCTATTCTGAAGATCACAGCGAAAATGCTGATAGAATGCACAATCAGATTGAGCTCGACGTCAACCGAGCATTCCCTACGCACTCTGTAGAGGAGAAAATGAGGTTGAGAAGGCAACTGATTTCTTTGCTAGTGAGATTCTTCGAAAGCTACCCTGAGCTATCGTACTATCAAGGCCTTCATGATATCGGGGCTGTGTTCCTACAAGTGCTGACAGATGAAGATCATTCGTTGAAGTTGTTCACAAACTTCTCACTCCTATACCTCAGAGACTTTATGTTACCCACGATCGATTCGTCGGTAGATACTCTTCAAATGGTACCTGAACTGGTATGCAAGATGGATACAGAGCTACATCAGCACATATTCGGGGAGCAGGAAGATATGGAGCCTCCTATTTTCTGCTTATCGGCTATAATCACAGTGTTTGCTCATGACATTAGACACTTACCATCATTAGCGTTGATATTTGATCAGGTAATCCGCTATAGATCGATCTCGGTGGTTTTCTTGATATACACACACCTGATGGTACTTAAAAGAGACTTAATACTATCCCAGACGCAGGAAACTAACAAAGACGAGTTCCTTGCAAAAAGGGACATGATACACCATACATTGTCTACTTTCCTAGAAAGTGTGACACTTGATGACATAAATAAAACTGTTGAGGCCCTCCCACATCTTGCCGAAGAGTACCCGTTGACATCACTTGGATCATACCAGAGGCTAAACCAGTTCAGCTCGGTCAAGATGCCGTCCCCACCATCAGATGTTGCATCATTTAGAGAGCTCATACATTTGCAAACCAAAGAGTCCAGGCGAATCAAAGAGCCACCACATCAATCATTTTACTTCAGATTCTCCCAGATGCTCTCCGATTTCCATGGGAAGAACAGTTATATATGGAAAGTAACAGTTGCGGTAGGCGTCACCAGCTTGGTGGCAGGTATACTACTTGATAAGGGAAAGATAAGGTAATCAGATCAGCCCTGATCCTAGTCTATTCAGGCCCAACTTCATAAACAAACACAGTCTCTGTGCTAGTTCCTTGCCAGCCTCTATTTCCACTAGCACTCACCATGTATCGGTAAGTAGGATCAAACAAAACGTCTGAGATCACACCTCCATGATGCCCAGGAACGATCAAGAAAGGTGTTTTCTTGTTCTGGGTTTCGTAAAGCCTCAAATCGTAGATTCTTATGTTATCATGAGAGGCACACAGAATATGATGATTATTGGGCAGCACCTTTACAGTGGTGACAGCACCTGAAACGGATGGAAACTTCATCAGTTTTGACGCCTTTGTATCTCCGTTCGAGTTGTTAGGCATTTTGATAGAAAACTCTTCCACTGTACTGTTTCTTCGTCCGGCGTAGATGAAATCACCATCGTACGACCAACATGCTGAAGCACACCATGGGGGTGTGCCCTTTGGAGGTTTAAACCTTATCACTTGAGACCCTGCTCTCAGGTCCCAAATATTTATTTGGCCATCAATAGAGGAAGATAGGATGATGTTAGGATCAACTCTCTGGTCTTCGTTTACTCCATCAGGAACCGAAGGTGGTGGTGCAGTAGTAGCCGCAGCTTCGTTGGCATCATCTCCCCCGAACAACGAATCCATGTCGTCATCATCATCTTCAACACCTCCTGCGTTTCTTTGTGCGATAGCTTGATCAATGGGTATGCCCCCAGTGGGTCTGTATTCGATAGAGCTTATCTGGCCAGTACAATTTGTGAAACTCTGTACTAGGTCACCTGAGTTCAAGTCAGTATAGTTTATCTTCTTATCCCACCCACCGGAAAGGAATTTATCCTCATCGCTATTCAGGCGAAGAACAGACACTGTATCCGAATGATCCTGGAAATGGTGGGCTATAACTCCTTCATTATGCCTTACCGACTGCAAGTTAACACCCCCATTAGAAAGACCACTGAGCAACCAGAGACAGTTTCTCTCAGCCTGTAGTGAGAATACAGGAGACAGCTTTGGTGTATATGTGTCCTTTGGGATCTCTGATCTTTTCACGGGAATCTCATTCTCCCAATAGCCTAATAGTGCACCGGCGTTGGTAACGGTATCAACTAATGAATGCTTTTGCGCTGTAGTCAGCTGTGTCTCACCGTCAATTGATGCTAAGAAATCGTATTTTCTAATGAATCCATCATCTCCACCTGTGAAGAGCCACCTCGATGATCCTGATAGCGCAATTGCGTTGATCGCTGCTGAATGTGGAATTGCTACTGTGGGAACGATATCGAAAGACTCTGCCAGTGATGTCCTCAGAAGCATTTTCCTATGAAAGCTTCTCAGCTGAGTTTCCTCATCAAGTGGAATTTGTGGCATGGGAATGTCGTTACTGTCATTGTTACTCTCTTCAGCACTCTCGTCTCTCTGGATATGTTCGTTGGAGCTGTCTTTACCCTTCTCCATTTCATCATTTGTAGGTACTTTCGGCTTGTTTCTGGGACTCTTGACATTCGAATCCATGTTGCTATCCGCACCACGGCCTGAATCAACACCATTAGCATCACTATTGACACTGCTCTTACCTAATCGATCCGTTTTGTTAGTGGCATCTTTCATCTCTTCGTCGTCGTCCGCTTCTTCTTCTACGTCCTGTTCCTCATCGTTCTCATCATCAACCATATCTGCATCTACATCTGCACCAGTACCCGAATCTGCATCTGCACCATTACCATCCTCTTCATCTTCTTCATCCTCCTCGTCGTCCTCTTCATCGTCGTCCTCCTCATCCTCGTTCTCTTGTTCTTGTTCCTGTTCCTCTAGCTCCTCTAGCTCCTCTAGCTCCTCTAGCTCCTCCTCCTCCTCGTCTTCTTCTTCCTCCTCCTCTGCTAGCTCTTCATCGCCTTTGAAGAAGTCTGTATCCTCACCCAAACTCATAACCTCTACCTTATTACACCAGATTGATCAGGTGCTTTATCGCCACAGCACATCATCATGTAGTTTGTTTTTTATTGTTCATTTTTCTTTCCTTCTTCGTCCACCCAGAAGCCTCTACCTCCCCGTCGAATGTGGAGATAAAGCATAGTAGAGAAGAATATAAGCAGCCTAGAAACGATGACAGAAGGAGGGGAGCACGCAATTCAAACAAAGCATCTCACGTACAAGTTTTCTAACAATAAAGTTGGTCTGGCAGATATCAACTTAGACCTAGCATGGGGTTCAAGAACACTTCTTGTGGGGTCGAACGGGGCAGGAAAGTCTACACTTCTGAAGCTGCTCGCTGGAAAGACACTGAGCACAGCGGGGACCATCTCCATCGGTGGCCATGATCCGTTCAGAGGAGGGTCTGACGCATCGAATATCACAACGTATCTCGGAACTGAGTGGGCGTCGAACCCGATAGTGAGAAGAGATATCCCTATCGCTGTGCTCATCGACTCCATCGGGGGTAGCGTCTACCAAGAGCGTAGAGACGAATTGCTGGAGCTGCTAGATATCGACCTGACGTGGAGGATGCATTCTGTCAGCGACGGAGAGAGACGGAGGGTGCAACTAGCGATGGGATTGCTGAAACCGTGGAAGGTGTTGCTGCTAGACGAGGTTACAGTTGACTTGGATGTGCTTGTGAGACAACGGCTGCTATCATTTCTGAAGAGAGAGACACAGACTAGAGAGTGTAGTATCGTGTATGCTACACACATCTTTGATGGTTTGGGGCAATGGCCGACCAATGTGATCCACATCCAGAGTGGTAAAGTGTTGAAGAATCTAGTGTTCGGGAGAGATCTACTGTTCGACAGCTCACACTCAGGGGCAGGAGCCTGCGCTGGCCCTGCGACCGTTGACATTGGCGATGACATCCAAGGCCATCTGGACAGGCCGATAGCGCAAGTCAACGTGCTATCGGACGAGCAGATTCAAATCCACACAATCCCCAGCCTGCACCCATTAGCCCTGGAATGGCTGAGGGCTGACCTGCTCACACGGGGCGCGAGAGAGGAGGGCGACCTCAACAGACCCAAGTGGGAGGACTTACAGCAGCAGCTGCAAACTTTCTACGATGGGGGCAGCAGGGTCACAGACTACTTCCAAGCCACGAGAAAGTGACACGGGACAGACTGCGGATGAGCTGATCCCCGTCCTCCCAGATCCATCCCAGAATTATCGAGATCATCTGATAAATCTTCGAAGACACATTATCACACCACACCATAAAACATGCCACATATACATTCTATAAACGCGGTCGGCGCGCGCGCCGACCCCAAAGCCATCGCCCTTCGCATCATCGTACGCACCACTGCCAAAATCACCTCACATTAACTCATCTCACTCGCCTCGCGCGTCCTTTGCCTCGCCATCCCTCGTTTAATACGTCTTGTCTCATCTCGTTCGTGGCCTAATCAGCTCGTTTATACAGAGAAAAATTTTTTTGGCTCTTATATAATCGTGTGTATGTGTCTGGATATTTGTAAACACACCCGAAGGCAGGAGTGAGATACAGAGAAATAGAGAGTAAGAAGCCTGTAGCGTGATTGTGTCGTTGCCAGGTTGTCTGCTGTCAGTTTTCTGTGTTCGTGAGAGTTGTCAGAAGGATGGATCTCGTGCTAGAGTTCGCAGACGCGTTCGCGTTCGACTACGTCTACTCGGCTATACTGCCTGCGTCGCTGGCTGGGAATATCCCAAGCAAGTGGCAAGAGCGTTTACAGCTTGGGAACAGCAGCTTCGTTGATTTTGTGAGCGGGAGCAGCGGCGCACAGGCAGTGTTCGAGTTGAAGCACTTTATCAGCAAGTACTCCGACACTGCAGAAGAGTACGGGAAGATACCAATGTGGTTCGGAAGCAGTGTTTATACCAATGCGTCGCTGCTGCCTAGAAGCAATATACTGAGACAGGCGCTGTCGCTATTTCTGATCATGACAGTGTTCGGATGGATCCTGTATCTGGGAGTGGCATCGCTGTCATACTTCTTCATCTTCGACAAGGCCATCTTCAACCACCCAAGATACCTGAAGAACCAAATGTCGCTTGAGATCCACCAGGCAGTCACAGCAATCCCGGTGATGGTTCTGCTGACAGTGCCTTGGTTTCTCATCGAGCTGCAAGGCTACTCAAAGCTTTATTGGGACCTGGACGCCGTGAGGGGCGGCTGGTGGTCGATTTTCCTACAGTTCCCTGCGTTTATAATGTTCACAGACTTTGGCATCTACCTCATCCACAGGTGGTTGCACTGGCCATCAGTCTACAAGTATCTTCACAAGCCTCACCACAAGTGGTTAGTCACGACCCCATACGCCTCACATGCGTTCCACCCTGTTGACGGTTACATGCAGTCGCTACCATATCACATCTACCCGTTCATTTTCCCACTACACAAGCTGAGCTACTTGATTCTTTTCACCTTTGTGAATTTCTGGACCGTCATGATCCACGACGGCGAGTACCTTGCTAACGACCCAGTCATCAACGGTGCTGCATGCCACACAGTGCACCACCTGTACTTCAACTACAACTATGGACAGTTCACCACTCTCTGGGACAGAATCGGCAACAGCTACAGGGAGCCTGACCAGGAGTTGTTTGATAAGAGTAGGAAGAAGTCTAAACAAACATGGGAGATCCAGATTGAGAAGATGGAGAAGATCAAGAATGTGGTGGAGGGAAACGACGACGACCGTGTGTATGGAACCGAGGAGAAGCTGTTAGGCAAGACATAGCAGGCTAATACGAAGAATGTACACATACATACCCACTCGCTCACGCCACATAAGCACTGACACTGGAACTGCCTGCACCGCATTCTACGCCACATATTTTATATAAACAAGAAGAATAAATGACCCACACTTTTGAGATTGTGTCAGGTAGCTATGCGATAGTGACACATAATGCAATCTGTAATGTGTGTGAAATGTGATCAGTGCTGTTTTTGTGTGGTTGCCGGCAGTGCTAGTTGGAGATAGTAGTGGTGGTCAGGTGTTGCGTGTTGCGTGTGGGTACAAAGTATTAAACCCTCCCAATCTCACTCTGTTTCAAAGGAGCTCAGACCCAGGCCATAACCTGGAAGGAAGGCTCCAGTCTATGATGACCAAGACCAGGAAGGCTACTGTTTTAACAGGTACGTTACCGACACCGTGTGTTGTATTCTTTTCAATGTCCTTCAAACCTTCTCTAACAGTTATGCGAGACAAAAGTTGGTGATAGTTCAGGAGTCCATCTCATTGCAAGACAGGTTGCGCAGCAGAAGGATCAGTTTGAGTTGTACTGCTGCTCCCTATACCTCAGTAAGGAAAACGAGTGGAACTGTTGTACCAAAGATGACGGGGATGACCAGCCTAGGAAGAGTTCATTCACCATTGAGGAATCAAGGATATACAGAACCGTTGAGGAATTGATAGATGGGGAGATCAAATTTGATTTTATATTCCTTGGTTGCCGGAGCTTGCCATACTTGAGAAGGTGTGTGGGAGTGGTGGGGCAGTGTTTGCAAGCATCAGACTCATCGGTTGTTCTTGTCGACGGCGGATTAGGTGTTGGTTTTGAGGCTACTGTTCATGAGAGTTTGCCAAATGTCCTTGCGCTTTGCTTCTTTAGCGACGCTGACGTCAAGTATCTCGGACATTCACAGTTTCTGGGATATGGAGGCGAACTTGTTTCGATTGGGTATAGTGTGTCACCTAAGTTCAAGCCAGGTAGTTCTGCTTCTCCTAACAATAACACCGATTATTGGGCAAAGAGCTATACCTATTTAGCGAGAAAAGACACTGGTTTGTATAGGCTTGTGTCGACATTGAACAAATACGGATCAGGTGAAGCACTGGTCCATTTAGTGGAGAACAGTGGAACTGCAGCGGCGGAGTTTATATCGAGGATTCTCTTCAACTCAATCATACTAATTGCTGGTGATATACAATGCTATGCCCTTAACGAGCTTGAATTCAACAAATTTACTAACGACAAAGCTCTCAAACCAGTGTTGAAGAGTGTCCTATCGGAATTAGTGTGCACTGCAATCAAGTTTGGCCTCGAGGACTTTAGACTGTTCTTGAATAGGGGTCACAGCAAGCCCGCGCCGCTATTCGATACAATAATCAGTGAGATTACACAAAGGTACTCGAGAATCTCGAGTCCATTTCACAGCAAAGAGACGGGTTTGCATTTTGCTGATTATCCTAGGATCCAGTATGACTGTTATCACAATTTGGAGAACTACTCTTACATCGTCTTGTTTCAATTTATTTTGATGTCTGATTATTACAAGGTACCCAATTCTTCCTTGACGTTTCTATATGGTCTACTTCGAAAGGTATGCGGTAATGTCAGAGAAGTGGAATCCTTGACCATTCCAGAGAAAGACAAAGAGCTTGAGGAGCTTGAGGAGCAGGCCGTAGGGCCAACTTCAGCACCGTGCTCTAACCCAAGTTCAGTCCAATCAATGATTCCTCAAAATGACAATCCAGATATTGACCAAGATCTAGCTGAGTTGTTTGTTGATGCGGAAGATATAATTGAAATCAACACTCCACAACTGTCTGACCATAGTGACTATGAGCACACCATGGATCACGGTTCAGTTATAGATAATAAGGCTAAAGTTAAAACTCACAAGATCAGTCTAGAGATTGTCGGACTACCACCACCTTCTGCATATGCCTATGAGATTGAGGATAGGCCAAACTTCACAATGGATTTCTCTTCCTTGCAGATAAATAATATCAACGAGGAGTCGGATGTTAGTACATCGAGCACTAGAACAGAGGAAGGTATGTTTACAATCCTCAATGATGTGGTGATGAAAGAGTTCAGGCTACCTGATGAAGATCTAGCGACACTGAAAGGTTTGCCTTCTAGCCATCGCATGTCGAGAAAGAAACATGCTATATACCTCAAGCCACATAGACAAGGCAATCGCAGTCAAGGTCACAGTCACAACGGTGGCAGCGGTGGCTCATCATCGCCACCACACCAGAAGGCTGACTGGCTAAACTATAATCAGTACAATCATAGACATCAGAGTATTTTCGACACCATTGCTGGAACTTATGAAGTCCATAACAAGGACAGATATTCCTACGTTGCATCTTCATCAAAATCATCAACAAATCAACTAGATACGTAATTGGACCTTCCCCTTCCCATCTAGTTCCTGGCCACAGCCCAGCTATGGCTTCCAAATCAAAAACCCGTTCATCGATCCATCATATATCATAATGTTAATGTTAGCCATTCCCAGTTACTATTTGAATCTTGTTTATCGTGCTTCTTTTCATCTCCTTCTTGAAGAAAATTGAACCCACCATTACCTGATGTCTCAGAGGGAAACTGGAAACCATTAGTTATACCAGGATGATCGTGGTCAATCATCATCATCATTTTGTTATTGTTATTCTTATTTGACAAAGAGGATGATCTCGACTGAAATCCAAAGTTCATTTCTGCCTCTTCAATATCACTACCTGTAGTTTCTGAACTGATAATGTTGGTTGTTGGTTCATTCTTTATCGTGTCTTTATTTGTCCGAGAGCCACTTTGGCTTTGCTGTTTGGTTCCTTTCACACTATTATTAGTTGCTTTACTTCTTGGTCGGCCGGCTGGTGAAGATCCTGACGGGGTAGTAGTCGCTGTAGTGTTGCTGTTACCGGCACTGGTGCTATTATTGCCACGCTGTCTCTTCTTGATGACATCAGTTTTCAATGACAATGGTCGTACCACGCCGTGAAGTTTTAGGAACAACCCACAAGCATTACAGAGCGGTTGGCCTTCAGGATTTCTTCTCCAGAGCGGAGTTGTTTGGGTACCACAATTTGTACACCTTGTTTGTGATGACAGTGTATTGTTGTTATGATTATTACTGCTGCTACTATTATTAGCAATGGTATTGTTATTATCTGATGACTTCATCGTGTTCAGCTGTGTTAATGATCCACACCGTTTTGCCTTTGACAACTTCGAATTGGATTTCTTCTTGATTGTGGAAGCTGACATTCGTTTACCGTTAAACGAAGATGGTGATGGCTGGACGGGTGATTGTTCCTTACTGCCTGGCATTCCATTATTACTTGATGCTAATGAGTGATCCAATAGGGGCGGTATACCACTGCCTCTCATCATCTGATTGATAAAGGTTGGATTTCTGAACGAGCTGTTTTGGAAATGAGTGTCGAAGAACGAGCCTCCGTACATGGTTTGGCTGTGATTCTGGTGTGGATGGAAAGTATGTTGCTGTTGTTGTGGTTGCTGTTGCTGTTGCTGTTGCTGATGGAAATGGATATCAAAGTTTGGAGTTTCTGCAGCAGAAGACAGACCAGGGGAACTTACAGACGCTTGGTGATTGTGGTAAGATTGGAAGAAATTGTCAGTGAAGCTATCACTATGGTTATTGAATGTAGACGGTGGGTCGAAAGAGTTGCTCATCACAGTATCTAATGGATCCAAAAATGTTGAAACAGAAGGTGATTCCAAGCCTGCTGTTTGGAAAGGACCAGCACCATTCCCTGTGACCGAGCCACCGCCAGCAGAAATCGAAAGGGTATGATGCGGTATAGATATAGAAGCGACTTCTGCGCTTCCTGATATTCCTATCGAGGATGTTGTGGATGGAATAAACATATTGCCGTTTTGGATGAAGTCGTCTTGACCAATCTTTTTGATGTGGGCAACGTAATCGAAGTCATCAGAGTTGGGGTCATCGGAATCGTGCCGTGTTGTCATCGTCGCTTTTGTAGTCGATTCATTATTGAGATATTTGGTTAAATTAGACACTTTCGGTGCTGTACTACCAGCAGAGGCCATAGACAGATGCAAGGAATGCGAATGGAATGATGATGACATGGCTGGACTCGGCTGATTGAAGTTGAAGTACTCATCCTCCCCAGGCCGCCCTGTGTTTTGAGGGTATTCACTGGTGCGGTGATGGTGGCCATTATCATTCTTCTTGCTGAACATCTGGGCGCCCATTATACGCCAGGTAAGGTTCTGGATGCGTTCTTTGTATGGGAGTGATGCTTTAGCATTGGAGTACATTCGCCATATCGCTTTGTTGGAAGCTTCGTCGAACAGAGAATCCATTGATACATAGATATGTCTGATGGCTTGTTTGCTTGATTGCCACTGGTGGTACTATATTTGTGTGGCGCAATGTCTGTGTGTGTGTGTGTGTGTGTGTGTTGACGGTGGACGCTAGTTGTAACTTTAGATAGCTTTACGGGGAAGGGACAAGAAATGGAATGAGTGGAGGGGTGTTACAGACTGAAAGTTGATAATTTATTCCTAATGAATCATATTCTGAAATCGCATCTTGCCCGCGCTGTCCAGTAGCACGATCCATCTTTACCTCGCTCTGTCTCGACTCATCCAACCAGCCAACCGCCCAACTGCCCATCATCGCTAATCTAAACCTTGCCCTGTCTGCTGCCCGCCAACGTAGCTGTAGGTCCCTGGCAAAAGTTTATCAAAATCAGCCATTCTCATTGGTCCGATAACCTACCAGAACAAAAACTGTATGCGTCTACGCATGTGGTGTGAACCAGTGTTTATCTTTTAACTGGTTGGTTCTTATCAGCGAGGAAATAATATCGGAGGATGATCGCTCGCTGGTGTGTTGGACGTTTGATCCAACTCGGTTCTTTTACTGGATATGTGCGTGTGTGTGTATGTGTGGTAAGTGCGTGTTCATTGTGTCTTGTGTAACATGTGATTTAAGGTCGCGCTGCTGAAAAAGGCCAGTTCAGTCGATTCCAGTCCGCAGTACCACTATCGCAGTGTCTTCCTAGTCCAATGGAACCTGTGCTTCTGTGATGACCCGGGATCTTTGGTAAAAATAAACAGGCCGC
Organism: Barnettozyma sp. UFMG-CM-Y5996; assembly: GCA_030580455.1. NCBI lineage: Eukaryota > Fungi > Ascomycota > Saccharomycetes > Phaffomycetales > Phaffomycetaceae > Barnettozyma > Barnettozyma sp. UFMG-CM-Y5996. The sequence goes on from JAKTSX010000006.1 coordinate 671,974, forward strand.
GGCCGCTGTAAAACCGTCTGTTCACCCGTCACGTCCCGCCCGCGGTCCATTGGCCAGTGAGTTTTGATGGATATTACATAATTACATAAAAGGCGTGTCGAGTGTTACATAATCACAATGCACGGCAGGGTAATAGCGATGCGGTCCTCATCATCCGGAGTGCTGTTTGGTTACCCTTCCGCAAAGCAATTTCGCGAATTTTCGCGGCGAAAGAGAAAAAAAAGTTTTGATGAATGAAGTGAAAGATGTGAGAAGGTAACAAACGTAAGGAGGAGATACTTGAAGACGCACAAGCACAGGGCTCATCAAAAATGGTCAAGTTAACACAGATTGAAGACGAACAGGAGACTTCATTCCAAGAACAGCAATCCAAAACAAACGGCACCCAAGCTCCAGTCGTTGACGACGAAAAATTCGAAGATGACGAAGACTCAGACAGCGATTCAGACTCAGATAACGACGATGATTTCGACGAAGACGAAACAGTCTACGATAGAATCGTTGCATTGAAAGACATTATCCCACCAAAACAGAGATCACAAATTTCCAGATTGGTTTCAGGCGCTTACAACACTGTCTACTCTGGTGTTTCGAAAACTGGTAACTTGACTTGGTACTTGACGACTTCAGCTCTCTTGTTGGGTGTTCCTTTGTCCCTTTCTATTCTTGCAGAGCAACAATTGATGGAGTTGGAGAAGGAGTTCAAACTCCAACAAGGTTCGGGTGATATCCTAGCCTCACCATTGGACGCTCCAGCACCAGCTGCGGCTGCTTAAGGGAAAAGGTAGAGGAGAGATAGAAATGATAAGGGTCGAAGCTGAGCAAAAGGTCATTTTGAAACTTGAACAAATCCAGATCAACAGTCCTTCACTGGTTATTGTCTTGGACTAGTTGTTGGTTTTCACGTGTGTGTACATATGTGTGTGATCCACACGTATCCATACAATAGTTTTTGTATATATCTATAACTGTTTCACAAATTATGAAATTGTGTCGGTTCTATGCGGTTTTCCTTTCAAGCCTTCTTCCACCTATATGTTACCATTCCGTCAACCCTTCATTCTGTCTTGGGATGCTTGATGGTCAGGGTATATATGTCTAGGAAGGTGGTGATCTCGTAGATAATCTCAAGAATAAACATCGCATATAGCCCAAGACTGAGACCAAATCCAAGCCATACCACTGCACCTGTAATGGAATCTGCACTGTGTCCCATTGCCAACAGCAGAAAGTAGAGAAAGCATTGGGAAAGAGGAATAAAACTGGCTGGTGTGGAGTAAGGGAAGTCCTGTTTAGTTAAGTGGCCAATGATAATTCGGCCAACACTGAATGCCATTGATAGACCAACCATGAGAATGAATGGAAGCAAATATTTTTCAATGATTAGCGGATTAATCCACAGCCAGCTAAAGACAGTAGCATAGTACAAGAAAAAGGGGATTAATCCTCTATAAGCAGCATATGACTTCTTTGAGTCCTTGTAATAACGGTCCACGTTTCTTCTAGCGCTATTAATGTTGAAAGAAAGCCCAATAACACTAAATACTAGAAATAGATGGCGTAAATTAACACCAAAGTTTTCATCAAGTTGGATAAACGACAGATCAACAAAGGTGATATTCATCTTCCAGATATCTGGACCAAAGAGACCCGAAAGAATACAGAGACCAACCACTGATAATATACCCTCGACAGGACCTGAAAACTCCGATAGGAACAACTTATGGGTGTGGTACTCTTCCCATGTGCTCAAGTAGAAATTGGTCAGTAGCGCAAATTGAGATATCACCAAAAGCCAAGAATAACCAAACCCTGCAACTGAGGCAAACATTATGGATGACAAAGTTGTATTCACAGCATCTACGCAATGGTCAAACAGCTCTCCCAGAGGTCCTGATTGCCCTGTGCGACGTGCATGAATACCATCACAGGCATCAAAAGTTTGATACATAAAGATTCCGAAAGCGTATGTAAAGTAGGTCCAATGAGGCTGATCGCTCACTAGATATGGATCATAGTAGAATACAGTGAGTAGATTGATCACAATAAAACCCAACCCTGAGAGAGTAACCACATTTGGAGCCATCCATAATGGAAAGATGTGTACGAACTTTTGCCAGAATGGTTTTAGGACGTACTTAGTAACGAGAGATTTATCCTCACTCTGATATTTGTACTCCTTTAGTCGTTCTAAGTTCTCCTGCGGAAGGAAGTATCCCATTTTTAGTTGGCTATCTTCAGGAAAGTTGAGATTGTATATGGTTGGTTGTATATGGTTGATTCGATGTTATTGTTTTTTCTTTCTGGCTTTTTTTTTTCCGTAACTTAGGGCATTTCGCACAAGGTAAGGCCAACTAAACTGATTGGTTTCCTACATATGATGAGCAGAAGAAGTGTATATTTATTTACAGGTAGCAAACATCTTTGATATAACAGAAAGCAACTGGTCATTTTCGCAGGCAGCAGCGACTCTTTCTTTGTCATTTAGCTGCTTGTTCACCTGGTTCTCGCTTTGATGGCTTCCCTCCTTTAAAAGAATTGTCTTCCTGAATCTTGGAGGGAGGCACCTGTCCAAACGTACTCGGATGCCAAGACCTATGAGTGTCGCTAGAGAGCAGTGTGTGATTGTAGGCGTTATTTTGACGATAACTTCAGCCATTTCGTTCTTGTTTCCGGTATCAACAACCTTTATGTCTGGGAGGTTAACCACCGCCAACTGCCCTAACGTCAGAGGGTGTTCAGGGTCTGATATATGGGCGATCAGGTCGAATATTTCTTGAGAGTCAATTGGATCCTCTTCCTCAGCTCCGTCTTCCTCCAGACTGGGACATTCTGAGGAAGACGATGACAGAGTAGTTGTGTTAGCGACTAAACTCAAAAGACCATCGAGTTTATGGTTGAGTGTCTGATCACCTGTTTTTGAATGACTATCCTCCAGTCTTGTTGGTAGAGAGGTTTCATCTATAATCGTTGGGTTTGCATTAATTGGTTCTGACATATTCTGATGGAATGTGGGGATACTATCTCTCAAAGGGACGTTTTATCGGTTGACTGGGTGCTAACATTTCTAATCATCTTTATTTTTTTTTTTTTTTCCTATCGTTAACAGGATATGATGTTTGAAGGGAGTTCACAGTTATAGGTAGAGCCAACGTGCTGCTGCATAAGTGTTTAGGTATAGGATGGCATCGACAGGAAAGACAGTACTGCTGAGCATAGGTGGCCCATCATCAAGTGGGAAGACAACACTCGCTAAAATCTTGCACCAAAAGATTGAAAACTCTCTCTTATTGCACCAAGATGACTTCTACAAGCCAGATAGCGAAATCCCAATAGATGAGGAAACAGGATACGAGAACTGGGACTGTCCCGAAGCAATAAACTTTGATGTGTTCATAGAGGAGTTGCGATACATCAAGAGATATGGTGATTTCTCACCCTCGTCTAAAGCCTACGCCAATAGATACAACAGTGACACGATGGACCAGGAAAACTTAGATGTTGCTCTACCCGTCACATTGCTAGACGAGATCAATTCATTGGTGAGAGCACAAGCCCTGAGAATTGTACTGGTTGATGGGTTCCTTATCCATCACGACCCGGCAATAATTAAACTATTTGACATGAATATCTTGCTGACTGCCTCGTATGAAACTATGAGCTCTAGACGGCTACAGAGGAAGGGGTACCAGACTCAAGAGACGTTCTGGGTTGACCCTCCAGGATTCTTCGATGAAATTGTCTACCCGTCCTATGCGAAGACGCACAGCTATCTATTCAACGACTCTGATGTTGAGAGTGAGCTGAACCAAAAGAAGCTCAAAGAGCTGAACCTCATCTCTTTCAGGAACAATCAAGGCACTAGATTTGCTGATATTGTCAGCCAATGCTTCTCGTCATTGGCTTCATTCCTGGCCTCGATCAATACCGACCTGCAGGTAAACTGAATATCACCTGGCTTGCCCTGGACAACACTGTTGCGGGAGCCGCTGCGCTGAAGGCCCTTTCTTGTTGATTGAGCAGCCCTGAGATCAACTTCTGAGCACCTCTGTTAGGCGCTGAGTACTCTCTGAGTATTCAGCCAATCACAACTGAGAGTTTTTGTGTTTTGTGGGATTGGGGAAGCAGTGACACAAAGCCAGCGCCTAAACTCCAGATCCACACTTGGTTTTGTGTCATCACAAATAAACAAGATCAAATCCACATTTTCATTCTTTCCCTTCTGTCTCCCAACAATCATAAAGAGAAGGATCTACACTCAGACACACACAAAGTGCTGATAAAAGAGACCACAAAGACCACATACGTTCTTTCTTTCTTCCAGTTTCATTCCTCTCCTTCATCTTCTAGTCCAACACTATCACTTAACATACCTGTGTTTTTCTGTTTACAAAAGCAGAGTTGATCAAGAAACCCTAAGTTTGTGTATTTGTCTTGTGGACCGCTACGGACTAATTGGATAGTGCAATCAGCAGAGAGCAATCTTCATCTGGTATAATAGGTCTGTCGGTTTTTGGTGGTGTTGTTCATTATTCTTCACTCGGTGAACAATATACATACACAGCGGGAAAGTGACCAAGGACAAAGAACTGACGAAACATACATACCGCTGGAGTAGGCGGTTAACACACCGACAAGCATTGAGATATGATAGAAGTCAATAAGCCTTCTGTTTCAGCAGAAGTCCACCAAGCAGGAACACAGGAGTTGAGAGCGGGGCCTCCAGTACACAGGGAAAGGAAGGAGAATATTGGTAGTGGTGCTGATCACCATGGTACTGTTGGCGCCGGCGGTAAGACCAAACTAGCACCGAGATCAAGTCTCCAGTTCAAAGTTGGACCTCAGTTTATTCCAACAATAAGCAACTTCACTATTCACAACATCTCCGGAGATAAACAATTGTTTCCTGTTATCACTCCAAGAATTGATAGAGGTTTTGAGAGAGTTGATGGTGAATGGATTGGTTACAAGAGAAATTACTTCACATTAGTGTGTTCCTTCCAATTTGCCAACCATAGCTTTGCCGAGTTTTTGAAGGATGGGTTTTATGCAGAACATCCACTCACAAGGCAACAAACTGGTATAAGATATTTTGGTTTGAGACTTATTTCAAAATCCGCAGATGATGATGTTGAAGTTGCCCTTGTTCAGCATACTGCCAAGAGGGATCGCGGTCCCCAATTTCCCCCGCCAATATTTCCAGTAGTTCCAAGTGATTTGCCTCATCATGATGTAATCAGAACTTCAGCCAATGTCCGGAACATTAGCAAAATTGCCAAGTTTGAACAAGTCTTCTTCTTTGATCGAAATGATCTTTCGTCATCTTCCTTTACTACAAAAGATGGTACTGGTGCTGTTGACCAATACAACTCACCAGCATTGCTGTTCTACCCAGAAAGTAAAATTGCTAAAGTGGCTCGTTATGAAAGAATACAGTTTTCTTCTTCGATAAACTATAAAAAACCTTCTTCAAATAATAAAAGGTTTAAACTATGCGTTGAATTAGTTGGATTCACTTCAAAAGACGAATTTATCACATTGGCATACACTGAAACACCATCATTGATCGTTCGAGGCAGATCCCCATCAAATTATGAACAGGGGCCAGTTGATAACTCACATAGTCTCAATCACTTGAACCCTTCTAACAATCTAATTGATCCGAACATGGAATCTATCTCTGATACTATCTCTGAGAATCGTAATCCTGTTGTCAGGGTATTAGAAGATGTGGAAACGAAAGGTTCCAAACCTAAAGCTTTCAAGAATAGTAAGGTAATGATGACGAACGAAGTTAGAACTTTTCCCACGCTTCAAGAGGAACTTTCAAAGTATAAAATCGAAGGAAAGAGTCACAATTCCACTTTAAACGATCTTCTTTCGGGACAAACCAAGGAAGAATCACATGAAGGTGAGAATTTTAATCAGTTTTTAAACAAAGGTAAAGTTAATTTATCTCCAGTAAAGTTTGAAATTCCGGATTATTTTGATAAATCATTAGATGATCTGGATACGTACACAATTTTGATGAACGCCAACCGTAACATTGATCAGATGATGGCCAATAATCATATTTTGTCGCCATTGGACTCGACTGGCTTAAATTCAAAGAAGAAAAGAAAGTTAAAAAAGAACGACGACCAGCAGAACAATCAAATTGACAATCACCTCTTATTGGATGATCTTAGTCACGGTCATCACCACAGTTATAGCTATGACCGGAGGGAAGATACTGAACAATGCCAAAAAGAAAATGGCAACGGTGAAGAAAAGACTGCAACAATGGCTCTTTCAAAGTCAGAATCCAGCTCTTCAAAACCACCATTCAAAGTCATGAAGCCTTTGACAGGTAAAAACACTAGTCATGATAGCCAACAAAAGAGGAATAGGAGGAGAAACACCGCAACTACATCCAAACCCAAGGAAAGAAGTATACTAGAGGATATAACAACACATCAAATTGATCATAAAGTCAAATTTCCAGATCCCGGTGACTTTCAGCTAGAAAGTTTTGACTTCAACAGTTCAATCGGTGATATCGAACAGATCGACTCGAAGGCGAAGCAGAGTGTTCAATATTTTGTAAAGCTGGAGACTCTACCTATAGAGTATGATGAGAATCAAAACCTCGAACTACTGCTGTTGAAATCCAGAAATGAACAACTACGTCAACTACAAGGAGGGAATATGACTGAGTTTTTCTCAAATATGCAACAAACTAATCCCTCCGAAGTGCTATCCGATGGGTTTGGAGATGGACCAAGTTTTATCATTGAATAATCTTCGGAGATAGATGAGTCACAAGTCAACAGGAGGTGGCAAATTACCAATACTCAACTGCTTATATATCATTTGTACTATTTTAGCTGCCATATAAACGATATGACATCTGGTGTAGCCACTACTAGTATTCTCTTAAGCTATAAATGATCGTGGTGCATTACCAACTGTGGTAATACCTATGGTATCCAATTTCAAATGTTACACTGTAGGGCTATCTCAACTACGTAACAGCACTTCCCTTAGTCTTTGTTGATCTTCAATCACCATCTGATCCAAAACCTCACTTGATTTCTCGGAAACATCACAACCTAGCCCAAAATCAATGAAGTGAACACGCTTGTTGGTGTACACCAGATTTGACAATTTCAAGTCATTATGTCTGATGCCAACCTTCTTGATCATCACCTCAATCTGCTTGCATGCATCTGCAACCACCGACTCTGAGAGGGGTAGGCACTTTTCCCATCCACCGCTTTCTGGCTTGAGTTCCTCCATGACCATGAAGAATCCCAGATCGTCATAATCTCCCCACCGACCAAGATTGAGGTGCAGCCGCTCTCCCCTGAAGAAGATCTTTGGGACAGCAATAGTTTCCGATGATGATGAACCAGCTGTTTGCGCTTCACTGTAGTTGTGCTTCCATATGTTCTTCAAAAAATTCCATTCACACATATAATACTGCTCGTATACATCACCTGTGAAAGAAGAGAGATTA